>CM023489.1:76223154-76302802 GCA_013339685.2 Hyalomma asiaticum
TCAAGAGCAGCCAAGCTGAGGTTCACATTATTTTGATTGGTCTCAAGTTAGCTGATATTTGCAATTTCTTTCTGTAATCTTACCAACAAAAACTCATGACTGCAAGCCGAGTACTACTATTGGTTGGTGTCCCCCCTTTTTTCACCTTTAACTTCATCCCAACCAGACAGATCTCTGTCAAATGTTCACCTTTAAAACGAGTACTACTATGCACTGTGTCAGACTAAGTTCAATGAAACCACAATCCTGCAACAGCTTTTCTGGTCACAAAATTGTCACGTCAAATTGATACAAAGCAAGCATCCACCGCTAAAGGCCTAACTGTTCATAAGAGGGCATGTGAGCGCTGGTGCCACTGTGGGTGTCTTTGCAGTGGCAGCGGTTTTTTTGCTTTATACACTTCTCCCCTTGTCGCTTTAGTTCTGCGTAAGTACTTTTAACATTGAATGTACATGAATAAGTGCTTAACAATATGTTCTGCCATAAAATGAGCGCGCTTGCCTAAAGTGAAACAGCTGCTTATTTCAGACATTCACCATGGTCTCAGTTAAAGAAATCAAAAAAGGCCACTACATTACATTTTTACGTACCAGAACCACCTCATGATTATAATGGGGGCCGTGGTTGAGAATTTGAATTATTTTCATTACATATGATACTTTCATAAATCCAAGTGCATGACTGTTTTTGCATTCTGCCCTCAAATGTGACTACCATGATTGGATAATGCATCATTCGTCTCTGTGTCTGTGCTTCAACTCATGCTCGGTTAATTTCAGAAGTTTAGGTTTCTCCATCAGCCAGTCACGTTTTCACTGCTCACTTGCGATGGGCTACAACTATACGCACTCGACAGAAGCAAGGACAATGAACTTTGGGAGGGCAGTGACAGCAGCTGCAACGATTCCCACTTGGACCTCTCGACCAGTGATTATGACCAGACTGTGCATGACCGGATCTGGGTAGTTGAAGTACGCGTTAGTTCTGCCGAACAAGAGAAGTACGGTTCATATTATGCAAGCAAATAAGGTAGTTCAGCTTGTTGAAACACTGACACTGAATGCATGTGTTTGCATGAGAATTGATCTGTTTACGAGTAGGACCAAGGTATGCGATTCTGATATACGCTTGACTGCTCACAGATATTCTTGGGCAGCATCAGACTTTAGTGTCGGCTAGACACATTCCAGCGACACGCATTGAAATTGTAGACAGTGATGTCCAAGGCATTTAAAGTGTTTCATGGATACATGCATTATGCTACAATTCAAACCTGAAATCGCCATCTTCCTGCCGTGACACAGCTGGCTCCGAGTCCTTGCACTGCTTTTAGTTACTCAGTAAACCACATCGAACATGACTCTGGTGCTGGGCCTGTTGGTACTGTACATACCTGAAGAAAACAAAGATCCAGCGTTTATAGACACGTTCACAAGAGACTATATGTGTATAGATGTCGGTACTTGCAACAGTTTAAAGGGAAAAAAAAAACGTGCAGAATTCAAAGAGAAACTGATGCATGTATGTGCCATACAAAAAAAGTGAGAAAGACAAGAAACAAAAAGAAAGAAAAACAGGTACTCAAGGATAAGCTGGCTTACTCAGAAAAGTGTTATTACTACAATGTGTCTGTCTCTGCCTTCTTTATATTGATTCAGTTTTTGTATGATGCATGCGTGCATAGCCTTCCCTTCAAATTCAGAGCTTTTTTCAATAAACTATTGCATATTGTTGTGCATTCGCCTAAATTCTCTTCTCGCATATGCGTCTAAAAAAGCTGTGTTCAAAAAGGGGTTGTGCAAATGCAGCCAGAGCCACGCACAAATTGGAATGCAAGAGAGTGCAAGGTGCCACTTCTGCAACCGCCGTGTAAGCATCAAGCAACTATACTGTCACGAGAACACTTAATATGTGCTTCCACTTCCTAGAGCAGGCTGCTTTCTCCGGTTTCCTCTTAGATACTTTTTCAGGATGAACATGCTTTGCCTTTTTTTTTTCAAGTCATCTTCTTGGGAACAAAAGACGACACAATGGCACACGCTTGGCTGCAGTGTATAAGGATTAAAAGAAATCTGTCATGCATGCCCAGTGATCACGGCCACACCGTGCAGATCAATGCCAGTCTGACCACGAACTCAAAGCAGTGGTCCACCTTGTATCTCACATTTTTCGTAGCTCAAGTAAAAGTAAACAAGCCATGTGTGCTAATAGTTCTCTTGCTCTCAGGCTGCATTATACTTGGTGGTTTAACACATGAATGTGAGCACAGCATTTGGACGAATGCATAGCATCTGGATGAATGGAGCTCAAGAGTGGATGAACCTCCGGCACGTCCACCTTTGAGCTCCATTTGGTCGATAGTTTAAAAATTATGCAGAAAAAGAGTGAAACAGTGGTTATTCACCTTGAACGTTCAAAAAGCCAAATTTTCGAGCCAGGTTGGGAGGGAATGTTAAGAGAAATCCAATCATTCAGTATCAAAGTTAAATTGGGTTATAGGTTTCGTACAGTCTGTTGGCAAAAAATTCCTTACGTAAAATGACAATGTGCACCATGTCAAGACTGCAAGTGGTGGTAAATCAAGTTGATACCAGTGGTGAAAAAAAAAAGCTATGCATGATGAATGCACCTAGTGTGAAGTGCACTGTTGTTGTGTACTGACTACAGTGTTGTGCATCATTGCTAATACAGAAATGTTGAGAACAGTAAGATAATAAAATGCTTCGTCTAAATCAAAACAGTGAATTCATCAGAGGCAGCATAAAGATTATACGTGCTGCACTTTCTCATTTTTGAGATATTGCACTCCCTTTGAGAATTGATGGCCTTCACTCATAACAAAAACTTCCATCCATATGAAAGCACTTTGTAAGTGCCCAACAAATGAAGGTGACATAATGCAGAAGGCTTTTCCTCCCAATGAAGCTTAATGAGAAGAGTGGAGTGTGGTCTACTTAAAGATCAAGGCCGCCCGTATGGAACACACAAGCGCAGCACAAAGGCACCCACAGTGTGTATTGCCAAACCAACTTGGGACAGGGACCACGTACGGGCATAAGGCCCACATTAGGAAGGGACATCACCTTCTCTAGGTGTGATGTGCACTGGTACGCACGGTGTGCAAAGAAACATTAAAAGCCTTGTTCATTGAATAAGTATATAGTCATTACATTCTTCTTTCTCCTTTCCTTTCTCGTGAAGTATCTGCTCCTAATTCAACGTACAATTTTTCAAAAATATGCTTGCTCACAAGTTTCTTGAATGCAGTACTCCGGGAATTATACAGCAAGGGTAGTCCTTATTTCAGGCTATTGGAAGGCCTTGGTCATTAGCACACAGATTCCGCGCTTTCTGATGTCAATTTTAACACGATATCTCATAAGTATATTCGGAAACAGTCTTGTCGGCCATACGTACAAATTCCCATTTGCAGTGAACTCGGTGTTCCAGTTCAGCTGCTCGATCTGCGCAACCTTTAAAAAACACGCACACAACACACACGCGCGCGCGCGCACAAGCGTTCCTGAGCAGAGGAATGTATCACGTAAATAAATAAAGGTCAAAGGAAAGCATAGGGCCGATCGCAGGGACGATGCGCTGCCGGCAGATCACGCACTGCAGCTATACGGAACCGTTTTGTTCCGAAACGATAACTGATATTTTAGAGGGTTTCGGTCCAGTACTGAGGAAATTTCGGTTCGGATCCGCTTTGGCGCCATAGGAAACAGCAAGCACGGCAAATTGAACTTTAAAGCAACCGACAAGGCGCGGTTGATTGCGCACAACTATTAGGCGGCATCCGTGGCAAGTAGTTGCGCCTTCACACGGGCGCAAGAAAAGGGGAGAGGATAGAAAGCCATTACGGCAGATCCCACTGCGGAGAAACATCAATTACAGCAAAATAGTGGCTCATCGCATAAGGGGCCCCACTAGCGCAGCTTACGTGGAAGGCGAAGCCGCAACTCGTCTCAAACCAGCTGCCTGACCGCACAGGCCATCGAAAGAGAGCCGCGGGGCTACGCGACAGTACTACGATACCTTCGAATTCGCAGTGCGCAAACGGCGCATACAAGCATGCTTGCCACACAAACAAAAGTTTATTATCGCGCTTTAGAAAGCAACTTTTCTAGCGCACGATGAGTACGCAGGAGTTCTGCTACCCCTTCTGTTGTTTTTGTGGAGCCTTTCTTATCGCGACTCACGATCGCACATGGGACAAGGTTCCAATGACTGACTGTGATACGTACCTGTTTCTGTTCGATGGTTGCTCCCCGGCACGAAACAGTAGGTCTTCGTAATCCGTTGTGCCGGTAAAACACAAGAGACGTGCGCACAGAGCAGAAAAATGCTTGAAACGAGAAAAAAAAATGCGACTTGGCCGAGACGAGACCGGCGCGAACAGCTTGTTGACATTCCAGACGCACACAGTTGCCACACTGCATGGCCCCGTATGGCCGCACTCGCTATACACACTTTACGTGCAAAGTTGTTTGGCAAACGTAAATCAAAATGCGCCGTCATCAATTTGCATAACACACGAAACAAAACAAACGCGATGTATGCACAAATATAATGCTAACGAAGGTTTTTTTAAAACCAGAAATGACAATGTTCACTCATGATAGGCACGAATCGATGAGCGCGAAATTCAAAACGTCCTGCATGCAACAATACAGGATCGAGACGTTCTTTCTAGTGAATGGATTCTTAAACAAATGAACAATCATGAAAGTTTTATTAGGCATTCTAAAATAGATTTAACATTAGTAATTTAATAATTTAATGCAATTAATATTCTCAATAACAATAATATAGTTTAATGTAGGCAGCCTATACAGGCAAGCTAGCTTTCGGTATAATTAACAATGTTGCCCATATGTGAAAACAAACAGATGCAAAATATATTGGCGGTATTCCAGAGAACGCCTTTTATAACACGGGCTCTTTAACACATTTATAACAACTGAGAACGCTTTTCATAAAATGGGTAACATGGAATTAGCATTAAAACAGATCAGAACAATATTTTCCAGGAACTAAGAATAACTTGGTGTGTTTCATGTCCACTCGGATATTTTATTCACCTGTCTTTTTATGCAACAACACAACCATGCCCAACTTGTGTTTCGTACTCACAGAATAGCGAACGCGCTACAATACACGCCACGCCGCAGGTTGGCGTGTACGCCACAGCCAATCACACCAGGGTGCCGAATACGCCAGAACACACCACGCCACGAGGCTTGTACACCAGAACACACCACACCAGACTGGTGTGCTTTCCAAACACATCGCTCGAGGCTGGCGTGTACGCCAGAACACACCACACCAGTCAGGTGGGTATGCCACAACGTATCACACCAGGCTGGTGTGTACGCCAGAACACACCACACCAGTCTGGTGGGTATGCCACAACATATCACACCAGGCTGGTGTGTACGCCAGAACACACCACCCCATGCTGGCGTGTATGCCAGAACACACCACACCAGTCTGGTGGGTATGCCACAACATATCACACCAGGCTGGTGTTTACGCCAGAACACACCACCCCATTCTGGCGTGTACACCAGAACACACCAGTGTATTCTGGTGTTAACACCAAAACACACCACAACACACCAGACCCACTGGTGGGATTTTCAACTGGGATGTTTTTGTTTGTCCTTTAAATTTTGCCTCATTACTTCAGCTGATCTCCTAGGCAAATTTTCACTTTCATATCTGAGTCATATTTGAGTTCTTTTGTTTATATTCCTTGTTTTTATGCGGGAAGATACTGGATAACATGATTGAAAGCGGCTCTGACAGTCATCCATTGTTCTGTCTCTCCTCATATAACCGGATGCACTGCTCTCATGGTGAAAAGCGCAATGTCATTTGGCTGTGGATTATTGTGTGACTAGTAGTGCTCTTTCTGTAAGCCTCTAGCGGTTAATAAGTTCCAAATATATTGAAACTGTTTCTTTTGCAGTTCCTTTTGAATATTTCTGGTTTTATTTTTCTCGTATTTCTCATTTTCTTCTTTTTTTTAACTTGCACAAGTTAGTTTCTCAATAAAATGTTGATGTAGCATTGTTTCGACTTCGTGAGCATTGGCATAGAGGCCCATAGGTCGGCGCACTCACTCATGAGTGCACTCACTCACACTCACTCGCACTCACTTCACAGACGTGAGTACAAGTGCGAGTGAGTGCCAGTGAGTGTGAGTGCCAGTGAGTGTGAGTGGAAGTGAGTGTGAGTGCGAGTGAGTGCAGGTCCTTGAAAAATTATGGTGAGTGAGTGTGAGTGTGTGTTCTCCCACACTGCCGAGCTATGCCTGAGAGCCCTCCTGGTTAGGCCGCTTGCCATGAAACTGTCTGTCCTTCAATGTAGAAAGATATGTCATTACTATTTTTGGTAGAATAGCTTCATACCCTACAAATTACATGCTAGATTGATTTTCGTATTCATGACAACCAATTTTCACTTAAATGCTAAGACTGATGAAGCCTTTGTTAAGAACTGTGTACCCACCTTACAGCACTATTTTTGCTCTGCTGCACTCAGTGTTGATACCTTTACCCAGTGAAAAAAGAAGAGTTCCAGGCAAGTGCGATGCCAGGATGTCTTCCTAGGACGTAACTACGAAAGTATTTGGCTCGCACTACCCCCCACCCTACAGCACCGAAAGGATTTAAACGGATTCAGAAATCCCGGTAAATGGGATTATTGGAGGCTCCCCCAAGGCGTCCAAAAGACCAGCTTTTTGATGACGTCTCGAAGACGTTCAGGAAACGTCTCGTTTATGTGCAACAAGACGGACATTAGACAAGATATACGACGTATCCTAGACTAAAACTTCTTACGCGTGCCGTTTCTGCGAAGTCGTTAACGTCTCGAATATCCGTTTCGAAGACGTCTTAAATCGTTTGTGTGCTAGTTGGGTGTCTTCTCGCCTAAGCATTTCAACCCTCTCCCTTTTTCTTAAGATCTTTCAGTCGCCACTTAATCGCGCAACATTTATTACGCCTGCATCTCGCACATCTAATCCCACCTCTCATGCACTAGAAGTTACTCGCCCGCTCGCGAGTAACTTGTGAAGCCCTTAAGCCGACGTGCAAGGGGCCTACTGCACGCTCCATGCATGCCGGACAGCGCAATACGCTGTCCGGCATGCATGGAGTACATGCTCCGTGCATACATGAACGGAGTATACATGCACGGAGTATATGCACGAAGTATATGCACGGACATACATGCACGGAGTATATACTCCGTGCACGTTAAAGAACCCCAGGCGATCAAAATTTCCGGATCCCGTCCGTTACGGTTCCTATCTCTTTCAGTCCCTTTCCCTATCTCGACGGGCGCTTAGCCTTGCTCCGGACATGGAATGGCAGCCCCCCCAGTTGCCGGTCCTCAATAATATGCCTACCGCTCTCTTGCGGACATCCTCTCGTTCATTCTCTTCGAGTACGTTAATATAGTTTCAACAGTGCACACGACCTTGTGGTTGTCCGGTTGCTTTTCTTCGTTGAATTTGAGACCACGGCTTAAAACAGCAGTTGGCTCGTGGAAAGACATGTTTCCGACCTCGAACTTAGATTCTGTGGGTTCCATGCCTTTTTATAGCAAGGCGTCGAGTTTACCCTTTTGCATTATGACTCTTCACAGTGCGTCTGCAACCTTCTATCCATGCTTGAAGAAGCTGCTGTTCGGTTCTCAAAATCCTTTGATGGTCCAACGCCCTTGTTCACAATAGAACGATAAGCACCAGGCTCAACACGCACCTGCATTTCAACCTAAATCAGCGCATTGCAAAACATTGCAGCTAAAGCACCCTGTGAAATCGGCATTGCGCCATCAAGCCGCAGATGACCAAAGAAAAAAAAAGTACAGCAGCATTCAGGACATGCAGTACTCTACTCTTTATCATGTAGCTGATCGCATCCTTGCTTCTGTTCCCAGCCAAGCATGGTGGACTACGTCACGAGACCCAACTTATCTTGCCGCACCCAGATTTCGACTATGATAGCCAAGTACTAGTGACGCCATGGCTCTGGGAATACCGCCCACGGACCACTGCGACAACGAGCGCCTTCGAGTGCAAAAGCTTCGTCCAAGCGGCGGCGAAACCGGCACTGGACGTAGCCATGTTCTTCAGAAGCGGAAAGCTACGGCAGCATTCAGGACATGCGGACGAATGATCCTCTGCTCTTTCTCGTGCAGGTGAGGAAGCGTTTCGACAAATTTTTCAATGCTTAGTTGTGCTACCGTGCCGGAGGCTGCCGTATCCAATGATTTCCGATGTTGTATGTGTTGTTAAACTATTACTGCCGGCCCTAAATATTGAGAGCAACCAGAGACCCGGTATGCCCCAGCTTGCTAAACACCTACTGCTCACCTACAGGAAAGAAAAGAACGTTTTCGTGAAATTGATAATAAATGGAGAAGTTGACCGCGTTTGAGGACACTTTGACGCCCCGTTCAAAGGAAGTCACAAAATTGCAACAGATTATGCACTCCTTAGCACTAGAAGTAGATGACCTGGAAAACCGTTCCAGAAGAACAAAACCAGCTGAACTATGGTGTACAAGAAAGTGCTGACGAAACAGTTGACTAGCTCGAGATATGTGTAAAGGAAGGAATTCTGAGAAACTTCCTCAAGTCGAAAACGTTACAACATAAAGAACTCGGAAAACCAAGGAAAAGCAGAGGCCAATTATTCTGTAACTGCATGACTCGCGGTAAAGCCAGAGTCTTGAAGTGTTTTAAACCAAAGGGTACGAACTATGGAATCTGTGCACACCTCTCAGCTCGCGTAAGTGATATACGTAAAATTTGGCACTTCCCTAAGGAGCGCAGGGCATCAGCAGCAAAAGTGTCTCTGGTTGTTGACAGGCTACGACTGAACAGAGAGCTTTACCGCTGGGATAGTCCTAAGAATGATGCCGTCCCTTTAAAACAAGTAAGCAGCCATCAGGCTAATAAGCAAGACGCAGTATCGAAGCTCTACCCGCGACGGCACAGTTAAACTTCATCAATCTAAACGCCCGTAGCATTGTCCACAAATTGAAACACCAGACTTCATTGTACTAGCCGAAACGTGGCTTACGAGCGACTTTAGAGATGACGAGGAACCTCCCCTGAAGTGGGCAATAATCCTCAGACAATCACGCGGGGGAGGTGCAACTATTGTTATAATCGTGAAAATGAGCCTTCGGATGTCTCGTGACATCACGTTTGCAGAAATCTTCTGTAGTTTCCTTTTAGGTGCATGCACAGTGATTGTACGCTGTGTCTAGGAGCCCTACAGCTGATACTGACGTCATCAGATCACTGCAATACTTTTTGATAGAGCATGCGTCGAAGAGAAGGCTAATCATTTAGGCAATTTTCACGTGTCCGGCGTAAACTGGGAAACGTTGCACTCGCACTAGCTTGCTCCGAACTTATCTTTCATGCTACGTTCTATCATATTTGTCCCAAATACTGACTCAGACGGCACGCCCAGTACCATCCACTGATGAAGGACGACGCGCAAGCGTGTCCGCTTGTCGCGTAGTGCCAGTGGATCCGGCGCGCATGCGCATCCAAGCGATGCGGCACAGGCGCACGGGAATACAAGGGAGTTGCTTCTTGTCGTCTGCTACAGCGCGGGAGCGCGATGCAAAAGCGGTGCCAATCTTGCTTTGCGCTCTCGCGCTGTAGCAGACAAAACACCACCCCTGTATTCCCGTGCGCCGGTGCCGCTGCGTTTCGATGACAGTTGGCCATAGTCTACATGCGGGACTTCTAACATTTTCGATTTAAAGGGGTCCTGAAGCACCCCTCGCGCTTGGTTTTGAAAACGGCTGGTGTGTATTGAAGGCTACTCAGAAATACACATTCGAAAGAATTTTCCGAAAATATGCGATAGCAGGAAAGATATTGAGACAGGAAAATCTCCCTTTCACACTGCGGCGGAGCCGACTGATTATGTCTGTGGTGGGCGGCGCCAGAGGAGGTGTCCTGCCCACCGCCTTACGTCACCCAGATTCAATGTTGTGTTGTTCTCCTTCCGCCCTACTTGGCGGGGCTGCCCAGTGGTGTAGGCAACTCACATTTCCGGTCGCCTGCTCGGTGCGCGCCCCGACCGCGCGCGATCTTTCTACAGCCTACTGCATTGTTTCTGAGCCCCGACCCGCTGTTTGTTTCCCTTCATCACACGGGCGCGAGCACGGAAACACGCGCGCTTGCGTCCTCCGTGTGCTATATACTTACTTTCGATCTTGCTCGTACGTCAGCACCGGGCAAAACAGTGAGCGATGGATCCTGCGCTGCGAGCTCGGATCGAACGTGTGACTGAAGCGCTTGGCTTCGACCCTTACGGCGACACACCAAGAAAACGCAAAGCTCGAGCATCGGACGTGCCAGAACTCCCAGGACCTTCGTAACGCGGCGGCGATGATATGAATTGGTACGTGAAAGCTTACAGCACTGCACATTTCCTTTACCGCGCATCAATATTTGTTCACAACTCCCATGTATGACTAATCTTTTCGCGTGAATTGCAGCATTTGTAATAATTGCCACGAACGTTCAGTTACGATCATCTCCGCTTCTCTAGATCACACTCGGAAAGCCAGCATCTATCGCGATAGAGCCCGATCTTGACTGAAATCTGCGTTGTCCGACGATACAGATTGGTTTGGGTAATTTCTTCCGCACCATGACCGGCCCAAAGCATTTCAATTTGTCTGTTATGCTGTTAGAATTGCAAATATAAAGCTTTCATTTTTTAAAACTGCGTTCTTCCGTGTGCAATAGTGATTCAAGCTTTTCTCTAATTGGCTGTAAACGTACGCCTGCAACTATGATAACAAGCCTCCGATCGCGACCAAGAGGCATGCCTTCTATGCGGGTCGAGCCAAATCATACTGTGTCATAGACTCTATCTAGAGCGGGCTCGATCGCAACCTGCTTTCATGCATTTAGGCGAAAGTTCATCGTGTGCTAGCTGCAAGAAGACTTGTGTGAGATCGCTATACTTTAATTGTACGGCGCAGCAGCGGTGAACGGCAGTGTTGTGTGACTGTGATAACTTAAAATGAACCAAGCACCGTCGGAGCGTTATTCCAAAGTGATTCGCACAGGTGATCAGAGCAGCCATGTCATTCTAGCTTCCTAACTGTGTACTAGCTGATTCGCGCGGCCACCTCGCAGAGCTAGTATATAGCGGGGACCGTAACAGCATAAAAAGAAAGGCGAGCTTGCTAAATTTCTTGCCTTCAAGGAATATCTTCCTGCGTGATTACGCATGCAGGTTTACCTGTGGGCACTGCGTGGCAACCGAGAATGCGCTGGAGAACGTATCCTGCCGGGATATCTCCAACGTGACTGCGTAATCCGCCACACTCACTTTTTTTGTGTTTAAACCCGGCCGTCTTGGAAGCAGTATACTGGGAGGTGACACAAAGTGGCACTAAAATCGAGCGAGAAATGCACAAGTATACATGCTCTTGCAAAGCATACAGTTAATGTGGCCTTCACATGCTTTCTTCTTGCTTGCAGAACATATCGCTTTGTGGCATGCAGGATGTTCACGAGGTGGATTTGGAAAAGGCATCGAAGGTACAATAGGCACTGCCTGCTTGCATGGTTGCCAGGATTAGGAACGAGCTCCTGTCAGCCACTTATGTAGGCTTCCAGTACCCCATGCAAAAGTAAGTGCAGCTACCTTTGCACAAGTCACAAGAAAGCATTTTGATAGTGTGCTCAAATCGTAAAAGTAATTATAAAACTTCATAAGGTAATTACGGCTTGTGCATGCAGTTGGCTTTCAACACTCACTGTTGAAGTGCCAAGGAGTCTCTCCTTGGAGTGTTTTTTTTTATGATGCTTTCTGATTTTGTGTAGCACTGTGCTGGTGTGAAGAATGAGACTGTAACGACACGACCACGTACAGTTCGGTTTATTTCCCTCAATTCCATCAGGGCGTAAAAAGTGTTTCGAGAGACAGGCGCAAGTAGTATAGAAATTGCACCGTCAAAGAATGTCAACAACTAGGTTACAGTATCAATTTAAAGGTTTCTTTATTTATTTAATGATAGTACACAGCAACATTCTTGGCCCTTGCATCAGGGGCTTCGAAACGCATGAGAGAACAATGAAACACAAGAAGTAGTAGTGAACAAATATTGAACGAATGAAACCAAAATGTACACACACATAATTCACTCATGGGAATGTCATGCTGAAGGTTTCAGAAAGCTAGACGACTGGAAAGAGACCTTAGGAAGAAAGTTACAGTCAGAAATGGTCCATGGGAAAACTGTGTTTGAAAGTTGCAGTTCTTGCAAAAATTGGTTTAGACTTGATGGCTTCCAGTGTGCTGTGTCCATCTAATGGAAAGGCAGTACTTGGTTTGTTCAAGAATAGCAGACTAAATAATAGACTTTATAAAAGGCACTGAAGGCACTGTGTGTGGTGAATGTACACACACATCACATCTTCCTGTCCCTATCATAATTCTTTGCCCCCTCTTCCCCCCTTTCCTTTTTTGCCTGTGCAGATTTTCTACCTGAGCAGGCCAGAGTGCACTAAGGCCAACCTCTGCGCTTTCCAATAAATAAAATTATAATATTGAGCTGCATTCAGCATGCAGTCCCAGAAACGCATTGTGTTTTGTCCACCTCTAAACTTTTCACTGCATCAGTTTTGAGTATAAGGTTACATATGCCAGCTGTAGTGATTAGCATAATAGGAAAATGTGATGATGAAGAATTAGTGGAAAATGAGTGAGTGCATCCATCATCAGAAATCAATGCAGATTCAAAGTGGTCATTAAATGCTTTCGTAACACTGAGATTATCTAAGCATGATTTATAAAAAAAAACAAATGAAGAAGGACAGCTCTGACTTGGTGGACTGACGGCGTTCCAGAACTTCGATGGCTTGTTTTTATGAATGATAGCAAAGAATTATTGAATTAAGCATTCGGTTGTTCATGCAGGTGCCTGATACGACAAATTGACAAATTACGAAAGTGTATAATCTGACGCATGTATCAAGGATCTTTGGGATGGCACTTTACACACTTGGTTCGAATGTGATAAGTATACAATCATTAACAATTGCATAAAAAATGGTTTAAAGACACGTTAACATTGTAATAGTTGGAACTGATCGAAAACTCAAAGGTGGATAGAAACATCTCGGTTATGGAGTTATCAGATAAGCAAGCAGTGTGCTCAATGCTCAAGACATTTAAGGAAACTGCTGGGTAAGAAGTAAAAGTCTGCACCTCGTGTTTCATTATATAGTTTTACGGCCTCACATTCCAATTTTCGATTTCCATGCCAAAGTGAAATAACTCGTCTGAAAAGCACTGGCTTATGTGGTGAATTGAATAATGCTATGAAAATAACAATGATAGAAATTCCTCACTTTTTGCCATGTTATTTGTTTGCAGGTGGCAAACTGGAGCCTAACATTACGCTGCAGTGTTGTTCACCGTGTTTGTATCATTCACACTGCTGGGTGATGTTAATTTTGTACTATGGCCTGTGATTCACCTTGCAAAGCTCTCATCAAAGGAACGCTGGCTGCTTGTGTCTACCTCAGGAATGACGGATGGAAGCTCTGCAGCGTCTGCGTCTTCCTCTGCGTCTGGCACTGGTGGTGAACCGCGTGCTGGCTGAAACCTCCACGTTGGTGATGGGGCACCCACTGCTTCACACTGGCTTGATGCGTCCAGATGTGCACATGTGTCAGTTTCCACACCTCCTTCTTTACATGCGTAGGCACTGAGGATGGCCTTTGAGGCTGCAAAATTTCCCACATAATGTTTTGAAAAACTACACAGCATCTATTTTTGCTATGTTGAACAAAGAATTGGCCATTAGATTAACAACACACTTTGACATTGTTGGTTGTGTTTTGCTGTTTACACCACTGTTTTTCACTTATTTTGGTAACTGAAGTGTTTACACAGGTGTACAGGCCTTGTGGTTTGAGTGCACTGGTCTTTGTGTCACTCAAAACAGCTAAAGCTTGTACCTGTACGATTTAAAAACTACCAAATTTCAACTTTGCTGTGCTAAAGGTTGTCTCATCCAAAAGTTGTAGCTTGCTCAAGTGATGTTTTTGTATGGTGTCGCTGCCTCCTTATATGAGGTTTCTGTAGCAACTGTCTTGTTTATGATGGCTGTCCGAGTGCCAACAATGCACCCAACAGGAGGACAGCTGCATCTAGAGATCTGAATCTGCAAGGTTACACACTTTGAACTGAGAGCTGCATGGAGCTTTAAGTCATTTTTAGCACAGGATCACACAAAACTTGAGGAGATCTGGTGCTTACTTGACATGACACTTCCATGCCAGCTGCAGATGAATGCACTTTGCTGGACCCAGTGCCATGCTGAGACTGTGAATCAAGCGTTTTAGGTAGAAGGGCATTATAGTTTCTGTACACCTACTCACCTCCTGTGAACCTCCAGCCTGTGTGTCACAAGATGGAGCTGTTCTGGTGAAGTAGCGATTATGTTCTTCGTGCACTGGATCACTGGGATATGAAAATATGTATCACTATCATATTAGACCACTGATCGTGCAAATTGAATGTCACTTCATGTGGCCATAAATGCCTAAATGTGAAATAGTGCTTGTGTGTTTAAGATGCCAATCTGCTACACTCAGGCATTTGCCTCCAACGACTGATTGTTTAATTACTACATGACAAATTATTAGACAAAGTGAACGTGTATGTGTAGACAGGGTTTTCAAATGCTCCCTGTTCCCCGAAATCTTGACACTCTGTATGTACGCTACATGCACACACCTGCAGTTGTGCTTACTGACCAACATACCTGTACTGGACCACCCAGAGCATGTTTAGCATGATATAAAGCAGTACAACAGACTGTGAACTAGTCTAAGCATGTTGTTTGACATTTTATAGCTCCCTGTGCTGAACTGAATGGCAACACCACGTGTGTTACATCATACAGGTTCTATGGCCTGCCATGTAATCCAGCTGGCTGATTAATGCAATAGTACACTTTTCAAAATAGTGAATCATTAAAAACATTATGCAACACGTAAAGAAAAAGTGAGTTCATTCACTGAAACATAAAGCCAGCAGTAGTGTACATTGCAGTCAGTTTAATTGAAAACATGTAATTGGCCACAATAACGTGGTACAGTTTTACTTCTGTTTTCTTAGTGAAAGCGCTTGACAAAAATAAAGCATTGAATGCCACTTTGCTTTTTGTCACTTTCTTTAAAAATGCGTATTTGGTACTTGCTATCTATTCATGCTTGTTGTGCTTGCACACGCCAGCATTGACCTTTTCACAGAGCTGCAACATTTTCTAAGGTTTACTCGGCTCATATTGCTCATTAACAAATCAAATATTGGTACGTTTATACGAATAGTATTGCGCCTTATATAAAAGAAACTGAAGCAGAATTTGGCTTTCTGCCTCACTGAACGATTGGTAAGCTCTGAAAACGAATGCCTAGAAGGGTCACTTCTACTGAGCTACTGTTACGTACGGTGTTGTGTTGTAAGCATAAATACATACATGCTACACATTTGAATGCTGATTGCACCATCCAGGCAACAAAATTTGTATCCCCGACTACGTAAAATATTATATACAGTACTTTCCCCGGCGCTAACTGGCGAGTGTTCCATCGCACTGCTACAAAAGTTAGCAACAAATAAAGAACGTTAAGTGTGCACTTTTCACTTGCCTGTATGCCAGGAAGAAACAACGTAGGCAGGGCGTTTGGCTCCAGATGAAAACTTGTCCAACTGATTCCTTAACCCTGCGCCAGTTCGGGATCGTGAAGGGAGGCAATACGGCGAAGTGTCTGCCGCAAAAGTGTAGGTTGTTTCGCTTCTCCGTGGGTGGAAGGCCAATACGCTCGCTGCAGCCATGCACACCGCAAGGCGTCGTCGCGAGCCAGCGTATATCAGGACTTCATGCCTTTCCTGTCGCTGACTTTGCAGCCGACGGCAGCGCAGGGCACCGTTTCCTTGCTCGTTACTCCCTGGGTTAGGTGTGCGCGCAGTGCGCGCTCGCTTGATGACGCCGACTGCGGTGCAGAGTTTCACATTCGCCAGATTGAGCCCATCCGCAAAAATCGACAGCCAGCTCCGGCATAGCTGTTTAAGCGCGGCCGAAACTGAAGAGTGGATCGCACAGAAGCAGCCGAAAAACCACTGCAGTGGCTGTGCGCCAACTCCGAGAGGATATATCCCGTCGGTGAAAGTCCACAGCACAGGTGCATCTTATCACGCAAGCTGAATCTCCCGGCGGCAACCAAAGGTTAATTGGTTAGGACAGATAACACGTTTCCTTAAACGTTGAACGTCGCTTCCCCTGCATCTGATCGTGGGAAACTGGCTTTGTGTGCTGCCTTCGAGTGAAAGTTCGCGATAGTGCCGCGGCGTTACAAAGGGCGCGGCATCGAAAAGGAACCGCAACTTCGACAACCTAGGTGCATGAGCGCGTGCTTGTGGTACATACGCGAACGTTATTTTTCTTTATTATTGACGAAACTTACGGGAAACGCAGCACCAACTCCGCAGTGCCAAAAAGACGCGCGAGCGCGCCGAGTAGTGCAGACGACAGTTTTCTTCTACCGGAAATGCGTCTTTCGCATCAAAACTTTAAACGAAGTTGATAGATTTGTTGTTTACTTCATCTTGTTTATTTACTTGCAAAAGATATTATACACAGTGACAGCATAACCAAGTTCATTTGATTCAAACATGATTCAAACATCGCTCTTAATTTATGCCGGCTACCAGCCAATAGCAGCAATCTGCTCTATTTCGTCTTAGAGCATATTGAAAAAAGAGTGAGAACCGGCCTTTTTTTGAAGCGAGAGCTCCTAGGTAAGGGACAACTTTGTGCTTGCCCTGTTAACTCTACGCTTCGCGCACGACTGTAGAATTTGGGTGAGCTGTTTATTGCAGCCTACACTGTCGATAGAACGTGTTTTTTCGCGAAGTCCGAGAGGTGCTTCAGGACCCCTTTAATATTTCTTAGTGAACATTTCTCATCTGGTCAAGCAAAAGTCGACGTCATGGGTGGCATAGCATACCATAAACTTGCATACTGTTGTGTACCTATCAGCTCCACCACAACCTTACTAAATACCTCAGCTAGGTACATGATTTCTCTAATGCCAACGACAACCGTATAATTGATTACCTGATCGGCGAATTTCCTGCCTTTCTAGAGCTATCCAATATCGTAACCTCAGACGTCGAGCAACTATTCCTTAAGAAATACTCTTGTCTAAACAATTTTGTACTTAAGAATACGAAGAAGACAAGCAACAACAACCTGTGGATTAATCGCGACATTATTCATGCTAACCGTAAGGTAAAACACTTAGGACGGGCATGCAAATCCGAACCGTACATATCGACAAGTGATTTTCACTGCTATTTGCAACATGCTATTTGCAACCAATTAAATTGCCGACACCCTGTCGAACTTTCTAAAAAGCTCGCCTCAGAAGTTCCGAACTTTTTTTAAACCTATGAAACAAGGCGATCACCCAGTTCCGTAAGATGACAATCTATGTAGAGCAAAGCTTTTTAATATTTTCACTGCGTTTTACCGTAAGTGATGGGAACATTCCACATGTTAACCCATGCGACCAAATAAGCTTAGACGCGCCTGTTGTAACCGAACTGGGACTACCATGACTATTACTCAACATCGACGCCAAAACGGAACCCAAACCAGACAACATATTAAACATATTCCTAAATAGCTATGCGCAAACAGACAATGAAGCCAAGGAAAGCATAGGGGAAGTTACCTGTGGTATTGTAATTGTGGAGAAAGTAGAAAGGAATTAAAGTGGACGAAAAGACAAGCCTGCCTTCGGTGGGACCCGAACCCAATACCTTCTGATGTCGCGTCCGATGCTCTACCAACTGAGCTACGAAGGCGCTCGTCCCCCCGTCCACTTTATTGTGTATTTATGTACGCATTATCCTGGGAGTGTTAGGCAGCGCCACTCATGGCCAAGGCGGCGTGTGTGGAACACACTTTCATGCCAGGAGGCGTCACGTAGAACGTGAACTTAGATGAGATGGCTGCTGCCCAATAAGCCCTCGCACGCTACCTAAGGCACCAAGTCTGCCGCAACGAGGCCCACGCTATGAAATAACGAAAGGGAAGGGGTCAAGGGCTCGTTCTTTATTTGTTAGAAACAACTTAATGAGCAAACAGACAATGCAGCCAAGGAAAGCATAGGGGAAGTTACTTGTGGTATGGTAATTGTGGAGAAAGTAGAAAGGAATTAAAGTGGACGAAAAGACAAGCCTGCCTTCGGTGGGACCCGAACCCACGACCTTCGGATGTCGCGTCCGATGCTCTACGAACTGAGCTACGAAGGCGCTCGTCCACCCGTCAACTTTATTGTGTATTTATGTACGTATTATCCTGGGAGTGTTAGGCAGCGCCACTCATGGCCAAGGCGGCGTGTGTAGAACACACTTTCATGCCAGGAGGCGTCACGTAGAACGTGAACTTAGATGAGATGGCTGCTGCCCAATAAGCCCTCGCATGCTACCTAAGGCACCAAGTCTGCCGCGACGAGGCCCACGCTATGAAATAACGAAAGGGAAGGGGTCAAGGGCTCGTTCTTTATTTGTTAGAAACAACTTAATGATCAAACAGACAATGAAGCCAAGCGAAACGTGGCTTACGAGCGACTTTAGAGATGACGAGGAACCTCCCCTTAATTGGGCAATAATCCTCAGACAATCACGCGGGCGAGGTGCAACTATTGTTATAATCGTGAAAATGAGCCTTCGGATGTCTCGTGACATCACGTTTGCAGAAGTCTTCTGTAGGTTCCTTTTAGGTGCATGCACAGTGATTGTACGCTGTGTCTAGGAGCCCTACAGCAGATACTGACGTCATCAGATCACTGCAATACTTTTTGATAGAGCATGCGTCGAAGAGAAGGCTAATCATTTAGGCAATTTTGACGTGTCCGGCGTAAAGTGGGAAACGTTGCACTCGCACTAGCTTGCTCCGAACTTATCTTTCATGCTACGTTTTATCATATTTGTCCCAAATACTGACTCATACGGCACGCCCAGTACCATCCACTGATGAAGGACGACGCGCAAGCGTGTCCGCTTGTCGCGTAGTGCCAGTGGATCCGGCGCGCATGCGCATCCAAGCACTGCGGCACAGGCGCACGGGAATACAAGGGAGTTGCTTCTTGTTGTCTGCTACAGCGCGGGAGCGCGATGCAAAAGCGGTGCCAATCTTGCTTTGCGCTCTCGCGCTGTAGCAGACAAAACACTACCCCTGTATTCCCGTGCGCCGGAGCCGCTGCGTTTCGATGACAGTTGGCCATAGTCTTCATGCGGGACTTCTAACATTTTCAATTTAATATTTCTTAGTGAACATTTCCCATCTGGTCAAGCAAAAATCGAGCTCATGGGTGGCATAGCGTACCATAAACTTGCATACTGTTGTGTACCTATCAGCTCCACCACATCCTTACTAAATACCTCAGCTAGGTATCATGATTTCTCTAATGCCAACGACAACCGTATAAGTGATCACCTGATCGGCGAATTTCCTGCCTTTCTAGAGCTATCCAATATCGTAACCTCAGACGTCGAGCAACTATTCCTTAAGAAATACTCTTGTCTAAACAATTTTGTACTTAAGAATACGAAGAAGACAAGCAACAACAACCTGTGGATCAATCGCGACATTATTCATGCTAACCGTAAGGTAAAACACTTAGGACGGGCATGCAAATCTGAACCGTACATATCGACAAGTCATTTTCACTGCCATTTGGAACACGCTATTTGCAAGCAATTAAATTGCCGACAGCCTGTCGAACTTTCTAAAAAGCTGGCCTCAGAAGTTCCGAACTTTTCTTAAACCTATGAAACAAGGCGATCACCCAGTTCCGTAAGATGACAATCTATGTAGAGCAAAGCTTTTTATTATTTTCACTGCGTTTTACCGTAAATGATGGGAACATTCCACATGTTAACCCATGCGACCAAATAAGCTTAGACGCGCCTGTTGTAACCGAACTGGGACTACTATGACTATTACTCAACATCGACGCCAAAACGGAACCCAAACCAGACAACATATTAAACATATTCCTAAATAGCTATGCAGAATGGTTAGCCAAATAACTATGATTAATTTTTAATAAATTAATTGCATGTACCTTACAGCAACGTTGGAAAGTAACAAAAATCATTCCGTCACATAAAACCGGTAACAAAGCGTCAGTCTCCAGTTATAGGCCCATATCTTTAACCAGTTCAATGATTTGGTCAGTGAGCTACCTGAACACGTAGTTCTTAAAAGCATAACCACAAAACTCAAAGGAAAAAAACTCCACAGCATATCCACGGAGTGAATGATGATGAGTGGGCGAAGCTCCGTATGTTCATCATAGATCGTGCCGAGTTCCGGATTAATTTAGTTAACGCGCACGCTACGAATCCTTATAGTTCAACTACGCCCAAGTGAAATCTCCCACCGGCACTTCATTGCAAGTCAAGATCCAGTGCCTATATATATATATATATATATATATATATATATATATATATGGGTGGCCGTGAACGGTTCTCCAGCCGGATTGATTGATTGATTGTGGTTCGGTTAGGAAAGGACGATAATTTCTGCAGCCCATGTAGGGAGCACGGCTAAGCGTCCGTGGGGGTGGGCGAAAGGGAGTGAAAGAGATAAGAGAAAGGCCGTGGTGGAGGGCTCCGGAAATTTAGACCACCTGGGGTTCTTTAATGTGCACTGACAACGCACAGTACACGGGCCTCTGGCACTTTCGCCTCCATCGAAAAGCAGTCGGTATTTTTCAATCAAGAAACTCGCTAGAAGACGCTGCCTGAGCCAACGTTCTCTCTCTCGGGTGAGGGCGCGTTTTCCTTCTTTGCAAGCTGGTAGAGCGTTCATCGAAGAAAGAGCGTTTCCATAGTCAACACGCGCATTTCACTCTCTCTGACAAGACAGCAGATGGAAGAGTGAGAGAGCTCGCGCGCCGGCAGGCACGCGCCGAGGGCGAGCGCGAGCCTCCCGACGGCGCGAGGTGGCTACATACATACCACTACTACTACAGAGGAGGGAACGACCCACACCCTAAGGAGCTTCGCCCCTAAAAACATCCTTTCACTTTATCAACACTGTTTCCGAAAAAGTTGTTGGTGCGCGTAAGCGACGAAGGCACGAGGCGTGTTGCTAGGGGTCCCGATACCAACTAGGCTTTCAATTGCCCGGTCATCTTGGTAGACTGGAGACCAGTTTCCCCTTTCCTCTTCGACATGCTGGAAGCTCCACGGTGCAGTGTTCACCACAAGGTCTACCCACTGTCGCTGAGCTTGTCTAGCTAATCCATGATAATCCACTCAGCATCGATAACCAAAAATAAATTTCTCCTACTGGACTTTTCGAAAGCTTGCGACCGTCTCATACAGAAAATTCATGACTAAAATCGAATCATTTTTGGGAAACGGAACTATCGTTTCATGGATCCAAGAATACCTTACTTACAGATTACATTTCGCAGAAATTAACTATCGGGCATACACTCTTTGTCCCATCGCATCAGGTGAGCCTGAGTGATGTGTGCTAGCACCAGTTTCTTTCTTAATTTTTACCATTAATGGACGTACCAACATATGCGCTAAAATCAGGTTGTTCATGGACTATTTTTTGCTTTATCAATAAATTAACTCTCCCGAGGCATGTGTATAGCTTTAAGTATAGCTCTGGACTCAGTTTCTAAATGGTGTGTTGATTGGCAATTGACCCTTAACATGAACGAATCACCCGGCAACAAGTCTTAGCATCCGGTGTAAGGATGCTAAGACTTGTTGCCGGGTGATTCGTTCATGTTAAGGGTGGAACTGGTGCACCATACCACTTGGTGATACGTGCCCTTATTGTTCTGTTCCCGTGACGGACGCAGATGCACACCATCTCATATGGACATGTAAGGACTCCATCGGGAGCGCTCTCGTCTCCTTAAACAAGACGGTCTCCGATACAGTGCCTGGACCAGTTATGATCGTTGGATACACGACAACAGATACCACAAAACACTACTTCAGTTCATACACAACACAGGACTTGCAGCACACATTTAACACAATACACCATATACTATGCCTTAAGGGCAAGCCCATTTCGCAATAAAAAAAGTATTAGCATACAAAAGCTTTGTCCGAACATTTCTGGAATATGTAATATTGCATTGTTTTCTTACACTAAACATAACATTGATAAATTAGAATGGATACAAAGGAAAGCCATCAGGTTTCTCTTTAACAGACATAAAATTTCAGATTCACTGACCGAATCAATAAAGTATACGGGCCTTTTTACCCTTGAAATTAGTCATATTAGCGCGATTGAAATGCTTGCACTAGATCCTACACAACCACGAAAAATGACACTATAACATATATTTTAGATAACCGTAGCGTCATCTAACCGTAACAAAAAAGAGCCAGGCCTGCGCGGAACCGCCGGACAGTGGCAGCGTAAGCAGGAGGAGCGCCCTTCTTATAGGCCATTTTAAACACCGATCTATGATATCACTGAGCCTCGATAACCGAAAAGAAATTGATCTGTTACTGGACTTTTCGAAAGCATGCGACCGTGCCTCACACTCTTTCAAGGGACCCTGAAACGGTTTTGGCGATTTTGTGCAAACATGGTGATCCCGTAGAGCGAGTCAGTAGGAGCATTAGAGGACAGATTTTAGCACTCTGCGTAAAGTATGTCATTTACAATAAGGTTTGAACACGCGCATCGCAAAAGATCGCATCGGCTCGCCAATAGGCGTTTTCCAACGCCCCCGCCATCGAACGATCGATGGGGCGGCCGCTTATTGGCCTCTAACCAGTCACGTGCACGTAATTTTCCCAACCTAAGTGCGAACAACGTGTTCCTACAACGTGCTCCTTCGTTTCAGCAAAAGGTATCGTCGCGGCATCTGGCGGCGTACACAAGAGTCGCCGGCGATCTATTACAGAGGCTAGCACTGCCTAGGCCGGCGATCTCAGTAAGGATATCGAGGCGCTATGTCGCCGCGGAGGGCTCGGCAGGGCGGCTGACGCGGGAACCACAGTCGTCGCTAGCGCGCATTCCGCAGCTGATCGAATTGCGGAGGAACAGCAGTGGTAAGGAGGAAGGCGACAGAAATAAGCTCATAGCCGCCTTAGCGCATGGTGCTTCCCTTTATTTATGGCGTGAATGATTTCACAATTGTGCTGCGTAGTCAGTGACGCAACGTCGAAAAAACGTTTCGGCGACCCTTTAACTCCTTAACGCTCGCTGAATATCAACACCGATGTAAGGGCTTTAAAGGGTCTGTCTATTGTGCATGATAGGTCTGCCGTTTTATGTCTCACTGGAAAGCGCACTTTTCGAGTTGTCCCAACGTGCAGTGGTTTCCCTAGAAAATGAGTAGAAATTATTAAAACAGAATTTTTTCATCTACGAAGTCGCTCCTTTTCAACGCGAAAGGACGCCGAAAACAATGGTTCTGGTCGCTGTTGCGTCGTCGTCTACCTTAGCAATCCTTTCGGACGCCGGAGGTCTTCCCAACAGAAACTACTTCCGATGAGACATTCCAGAATTGACGAGACGGAGAGGCGAGGGAAAGTGGGAGCGCGGGAGTGCGTCTCGGACTTGGTGAAAACAAGGCAGTACCGCACGCGTGACAAGCCAACGCCTCCTTTTCGACAAGCGCATGACTACACGCTAGAGGCAGACGAATCCGAAAGCAGTACCACCTGCTCCACCGCGAAGACGGCGAAAAGAACGAATTGCTCTTGCACGCTATAAAAATGCCTTATAGGGTGTAGTGCACTCGCAAGGCATACCTAGCTGTTTTTCAGCAGAATGTGTATACCTGCTTGGGCTTGTTCTTGCACCCTTCGAAAGTGACAAACACGCTGTTGGGTGTCGCTAGCCGTGATCACTTTCTTTTTTTGGACCCCATTCAGAGTAGCACAAAACCATAATTCCCTTTCTATGGGGCAAAAGCGTTCTCGTTCCCGGAAATGCGACGCACGGTGTTGCCATTTTCACCAAAATCTGAAAAACTTTTCCAGGCGGTAGAGAGTCCCTTTAAGTACTCTTACGTTCCGGCAGCATTAAGAGACTGGAATTTATTCGACCCATCTACTGCTAACACTAACTCATTAGAGAAGTTTACTATGATAATAGAGGAAGCTCTACTAACACAGCGCGGTTAGGTTAAAAAAGGACAAAGCTGAGCAACTTGGTAAGGGTCCACAGAGAAAAGACCAGGCGTGCACAATACAGACACGGGGAAAGAAGTGAACAACACGAACGAAGCAGAGCACAGAGGCGAAAAAGAAGGAAGACACACAACTTCTCTGCGTCTGACCAGGAATGCAGGAATGGTGGCGCCAGCTGTCAAACGGCTAGACGTGCCGGTCTACGCGAGGGACAACTGTTAAGGAATTCTGTCTCTTCTCGGTTTAAGCTAATCGACGGCTGGCTCACGCACGCGCTTCCTCTAATACTGATATGACAGGCCTCGATCATTAAACGCGTTTCTTCATTCTTATGTCTCTACACAATCTCGCATTCGTCTAAGTTGGGCGTGCAGTTAGTCCTGGCAGAGCAAAGATAGATTACAGGGCGTTCCACATGATAGCGACCTTCTATGTTCACTTAATCTCTGAATTCTTCTAGTTCAGTTAGTCTCAACGCACTGTTTGCCCTATGTAGAAACATCCGCAGCTAAAAGGAATCTTATAAGCTACACCCGCGCAAGAAGTCGGTAAAGTTATTTCTTGGCATTGTGCTTGACCTCACAAATATCTCTTCGCTTCTTTCATTGCGCCTCCTCATTTTTCTTATTGAGGGCAGCACAAATCCTGCTTGCTTGTGCTCGCTACAACTATGCATGGTGATATGCTACAACAAAACCTGCGCGCGGGCGTGCGTAACAAGACGTAATGTATGCGCATCCACGCACTTGCCGACGCGAACGACGCGATCAGTGCATACAGTCTGCGCCCTACCATTTGTAAAAAGAAAAAGTGAACGTGAAAACAAGCCGTCATCGTGCACGTATTCAGAGAAAAATGTCAAACATTTATCACTTCCAGAGAATTACTTGCTGTGATTTCGCCGCGGCGTACGTCCTAACCATCTGCCGACGCCGTCGTCTGCACACGTCGCCTGACAGGCTAGCGAGGCTGCACCCACAAGCTGGGACGTTTAAAGGCTCACGGCACCGCGGCGGCACCTTAGCTGCACCCCGCCACAATCGAGGACGGTGGTGCACGCACCGCGAAAAGGTGCACAAGGTGCAGGGAACCTTGACTGAATCTAAGAGACCTGATGTGTGTGCGGAGGCCCACTGCTGCGTGTGCCTCCGCTGCGGTGTCCCTCGCGCGGGCCGCTGAACTTTTATTGACGGTTGATGTGTTTCTGCTGCCAGGGCCCAACGTTGCCTTCTTAAAGATTCTTATTTTTCAGCCGTTCTCTCTCGCGATTGTCAAAATTTCTTCGAGCAACTGATCTTGTTCCGAGTACTCCTCCTTGGTTCCGGACCTAAGAGGCGTCACCAAGGAATACTTTCTACTGACCAGTTGAGTTCGCATTGTGCGTTGTACACTAAATTGAATTGAAATTGAAATTTATTCCGCAACAGGACATGTTACGAGGAGGGCAGGTAAAAGCTGTAAGAACAGCTTGAGGATCCCTGACCCCCAGGTACACAGGGTAGCACAGAGGACGTGCGGCTAAGTACAACCAAATAAAAAGTGTTTCACAATGTGCATGGAAATGGAAACCACCAAGCGATTTAGTTTCGAAGGTTTCTCCTGTCTCGCTCAGCGTGTTGCGCGAGTAGCAGGTCTGTCCGGTCGCGAACAGCGCGAGCGCTGAACACTTTTCGGTGCAACTCCGTCAAGCGGACAGCGATCTATGTCCACCGCACTCTGTGCCTCACGTTTTCCTCGAAAGGGTTGCATTCCCTCACATCGCGTAGCAGTTCTAAATCGTCGCTCTTCCAAAAGCGAAGGCGCGGAGCCACTCCATTCATCCTGTCGCTGTATTTTGATGCAAGACGTCTGCGCACGCTCGACACGCTTATCTTGTTCGAGCGCCCGCGCGAAGCTGTCTACGTGCGCAAGAAACGCACGCAAAAAATCGAATCTCACGTGCGTCCGTGAGGTCAGCGCGCGGCCACTATGTTCTGCGCATGCGCACTGCTTACACGTAGAAGCTCTACGTACCCAAAGCCTCTACGTACGTGAAACTAAAACTGTCTATTGACATGTACGGTTGTCTTGGTTCAAGTGGAAAGCCGTTACCACTTTCTTGTGACACGCGCTCTTGTTTCGTTTGCTTGCGAGGAGTGCCGTTATCTCTTTTTGTTACGCGCAGCGCAGACCGCGTTCATCTTGCATGTCGCTTCAGGAAGCGTGCTGACCGTTCTTGAAACTTTGCATGACTGATGCACACATTTCAGTGTCTTGTAGAATTCCCGAGATAACGCGAGAACGCATTATGACGTGTGTATAAAAGCCGGGGCGTCTCGCCGCTTGTCACGCTTTCCGTCGACCGGCGACTGTTCACGCCGCTATTGCTGTGGATTGTCATTGGCTTTGTTTTCCTGGGCACAAGTGCGCCCAGTAAGCAGTTCGTCTGCCATCGTCTAGAGACCTGCGTGCGTCACGACCACGTGACAATATGGATAACTTCGAACTCGCACTTATCTCTGTTCAACGCAATGCCCGCTGCGCGGAGGAGGTCCATCACTACGCGAAGCCGCTCGTCGTGCTGCGACTGCATGGCGCCCCAAATAAGCACATCGTCCATGTGGCAGACGACTCGCTCTTGTCCAGAAAGAACCTGCCCTATTCGTCTCTGACAATGTTCGGGTGCCGACGAAATCCCGAACGGAAGTCCACTGAAATAACATCGCACATGCAGCGTAATAAATGTGAATTGTTTGCTTCTTTCACTCAGTGGTATCAGCCAGAAACCCGAGTTTGCATCGTGTTTCGAGAATGCGCTGGCTCCCTTTAACATTCCTGCGGTGTACTCGACGGTCCGGATGGGATGCAAATTCCTGTTGAATGTATCTGTTGAGTACTGTGAAGTCTACACAGATCCGAACAGCACCAGAGGGTTTCGGACAACCATAGGGGCACACCATGCAGTAGGCTCGGTGACAGGAGACATGACGCCTAGTATTTGCATCCGCTCGAGGCCTTGTTCTTTTTGTTCGAACAAAGGCACGGGGACTCTACGTCGCCATGACAGCGCGAAAGGCTTTCCTTCTGAACTCAAGTTGAGGTCACACACTTGCTTGAAGGTCCCCAGAACCCGGAAAACTTCGGGAAACTCAGACTCCCCTATTGAAAATATTGCCAGTATGTGGAATGGTGGAATCCACCATCCATCATCATGGTGGATTATGGTGATGGCACGGTCGCATGGTGGAAGCCAGGACATGGTGGATAGTGTACCATGATGTAAGCTGGAACATGATGGATAGTGTACCATGATGGATGCTGGAACATGATGGAACATAGTGGATGGGCATGATCGTAGGAATGCGGCACGAGACAGCATATGAATATATTTAAGATGTGTATCGATGGCAAAATAGTGAACAATGCTGTAGATATTTTGAATACATATGTGTAGTACACAACAGTAGTTCTGGAGCTGCTGAGCACAGTTCAGGGGTTTGATGGTAGCCTTTAAAGCATGCACTTTTCCTAATGAGGGTTGAAGAATGCTAGTATACAGTGTGCAAGGGCATTATATCAACCTTAGGATCAAAATTATCTACCAACTTTTCACTAGTATGTTGAAATGCAGTCGAGTTTTATTCATTGCACATTATGTTGGCAGCTGTCGGCTTTTTGCGCTTGCCTTGGCGGCCAGCCTCCGTAAAATAGCTGCGCAGGTGCTTCCGGACTGCAGCAAGCCTGCTTTCTGCCGGTGGTGCTGGTGGAGGTAGTGGATGGCTGCTGGTATACTTCTGCAGGCAGTCTAGGAAACAGTGCAAAAATGCCATTGTTTAGGCTTTGAAATACAGTACAGGAAGGGGAGAGAGTGCGGCTACAAAGGCGTATATCTGTACAGGGAATGGCTATGAAGTGTTCCTGGATAGAACATGTGATCGGCTGCGGCGAGTGATGAAGTGACAGCGTAGCCTCTCAATTAACAGCAAAGCGGCACACTTACAATGCCGAGCGATTCTACTACCTTTAAGGCAGTATAATCCTTCGAACTTCCTCATTTTTGTCCTTTTTAATAGCAGCTAACACATTTTTATACCTGCATAATGACTTTGGATCGCAGTTGTTTGCAGCCCTAAAATGGCAGTTAATGCACGAACGCTTGCATACATCAGCGATAACCACAGCAATAGGCACGTTTCGCGAGTCATGTAGTTACACGCATAAAAAGCAAGACGATCATGTTCGTGGCGACAATTTTATGCCCCCTTTTATGGAATATTCGCGCACGATAGCGCGGGCGGACCAGCACTTCGCAATTGTTATGACTAAGCTCTGTACAGACATCGTGCACACGCCAGTTTAACGCTACTGGCACTGCACTCTGCACCACGCTACTCGATTTCCTTTGCTGTAAAGAGTGCACACAACAATGATAGGCCACAAAGCGCAGCATTCACAGCCACCTACCTTAGTTAAGAAACATGCTGATTCCAGTTTGCGTCGTCTGACGGCCTTGAGGCGCTGTGCCGAGCCGCGTCGTTCGTCCGTAGATCGAGAAGCGATGTGCCGACCCTCGATGTGTGCGAACAAGAACGCATTTCCTAGGAAAACACATCACGGAACGTAGAAAGCATTCCGGCACTGCTTCACACTGATCCGCGTACACACTGACAGACGGTGTCGCGACGACTCACGTCCCTCGGCGAATGGATGTCAACAAAGGATCTCCGAGGTGTCGACGCTGCCGGCTGCTGCTTTCTCAGTCTATCGCACACCGCACCTCACACTGGCTCAAGAAGGTCCACTGGAGCTAATGAGCACAACGCTAAACATACACCGAGATGCAGCGCAACCAGAAATCGTCCGTACGAAAACAAATATCGCCACCACGTTGTACACGACAGCCACAGCGCGCCGCCATGTTTGGAAGAAAAAAAAAACAGCAATAGCGCGATGGTGGCGACACCACGGGTTGCGGTTTCGGTTTCAAAATTTCAGACCAATTCTCATGTTTTCAGTGTAAGGAAATACAGAAACAAATGCTCTAAGGCTAAAAACTGTTACGCAATGTAGTGTTTATTTTACATACTATTCTAAAATTGAAATTTGCCGTAAATTATGCAAATGACGTAACTTATGCGAGCTTGCAATTCGCGACGTTTTCCTCGGCCTCGGTCCAACGTGTTCCGCACCACTTCATGTTGCATGTGTAACGCCAGATTGCATGCGCAACAGTACACAGTTGCCCTGTAGCGCATATTCTGTGCATTATCAGCTGCAGCCAAAATGATGTTATTCAGCAATTAATACTGTTGAGCCGTATGTGTGGTGGTCGTACAAATATTGATTGCAACAAGCAAAAAACAAAAAAGTAAAAAAGAAGAGGACAGCGTAGTAAGCATGGTACACAGTGCACGAAAAAAACAACAAAAACGAGGGCAGATACAACGAAACACAGCAAGGTCTCTCTCCTCGTTTTTCGTTTTCTTTTTTTCCTGTGCGTGCACCATGCCGATTACCTGTATCACCAACTCTGAGACACAGGGCGGTGAGAGAATGACACACAAGGCGCTCAACAACCAGTGGTTTTATTATTGCTGGATATATAAACAAATGCTTTGCATATAAGACCAACCAACACAGTATGCATGCACACAGGCTATGTTTTGTAGTTTTTCTGCATTGCATCTTGCATGCGCACAGGCTGTTTTGTAGTTTTTCTGCACAGATGTTGCATTTTCCCGCGGCAGTAAACCATTGGCTATAATTGTTAGTTCAGCACCTTAATCGCACATCTTGTTCACTCACCGTCCCTTGTCTAGCGCTGTTTGTTAGAACATAAGTACCATCCTGCATGTAACTAAGAGTAGCCGTCGTGCAGTACATCCCTGCAGCATTTACCAGCATACTTCCAGTGACCAGTGATATGCGTATAAACGGGGCGCGCACTTCCAGGACAGCTGCTGCCGTCCTCCTATGCAGCACGAGTGCTGGCGCGTGTTCTCAACATAGAATGTTGCACATATGTGCTTACCATTACCCTTATTAAGGGCACACGTTCGCGAAGAGGGAAAGCTCAGCTCGATCGAAATAATGCTGTTTCAGGTGCAATAGGCGTAGAATCTACAACGGCAGTGACGAACAGGCCGGTGCACGCAATTCAAAGAACCGAGTCCCGCATTTCTCGGGCACTCAAAACGTATTAGTTAATCGCGCACCAACTATAGACCCTAAACATTTTACTGCCAATGGTTACTACCATCCCAGGTATGCTAACGCAGCCACCTTCTCCCACAACCACCACGCTCGCCATCACTGCAACACCATGCTTCCACCACGCCACCATTTTTCTGTACACAGCCACCAAGTGTGCCACCATGGCACCTTCATTCCTCCACCATGCCACCATCTCGCTGTCCACAACCACTAAGCTTGCCATCATGGCACCTCCGTGACTCCACCACGCCACCGTCTTCCAGCAAGCAGTACAGCATGACACGTTCGCCATCACCACCGTCAGCCACCATTTCCACCAAATGCATCCACTATTCACCACCATGAGCCATCTTTGCCATCACGCTTTCCACCATATCCGTCATTATTTCCACCATATCCACTAATATTTCCATCTTAACCACCACGAAATCCAGCAACCACCAATAGAGAATTTTCAATAGGGTCGCTCTGCAGTTTCTTCACTATACTGCTTTATGGTAGTACGCCGAGCCTTTCTATAGCTGGTTTCCCAAGAAGAGCGGTTTGGAGGCCTTGCAGGACGTACACGTCTTCGCGGCTTCTCGTTCCCGCAAACTTCATATTCATGGCAGCCATACCTGATACGACAAGGGATTCGCCATCAGGTCCCTCAAGCCGGCATCTTGCTTGTTGAAGTTTTATCGTGGGAAATAGGCAAGTGAAGACCTCCGCCGGAACGACCGTTTCATCCGCGCCAGTAGCTATTTTAAATACTACTGTCGCGGATTCAACAATGACGGGAACATACCACCTGTAAACGGATGAATGGGATGCGGCTCCGAAGGTGCCTGTTCTTCGGTCGGGTTTTCGGCGTTCCAGATAGCTATCCCTTATGAAGATGCCATATATTGACTGATATGAAAAAATCCATATAAGGTTATTGTTACGAGCCGCTGTAGTTACGACACGAAGAAGAAAAGGCGCACTGGCGTCCCCGCATAGAAGATGCCGCGGAGAGCCGAGGAAAGGAGGCTGCACTCGGTTGCTTTCTCGTGTCTGGCTACCCCGGATGCCGGGAGCGTTTATTGCCTTGTTACCCCCCCACCCGTGCGCGGCCCCTGCTTCACAGCGGGAGACGGCGCTGCTTATCTTCTCTCCCGCGGTCCCTGTCCCTGCCGCGCTCAGCACATCTGCTCGTGCACTCACACACGCACGCACAAGCACACATTCCCAGCGCACTGTAACACCCCTCCCGCACCAGTGAGCTGCCCGCCGGGGTTAACAATTCATTTCAGTTCCGTAGAATGTCACTGGCTTCCTCGAGCGTGTTCAGCGTCGACGAAGTGGGCGAGCGATGTCCCCAGGCGACGATGCGAAATTCGGCACCATGGAAGATTGCTCCTCCTCTTGTATCGGAGGAACGAAGGCCGGCTGTTGGGGAGACTATATGAAAGGGGGCGAAGGCTCTACATCGGCTTCACTGTCGCGCTCGTTGGCTTCCCGCGCGATGGCAGCTGTAGGCGGTTCGCTCTTTGATGCCCTGGAAGCTGCGGGCGTGCTGTTTGCTGCGTGCCGAATGTGGTCTCCGTACCCGTTGCAGAGATCCCCATTTCAAGCTGTACTTGAACGGATGACGAGCTTCTCGGTTTTGTGAGTTTCGTGTGAAAACACGGTCCCCTGACTGTGGCAGCGGATCATTTCTTGCCGATGCATCGCAAAGTAGCTTCTGCTTTAATTGCTTATATTGCACTTCCGTTCGCATGTTGGGGTGTAGCCGATCCATGGGTGTCTGCAGCTGTCGACCCATAAGGAGCTCCGCTGGGGTAGAACACGTGAGAGAGTGCCTTGTCGTCCTGTAAGCCAGAAGAATTCTGTCGATGTTTGAAAATCTCCCGGCGCCGCTTCATTAAGCTTGCTCTTGATGGTTGGAACACCGCGTTCCGCGGCGCCGTTAGATGCCGGGTGATAAGGAGGAACCAGGAGGCCACGAATGGCGCTCCGCGTCAAGAATTCGGCCTACTTCTCACTCGTAAAAGCAGGCCCGTTGTCCGAAACAATGACGTCAGGGATTCCGTGAATGGAAAATATTTCCCGAAGGCATCGAATTGTTGCTTCCGCTGATCGTGTATTAACGGGAACCACTTCTGCCCACTTGGATTAGGCGTCGACCACTACAAAAAGGTAATGGCCTTTGGAAGGGCCGCCAGAATCGACATGCAACCGTGACCACGGCTTCTTTGGAAATGGCTGTGAAGTGGACTGCAATTTTCTTCCTATGCGTTATCTTGGCATGCTTTGCAACTGTTCACCTTTGGTGCTATGGGATCATCAATGCCCTCCCACCAGACATGGCTTCTAGCGATAGACCTCATTTTTTCAATTCCAGGGTGGGTTTCATGCAGCAGGCTGAGCACGATTGATTGTAGTGACGCCGGAATAACCACCCGTACTCCCCGAAGGACGCAGCCTTCGTGGACACTGAATTCAGGGATGTTTTTGTGAAATGCGGACCATTCTTTCTGGCGGGAAAGTTTATCTCCGGTCATTAGTGCTTTGTATAGACCTATTCCATCGGGCCTACGTCACTAAGATGCGGTGGCGCTGTCGTCGGGAGCATGTTCTGATTGAATGCGGAAATAATCCACCCAGGTGTACGTTTAGGTACCACCCTACAGGAAGCCTTGCGTTTTATGGCGAACAACGGGAAGCTGAACATAGCCGCGATTGAAATAAGTAAGAGACTGTTAGAATACTTGTGGCAGAAAACTAGAGAGGACGGACAAAAATAATTATAGGGGAAAATATGGACTTTCTGCCATAAGGGGCAGGGAACTGGGCTATGAATTTCCGTTTTTGCTATAGTATTACCGATTTGATTTAAGTAACTTTAAAAGGCATAAGGAAAAATTAAAGAGAGAGAAAGAAGTTCTTAAATCTTCTTACGAGCCTGGTGGCGCACATGTCACCGCCCCGTTACAAAGGGGACGCTCATAGCATCCATCCATCCATCCATTGGTTTCGCATGGTAGGCAACCCCCTGCGCGTACCGTAGCGGCCGCTGCGTTTTCGCTGGTCGGGGCGCTTCTCACCGCAGTGAAACGAAGAAAAAAGTGTTGACCGATGACCTCCGCCGTGGGTTGGTTGCTCAGCAACGCACAAGATATGTGCGATAGGTTTTTATCGGTTTCCTGCTTATGTCTGTCGTAAGGAAAGGGAAGAACCTGTAATGCCGGCTGTTTGGCGCATCGGTTATGAGCCAAACATTTTCGTCACGACTAAGCATATGTGTAATTATTGAGCGTTAGTGCGGCTTGTTTCATTTGAGAGAAATAGTATTCTCACAAGTTTGTCAAGTGTAATGCTCGGCACCAAGTTTCTTGGCATAAAAAAGTGCGGACACATAGCGATGACGCTCTTAGCTCGGTGTGTAGAAGTGATCGCGGTCGCCGTGTATTATTGAAGTAGGGAAGCTATACATACGTCATACGACTTTCATTCACTCAAATGAAACACACATATAAGAGCTTAATTCACGTAGCCGTGAGCGAAAGGTCGATTACAGCGACGCTTTTGCAATTTGCTTGCGGCTGCGATAGCATACACACGAGAAGTGTTTTGGCAATGCTGTAGTGGTTGTGATGCGCTTTAAATTCTTTTTCCATTGTCAGACTGCTCGAATGAACTACATGCTTGGAATTTGCCGCGTCGTTACAGGACTTCACGCCTTCACGATCGGAAGTGAGCCTATGGACAGAGCCGCAAGCCGCGGTTATGCGCCTTGCTGGCGTTTATTTCAGAGCCTTGTCTTTGGCGCGTTGCTTTTTTTTTGTGTCTGTGCGTTATCAAAGCCGTATTTAGATAGGTTATAGCGTCACCAATACCGCATGCTTGACTATACCTATTCCGTTACATTTGTTTTTGCGCAAGGATTTCGTGTAGGGATTAGAGGCTTTAGTCTGAAACAGTATTTTAGCTGAGGCATGTTCAAGTCGTATTTAAACATGTCTCGCTGTTGCAAGTCGTTCATCCTTGAGCTAGTTACCGAATTAAAAAATATGCATGAAGCGATGCCGACATGGTAGCTCGCGATCATTCGCATCATATGGCAAGGTGCTTATCCTTTCAATCGGTTTCTCACATCTCGTCATAACTGGGCGTCGGCTCCTTCTTTTCTACATTCATTGAACGCTTCCTACAGAGAGGTAACGAAACTTCATCTCACGCGGCTGCCCCTCGCAAACTGGTGTGAACACGCCGTCGGGGGCTCTGACGCCCCGTGCTCGGAGGCAGCTTTCGCACACGCTTCGCCGGCGGCGGTGGCGCGACCGCGCAGGGCCGCGGCAAGCGGTGGGCGGGGCCGCCACGCCCGCGACGTCGACACAAGCCCTGGTTATATCGCCGGTGACTACCACTGCTTACCCAACATGGAATAGGTCTATAGACGCGATAACACTGCATCGCGTGCAGTAGCCTTGGCTATTGCTGCAGGTGACATTAAACTGGGAGAATGAGCCCTCGAGCATGAAAATATCTGCCAGCTTTGGCACAAAGAAGTTATCTGCCTGTAGCGGCAAGCGGCTAAGGGCATCAGCATTTCCAATGCTCGTTCCCGGTCGGTAGATAAGCTTGTACTTGTGTGCTGAAAACGTGATTGTCCAGCCTATCGTTCTCGGCGGGGATCTGATCTCTCTGGAATCAGTCTCCTGTCCAAAAAGGCCCAACAAAGCCTTATGATCGGTGACCACTTCATATTCTTGGCTCCACAAGTACTGATGGTATTTGGAAATTCCGAAGAGCAAGGCGAGTGCTTCCCAGCTGGCTATAGTTTTTTTCTGTTGGAAGAAGACTCCGCGGTGCAAACGCGATGGGGTGCTCGCCTGTTTCAAACCACTGCGCTAGAAGAGCTCCTAGCCCATACGGTGACGCATCACAGCTGAGAATCAGTGGTTTGGACGGGTCGAAATGTTTCAAAACAGGGGCACATGTAAGCAGTTCGTTGCTTTTCTGAAAAGCCTCTTCCTCGAGCTTACCCCATTTCCAGGTAGCTCCCTTCGCCAGGAGGAGGTAGAGATGTCGAAGCGCCGTCGCCAAGTTCGGCAGGAAGTGCCTATAGAAGTTAATTAGGCCCAGGTAGCTTTGAAGCTGTTTCACGTCGTTGTGACTTGGCAGCACCGCTCATTGCTTCCACTTAGGTGTTAGTCTAAGTCCCTCGGCGCCGATGACGTGACCCAAATACTCTACTTCTTTTGCAAGAAAGGAATATTTCTCGAGTTTTAGTTAGTCCTGCGTCTTTGAGACGTTGTAGAACACGCCGGACGTTTTTCCCGTGATCATCATCGTTTCATCATCGATACCGGTAACAAGGATGTCACCGAAGTACACGGCGACGTGATGCATATCCCCCAGCAAGTTCTCCATTTCTCTTTGGAATATTTCTGCAGCAGACGATACCCCGAAAGGTAGTCGGGTGTATTGGAACAATTCCTGTTGTGTGCTGATCGTGACCAGCTTCTGAGACTCGACCTGTAGCTCCACTTGCTGGTAGGCATCTTTTAGGTATAGCCTAGTGAACTTTTGGCCGCCGGATAGTTTAGCCCAGAGGTCTTCAACTCTTGGAACGCAGTACTTTTCTAGTACAGTGTACCAGTTAATTCTGACCTTAAAATCACCACAAATGCGCACACGGCCGTCTTGCTTTAGCACGGCACAATTGGAGCTGCCCAATCAGATGTTCTCACTGGCGCTGTTACGCCTTACCTTGGCATTCCTTGCAACTCTTCTCACACTTTATCTTGGAGTGCAAATGGTACTGGGAAGGGCTTGAAAAATTTGGGGGTAGCACCTTTATTGAGGAATAACTTCGCTTTCACCCCTTTGAACTTTCCAAGCCCTTCGGGAAAAAACTCCTTCATACTCGCGCAGAATCTCTGCGAAGTTGCAGCTGGAGTCAACACTCCTGATGTCAGAAAAATCCAGATCACATGCACTTATCCAATCTCTTCCGAGCAGTGCCGGGCATTTGTCTGGTGCAACGAATAAAGCCAAAGTGACCTCTCTTCCCGAGAAGGACTGGGACCATCACTTTCCGTCGCACAGCTGTGAGCCTACCGCAGTAGCTTTTTGGCATCACATCTGACGGCTCTAGGTTTAGCTCAGGGTATCTCTGCCTGAATGCGGTTTCTCCGATTATGTAGACGCTTGCACCACTATCTAGCTCCATTTTCAGCGGTTTCCCTGCCACGTACAAAACTGCGACGAATGGCGGTTTTATTGCCCGTTATATATATATATATATATATAATTCGGGGAAGTTCTGTGGGTCCGGTTCAAAAGTAGATTAGAAACGAATTGTGCACTTGCGAAAATCGCACGTTTATTGCTCAACGTTTCGGCCGTGGCACGGCCTTCGCCCTTACTAATGACGAAGGCCGTGCCACGGCCAAAACATTTAAAAATAAACGTGCGGTTTTCGCAAGTGCGCCATTCGTTTCTAATCTCTCTCTCTCTCTATATATATATATATATATATATATATATATATATATAATATGGCGGTTACATATATGGCGGTTTCATTGCCCGTCATAGCCCTTTGAGTCAGCAGGCTCCGAAGAACGAAATAGGTGCTGGCGGCGCAGCAGGTGAGGAACACACTTTTTCTTTTCCTCAGGATCGCTGTTGGCATCGAATCAGAGCTTCACCCGTTCCAGGTACTCAGTCCAGGCCGCTCCCTCGCCGTGAAACGTCTCCAATACTCCGTAGGTCGGCATAATTGCACAAACATAGCTGATGCCGGAAATTTTCTCCTCGTCGCCACATTGTTACGAGCCGCTGTAATTGCGACTCGAAGAAGAAAAGGCGCACTAGCGTGCCCGCATAGAAGATGCCGCGGAGAGCCGAGAATAGGAGACTGCACTCGTTGCTTTCTCGTGTCTGGCTACCCCGGATGCGGGGAGCGTTTATTGCCTTGTTCCCCCCGCCCCCTACCGTGCGCGGCCCCTGCTTCAGAGCGGGAGACGGCACTGCTTGATTATCTTCCCTCCCGCGGTCCCTGTCTCTGTCGCATTTAGCACATTTGCTCGTGTACTCACACACATGCGCACAAGCACACATTCCCAGCACACTGTAACAGTTATATCAAAAATTGGGCAGATATGGCCATATATGGCATATACGGCCCTTATATGGCGATATCTGCCGAATTTTGTATATATCCCTATATGGGGCCGCATTTGGCCATATATGATCAATTTATTATATATATCCATGTATGGCGAAAGAAAAGCCGCAAGGGGGCCAGAGTGCTAGCGCGCCTCTCATGGGCTCCTGCCTCTTAAGCTGTTTTTTTTTTTTTTTTGCGGTCACAGCAGGGCAATTTCGTGACTTTTTGTGCTGCTCGATTCGGCCAGTTGCAGGGAACAGACTGATACCTCCCGCCAAGCGGTGAGTGAATGTATATTACCGCTTTCGGACTCTTATCCTCCCGTGGCTGCAACTGTGCGAACTAACCCGAACGCCGTCACGGAACGCGGACATCCGCGTCTCGCGCCTGTGGACCTGCGTTGCATGCGCACCCGCAGAACGCGCCGGCACCAGCGCTGGACAAGAGATTCGCGCCCTTATTTCGGCGAAGAAAGTATAGAGGGTAACGCTACCTGCAATCAGCAACCTATACTTTTAAGACAGATGGCTGACCGAGAAGAGCAGTCGACATCGATGCAAACCGACTTGCCGGCCGAGCGTTCCGTTCCAGCGCTGGGATGGACCTACGATGCAAACAGCGGGAAAACAACCGAGAACGAGCACATTGAATGGCTGCGTCTAACTAGACGCAGGAGAAAACAAACATCAGAGCTCACAAGAACTTACCAAGAAAAGTCAACACAGCTGGATAAGCCCACGCCACAAGCGCCAAAGCAACGTAGCCCGAAGATGCCACCTTCCCCAATGGACGGCTTCAAAATCGTCTACAGACCGCAAGCTGGCCTTGACTTACAGAAATGGAATCTCACCGCAATTACCCACGCCATCGGAAGATCCAGTGGTCTTACGCAACAGGATTTTTATGACAACGTTCGAGTGCAAATGCAGAAAACTGAAAACATCATCGTTGCAAGCACTGCCGACACGGAACGCGCAACCAGACTCAAAAACATCACCACCATCTAGTTAGGAGGCACCACATTTAATGTGAACGCGCAAGTGAGATATCCCGATGACGTCTGTAGAGGTATCACCTATGGACTCCTCCCATGTACGAGCAGTGCCGAAATTGTAGCTGGTCTGAGTCGACCCGCGTTACACGGTACTTGGTGCACGTATGCTCGGTCGATCTTCCACCGCTGTCATTACTTTTGATGGGCCGCACGTCCCGTACTACATCACCTACCAAAGTGGGGACTACCGCTGCAAACCGTATCGAAAGTCCGTACAGTACTGCCGGAAGTGCGGTGCCATTGGGCACAGACAAGACATATGCCCCAGGCCCAGAGAAGCCTTTTGTTACAAGTGCGGCCAAGAAGCAGTTAGCGAAGCCCACGATTGCTTGCCCAAGTGCAAAATATGCGAACAGGCACACGAGACTGCCGGTAAAGAGTGCAAAAAGAAGCTACGACCGAGCCCACCGCCTTACCAAGTGAGACAGGAGCACCTCATAAAGGCAAAAGCCCGAGAGTGTCCTAGGAACCCAAGCTGCGACGAATTTCCCGAGCTCAACAACCCGCCTACTGTCTCGGGCAGCCTGGTCCGAGCAGCTCAATCCTGCGATCGCGGTCCAGGTCTCGCACGAGATCCCGGTCGCGCTCTCGCTCACGTTCTGTCCAGCGAATAAGCTATGCCGATGCGGCGCAGGGCGACTTGAAATCCTGCCACAAGTACACTTCTGTATCATCTGTAGAGACCGCTGGACTTAAGGCTCTGGAAAACAGAATCCTCGACCAACAGAAAATGCTACAAAGTCATCGCGACAAGATCCAAAGCCAAGGTGCTATCGTCGATAAGCTCGCAAAGCTCTGCAAAGAGCAGGAAGAAATCATTAAGAAGCAGAATGAAAATAAAGAGAAGCTCACTCGGTTATGTCAAGAACAGCTCTTATCAAAACAAGTCGCTCCTAACCTCACCAAGCAAGAAATCGAAGCTGTGGTGGAGGCAAAGATTGCCTCTGTCATCGAAACGAAACTCGCGGCTCTGGTTGGGTCGCAGCTCACAACGCTAGCAGAGTCGAAATCAACAGCAATAGTCGAGTTGAGGCTCGAAGCTGTCGTAGAGACGAAACTGGAGCCGATCACCATTTAAATTGGCAACACGTTCATGACGCTGAGCCGCACAATGGACACTCACACAGCCCAAGTCAACGAGCTGAAGTCGCAAGTCACCAATTTCATCGCTCATGTAAAGAACTGCGTCACCCACGCTGACCTTGAGAACTTGCCCGGAAGACAGAAACCACGCACACAAAGCAAGAAGGCTTCCCGCTCGAACTCTCCCGAAAGGGAGCACATCAACGACCCTGTAGATGGCAGCTCCTAAACACGAGTTCTAATTCGCCCTCGACTATCCGCATATGGCATTGGAACTGTAGGTCCTACAGACCACGACTAGCAAATCTGCAAGAATATATGACTAATGAACGAGACCTTATAGCCCTCCAAGAGACGAACACCGAAAAAGTCAGGCTGCCCGGATACAAGACTCTCTCCATCACACCAAGAACAGCCACGCTCCTAAGGAAAAACTTCACTTCTCAAGAGCACAAGATAGACACCGCGGTGGAGCACACCATTGTGGAAGTCATACCCGACCGCAAGTCGCATCAAAGCCTCTATGTCGTTAACGTATACAGTCCTCCGAAAGACCAGCTCGCTGATTACGATTACTTTATCCGCGAGCTCAGACAGCGAACGAAAGCTCATCAGCTCGTAGTCGTAGGGTACTTTAATGCACCTCACACGGCCTGGGGCTATACCACCCACGATTCGCTCCAGCCCACCAAGAAAGGCACGAGAGTTCATGACACCGCTCAGCAGCATGGCCTCACGCTCTGGAACGATTCGCTCCAGCCCACGAGAATAGGCAACAGCGTCTCAAGAGACACCACTCCTGACCTCACCTTTACACGCGATATCAAAAGGGCAGAATGGACATGCCTCCCCGAGACTCTTGGGAGCGACCACCACATTATTCAGCTCGACATCAACCAAACACTTCGCCCGGTCAAGACTGGCTCAGGGAGATTGACGGAATGGAACGCCTTCAGAAGAGAGCTCGACAACGAAACAGCAATAGCGGACATCGATGCTTGGCTCAAAAATGTGGTCAATACAGCCGAACGATTCACCAAGGTTATCCATCTTAACGAAGATAAGCCCGCCGTCGACACTCATCTACTGCACCTCTGGGAGGCCAGACGAGCCTTACTCAAGACATGGAAGAGGCAGAAACTCGATAGAAGACTCAAGCAGAGAATCGCCTCTTTAACAGCACAGGCCCAAGAGTGTGCGGAACAGCTTGAGAGCCAAAACTGGCGCGCCTTCTGCGATCAGCTTCAGGTACCCTCAGCACCATGACCTCCTGCGCGCTCTCCTCGATGATGGTCCTACCAAGGCACATCAACGGGAGCATATCCGTCTTCTCACGCACAACTACAACGACTCAGAGGAAGACCTACTCCACAAGCTATGCGAAAAGCTCCGCGGTCCCGCCCAACCAGCGACGACTCTACCATCATTTAAAGAATACGAAGGTCCACCCAACACTGATCTCGACCGGCCTTTCACACTGGCACAGCTCCACGCAGCCATCGCTAAGCTCACGCGAAACACGAGCCCGGGCAAAGACAGGATGGTCAACAAGCACCTCCGACAGCTACCCAATAAAGCCTTGACAGCTCTCCTACAATACTATAACGAGTTCTTGGACAAAGGAGAACTGCCCGCTTCGTGGAAGCACTCGGAGGTGATCATGGTACCAAAGCCCAACAAACCCATTGCCCTTGAGAATCTACGACCCATTTCCCTCACCTCGTGCGTCTGCAAGCTGTTTGAGCATATGGTACACGAACGCCTTACATCGCACCTCGAAGACAACGGGCACAACCCGGACACCGTGTTCGGCTTCCGCCGGCTTCTCTCCACCCAAGATATCCTTCTCCTCCGAAAGGAAGAGTTGATTGACCACATGAGCAAAAACTGGAAGTCGTCGATCCTTGCCATTGACGTTAAAAGTGCTTTTGACATTGTGAGCCACGAAGCAATCCTACGAAATCTTGCAGCCACTGAATGCGGTTCGAAGACCTATGACTACGTCCGCAATTTCTTCAGCGGTCGCATGGCCACGGTGGGGATATCACACTTACGCAGCAAGGCACTTAGGCTACCAGACAAGGGCACGCCGCAAGGCTCCGTCATGTCCCCTCTGCTATTCAACGTGGCACTCCTGAAGCTCCCACGACTCCTCGAAAGTATTCCTGGACTGCAGCACGCCATCTACGCGGATGATATTACGCTGTGGACGCGAGGCATGTGCACCGGAGAGCAAGAAAGCTGTCTCCAGGAAGGTGTTGGTGTTATCGAGAATTACCTTGACAGCTGTGGCCTCCACTGTGCACCAGAGAAGTGCGAACTACTTGTACTCAAGGCCCGCACGAGGGGAAGGCCACCCGCCAGCGAAGATCCGGACCCGTGCGTAACTCTTAAGGGCGTTCAAATACCGAAAGTCGCCTCGCTTCGCGTGCTCGGCTTGCACCTACCTCGAGATGGATCGGGCGCTGCCACGCTTCCTCGGCTACAGGAAGAAGGAAGGAAGGAAGGGGAAAACAGAAAGGCAGGGAGGTTAACCAGAAGGGAGTCCGGTTGGCTACCCTACACTGGGGGAATGGGAAGGGGGAATAGAAAGATGGGAGAGAGAGAGAAGGAAGGGGAATAATGAAAAAGACGTTGTGGGACAAGTCCAAGTGTCAAAGGCGTTCGCGCAGACCAGCAGTCTTCAAAAACCGCAAAAGTGCTTTTAGTGCCTTGTGGGCCGACGAGCGATGAGGGCGGTGTTCCAGTATCATCTGTAAGGAAAGTGGCCGATCGTCAAGGTGGTTTAGCGTCTCAGCAAGGGTTTTCCTTTCCGCGACGAATCGCGGACAGTGGCACAGCAGATGGTCCAGGGTTTCGTCGGTGTCGCACATCTCGCAGGTTGCACTGTCGATCGCTCCAATTAATGCGGAGTATGCCTTTGTGAAGGCTACTCCCAGCCAAAGTCGACAAAGAAGCGAGGCGTCATGTCGGGGAAGTCCTGATGGAGGGCGGAGATGTAGGGAAGGGTTTAGCTGGTGCAGTCGCGTTCGTCTGATGTTTGGTGTGTTCCACTCAACCAGTGAGAGATGGCGTGCCAGGTGTCCAAACTGCATTGCAGCATCTGTCCTTGAGAGTGGCGAACCGACGCAGCGGCCTCAAGGAACAGGACACCCTGAGATTAGTCCAAGCGCTTTTAATAAGCAGGATTACATAAGGAACCCTGTACCTGGCACTCAAGGCATCTGAAATTGACAAGCTAAATGTGCTCATCGAAAGGCTACGAAACTCGCCATTGGGCTGCCACCCGTAGCTTCAACTACTCGACTCCTCAGAATAGGGGTACACAACACGTGGCAAGAGCTGGCGGAAGCACATCACACAAACCAACTTGAGAGGCTGAAGCTCACATCGACAGGCAGATCAGTCCTTGCTCGCCTCGGCTACGGAGAGCGCTACATCTGCGATGCCGATCGCAAGGTCAGGATACCGCCGTCTTTACGAGAAACCCTGAGCATCGACAAACTACCGCGTAACATGCATCCCGAGCATCATCGGAAACGCCGGCTCGCTCGAGTCGATGCCATCCGAAGAAAATATACGCGCGATCCAAATGTCCGCTATGTCGACGCGGCGAGATACCCGCACAAGAATGCGTATGCTTTGAGTGTCGTAGACTCAACAGGCAAAGAGCTGGCGTCCGCCACCGTCAAAGTCCGAAACGCCGAGACGGCGGAAGAAGCGGCGATCGCACTCGCCACAACTACATGTACAGACGACATCGTAGTCTTCACGGACTCGCAAGCTGCAGTGCGCAACTACATGAGGGGTCACATTCCTGTCGAAGCAGTCAAGCTGCTAAACAACCGACGCAATCCGCTCCCTTACACCTACGTAAAGTGGGTCCCGGGGCATAAGGGACTCGAGGGAAACGAAGCGGGTCATACCGCGGCCCGCGGTCACGTCAACCGGGCCTCCCTTGACGTCTCACAAGAGCAGCGGTCGTTCGACGTTGAAGCAGAGCCAGAAAGCATACCGATGACATATAACACCATCCTCCAGCACTACCGCCTTGGACGACGAGTGTACCCGCCTCCTCACCCGAAGTTGACAAAAGCGGAAAGTACCGCATTCCGGAGGCTTCAGAGCAATACGTACACACACGGCATCCTCTTACATCGCCTCTACCCAACGAGCTACGACTACAACTGCCCGATCTGCGATGTGCCAGACAAAGTAGCGCACCTACTACTCGAGTGCCCGTGGCGCCAGGCAGACGGCGCTAGCAAGCCCGCAGCGCCCACAGACATCAACCTCCTCGCCGAGACGTGGGAAGCCAGAATCTCCACCCGGGACTTGGACGGCCAACGACGGCTCGTCACCAGAGCCCGGGATGCGATTGCGGCCAGAGGGTTCCTGGAATAAGGGACCCTCCCACCAAGGGTGGCCCTGAGCTTGCAGGCTCAGAACACTGTCTCAGAAATAAACGTTTATTTCAGTCACTCACTCCATATATGGCACCTTATATGGCCATATCTGGCATAACTATGGCATAACGATGCCCTAAAAAAGGAGAAATAAAGCGCTGACATTTTCATGGTGCATATTAAACGACTTGCTGCAACTGAATTTGATGAAATCTATGGGGCGCGCCAGGGATGAGAGAAAGCGGAGCTCTTTAAAAATTATTTTCCTGAAATAGCGCAAGTACGTGATAAATTTTCACGAAATGAATCGGAAATTCTGAACACAGCGAATATGACTTTAACTACTGTCGGCAGCTTCAGGTAGCAATGCCGATTATATTAAACCGTTGAGTACCAGCCAGCTATAATACTGGTTTTATTGGTATGAAAGCCGCGCAAGAAAACGTGGATGACGTAACACGGCTTTTTTTTCCTTGTCTAACTTAGGCGTCGGCATCGACCCTTACCGTCATGTAAAATACTTCGAGGAGCGAATGCACGCGAAAGGTTGTAAAACTGACCAACTTGCCACGCAAACCCTTCCTCGGTAGCAATCTAAGTTCTTTCTCCCGATACCATAGAGCATATCGCTCGCCGTTTGATAGAGAGAGAGAGAAAACTTTATTTATCCCATATTAAGGGAAAGGGGCTGCGAGAAAAAGGCGAGGGACCCTACTCGCGGTAGGCCTCCTCCACCACGTCAGCGCAGCTCAGGATTGCCTCCTGAAGTGCGGGGTCGTAGCTGCGCATGGCAGCCTCCCACAGCTCCTTACTATACGTAAACGATTACGAAGGTTTTTGGGGAGGGAATGGTTCCTGCACTGCCACATAATGTGCTTTAGGTCCGCTCTGTTGACAGAACAGAACTTGCAAGCTGAACTAGGGTACGTTCCCGGGTAAATTTTGTGACGTAAGGCAGGGGAGAGAAATGAGCGAGTTTGTAGTCTACGCCAAACAATATCGCGCATGCGTGAGGACCTGCGCATTAAAGGTGGGAGGGTTTGGCGACCAAGCCGGTAATGCCCGCAAATGTCGTGATACGTAAGCAACCTTTCTTTGGAGGTAAAAGGCGGAGGGAGATTACTGGCTTCTGAACCGTCCCCTAGTCCAAGCTGCGCTCGGATAGTAAAAATGCCCGCATTTCCCCGAAGGGGAGTATGAGGAAGTGCGAAGCACGGGGTGATGCTATGAGGGGGCGCGCGCGACTAAACTGCAGAGCCGAGCGAAGGAGACAGCAGCGAGAGCACGCGCCAGCCGACCCACGGAGGTCTGGCCGTTTTTAAGTGCAAAGCACTTTTGCTGATGATGAATATTAAGTGTAATTAATGATTTAAAGTGTTGTTGTCATGATGCATTTCTACACACACCCACACATTTATATATGAAGTATTATTTATTTATTTTACACTTCACGCCTTTCGTATGATGCATTAATGCACCTCGCGAGTGCGTCACACACACACACACATACACACACTACACACGTCACTACAGATCAGCACCTATTCGTGTTATCGTTGTAGCTCACGGTTAGTACCAGCGCTTTGTGATCCGAGAAATGGACGGTGAGCGGATCCGGCAAGACGGCGCGGAGGCGCCAGCTGCACAACGCGCCGTGACGTCACGGTGCGGAGAGCGGTGCGGAGCCGGCGCGGGGCGCGCGCAGCCACCGAGCGGAGGGCGGAGCGCGCGCAGTCACGTGGGGCGTGACGTCGCTGCGCCGTTGCTACAGACGCTCCTCTCCGCTCCTCGCGCCGTTGCTAGGGGAGAGGAGGAGGAGGGCTGATGCCGGCGGAGTTTTCGGGGTCGCTTAAGAAGTGCATTCGCACTTAAAAGCTCTAGCACTTGCGTGGGCCGCTTCATTGCCAATAAGGCCTGCATGGGCAGGTGTCCAGAGTAAGCTAAAAAGGTGGGATGGCGGATTGCGGGACAGAATGGCTAGGGCTGCCCTGCAAACCCTACCCGCTCCGAAGTTGTGTATAGCACTTTTTGAGTCACTTATAATGAAAAACGAATTGGGTATTGTGGCGAGTGCCACCGCCGCCTCTTCCGCCTCCTCCGAAGACGAGGCTTGAATGGATGCTGCCGTCGCAACACTGCCAGTAGAGTCAATAACTGATATCGCGAATTTCTTTCCGCATGGGCACTCTGCGGCTTCGACATAGAGCACGTCCTTGCGATTGGAGAACTTTTTCTGAAGTGCTTTAGCTCGGTGTTGCCTTCTATGCTCGTGATGAACAGGATGCATATTTTTAGGGATAGGAGGGATATCAAAGTTCTCATGGATGTGGTAAGGAATATTAAATTTTTCCTTCGTTATCGGTATCGGGGCAATATATAGGGAGTTTAGAATGTGCCTACCAGTAGGTGTTCGACAAGCGCTGGTACTGAGCTGTCAGGTGGGCTTCTGCGAGGTCACTAAATGTATTGAGGGTGCCTGTAGCCAAAAGTCTCTCAGTAGAGGCTGTACTCGGCACTCCAAGAGCAAAGTTGTAGAGCTTGCGTATTAATGCATTAACTTTATCTTCTTCGGGTCTGGTTAGTTGGAGATAAGGGAGGGAGAATGTGATTTTACTTATGGAAAATGCCTGTACCAGTCTTAATAAATCTGCTTCTTGAAGACCACCGTGCTTATTGGACACTCTTCCCATAAGCCGTGCTGTGTTGTCTACGCTGGCGGTAACCGTTTGGAGTGTGTATGTGTTTAGCGTGTTAGACTGAATGTACATGCCTAGTACACGGATTTTGTCTACGACGGGAACTTGCTTACCACCAAGGATTATCTGAATGTTGGGTCTATCGCGTTTATTAGCTGAGAGGAGTAATAGCTCAGATTTATCTGGTGAGCACTCGAGGTTCATTAACCCAGCTCTCGTAGCCACGGCATCTGCGGCCTCTTGCAAGGTATCTTGAATGTAGCCGTCGGAGCCACTTTTCATCCATATGGTTATGTCGTCCGCATATAAAGAATACTGGACATCCGGTATTTGGGACAGTGTCTCAGAAATAGACCGCATAGCTAGGTTAATTAAACAGGAATGGCGAGAGCAGATCCCTGAGGTGTGCCGTAGCTACCTAGGGTGATTCGGGGAGAAGTTTGGTCGTTGACACAAATGATAACCATGCGATTGGTGAGAAATTCGCGGATGTAATCATACATTTTCTTGCCACAGTTAATCTTATTCAGTTCGCTTAAGATAGATCCATGATCTATGTTGTTGAAAGCACCCCGAAGGTGGAGTCCTAAGACGGCTTGGGTGTGTTTGCTACCGGTAGGAGTAAGGATGTCGTGCATGAGTCTTAGCATGGCATCCTGGCAAGAGAGCGACTGGCGAAAGTCAATCATCTCTGGCGGGAATAACCGATTGTCTTCTGTGTATTTGACTAAGCGATTAAGGATGGCATGTTCGAGAGTTTTGCCCAAACATGAAGTTAAAGAAATAGGTCTAAGGTTCGCTATGTCTGAGGGCTTATTAGGTTTGGGAATAAAGATTACCTTAGCGGATTTCCATGAACTCGGAAGCGAACTGATGTTGAAGCAGTGGTTATAGTATTCTGTAAGGGCGGAGATCGATTTGTCGTCCAGATTTCGAAGTAATTTATTAGTTACGTTATCGATACCCGGTGCAGATGTAGTATTAGGAGAAAATAGGGCATGCCGAACTTCTGGCTACGTAATCGGGGCGTCGAGGTGTTCGTTAACCTGGCCTATGTAATCAGATTGCTTGCGGTTTGCTGTAATGGGTAAGTGCAGTCGTGCAAGCTCCTTAAAAACATAGGCAATGCCATCATTGTGTTTGTGCAATAACCGAGTAATGTAATGACTGTGGTGAGCCCGCGATGTTGATGCTTCAAGTAAATGTCTAAGCAACTGCCAAGTCTTCTTACTACTGAGGTTATCACGCATGCTTTCGCATATTTGGCCCCATTGTTGATTGACTAGTTGGGTCGCATATACTTGTATGTCGTGATCTAGTCTAGCTACACGGATGCCAAGCCTACGGTTGTGGCGGCGTCTTTTCCACCGTTTTAATACGGATTCCTTCGCTTGCCACATATGGAGTAGCTTCGTATCAACTGTTTGAAACGGAGTATCAGATGGCCTAGTTCTAGTATGTTCGTCCACGTCCTCTTGGAGTTGACTGATCCACTGCTGTTGCAAATCAAGTATGGAACTGGGAGCATTATTCGCGCGCGTTTTCAGGAATTTGTCCCATTCCGTAAGTTTGGGAGGTTGAGGGTTAAAGGGCTTGTGAGTGAAATTAACAGATATCTGAATGACGTAGTGATCACTACCGAAATTAATTTCAAGGTTTTCCCATTTAGCTAAGCTAATCCGAGAAGAGAGGGTGAGATCCGGCGATGTGTCTTTAGAGACACTATTGCCTAAGCGGGTAGGCGTCTCGAAGTCATTGTGCAAAGTGAGTTGATGATCCTGTACATGGGTCCATAAACCTCGTCCTTTAGGTGTGCACGCTGTGTGACCCCATAGCTGATTTGGGTAATTGAAGTCGCCAACGATGAGGAGCGGGTTTCTCCTAGCTTCCTGTTTAGCACGAGCAAAAAGCGCGGTAAACCGGTGGTGCTTAGAGTTGGGACTGCTGTAGACGTTAAGGAGATAAAGGGGAGCCGACCTGGTCTTTTTAGGAAGTATTTCTATGAAGTCGTTAGCAATGTCGATACCATCAAAAGAGGAGTAAGTAACAGCTAAGTGCTTTTGTGCTAAGATTGCAGTGTTGGGACGTTCGCATCTTGTACATTGGAATGTGTTGTAACCAGATAATTTAATGTGACCATTTGTTTCTTGTAAAGCAATAACTGCCGGTTTTTGCGTGAGATTGGCTATGTATTGCTGCACACAGGCCTTCTTTTTGGAAAAGCCCCTGCAGTTCCACTGCCACACAATTATTTCGTAGCACTTAGGGGACGCGGCCATGCAGTTTGTCAAGATTTTCGATAATTTGACTGAATCGCTCATCAATGTGGTTAAGTCGTTCGTCAATCAGGTTGAATTTACCGCTTATATAGGTACTGAGGTTATTAACGATACCTGTAAGGCATTGAAGCTTAGCTTGCACGGAATCCATGCGTTTTTCGAGGGTCTCGAAGAGATTGTTAGTTGCGAATGTGTGCGACCAGTTTACGACTTAGCTTATGTTCTTCCCAAGTATCTCGACCATCATCGCTAAATTTGCGCTTTGTGGTGGTAACGACATTGGGAGGGGCAGAAGTATCCATGGTTGTGGTCTCATTGTTCTCGGTGATCGTGGGAGAGGTTATATTGGTTGGTTTATCAGCAGCAGGTTGTGGAGGTGAGGGGTTTCTGCAAAGAGGAGGGGTTTGGAGCTGGAGAATCTGTTTACGCAGAGCACGATTTTCCTCCTGAATCTGTTGCAGAAGGGCATAGATGGGAGCATCGGGTTTAGGTCTAAGTCAGCTGTGGGAAGCTACCGAAGGCCAGCTTACCTGAGGAGGGCTTGATTTGTTGCTAGAGGGAGCAGCTGATAGAGGGGGCAACTCTTCCTCTTGATTCTTCTTAGGAAGAAGTCCCTGCTTCTTGGTCTGAAGAGGAGGTTTGGTATTGGGGGTAGGAGGAGTCTTGTCGACCTTGGGGACTGGAAGTTTTGGCTTATATCGTAGTGCACATTGAACGGATCCAGTTTCATGTCTTCCACTGCACAGCACGCACTTCGGAATGCACAAGTGGTCAGGCAGAGGAGTTACTATTCCGCACTTATGGCAAGTCTCTTCTTTATGCGTAGGGCAGACATCTGGTGGATGTCCAACCATCCAACAGCGAGTGCAGGCTTCCATCCTTTGTCGGAAAGGCTTGCACCGGAGCATCGCCATTTCGTATTTAACCCAAAAAGGAACTTTCGTTCCCAGGAAAGTCACGAGGACTGCGTCAGAACTTTTTCCCATACGTCTGGCTTCTAGAAAGTGCATTTGTGCGTTGCAGTCTCGAACCGTGGGTAGAATCTTTTTCAGAGATAACTTCTCCCAGGCACACCCTGTGGATGTAGATGATGCCTTTGCACGTCTCGGAGTTCGGAACGCTGTAGGATGTGACTTCGTGCACTTGGCCGTTGACCTTCAGCGACTTGATGGCAAGATATTTCGTCAGACGGTCATAGCTTTCCGTACTGAGCGTAACTGTGTCGGTGGTGGGGTTGACGGTAATGGTGTCTTGGCGTAGCTCCACGGTGGCTGGAAAGCCGGCTGCCGTAGAGAGAAGCTTGGAGAGTTGGAAGTGACTGAAGCGGGAGGCGTTGAAACCTCCACGAATGCGGAAAATAGCCTTGTATGAATCTTCGGGTAGCGTGGGAGGTCTCGCGTTTTTTATTCCTGGAAACCATTTGTTGCCACACAGCAGCCTTGGCAGTAGCAGCGATGGCGTCCTTACGAAGTGAGTCTTGATATGATGATGATGATTGTGGTTCGGGTAGGAAAGGACGCTAATTTCTGCAGCCCATATAGGGAGCACTGGCTAAGCGTCCGTAGGGGAGGGGGGGAAGGGAGTGAAAGAGATAGAGGAGAGAAAGGCCGTAGTGGAGGGCTCCGGAAATTTAGACCACCTGGGGTTCTTTAACGTGCACTGACAACGCACAGTACACGGGCCTCTGGCATTTTCGCCTCCATCGAAAATGCGACCGCCGCGGCCGGGATCGAACCCGCGTATTTTCGGCGGCATGGTATATGTGAGTTTGCCGCCACTTGAGCATCTCTTCCGGGGAGAGGTCATCCTCTTCTCCTACTCCATCCTGGCTCATGACGCCCACACGAGGCGTGCAACGCCTGCGGCGTCGGAGAGCCGCAAAGCTCTCGTAGGCGAAGAACCACAAAAGTCGCAATAATACGCGTTCTAGCGGACATATCTCTTAAAAAATAGCATCAAAACGTAGCGGAAATCTTCACGCATTTCGTGCGAAAATGTCACAAGGATATGGCGAGAAAGGTGGGAATTACACCCAAAAACTCAGAGCCGAATAAACACATCCACACGCGTCGACGCCACCTCGCGTTCTCTCAGGAGCAATATGGTTTTCCTTTCCATGAGGAAAAAAATAACCTGACACTCTTTGCAATATTGTTTGGGCAGCCAACAGCGCAGCAAATCGGCGGCGGGAAAGATACAAACGGGAAAAAATGGAGCGCTAACAAAACAACACACAAAAAGGAGGCTACACACAGGACTGGTGCTCAACTTTCAACTGACATTTATTGAAGCAACATCGAATTTATGCACACAGCCGCCAAACGTAATCTCTGCCAAGATAGAACCGTCAGACAACCCGCCACATCACCACCTTAAACACCGCGTCAGGTCCTCGTGCCAGGCAATATACAAGCAGCAATGCCACAGAAGGCGAGGGATACAGCCGGAACCTTGCGCACCACATTTCACAAACTCATGTTTGTACAGGATAATAAAACTTTCACGTGCGAACAATTATGAATCGATGGAAAAAAATAAACAAATAAACCACTAAGATTTCTTAAACCACAAAGAAGCTGCGTCAAAAACAAAGGTAAAACCAAACAATAAAAACAATAACAAAGCTTAAACAGCAAAGCGCAGCGCCAAAAACAAGAAACAAACGAAGTGTGAAAACCAAGATGAGCAACAATGTGAAATAATGGAAGGATAGCGAAAACCCTCGTCAAGAAAGATAAAACCCATAAAAATGAAAAGCTAAAAAATACTAAAAACACTAAGATAGTAAAAGAACACTACACATAACCTTCCAAAAAAGCTAATTCCTTCTCAGTTAGTGGGACAGAGGGCGCGCTGACACACTTGTCCGCCAACTTAAGGATGTGGTACGCTTCAATTATTTCTCTTTCGTAACGGTCTCCTGAGCGCTTGAGGAAATTGGTACGCGCGAATTCTGGGATGCACCCGCACCTTTTGCAGTGTTCAGCCAGGTGGCCACCTGAGTTATTCTTGATAGACAAGGAATGCTCATTCGCCGTGACATTGAAACATCTTCCGGTCTCCCCTATATACACTTTATCGCAACTCAGTGGGATCTTGTATAGGACGTTTTTCGCGCAGTCAGTAACGGCGCTGTCATGTTTCTTGTTGCACTGCTTGTGGTTCCATTTTGCAGTGAGGAGACAAATTTTTGATAACTTACTTGGGGCGGAAAACACGATATTCCCATTGTATTTGTTTATCACTTTCTTCAGGTTGTGGGAAACGCGGTGAATATAAGGAATGACTACGGCAGACCGTCTGTCACGTTCAATAGTGCCCGAGTAACAGGAACGCTTTAACTTCTGCAAAAGTGACTCGCACACACTGTGTATTAACTGAGGAGGGTATTTGGCTGCTTTTAAGCGTTGGACTTGGTTGGCAAACCCAACATTCATTTCATGATGGCACCATTTTTCCAGAGCTGCTTTCAAACACGTCAAAGCAATACCTCGTCTTACGAGCTTAGAGTGAGCGCTCTCAAAGGGTAACAAAGCTGTCTTAGACCGAGGATTATACAACCAACATAAGTCACCGGGCTTGAACGATATTTTTAAGTCCAGAAATTGAATTGAATTATTCTCGGCCTTTTCCCACGAGAAGCGAAGTCGAGCTGCCGAGCTTTCAAAGACTTTCAATATGGCTGTTGTGATATCGTCAGGCACCGGGTTATCTACTGCGTCCAAAATCAGGAGATAGTCATCGACATACCTGAAAGCTTTCTTAACTTGAAATTCGCAGAGCTTAGGTTCAATACGCTTGTTCACAGAGGATAAGAATGTCACACAATACCGGTGCTACGGAAAAACCAATACATATTCCAGATTTTTGCAAATAATGCTGTCCATTGAAGCAGATGACAGTGGACTGAAGATAGAATTCTAAGATGGCTAGAAAATTGTCACTGCTTACCCCCGTGGCATACTGGAATTTGAGTTCGTCATTCTCACTAATCACATCACACAAAGCACAGAATAGTTGTCCGTGAGGGACGGAATAAAACAAGTCCTCTACACAAGCCAGCGGTTCCAGACAAGACGCCAAGTTCCTTGATGATGTCATGCGAACTTCTCACTAGAAAAGGGTCTTCAACAACTAAGGAGCTTAGATGTTGCTGCAAGAACTTGCCCACAAGGAATGGCCAGGAACCCTTCTCCGGTGACGATGGTTCGCAAAGGACATTCAGGCTTATGCGTCTTACCTGTGAAGGCTTCCAAGCAGACGCATCAGTCTTCTCAACTTTTTTTCTGAGCGATTCCAAGTTGAGGTCCTTCACCAACTTAACCGCCTTCCTTTTCGTGGATCTTGCGTTGAAGTTGCAGGGCTTGAAATTCTTACTGATTGCGGCAAGGGCTTTTTCTTGAAACATTCCTTGAGGCATGACTACAAATCCTCCCTCTTTGTCAGCCTGTAATACGGTAAGTTCTCGCACTCGTAAAGCCTTGGCGACGGAGATCAAAGGCGGCTTCTTCACGGGACCCTCACCCACTTTGCACATAACGCTACTCACAGCGTCACTGCTAGCTGATTCCTTTTCCGTGATACCGGGGCAGGTTGTTGCACGTCGAGCAATGGCAAGCAGCTGGTGCCGTTGGGCTCCTGGGTCAAAGCTGTACTTTGGGCCTTTTTCTAATATTTCGCGTACCTTGCTGGGGAGAGTGACATCTCCTAGCACGGTCACGGTGTTCTGAGTAGTCCTCACTTCCATCTGGCCAGACTGGAGCTTCAAACGCGTACGGTGCCACAGGAAATCAGTGACCTGTCCGGCTAGTTTCATTTAGTCCTTGTAGCATCTGTCGTTGCCGTTACATCCTGCCCTCTCAGCCAATATTGCCCATAGGAAGTCCTGAAGGAGCCGTACCTGCCGCCAGTACTCAGACTTGACGATTTTTAAGATTCTTCGCCCATGACCCCACGAAGGGCTAACTCCACCGAATAGTGCTTGAATTTCCAAGGGAACCAGCTTCCGTTTCAGGCAGAAAGCCGCGACTCGTGACTGGCAGGTGGCGACGGCGATGACGTTGACAAGGGCGATGGCACTGTTGTGCTTGGAACTAGTACACAAAAAAAGACACAAATTAGTACACAAATTAGTTGTCATATGCGGAGCCTGTTCCAATGGGACGGGGGGGGGGGGGGGGGAAGAGCCCACAAGTCGCAGAAGAGAGAAGATACGTAGATGGCGGGGAGCAAAACTTCCCATTTATTTTAAATGCGAATCGAAACTGGAACAGAAGCTCAGGCGAAGACGGAGACTTGAATCGATGAACAGATCGCTAAAAACGATTGAGAACAGGGAATGTCGCAGGAGCCGACATTTCGACAAGTCGAGTTCTTTTCGGCAGGACAGCGACTGCTTTCTCCAGCGTTGCTTTATGTACACCATTGCACGCTCTCTCCCGTCCTCAGAAGGAGAAAAAGGGGGAGGGGCTGATGGTGGTTGGGGTGTACGAGAAGTTGGGTGACAGGTGTTAGCGTGACTCGTATGCATGACAAGAACGAAACCTTCGGAAGAACCCCCTCGCCGTACATATCTTGGAAATCCATTGTGTGCCTGGCCCCGGAAAGCAGGATGAAGAAAGGAACATATAGGCTAGGTGGTGGACAGGGTAGCGCGTTTCCGTGCACGCATTATGGATAGGGCTGTCCAGAGGATCTTGAGTATTGGGAGCGGTGGCTCTGAGATAACGCTTTTTCGGTCTCTACAAATTTCTTTCTTCTCTTATCGTTGTTCGCGTCTCAACTTTTATGCCTTGTCTTCTGGGGGCCGCCGCTCCCCGCTCTTTCAACTTTGTCGGCTTGTATTTGCTCTCTCCCTCCTCATTTATTACATGATGGCTCATACATCATATCATTTGCTCTCTGTAGTTTTTCACTTTCTGGCATATTTCTCCTCCACATTGCACTTCAGCGTTTCTTACGTTCATGAGATACCCCTTCTCCGTCGTTGCAAATTGCGACGCGCTGAAACCTGCTTATTTGTTCACTCTTCCTAGCACATTCTGGCGCTGGTGCATGCCTTTGCTGCACAATTTTTTTATGGTGTCAACCAAGCAACTCCCCTACTTCCGGTCTTGTTCTACTCCTTGTTTTATTTCTATCCAAATGGCTGATTTCGAAAACATAACATTCATCCAGGCGAACGTAGATCACACCTCCGCTGCCACCAAAATCCTTGTAGACACCATGCGAACTAATAATTATGCATTCGCTTTTGTGGGTGACCCTCACATACGTGCTGGCTGGTGCAGTGCAAAATATTCCTCCTGGGTTTGCAAAATTTTATTCTCTCCACAATCCACGGGTTATGATATAGCTCATACAAAGTTATTTGCGTTATTCCCGGTCTATACTTCTGAAAACTTGGTAATGTTGTCTTGCAGCACTGCCTCCATTTCCTTCTCGTTAATTGCTGTTTATGCTCCGCCTCATAGCCCGATTGACCTAATCCTCGATGAGATACAGCATTGCTTGATCACATCACGTGATTCTAACGTGATTATTGGAGGCGATTTTAACTCCAAACATCCCATGTGGGGACCCCACCCGGCTGACCTCCGTGGTTCTTAATTGGTCAATTTCGCTACTTCGAACGATCTTATTATCATGAATGACCCGAACTCCCCACCTACATTCGTCACTCCATACGCACAAAACTTGATAGATGTTACTCTTAATACAAAATCAATGTTGACAGCAGCCTACGATTGGCAGGTACTTGACGTTCCAACCCTCTCCGACCACCAGTATATTACATTTATGTTCTCATCCATGTCCTACACGCCTGAAAAACGCTTGACTGGTTTTGCTGAAATGCAGCTTTTAACAATTTTACGAAACTCGGATTGGTTTGCAAAGGTGTCCAAAGCGACTCCTATGTCTCCCAATGCCCTGGATATACTTTTGCATAAGTTTTACATAATTCTCGACCGGTTAAAACATAAATTCAGCAGATATCCCAAACGTTTTCCAAAGATTGCCAACGCTTGGTGGACCGCAGAATATGTGTCCAAAGGGAAAAAGTTCGCGCAATGCGCAGACGATTTCAAAGGGCTTCGAATCCCTCCATGCGGGCTATTTTTCATCTGAAGTATGCTAAGGAATTCTCATCTTACAAACATAACATTCGTAGAGCAAAGGAGTCTCACGAGAAGTCTCTCTGTGAAGCTTCTACCCGTAGATGATTATATGGTGAGACATTCAAAATTGCTTTCAAAAAGTTTCACAACATTGCCCCTCTTCCTCCTTTGATTCGGCCTGACAATACTAACACCTCATCTACACTTGACTCTGCTCAGCTACTCTTAGACACTCATTGCATGTGACGATGCGTCTACTGATACTCCGTTTCATTCTCTTACACGTAACATTGCTAAGCCACCGTACCCTTGGCATTTCAGTGACCCTCTCTTCACATACAACGAAGTTTGTCATGTCATTAAAAAAATCAATGTCCGTTCTGCACCAGGATTAGATGGTTTGACCGGTCGATTTGTTAGAATACTTTTTGACTACCACCCCAATTTTTTCTTGTTCATTTTCAACGCTGCTTTGAAGTTAGGTTACTTTCCTATTCCTTGCGAACCGGCAAGATTGTATTTATTTTGAAACCTAATCGACCACCTCACCTACCTAATTCTTATCGCCCAATAGTTATGAACTTCATATTCGGCAAAGTCCTGGAACGCCTGCTCAATAACCGGCTTTATTACTTTTTGCATAAGAATTCCTTAATACACCGTAATCAATTCGGATTCACCACCGGGAAAAGAGCTACATTGGCTCTCTATCATCTTGAACAAATTTCATTAGAATATAGGGCCTCAAAAACACCCACCGTTCTTATCTCTCTGGATTTCACAGGTGCTTTCGATAGTGTGTGGCATCCCGCGGTTTTGCACTTTCTCCGCAAACATCAATGTCCGGAAAATTTATATTATTTACTTCAAACTTTTCTTTCCAACCGCAATATCACCTACACACCACATCATGGCAACAGATCAGCGTCACCTACCATCGGCAGCCCGCAGGGGTCCCCTATCAGTTCGTTGCTGCGGAACATATTGGTCCACTCTTTGCTGAACATCACCTTCCCTTTTCCGTTTCCTTTACAAGCTTATGCAGACGATACTATTTTGATAGTACCCGGATTGTCAACATTCGAACTACAGACAAATGCGGACAAGTCTTCACAGATTTTCTCAAATTGGGCAAACAACCTCAAACTCGCTTTAAGTCTGTCCAAATCTCATGTTCTTTTCTTTAATAACGGTCACATTGGAACATCGCATAGGAGACCTTCGATAAAACTATATGATCACTTCAAAAGCACCAGTCCTCCATTCGCATTCTGGGCGTTCTTTTTGATCCTACTTTGAACCTTCATACACATGTCGAATACCTAAAGTTTAAACTTGAGGAGCCGTCCGCACGTTTCCTCACTTTCATCAAGATGCATCGTTTACTTCGTAACACCTCTTTATTGCGCATTTATCGCCAGGTCTTACTTCCATCCATCACATATGCTTGGCCAGTATGGTGGTCCATAAATCATACCACTTTCCTCAAAAACAGCGTGATGTCGATACAAGGAAGAGTCCTAATCTCCATGACAGGCGCATTTCACACAACTCGCACGTCGTCCTTACAAATTGCAAATACCCCACCCTTGGATCTTGAGCTTGATCGGTTAAATGCACTATTTACTTTCCCAACTTCGTACAACCACTTATTACGGACTCAATACGTATCACCCACACAATGTTTCATTCCCCCTCAATTCTTGGCACACTCATCCTGCAGACATCCATCGTTTCTCATTTCGAAAATTAACACCAGCATCCAACAAACGCATTTCCAACATTCCAACTATTCACGTCTACACAGATGGTGCATTTACTCATCACTCAGCTACAGCAGCTTATGTCGTATTCACCCCAACACATGCTATACTTCACCACCAAACAATTCATGTTGCGAATGCAACTAGTGCATTTGTCGCGGATTTGGTGGCGTTTGAGGAGGCCATCGGATACATATCTCTCTGATTAAATAAACCATCCCTCCGTGTCCATTTCTACACCGACTGCCTCTCTCTTCTAACTACATTAGCTAATTCTCCCGATAATGACAGCAGCATACACAACATTAAAAATACCATACACAATCTAAATAAATCCGGTCATCAACTTCTCCTCTACCACGTCCCTGCTCACACCGGAATATTTGGAAATGAGTTAGCCGATCACCTCGCAGCCCACCCACACTCTAATAGTCCTACATGCACTCTACTCATCTCAGCCCTATTCACTAAAACGCAGTTTCATAAAATCATGTTATCGCACTGGCACTCTCACTGGCAATTAGAAGGACCCAAAACCTCTTGATACAATTTTATTAATGGTATCTATAATATCCCTAATTGGTTTCCCCCAAATAAGAAACTGGTCCATTTGATGACAGGGCATGAACAGCTATAAATATAAACATTTTCCATATTTCCTCAAACGCAAACAACATTGTGCACATCTCCTCCAATTAATCATCATAATGAATTCATCCACTGTAATATCATCCCCCACACGACATATCCCAGATGCGGACTAGGCTCCTTGGCTTCTTGCAAGAGCCAAGATTGCGCCAACAAAGGCGGGGAACGCCCCTGGCTGCCTTGCAGAAGCTTGGAGATCATTACTACAAAAACAGTTCTCCATGTATCACCCACACCTACACTCATGGCAACGTCCGTGTATTTTTCACTACATTCCACATAACATTCAACTCATTCTAACCAGTTGTAGTTTTAAATCATTTTTCACGTGATTCAACCAAGAACCCAGGAGTTCTGCACCCAACATCTCGAACGGTCCAGGATCTTCTCTACTGCACCTTTCCTGGCTCTTCTTCGCTCTTCTACGACGCTTTTACTCTTTAGTATCATATAGTCTGGTTATAAATAATAAACGGCAAGTGCAGCGGCGACGCACAAAATACTACGTTGGCAAATTCACTTTACCCACTTTGTATGAAAAAGAATCCCATTCGGAACATTCTTGGTCATTTATTGCAAACTAAAATCCCAATTCGGACCACACCATTAACGGCATAGTTAATTACTTCCAGTGCTGAAATAACATTTCTGGCTTAGTCTCCGAAAATTTTTAACCGTTAACATTGGCTTTTTACTTAAATTACTTTTGGGCACTGCCCCAATTCTTTTATTTTGATTGGTTTAAGCACTATATACATTTTGGTGGTGCGGGCTTCCCCCACTTTTCTCTTTTATTTTCATATACGGGGGATACATATAGCCATAAAACCAATATCGGCCCTACGTTGCGTGCTGCCTGGGTATACTTCGCAAATAATATCCAATATGAAAAAGCAACCATCGCCTTAGAAAAGCGTTTCCCAAAATACCAAGAGTCACCTACTAGCGTATTAGAAACTTTAAGAACCTGTTAGTAGATGCGAACGTAAACCCTCAGCGCACCGACTACGTAAAAACTTGCTCCCGTTACAGATGCAAGGCTTGAAAACAGTCAAAATGATCTTAAATTTAAAAGCACGGGAAGTGACTATGTCCATCGTATAAAATCAAGTGTCACTTGCACTAGTTCAAACGTTATTTCCATGTTGGAATGTTGACTCTGTCACAAGCAATACATCGGCGAAACTGGTCAACCAATAATGTTACATTAAACGGGCACCGCGCGGACGCCGCGAATGAACTGCCGAAGGCAGTGGCGCAGCATTTTAACATGGCAGGTCATAATTTTGACGAACTCCAACTCTACATACTTCGGAAAATTTCCACTCGCCGACGGACAGAAAATACAGGGAATCGTATCTTATGTGCAAGTTCAATACCCTCCAGCCTACAGGTACCTTTCAAAGGGAACCGTTGAGTCCATTAGATATCATGGGGTAAGCAAAGACGACCACACTAGGTTAAGGTATGCAGAAGGTAACAATGTTTCTTTTCCGAAAGTCTACATCCAGGTGCGGATGCCCCGTCCACTTCGACGAGATCAATAGCGTTAAACAGTGTAGTCACATCTTCAGCAACAATCTTTCCGTGAAATGCACTGTGGGTGGGGCGTAGGCTGGCGGGGTGGGAAGGGGGACACAGGCGATAGGTGCAACGCCGGTAGCTCTCATCATCATCATCATGTTTAGGTCCACTGCAGGACGAAAGCCTCTCCCAACGATTTCCAATCCACCCTATCCTGAGCGAGTTGGTTCCACTTTATGCCCGCAATTTTTTTAATTTCTTCCCTCCATCTAACCTTCTGCCTGCCTCTGTTGCGTTTTCCTTCTTTTGGTATCTATTCCGTCGCTCTTACTGTCCATCTTATCTTTCCTCCTCGTGGGATGTCCTGGCCAGGTCCACTTCTTTCTTTTATTTTTTATTATATCGGCTACTCCTGTCTGTTCTCTGATCCATTCCGCTCGTTTTTTATCTCGTGGCGTTTCCCCTATCATTTTTCTTTCCATTGCACGTTCCGTGCTCCTTAGTTTCATCTATAGCTTTTTTCCTTATCCTCCACGTTTCGGCACCGTACGTTAGTACTGGGAGACTGCAGTGATTGAGTACTTTTCACTTTAGTGAGAGCGTTAAGTTTCCAGTCACAATTTCGTAATGCCTTCCGAATGCGCTCCAGCCCATCCTTATTCTACGGAGAATTTCTTTTTCATTGGTAGGAGTTCCTGTTATTAACTGTCCCAGGTATACGTATTCGTTTATACATTGTAAGGGTTCATTGCTTATTTAAAATTCCTGTTCCTTAGGTATTGAGCATAACTTTGGTCCTTGGTCTATTCATTATTAATCCTGTACCTATAGTCGGGCACAAGTTTACAAGCCAGCGGCAATTTCCTCTAAAAGGCCGATGAACATGAGTCTCCACCAGCAGGCTTGCACCTCAGGTGACGTCATGAGCCGGACGGTCGGGGACGCCGCCGTCGGAGAACAAGATCGCCGCCGACGCGTCGAACTGGGCCGAGTCGCGTCAGTTGCGTTCGTCTCCTTTCGTCAGAGTGAATTCGAATTGTTCGTGGTGGTCCGACATGCCGGAAATATTATTGTGAGCTTACGATGCAGAATTTATGCCGCGTGCGTTTGTTCTGAGCCGTGAGCTGGCGATGAGAAATTGCAGCGAACATCCTTTACGCTGCGCTTCGTCTGGAAAAAGGATCACCCGGCAACATAGCGCTGCAAACAAACATCGTGCGTGTTTGTTCCATGGTGTTTTCTTATGCTCTTAAGTGAAGTTACGATGAGCGGAGTTTGCGGGTGAGCGGCGGGTGTGTTTGTGTACTGCGTCCCTGCGTTTCTCGTCGGACGTGGCGAAGTGATGGAGCAAGACCATTACCAGGATAAATGAGAAAATCATGCGCGGATGAAACCAACGTACGACTTTCTCAGCAGAAAAGATTTGCGAAAGCAACCTCCAACGCAATGATCGGTAGCTGCCAGCTCAGCGCGCAAACGACCGATCAATGGCAGCAGTGTGATAAGATAACCTTGCTTCCAGCAGCGTCGTTCGAGTGCTGTGTAGCACCGTCGATTGATGGGTTTCCACCAGTGCTAACAATCGGTGACTAATACGCGCTGCTTGAGCGAACGTCATATATAATTAATGGTCAGGTGTTTGGAAGCAGTGTTTGTTTCCTTAATGTCAGCCTCAGCGCTAATATAAAATTATGACTGATACACTGGTGCCGCTACAAGGGAGCTTGGCATGAAATCGCGCTGCTGTGTGTCTTAGAACTCTTCGGTCACCGCACGCAGGAGCTGTGGAATGCCTGCTGTGACACAATCGCGCGTAAGTTGTGCTGCCAGCGCTCGACTTGCTTTCCCGCAACACAGCTTTGCCCTGCTTTTCGATTGTCGTGATATGTCGCTACGAAAAAAACCTCTATGACAGTGAAGGCAGCAGAGCCATTATGTACAGCCTGTTTCGCACTTAGGGGCAACCTCGGAGCGCGTGGCAACGCGATGCGGCCATGATGTGGCGAGCGCTGTAGTCGGCCAGCAGCGGGTGCTCGCGCACGCGCAGACGCGCGATGCGTGCGGCCTTGAACCGCGTCGTCTGCTACGACAGTGGCGACTGTGTGCGTTTCATTGTAGACTTGAGAAGTCAGCCAATATTCCTCACTAAAGAATAGGCGGCGCTATCCTTGCGGGCCTGCATTGGCAAGAAAGGAGATCTGCAAACCCAATTTGACAAAACTCTTGCTTGTGCTGCCGGAGGACCGGGGTACTGAGAGGGTGCACGTTTGCTACCGTAATGCACAGCGACAATGGACGCTATAATGTGTGCATGCCGTAGTCGGTCTTTTCTTGACAGGAAAGGAAAAGAAAGGATTCTGCCGTAGTAACTATGCATGTCGATCACGATCACACAAATGGATCCGAATAAAGGAACACTTTAGGTGACGAAATTCACAAGGAGGTAGCTCTGCTCGACAACAATGCAGTGGCACGAGACAGGCGCTCTCTATGGCGCGAAATGCACGCGTCGCACTCTCAACTTCGGTTAGTCGTCCACAGCAGCAGCCATGAGAGCCATCATCCTTAACGTAACCGAGGCGTAAAGGGACTAAGTGAGCGGTCTTGGTGCTCTCAAGGGCATTTTCGGTAATGGGATGTATACGAAAATTGGTATGCCACAACATGAATGCATGGCGAACATAACTGACATGCATGTCATGAAAATCATGACATGCATGCCATGAGCGGCGTGATTTACATGCCACGGTCTTGGCCCCTGGCCCCTGGCCGTTTCGTTAATGGGATGTATACGAAAATTGGTATGACACAACGTCACTGAATGGCGAGCGTAAACGACAGGTCATAACATGAAAATCATGGCATGCTTGTCGTGACCGGCATGGCTTACGTGCCACACTCTTGGTGCTCTTGCGACCGTTTCGTTAACTTCATATGTACGAAAATCGGTGTAGCGAAACAAGGCAGATCCATTTTACGCTCCTGACGCGTGCTTCGCATATCCTCGATTCCCGCTGCACGTGGCATCTGCCACTTTTAACGCGAAAGTGTTTATGCCGGGGTCCACCAAGAAATCCGTTACGTACTTCCTCTAACGGAAGTGGATCTGAAAAAAATGAACTTGCATTCACTCTGAAAAAGCTCCACCCAGGGGGACTCGAACCCACATTCAACCGGGATTTGACAAAAGGAGCTGCATACTCTCCCGATACACCAGCACATCTTTTTTTCATTATTGCGGTACAATCACAGAACTGTACAAACACAAAAATAACACTTCTAGTCCGCCAGCGTCTATGAGGCTAGTTGTATATGCTTGTGAACTTTCAGATGTTTTAAGTTATCTACTACGAAGTTCCGCATCAGCGTTTAGGTGCTTCAGCACTTCAGCGAGCTTCGTGACGTTTTCTACAAAATGAGCATTGACAGCTCGTGCATGAGGCATCGCTCACACAGGCAACAGACTGGCCATATATATATATATATATATATATATATATATATATATATATATATCTTCAGTATAACCTTCAGAAGTTACATTTAACTGTGTGGTTAAAGCAAAGATGTTTAGTGGTGATGGTGATCAACATGCAAAATTACTGACTTTAACATCGCCTCCCTTATAGTGCACTCTTCGTTCGCTTAGGTTCGTTGCGGTGGTACCGCTATCTAGGAACGATAGCTAGAACCAACCATATCGTCGTACTGATTTGCGCCGGTAGTTAGCACTTGGGTAGCCTTCGAGCCTCGGCCACCGCGGGAGTTAGGGCCTTGGCGGCGTCATGACGCTGCGTTCCTCGGGCGAAGTACGAACCCGGCCGCTACAATGTTTGTCTTGCGTGGCCCGGCGTGTTGAGTTGCGACGTGCACTGCTCCAAGGTCGCAAAGACGGCCGCAGACAAGCAAATGATTGGCCTTCCGTTGCAGCGGGCTGTGTTTTCACAACGCGATTCGCTGACAAACCGTCCGGTTTCTCTTTCAAGGCGTCACGATTTGCGGGCGATCCTCGCGTATGGCAGGCTTGCGCAGGGCTTTGGAGCAGGGCATTGCAGTGTTTCCAGAGCAGTGTGAGTCGCTCGAAAAGTTTCCTTTGTGTTTTAACATTCGTTTATGCTAACTTTAAGATATACAGGGACCCTGCATTTTTCCTTTGCAAGTTCAGCCAGCGACAAACACTGCACAGTCCAAGAACCGCCTCAAAGTTGGGATCTCACAACGCAGCTTCCTGTCTTACAATGCAGAACAACTCATTGAAAGTTGCTTCTCTGGCTGTCCATCAGATATGTCTGTTTGAAGTGAAGGCCTTTGTCGGAGCCCCAGTGTGAACCTGCGCGCTTTCCAGAGCAGCTGAAGTCGTTGTGGGGGTATCTTTGATATTGTGCTTGGCTGCTGACACATTGTATGCCGGTTCCATCCCGGTCATGGAGGCAGGCCTGGTGATCTGTGCAAAAATGTGAGAGGCCCATGTATTTGGCGTTTTCAGCATACGTCAAACGAGCAGATGTGCCAAAGTTACTAGACGCATCAACTACGACACACTCCGTGATCCTATCGCGATTTTGGCATACAAAATCCCATGAGTTCTCACATCTTGTGAGGACATCTGAAGCCAGAAGTGCCCCTTCCACGCCTGAGAGACACAAGTACCGTTATTTTCTGGGGCTCCTTTTGCTGAAGCATGTTTATGTAACCGCCTGCACTCCGCGCTCCCAATTGAGTTTCCAGCGCATAAGCGCGACGCACGCCGCAGCATCCTCTTCGCTGTTGTGCCCAGCAACTGCGAGAAAGTCAGTGTCATGCAATCAACGAACGGTCCAAATAGACTTCTAAGCGCATGCCTAAACGTGGCATTGCAGCGGGGGACATGCAGAACACCAATTTGTGCAAGACATTTTTTAAAGCCCCTACAGGAGTTCACGCTCTCTGCGTTACCTTGCCTTTGAAGCCTCAAATACTTATGCTGCAATGGAGATGTTTGCTAATTACAGAGAAATTACAACAGTGATACCAATGGGTCACTGGGCTAAAAGAGGGTGGGCCCATACATATGCGCGTAATCTTGCGCGTAATATTTCATTACTCTCATCCTCTATATTCGAAATATGTGTTTACTTCTGGTCAGCGTCGCACACTGTCATGTCCATTATTTCTTAGTTCGCAACCGGCAAGTCACCATAATCGTAACTCCACGTAATTAGCCAATTCACGACCGATCGTCCACAGTGGCTATAGGCCATCATGATCATCATCACCATCTTGAAAGATGGCACTGACTGACATTCAAGAAACAGTAGCCAAGTTTGAAACGTTTCTCTTTGTTGCTTCCCAATTTTTTCTGTAAACTTGCTGACAGAAAGGTACATAATTGAATGAGAGCACAGGGCACGTAGATATTGTCTCACGCGAATTAGTGTCTAACAAATTAAGTCCTAGACTGATGTTAACCAGCCACAAGAAGGCTCTAAATATGTATATTTTACGGTGTGTGCAGAGAGAGACAGAGAGCTATATATGTAGGGTGCAATTAAAGGTGGAGGCATGAAAGTGTGAGACTAGTCTTCTAAATACCATGGGCCAAAGACTGACTAGGCAATAAAAATATTGTGCATGTTCTTTACGTTCTGTGAAGGGACCTACTCGCCCTAGCCCATGAAACCTTGGGGTCAACTTAGATCCCAAAGGGCAACTTTCTGCATCTTCCTACAGGCGAATGAATGACGTCTGACTCATAACAGCACACTCCTGGCTCATAGACGCAGTCCAAAGGAATGTCACACGTGACTCCAGCCTTCCTGTCTTTCCCTTTTTCTTCCTTTTCCTCTTTCTAAATTTATACATGGCCGCATGTCGAGTGCGTGCATTAGACGCACGCGATTTTGTTATCGTTAATGGTATCGTAACAGACGAGTGGGCCATTTTACTGGTGGAACGTCAAGTCGCGTTTGTTATACGCCCAAAATTTCCCGTGCCAAGTCTGCCATATAATACGCGAACATACGACAGGCGCCATTTCATTTAATTTACTTTTAAAACAATTTAGCGGCGATTTTTAAGGTCAAATCACGTCGCGAAAGTAACGCACTTCACTATAGTGTAGCGAAACGTCGGGGCCGTTAATGTTAGACGCATCGGAAGGTCAGGAAGACGAAGAGGCGTGGGAGCCACTCCGCGCAGGCAAGCGATGAGGAGTCGACACAGTGAATTGCGAGAGCACTCATTGGGGGGTTTATTTAGCTAAGACAACTTGAACTTAGAAAACACACAGGGCAACAATTATACAACATAGAAAATGGTATCATACCCCGTCGGCCTGCCGGACTGGTCCCCGGTGGTGTCGAGCGTCATGGTCCTCGATTCCGCTCTCCCAAAAAAGGCCAGTGTCGCCGCTTAAATAGCACTTTTCAGCATCCACGGCAACGCGGAGCACCACTGTTTCCCCACCAATAGGAAAACTGCTTACACGGACGGCTCAGGCAGGCCAACGTTAACGATGCTCCACGCGAGCTTTCATGATCACGTGCATCCGGCCTTGCTACAAAACTAATACAAACAACACATTCCAGAAACTGGCCGAGACGCGCACACATGGTCTTCATTTTCTGTGCCACGTCGTCAAGAACACTCCCTGCGGTGTGCCGGCTCGTGTACTCGAGCGCCCCTCTAGGAAAGCCGTCGAAAAAGAAAAAAGAAGAAAACATTCTACGCGACGCTGTCTTCGCGACGATAGCGTGGTGTCGCTGTGGCAGCTGATTGCACAAAAGTTGGTAGTCACCGCTGTTCTGGATGCTCCTGTGCAGATATGTCTCAGCGAGGTTCCGCAGCACCCTCTTGTAAGGGAGCCCCCTCCTGTGGGGAAACACTACTGTCGTGTCCACGAGTCCCATGAATGAGCCGCAGGGCGCGCAAATCGGAATCCAAGCTGTGGCCCACCAGTATAGTGTCGGCCGAAAACATGTCCAGCAGGGCCGCCTGGACGTCGTGCAGCCTCGTCTCGACGCCCACCATGTCCTCTTCGACTACGCCCTTGAATCTGCGGTATCGGCGAGCAAGCAAAGCAACAATGTCAGCTCGTCAGCAACGATGAAGGACACTGTGGAAAAAAAATATAAAATCAATGCTTTCTGGGTTTTGCTGACATTCGTACCTGTTAGTCGACAAATCTTATAGAACTTGCACCGCTATACCACAAAGTGTAGAAAGAGAAGGCGGAGACACATTATTAATGAGTATAGGAGTGCACTTTACGAGCGAATATTTACACGATAAGCACGACAAACGAGCCACTTATCAAGTTTGGAGCATGAATTTTCCAGCAACCCCATAACATTGACCTGGTATACGCCGTTCTAGCAGCAGTTCTCAAGGAAACCTGCGCTCATAAGGAACATCTTTTCGCGAAGAACTCCAGTTATCACAAAATGTAGTGTAAATTTAAACCTCGTAATGGAATGTAACACCTTAGAAATATCTGGAGAGCTCGCACGTGAGCTAAAACAAAAAAAATGAACGTCGTTATGTGCGCATGAGGAATAACTGTTCATCGTGAGTGCGGAAAGTCCAGCAAAGACGACACAAGAACAAAAAATAACGCAGTTTACAAATGGTCGATTGCCACTGTAATTGGGTTTATTAGAAATGCGAGTCCATTTGGAAATATGCCGCATATGCGTTAAGGAGCAGGTGCAGCATTGTATCAATTTGAGTAGCTTAAGCGTCGCTTTAACGGTGGAACCCTGTGCTCCCATTTAGCCCCGTTCGCACTGCCTTCTCACAGAATATTCGTCTTATAAGGGGCATTCACTGACGTCACTTAGGCCGCTATTTCGCTGTCCAGTTAGCACAGTGAAAGACTGCGCTTTTTTCTCGAAGCAGTTATCTCCATAAGCACAGTGGAAGCTGCGAAGCGTGCAACAAAATGGCGCACGCTGACGTCACGTGAATTCCTCTATTATTGCCTTCGATATAGAAAGCTAAAATTATTTCATTTTCTTCGCAACAAAATTACATTTTCTACTACATTGTAATTGTAGTCCCAGCTCTCATGTGTGCTAGTTTTAATTAAGTCATACTCTCCATTTTTTCTGATAGATTTCAATTTGACCAATTCAGTTTCGCTTACTAAAGTACCATCGTATAGTTGAGGAGGGAGGGGGGGGAGTAGACGTGCGTATTCATTGCTGCCTATTGTTTAAGGAGGTTGTTTGAAAAGATTATTCCCACCGTGAACGCCTACGCCAACAACGCCAGTTTTTCTGTGAAAGGAGCTCCTTAAACCCATCGCGCTAAGATACGCCACGACGTCATAGCACGCTTATCGGCTGGGATATTCTAAATTAGTTTTTTTTCCAGTGTCTGTTACGAGACGATGTGGGGAAGCGGGGGGGGGGGGGGGGTGTCACGGCGTAGTAAAGAGTGCAAGGTACTGAAAACAGCCCTGAATTTATAACGGTACACACAACAGGACAAACGAGGCGATGTCCCGTCGAAAATTCAAGCCTATTTTCTTTCCTTTGAAACCATGAATCAACTAGGCGAAACCTCAACCTGTACAGCGACGAGTCTTTATACACCGGAACAGTGGGCGCTGAAATGTGTAGGTGAACATTCAGTACATTTAACCGATAGGGAGTGTTATTGCCGCAACGTTTCCATTGTTAACGTGCCTTGAGCTACGATCCTGTGAAAGAAAGGGCAGGGCATCTCTGTGTCTTCATTACTAGATTTGGTTCATTTGGCATACAAGCGGAGTTCTTGTAGTATGTTTTTAATGAATTTCACTCGAAATTTCGGCATTTGCGTTGCACGTTTCTGTTTTGTAGTGCACGCATTCTGACTTTGCGGAATAGAATCTTGTAACTGAACAAGCGGCAACTACCCAGGAAAACACGCAACTGAATCACCTCGTCCGACGGTCAAGATCGCCTGCAGGAAACAGGGCTGCCTCACTCACCGTGTGTGGTAGTCCAGGATTCTTCCGTACGGTCTGACAAGAGAGTCGAATACGGGCTTCTCGTCCCATCCGACCACCGTCACCCGTACTAGCTCCATACCCCGAGAGGAATAGCACTGCGCAGAAGAAAATAGCATCGGTGTGTTTAAAATCAGAACGAAATGCCAGATGATTTGAGGCATTCGTGCGGCACGCGGATGATGTCACCTGTCCCCGAAAAATCTCGTGTCCTGAGCGTCTCTCCCGTCGTCAGGATACAGTTTGGCCTCAGTAGCATAGCTGCCATCTCTTGTCGTATATCAAAAGCAGTCACACTCAAGCGCGCTCGATTCGCATTGCTTCTAGTGGCTGGTCAAGGAAATATCTCGGCGAGCAGGGCGATCATGTGGTCGGCGGCCACCGGAACGCGGCGCCGACCACAAGGGGGCCCCAAGATCTCTGGAAGTTGGAAAGTACCGCTGCCGTCGATGCTAGTGCGCTGTTGTTGCCTGATTCTGTCCAACTATGGTCCAACGCGTCGCTCTGGCGACAACAGGACAGCTGCGAAAGTACTCCTGTGCAGGTGTAAACCTCTGTTATATACACGGGCTGTACTGTTCGCAGCTGACAGAAGCTACCCCCGCAGCCAGCAAATCGGCACACACACTCGCTAGACTTCGTATCCTCGTCAATAGGTGCGGGAGAAGCAACTTTGCACAACCCTGCATCGTTCTATAACAACATTGTTGATATAACTACACCTTTGTGCGCAAGAAATGCATCTCAACAATCCGCCGTCACGACGGAATGTCCGGCGCTGACGACTAAGAGAGTTAGGCCTAGCGAGGAATACGGCGGTGCCGTTCGCGATGAAGCGCAACTCCTGCTCGTCACAGAGCGCTTGTTTTTGCCATCCCGGTTAACATTATATGTCGTGCGTGAACGCACGCGATTGGTTTTGCCTGCACCTTGGTGTAAAGAGAAAGGTCCGAAAGAAAGTGAGCTGGTTCGGCAAAACGACCAGCGTTGCAGCAGTGTTCACCTCTCTCCTCGTGGCGAACTATCTGTCCAGCGGTGATGCTTTGTGCAAGGAAACCGTAAGAAGTAACTTTGTCCAACTGTGAATTATTTTCTCTCACAAAAAATCGGAGTCAATATTTTAAACGCTTTTCCGAGCGATGATATAGAAAAAGCCGCCGTAGCCTTGCCCCGAGTGTCAGCGTGGGAAAGCAAGCGTGCGCTGGAGAAGCACGCGTTTCGACCACTTGGGTGCAGTGAGGTAATATAAACGTTACATAATTGTATTACGGCTTCTTATGCAGCAACAGGAAGAGGAACGCTCTTGGGACAATTCCTGCGAAATTCCAGCGCTCAACTCGGTAGATACGGTACCGTGTGAGATTTCGTCCGTTTGCGAACATCGGTTTATGCATCACCAACCATGGCAAGGTCTGTGGATGGCCAACTGCTGTTAGCGGCCTCATCGCCGTTTCGCGCGTCGTGTAACTGCGGTAACGGCGGTTAAGGATAACAGCTGTTATGCTAACCGTTGTTAAGGGCGCTCGTGTAACAGGGGTTTAAGGCATCCTGGCGGCTTGGCGGTGAATCTTTATGGGGTACACTAAGCAGTTCAGAAAAAAACAAGATATTCTGCTTCTTGTCGCAGACCCGACAAAATCACTGGCGATACATGGGAGGGGTGTGGTGGAGAGATCACTCCTTCCCCCTATCCACAGATTTATACCCCTCACCCCTCCCACTTTGCTGTCGACAGCAATTTTTCGACATGTGGACTAATTGTAGGTTGTCGAGGCGACCATCCTTGCGTAAGGCAAGAAGATCACTCCTCACTTCCATCTGTCTTGTTAAGCATGAAACTGGCTTTTGAGAAAACATTGCTTCTCCTGCCTCCATGCGCCGACCAGCTTAAGTCTTTACTCTTTGGCTGAGGACACTGCCATAAATATGGACACTAGGTAATCGAATTCTGTCCACTCGCGGTGCCTTAAGCGCGGTATTATGAAGGAAGGCTTCCCTTTTTCGTACTTTCACCAGAGACAGGGCACCCAGGATGTTTGGGGTCGCATGGCTCGTCCAGCGTCACGCTTCCTACATCATATTGGTTATTTAACCCCAACCAGCTTAGAGAACGATGTAAGCACGTGGTTACGCAGATTCGGCAGGTGTCTCCAAAAAGTCCCCCGCCGGAAGTCACCCGGCACCTTCGAAGGGGGCGTTTGTTTCGAAGGATCGAGAACGTCTATACAGAAGACAAGACAGCACCATGTATATGCATATTAATTCAAATCATCCGACCACCCACAAAGCCCACGTCATCTCGTAGCTCCTTTAATTCACGCGCAAGTGCATTCTCCACGTCATAGAAGGAGAGGAAGGAACAGCGATGAGGAAACAGTTGCCGAACTAGGCAGAAAGAGAGAGCCAAAATAGGGTGCCCGAGTGATTAGCGTCTCCCGTACCATACAATACATGACGCTGTCTCATAGAGATGCATGCATACTGCAGTTGGGTGACGATATACTAGATGGCGCTGGTGGTCATCGCGCTTTCTCGTCTAGTTTCCTAGATGGCGCTGTCCCATAGAGATGTGTGCATTATGGCGGTTGGGTGACTGGACACTAGATGGCGTCATCAAGGTGAATATGCCGCGGTCGTCGAGCTTCCCCTCTCTCCTCTCTCGCCCCCACTCTCTCCCTTTCCCTCCCTCTCCCCTCCTTCTCTCCCTCCCTCTCCCTCACAACCGTTCAACAGTCCTCCCATCTCTCGCCTCGCGATGCCGACGCAGGCAGCTTCTGCTAGCGAGTTTCTTGTTTCCCATATATATGGCACTGGATTTTGACCTCCAAGGTAGTGCCTGTGTGCGATTTCTCCAGTGCGTGATTAAACAATGAAAATTCACAGCGTACATGTAAAATTAAGTGACCTGCAAGTCACCATAACTCTCATCGACCATTTAGTATAAACGCGCACGATCTCACGTCGTTGATGATGTACTGGGCAGAATTCACGGTTTACCGATGAACCTCCGCAGCTTCGCCCACTCATCATCATTCACCCCGTGGATATGCTGTGATTTTTTATTACTCAAACTTCTTTGTACATTGCATCTGTAAATGCAGGCCAGCCATGTTGAACTTGAGTACGCACCCGGACAAAGCGCACGCATTTTATTTCATAGTGAGCATGAGAAGGAGATAGACTATGCCATTTTTCCTCTGTGCCTTAAATTTTGGTAGTATTCCCAATGAAGTGTCATGCTTGCACACCTGCTACTAACGGACTCATATTTGTGATTACTTTTAAATTAAACTTCATTTGCGGGGTCCCCCTCTCCTTTCTCCTGTCTGAATCTGTACAGCTCGCCTGTCTTCCACCACGTGTGGCGCCGACTCGCCAATCTCTGGCTTGACAGGTGGATATCCGAAAAAATGTCGCGAAAGCGGTCCTATTGCTCCGAAAGTTGTAATAGGCCTCTATGCACGTGTAGCGGCGCAGCAGTTGCATCTAGGCACAATATCCTCTCTTCTGTCTCACCATCCGCATTACGTCCTGCGCGTATCGTCTGGACTCCTGGACACGCCTCTCTCCATGGTAATGAACGCGTTCATGCGGTTGCCCGAGAGCTGGACCGGCCCGGCACCATTGGAAGAGCTGTCCAATCCAGGCGACGCATCAACAGAGCCACTAAACTACAACGCTACGCTGGAGTACTACCGACAGAGCCGTTATACATATCCTCCTCCTCATCCTTCACTTAACAGAGCAGATGCTGTCGCTTGGCGGCAACTACAGACCAATTCATTTCCTTGCCTCTATATGCTAAATCGCTTTCATCCGACTCTCTACCCCTCCTACTGCCCCTTCTGTGGATCCGTACCGACAGTGTACCACTCCACGTGGGAATGCTCTGCCCCACAGGGCGTTCCTCCCATTGCCAACCCCACCCCTTCCTCTTGGCAGTCTGCACTGCTCAGCTTACGCCGGCAGGAACAGCAGCAGCTGGTCCAGCGGGCTCGCAGGGTCGCGCAAAGCAATGGAGCCCTGGACTGAGGGCCCCCACCCAGGGAAGGCTCAGTGTGCATTTGTTAATAAAAGTTTATTCTTCTCTCTCTCTAGGCAGATTACGAAAAAGGCGACGAGTGCCGCGTGGGCTCGTGGAGCGAGCCGCGGGACAGATTGGAACCGCGCTCGTGCTCGGTGTGGCTGGACGCTCCGCTCCTTCGTCCACAATAAACGCAGCGACGACGGCACGGCTAGGTCGGCCGCCTTCATGTCGCTGCCACTCTCTACACACTAAAGGAAAACGTCGAGGCGTTCACGAATCGTGATGAAAGCTCGTCCAGGCATGTGCTGCCTTATGGAAGCAAGGATGGAGCACGGTTTCTTTCCGATCCCCCTTATGCTTGGCTCGAACTTGGCTCAAACTTGACTTACTCCAGCCTCAAGAACGCTTCGCCGCATGCCAGGAAATCGTAAGTCATTTGCGGGTGGTAGACGATTGGCTTTGACAGGCTCTTTACATTGGGTGAATTCGTATCGGCACTGGCACAGGGCAAAACGAGTGCAGCTCCTGGACATGACGGAGTCACTTGGCAAGAACTTAGAAACCTCAGCAATGAAGCGCAAGAGCAAACTCCTAGCAATCATCGAGTCCTGGGAATCCGGAGTGGTTCCTGATTCACTTAAACTATCGCTTATCTACCCCATACCGAAGCCGGGCAAAGACGACACAGTGCCTGCAAATCTACGCCCGATAGCTCTAACTTCGACAGTCTGTAAATTGATTGAAAGAATGCTGCACACGAGAATGCAATACTACCTTGAATACGTACAACCGGGACTACACCCAGCACAAGCAGGTTTTCGACCAAACCTGGGCACACATGACTGCCTTTGGTTACTCCGCAGAGTAATAAACAGCAGGTCTCGCAAGCATATGCCAGACTAGATCCTCGCAGTCGACAAGCAGTAAGGCATTCGACAATGTGAAACAAGAGGAATTAGCAGCAAAGTACCCTATCCAAAAGGCATATAATTGGATCCGCAGCTTCCTCCATAGCAGGCCTATCAAGCTTCATGGCAAGGCACCGGGATGGAGTCCAAGAACCTACTACTTGGATAGGGGTATACCTCAGGGCTCCATCCTCGGCCCTATGCTCTTTAATCTAGCCATCACACGAGTAGCAGAAAAGCTAGAGAGAGAAACTACCCTGTCGGAAAAAAAACAGATGCTGGGCATGCTGGAAAACACTATAGTGGATTCATGTAGTGGGTGGTGCAGGGTGATGCCGGGTGTTGGGTGTGTTGTGCAAGATGGGTGGATGGTGGGTGTTGGGCATGTTGGGTGGTGGTGGGTGTAGGCAGGCAAGCTGGGTGTAGGCGGGCAAGCTGGGTGGCTGGCCAGCGGTAGAGGCAGAGAGCCACGAGCTTCTTGGATGGACATAATTAGGAATTCTACTTTTGCTCATGCAGGTACATTAGCAAACTTACATTGATGGCTGAAATAAACCACATAAATCAAGCACAAGGAAGACATTATGGCCCACACATTTTGTTCTAAATATGTTAAAAGGCCAAGCAGGCATTTCAGTGCCTTTCTTACAAAAAGCAGCGGATAATTTGGCTAATAAAATTAATTTATTTTGCCTTGAGACATTCTTTTTTTTTTAGTCACCCGGACTTTCTTTGCTGTGCTGCTTCGGTGAAAAAGCTCCGTAAGTACCGCCTTATGGAGGCAATGCGGATATACTTTGGCGGACCTTCACGTGAAGTTCCACATATTTCTCCAGGTAACCTGCAAAATATTAAGAGTCACATCAAGCCAAAAAGGAACAGCACTTGAGAAGAACAATCACTGTACTGTAGTCAAGTGATACTATCATTTTTTTCATATTAGTAAACTGACATCCCAACTAACAGTCATGTGCGCTGCAATCAGTATGTGTAGCAATACGCAGGTTGAATGTGTGCAGCATGATTCACTTTTAACAATATCCAGCTTTTCATTTTCTGGTGTTGCTGGAAGTTTTTCAATGCCTGTAGAAAGGCGGCGGCACGCCTGGCCCGTCAAGCTGCGGTTGGCAGCTTCAGCAGCGGGCCAGAAGTACCGTGCTTCAAGGCAAGATTTTCCATCGGTGTTGTCCTTCATGCCCAATTTTGACCTGCACGAAAATATTTATGAAAGTATTAAGCCTTTTGAACAATACCGCCACACAGATGCACTCAAAGGTGTGTAGACAAGAATTATAATGCAAACCTTCGCTGCCCATAGGTGTAAAACAATCAGCAGCAAAGTAAAACACAGAAATGCACACACAAAAGTAAATTTCAGGATGATTTTTGTGTGCAAACCAGCTCCTCTGCCATCTGCCATTTATATAACAGGAATTCATTACTCTGCTACATCAGCAGCACTGCCCCAAATTAAAGGACTGCTGTCATCATGTGGCCCCAGGAGACAAATGTTGGCATCAACCCTGATGCAAGGACTTCCATTGATAAACACTACATTTTCGTTACATTTACTACTCCACAGGGATGATAGTGATATTAACTAAATTTTTCACCTATGTACACATGCGCAAAAAGAACTCCCAACCATTCACAAAAGATTATTTCTACATGTTTCATCAAACTAAAAGAAATGAAAATTATTGGTAGTTATCTCTCAATAACAGAAAAATCTGAGGCTTTCGCATCAAACTATAAGCTCGATAAGTTGTATGTAATGTCACCTGGCCATCAACTACTCTAAAAACGCCCTCCGGCACTGCAAGGTCAGCTGCAGGCGCTGCCCCTACTGCCACTGGCACCTGGTGAACTACAGTCCGTGTGTGTGGCTTGGGACAGGGTACATCATTGTTTGTTCCTTCATAGCATGTTTGAAGCCACTGGCATTGCTGCTTACAGGACCCTACCTATTCAACGCTTTGTAATCACAAGCACCATAAGAGATCAGTCATCTCCATGAATCACAACAGTATTACCTGCAATAAAACGTGATAATATACTGAAATGTTCCTCACATTAAGCGAACCATGCTTCATACAGTAACACTGAAGCTACCAAGAGTTATCAAGCCATCACATACAGCTATCAATGAGCAACCAGGCAATATCGCACCCACACACAAATCGCACAACTGCACAGTGCACCTAGAAAAACATTTAGTATGCTTTCTTTCAGCAATTGGTCAACACACATACTAAAACAAGAGACCTGCACAGGAAGAATGGAAAAAACATGCTATAGGTTGGGAAGCAACTACAAAGATGACAATATCAATGCTCATATTCCAACAGTGTTTAAGTACACACACTGTATAGACTGCTACCAGACGGCCCAAATTTTTCCCCGTTAGTGAATACTTTCACATATGCCACATGGTATGAACTATGAACAAGCAGGCACATGTATCACTTAACAAAACATACCAGAAATTTAAACAATATTAGGCCCTTCACTCTGTTGACAGAATCAGAAATGTACTACCAGTTCCAATAGAAGTGACACTTCTAAAGTAATTTAACAAACAGCTCACTCCAGGTCGTGCCTAATGCAGGTTGCAAACTAAGAAATGTTAGAAAAGAGGGCCGAGTTATATCCGCACCTAATTTAAATTGTGAGATGTCTGTCAACATTCTGTGGCTGTAAAACCTGTCTTCACCGATAAACACATTAACGAATGCGGATAATTGCATACTTTAGCCCAATTTTCCCTTTACACACTTCTCATTGACATGTGCAGGTTTTTGTGCATTCATCACATGCTAGCAGCACCCTAAATGGTGTGATAATAGTGCTGCAAACTGCGATCCAAACTCATTATGCAAGTATAATTATGTTAGCTACCAATGAAAAAGGGCGAAACAGAGGAAGTTCGAACACATGCGAGTAGTAATAGAAATTAATTGCAACAGCCGACATATGTGAACCTGCAAAGAGCAATAACATATGATTGAAGTTTCTCATTTTTTTTCTGAAGGGCGTTTTTTATAGCTAGCCTGCTCAAGAGCTATGTATTGTTAAGTGAAGATAGCATTCACTGCCCCATACCTCTGTAATTCTTCACATTTGTCACAGATTGGAATGAAATATAATGAATATATGTCAATGAAAGTTTCTCCGAAGTAAATTTGTCCTGTATTAAAGTTGTTTGCTTCATGAAAGGATGACGAATGGAATTATAACAACAGTAAGCCTGAGATAGTTGGATGAATTCATAATGAAATAAGGCAAGGCAAGCAAGCATGGATGCACGAGAGCTAGACAACACAAACACTACTAAAGGACAGCACAAAAATTATCTGCAGATGCCTCACATTAAAAATGCCAGCACTTTGAAAAAACTGCAGTCTACACCTGGCCCTTCCTTAAGTGATCCAAATGCTTCCAAATAGTTTCTGAATGAACCCACTGACTTACCATCCAGAAGCTGTTTGCAAACACTTGACTCCTTCCAGGCAGGCCGAGATGCATATTGCAGTTTTTCAAAGTTCTGGAAAGTCGAATGGAAAGGCATGTGCGGTTAAGTGTTCTGCCATCTTCTTTTATATTTTTTTTCGTCAGCATTTGTGTTGTCTGCTTCTCATGGTCAGTGTTCGCCCGCCTTACTTAGTCATGAATTCATACAGACTAGCTCAGCTTTTGTTGCTATAATTCCATTGGTCTTGCCTTCGTGAAGCAAGGAAATTCAGGGAAGATATATTTCAGAGAAACTTTCATTGACAGATATTCAATATCATTCATTTCTATCAGTGACAAATGTGAAGAATTGCAGAGGTAGGCGGTAGTGAAAGCTATCTTCGCAAAGCGATGCATGGCTCCCGAGCTGGGCCAGCTGTAAAAACTGCCTTAAAAAAAGCTTCGTCATGCTGTTGCTGTTTACAGATTCACATATCATATCCGCTGTTACAATTATTCCTATTGCTACTGTCATGTGTTCGAACTTCCTCAGTTTTGTCCTTTTCAATAGCAGCTAACACATTTTTATACCTGCATAATGAGTTTGGATCGCAGTTGTTTGCAGTCCTAAAATGGCAGTAAATGCACAAACGCTTGCATACATCACCGATAACCACAGCAATAGGTACGTTTCGCGAGTCATGTAGTTACACGTGCGACGTGGTTTATTGGCGTCTAGACGTCGAGGAACGTCAAAGGCGAGCTCCGATAAACGGCGAGCATCAAGCAGGCACAATCCGGGCAAGCGCTCGCTCGAGGCACGAGTGTCGCCAACGCTGAGGCTTGCTTGATTGCCTTCCTCATCTTCTTCTTCATTACACACGTATAAAGAGCAAGGCGATCATGCTCGTGGCGACAATTTTATGCTCCCTTTCATGGAATGTTCACGTACGATAGCGCGGGCGGACCAGCACTTCGCAATTGTTGCGACTAAGCTCTGCACAGACATCGTGCACACGCCAATTTAACGCCACTGGCACCGCAATCTCCACCACGCTACTCGATTTCCTTTGCTGTAGAGAGCGCACACAACAATGACAAGGCATAAAGCGCCGCATTAACAGCCACCTACCTTAGTTAAGAAACATGCTGATTCCAGTTTGCGTCGTCCGACGGCCTTGAGGCGCTGTGCCGAGCCGCGTCGTTCGTCCGTAGGTCGAGAAGCGATGTGCCGGCCCTCGATGTGTGCGAACGAGAAGGCATTTCCTAGGAACACACATCACGGAACGTAGAAAGCATTCCGGCACTGCTTCTCACTGATCGCGTACACACTGAAAGACGATGTCGCGACGATTCACGTGCCTCGGCAAATGGACGTCAACAAAGGATCTCCGAGGTGTCGACGCTGCCGGCTGCTGCCTTCTCAGTCTATTGCACACCGCACCTCACACTGGCTCAAGAAGGTCCACTGGAGCTAGTGAGCACAACGCTAAACATACACCGAGATGCAGCGCAACCAGAAATCGTCCATACGAAAACAAATATCGCCCCCACGTTGAACACGACATCCACAGCGCGCCGCCATGTTTGGAAGAAAAAAAAACAGTCAATAGCGCGATGGTGGCGACACCACGGGTTGCGGTTTCGGTTTCAAATTTCAGACCAGTTGTGATGTTTTCAGTGTAAGGAAATACAGAAACAAATGCTCTGAGGCTAAAAACTGCAAACACAATGTAGTATTTATTTACATACCATCCTGCAATTGGAATTTGCCGTACGCTCTGCAGATTCCGTAACTTATGCGAGCTTGTATTTCGCGACGTTTTCCTCGGCCTCGGTCCAACGTGTTCCGCACGGTGCATGTGTAACGCCAGATTGCATGCGCAACAGTACACAGTTGCCCTGTAGCGCATATTCTGTGCATTATCAGCTGCAGCCAAAATGATGTTATTTAGCAATCAATACGGTTGAGGCGTGCATGTGGGTGGTAGTACAAATATTGATTGCTACAGCAAAAAAGACAAAGAAAAACGAAGAAGAGGACAACGTAGTAGGCATGGTACGCAGCGCAGGAAAAAAGAAGAAAACGAAAAACGAGCAGAGACTTAGTGTGT
>CM023489.1:76302902-76356809 GCA_013339685.2 Hyalomma asiaticum
TCGGTGCTTCGGAACGCCGACGGCGGATTGAGCGTACCAGCGACCGAGCGGTGGCACGTTCGGCCCAGGAGAACAGACGCACCGAGCTGGTGCCACCAGACCAGCCGGGACGTACCGGGCGTTCTCCTGTGGCGAACAGGTGTCCTCGACCTGGCTGGCTGTTCCTGCGGTGGATGAGCGAGCGGGCCAGTACGAGCGGCTGGAGCAGTGGTGTGGCCGGGACCATCTACCGACTCGTGGACACGGTGCCACGCAGGTTGGAGTCCGGCACAACCATCTGCTGAGGGTGTGGTCACGGTGCCGCGCCGGTCCCTGCCCGGCATAACCGCCTGATGTACGCGTGGCCCCGGTGCCGCGCAAGTTCCGATCGAGCCGCCTGCTGAGAGCGTGGCCACGGTGCCACGTATGCTGCAGCTCTACGCAGCCGTTTCTTGAGGGCGTGGCCTCGGTGCCACGTCAGATATGCATTCTACACCGACACTCTCCTGAGCGGGTACCTCGGGATCTGCTTGTGTCCGCGCACGACTCTTCGTGCCTCCCCTTCTGATGCAAGCGTGCGCCGCCTTGAAGATCCACGGTATTGTGAGTGGTGCTGGCGGACCTCTGACGTCACGTCAGGCAGAACGCGCCGTTTAGTTTCGTGAGATTAGGGAACAGAGTGTCTTGTTTGTATTGTTTGTCCATTGAGAGTGTATGTGCTGTCTCGTCCTTGTCTGTGACTTAGCTGCCTGTGTTTGAGTCCTGGGCCCACGAACCACCACAGAAGATGCAAGCACGAAAAACTGTCAGTAACAAGGAGTATTAGCTGCAACCATACTATAGATTGTGTGAAAATGACGTTATTTTTAGGCACACATGTCAAATGAGGAAGTACAACTCACGAATAGGCGGCACAACTTCTTGTTTGGAATATCGAACGTAGGCTGCCGAGGCCTTTTGTTTAGGCTCTCCTCTCTTTTTTTCTGCATTTCAGGTGGGCAGTTCTCCACCTTCTTCCGCATGTTCTTGAATTTGTTGCGGAGGCCAAGAACCCATGATTCCTGCATGTTATTTAAATTACCAGCACATAAAAAGCAAACACTACATAACAGAAGAACAACTGAGCTGTGTAATCAAAAACACAGACACAAGGTGTAATCTGAATGTTTCAAGACTGACTGTGTTTTGAAGGAAGTAATACCCACGTGCCTTCAAGCACCACCACTTTCAAGATAATATGCTTGCACAGCATAAACGTGTTCCCAACGTCCCTGCCACTTAGCAAATACATGCTCGAAGTGTTTTCCAGAACGATTCAAGCATGGTCATGCTAGCAAGTTCATCTACAAATTTCAAAACTCAGAATCAAGCTTTATATCAGCCTTTTAAAAAGAAATTTTTCTTTCTTTTTGGAGAGAAGCTAGATAAGTAAGGCGTACTTCATTTTATTTGCCACCTCAAAGAGCACAGGGCATGGGAAGAAAATGCATGGGGGAACTTGACTAGGCTATGACCTGCCTTTCACATCAACAACCGTTAGTTGTGAAAAAAAAACTGGGCTTACAGGTCCTGTTCAGAGGTGTGCGAATAGCCACTGACGAGTAAAAGTGCTATGTCTCATAAAATAAAAAAAAGAAAAGAAAGAGGGAGGAGGGGGAAGGGGGGCTGTAGCTTAATAGAGCACATCCTTATCTTTCTTTTTGCCATTAATAGTACTCTGGATCACAAATCCATCCTCAGTGGAGGTACATAAGTTATATAAACAAGTTTTACTACCAGGTACCAGAACATCTGAGAAAAGTGTTCAGCAAGAATGGCTGGATCTGGGCCGCACAAGGAGCTGGGCATTGTACAGCAATGACACTATCAAAGCCATGCACAAGCAGGTATCTTGCTGGAAATACTGCTCTGCTTGAACATTTACGTTTGCCCTGTTAGTTCACACTTAGCTTATTTACCCAGTTAACAAGATTTGCCTTATCACCCTAGTGATAGAGAGTCTGCTTCAGCTCGTTTTACTCTCTTCGAAGTGAACATTTTTGGCACGAAGTTTGCCATTTTCATGCAGTTACTTTATAGAGCTCAAATCACAGAACAGTGCAGGAGTCATTAGAAAAGAAGATGTCCATGTCATATCCACATCATGGCAGGAGCGCTGGATTAGTAAACAACGGTGAAAGTGTTTTTAAAACGCGACTGCGTATGAATGCACACAAATCACGTTGTTCAATACAGCAGGTGTCTGGACACACTCTGATGCTACCTCAAGATAAGACTCATCTGTAACATACCAAGACATATTTTCATTGCAGTACTGGCTCCGCAAACCACCCCTTTTCAAGTGTGTATAACAGCACCTTTGGAACTAAATTCCTCTTTCTGATTGACCTCTGTGGCAACCACTAGATAATGTTATGTGGCGGAAAATCCTCTGCAATATCACATATACCACTGAAACTGACTGCAAAATGATATGTCTTTAATTAAAAATGCGTAAAAACAGTTTTCAGTGACGCTTGTTAAGACAGTTAAACCTGCATGTGTTTCTTTCTGAAACTTAGAGCAACAAGATGTTATTGCGAACAAGAATGTTGGCAGGAGATTACAAAAGGCTGGAGCAACTTTGAATCTAGCAGAATAATGGCATGGATTGGATCAGGAAAATCGTACAGCAAAACCTGAGTGTTCCAGCACACATGTCATTAGGTGCCCTTGAAATCAGCAAGACATGTCACCAAACGTTCCGAGGCATCACGCAGTACACAGGCTTCTAGAATAACTTCCATAGAAATGTGACCAATGCAGCCTGGATCCATTGGCAAATACGACTGGCTATTATGCAGCTAGGCAACCAACAACAAGAGGAGAGTGATTGATTTGTGGGGTTTAACGTCCCAAAACCAGCTCAGATTATGAGGGACGCCGTAGTGGAGGTCTCCGGAAATTTTGACTACCTGGGCTTCTTTAACGTGCGCCGACATTGCACAGCACACGGGCCTCAACATTTCGCCTCCATCGAAATGCAGCCGCCGCGGCCGGGATTCGATTCCGCGGTCTTCGTATCAGCAGCCGAGTGCCATAGCCACTAGACCACCGTGGCAGGGCAAGAGAAGAGCGATACTTACCAAGCCGCTTGACTTGCTGTTGACACTGTCGATAAGGTGAGGGTACTTCACCACAAGGCTCTCTGCCGCTGTACGATAAAGTTCCCGCGATGGATACCTGCAGGCAAATTGTTATTTTTATGTTGTGACACTGCAGCATTCAAACGTTCAAGAATTATACCTCCCACTGCCTATTACCTCAACGTCATTAACCTGTTCATTGTTGAATGTTTCTGCCCATGACGCACCTCCAGTGTCAGCCTGGTTCCGAGACTATCAGGGAATGGGCATAGTTATTTTATAATGATTACGATACAGATAACACAGAAGGACTGTCTGAAGCATGACGTGTCATGTTCCAGACGGTATGTGGCAAGTCAGCGAAAGCAGTGACCCAGTCATATTTCGGTCTACTGGAGAGAACTTCGTGTACTCCTGAACTTGGCGCGCTGTAGCACACACACCATCAGGATTTAAAAAAAGAACCTGCAAGCTTGCAGCAGATGGTAGAACCCTTGCACCTGTAATCACACATGCACCGCATGGTCACTGGACCCGAAAGAGCAGCGAGCATAGAGTGACCAGGCCTCCCAGCAAGTAAGAGCAGTGTGTATGTTCACTCCGCACTTTTCTATGTGTACTAACACAGCAAATACGAGCTTCTGGAAAGATTCAGCAGATCGTGCGACCGGTCGAAGCATGCTAGCTTCACACTTTGGCACAAATTTTTTAGCATGCAAAGGGAAAACATATAGGCGTGCCAGTAAGAGTGAAAGGGTGGAAACCAGATAGGCACACCAACTGAATTACATATGAAAGTAGAACATACCAAGCTAGCTTGAAACAAGCCTGAAATAGCTTGTCCAGAATGGCACGGCGCACAGGCCCACTTATAGGGGTGCCCCTTGCTAAGACTTCTTCGTACGGCCCGAAAGATGGGAGCACAAAACGAAGATAATCGTGCCGGTCTTCAACCGGCACCGCTTCCATCGGCACTGCCTCCTGGAGGACAATGACGCTTGAGGTACCAGCCCTGAAGTGAAGAAGCATGCATTCAAAAAGTGGTATTAAAGGTTTTTTGAGGTTTCAATAAATGAATACTGTTTTGATGTATTTAGTCTTACACAGATTGAAGCGCTCCAATGTTTGGGTTTGTTGTGGCCAGTACCTCAGCACCTGCAGTGTCCTCTTGGGAGCTGGTGCACTGCAAAACAAAAAGGCCGGTGTGCAACAGTGTCTAGCTTCTACCTTAGTAAAAATGGTCTAATGCATTTCAGCTCGTGAAACTGCACGAAGACCAGCCATCAAGCGTCAAAGCCATAGAAAGCACAGAAAGAAGCAACAATAAGCAAAATTGGTTGAAATCACAGCATGATAAATATTTATTTTTTGTCTGCATGCAGGCCCATTGTTGACAGTCACTGCAGAAGCTTGTCTTAACCACAAAGCGGTAGATTGTGTTTTTGCTAAGCAGATATCTATAAACTGAGCCTACAAAAGACAAACTAAACATTCCAGAAATTCTCGTTATATCTATGTAAAAGAGTTCACGAGTAATCAGACACATTTACACTAATAGAATATGCTGAAGAGAACACACAGTTCGTATGTCTGTCGGGCAAACGCTGCAACTATTCGGCTGACATGAGAGCATTTGTTCACATATTTGTCAAATCTTCAAGTACACCCCACATAAGGCGGCAACTAGCGAATGAGTCTGTGTCAGGTATTCATATACTGGAGCTGTCTAATGCAATGGAAAAACACGTGCTAAACTGGGAATGTCACGGACAATTGTAACTTTAAAAGGACACAGTGCTGTTGCAGAAAAATGCATTGTTATGATAAAGCAAATGTAATACATATCAGGATGCAAGATAACTCATCCTATTCGTTTTTACAGGTACGAAGAAGTAAAGCACAAGCATAAACATGTAGGTAAATGAACAAATTATCAGTCATTGCATTTTTGTAGCGTGTGCCTGTATTTCAATTCTCATGGTAAGAGAGGGAAATGCAGTTTTATAACAGTGATGTTATGGCCACGTGGGGTACTATGATGACAAGCTTTTGGTGCTCTTAGCAGCCTTCAGCACTAGTAGTGTAGCAAAGCACAAGCTTTGGCCTTTGCAAAGTGTGATTCCACAAAGATTTGGACACCACTATTCCAGTTTTGGCTTTACCAATTCCAACACACAAGCCACCATGAAATAAAATTTGCCAAAAACAAAGCATGTAATAAAACTGAGTAAATATGATATCTGCAACACAAATTTTATGTAAAATTGTTGGGTGCATCCATCTGATGCTCACGGCACTCATTCCTACAAATGTATGTAATGAAGACAGCAATGTGATAGCCTAACCACTGCCAATGTCCGATACAAAATACTCACATCTGCTGGAGGAACCAGCTTTCTGGAAAGCTTTATCTTCGCCTTGTTTTGGATGACAGTGTCTGGCTCCATGTCAATAAAGTCATCCAGCTCGTCATCATAGATCTGGATCTAAGCCATAAATTTTTTTCATTTGTAAGTGGAAAAATAACAGGCAAGCTCCTGATAGCATACAACAAAAACGCTTTTTCATGATGTGAATGCTACATACAGCTTTTTTTGGTAGTAGCTACTCCTGAACGTGAGAAAATATGAGGTGCCGATAAGCACAAGGCCTTGGTGCATTCCTCATTATGCAATAGAAGCAGTGCACATGGCTTTCTGACTTCATATGATGGAGCCTGAGATTTTGCTTGAGACAACCAGAACACAAGAAGAAACTTGTGTAGACATAAGGCCGTTAATTTGTTTAGCTGGCAGTACCTGCGGCCCTTCCGAAACGTCAGCTGACTGCTTCAAATAACAATACTACTCGCACAATGAATCGCGGTGCGGTATTACTTGATCAACAAAGTTCACGAATTAGTTTGTGTAAAGGCGTTTGTTGAAGGTTGGCGTAAGGCACGACCGGTAGCTTGGTCAACGGCTGAAGGCACGAGCACCGAGAGCGAGCGGCGAGCACGAGCAATGCGCGTTAGGGCCAGACCCACTAGATCACACTGGAGGGCCTGTGCCCCACTATGGGGTTCGTTACTTTTCGCTACAGTGTGCAATTATTCATGTGGGGAGCATATTCGTATCCTGTAAACGAATATAGGAACGCAGAAGACAAATCCATACAGGAAGAGATGTGTAACAGCGTTTTCAGGACAAGTCCTTAAAATCTCCGGCGAGTGCGTTATGTTCTGCGTTTCGCAGAAGCTTCGCTTTCTCGGGTAGCTTTATTAAGGTGCGTATCTTGCCTGTGCCTCAGGCGTTGTGCCTGACAAGCAATTTCGTCTCCAGCACCATGCCAGCACTAACAAAGAATTTCCTCCTCGGGAAGTGCTTCTATATTTTTGAGCAGGCCCTCATAATATTGGGAAAAGTTGTACGAACAACCCTAGCAAAATGCGACAAGGAGCGAAACACCGGTTAAGCAACGAAGTACTTGTCACTACTATCAAGTGTAGGGTTCGGTCCCCGGACTGCGTCGCGAACGGGAATGCGATATCGCGACAGTAAGTACCTCACTACAACGCGTCTGAAAACTGCAAACACCAGTGTACTTACCACGTGCTGTCGGTGATTGTGGAAAGAGACAAAGCCGCCAGCAACTCTTCCTGCTGCCCTGTCTGGAGCGTCAGCTTTTTTCGTTGCCCATTCTCTAATATGGCGAGGCAAACAACGGAGGCCGCCATCGCTCTTCGAGGCTAAAAAAACGTGCCGCGAACTACCGCCCGCTACAACTCGGCTGGGGAATTCAGCGTCTCAAGCATTCACGGACAACAACTGCATAGGATATCCGAAGGAAGCGCGGCTAGGAGCCTATATTCCCTTCCTAGACGGCACCGCGACACCCCGGCACCACGATTCGGCATGGTGTGGCGCTGGTATGGGGCAAGTGCAAGTGGAAAGGTTCCGGGACTTACATTCGGAAACTGAGTGGTGGGCACCGAAAGTAGATGGGCAGCGAAAGTATTCAGATACTTGTACAGGAAGAACGTTGACTCCCAATGGAGGAAGATGCAGTGGGCTTGGCAGCATGTCAGCCACGCCTCACGCTCACGCAATCCGCTTGCCTTTCGTGCAGTCACTCACCCTGACGTGCCTGCTGACATCCTTCCATGGGCCGCCCTGCGTAGCCGATGGAGACCCGATGTTCGTGGGCCACCAGCCGCTGCATCCTTCGACTGCGGCAGTCTTCGTCCAACCAGATCCTGGCTCCGAAAACGAGCGGTGTGATGTTCTTCGCAAGCACACCCCTACCTACGTCATCGCTCAGCTGCCTCGTGCCCTTTCCTTCTGTGGATGCTTCACCGCTACGTCGACCACTCTGACGTCAGAGCAGCACTATATAAGGCCTGACAAAACGTCACCTGCTTCCAGTGGGCTTGGCAGCATGTCAGCAACGCCTCACGCTCACGCAATCCGCTTGCCTTTCGTGCAGGTAAACTGTTCATATTCTCTCTTCACCCGCCGTACCCGATATATGGCATTAGTCGTGCTGCCGAGCCCACGGTGTTGCAATGCCATGATTTGTGAGTGTACTCATGTTATTCTTAACCTCTTGCTTCTAGCAGGCGATATTGAGGAAAACCCCGGTCCCAACACTCGATCCACTTCATCACAGCCATCTGATGACATCATGTCAGTGCTGAGCGCAATCCAGGCCGGACAGGCAACACTCTTAGATGAAATGAAATCAATCCACTTAAAATTATCAGAAAATGACAAAGCTCTTGACGACATAAAGAAAAGACTAGGGGAAATAGAGGGCGTCTGTTCTTCCATGGCCTCAGTTAAAGAACAAATCAAGGAAGTTCGAGGCATGGCAGAGCAGAGCACTAAGTTGTTTGTAAATTTGGCTACCAGACTGGACGACTCCGAAGATAGGGCTAGACGCTCAAATCTAGTGTTTTTTGGGCTAAAAGACAATGAACATGAAACATGGGAGCAATCAGAGAAGTTAATAATCGATTTCTGCAGCACGAGCCTTGAAACTTCTCTGCAACCTAGAGACATAGAGCGTGCTCACAGGATGGGCCGCTTTCGACGAAATAACAATCGACCCATAATTGTCCGGTTTTCCCACTTCAAAGATAAGGAGGGCGTACTCTCAAAAAGCGCGCGACTCAAGGGCACCAACTATAAGATTACAGCAGATTTCTCGCCAGCTACTCGCCTTGCCCGTAAAAAGCTAGTGGAATTCGGTAGAACTCAACGCAAACCTTTCAAGCTCCGTTATGATAAACTTATACTCGATAACACTACTTACCTTTTTGATTCGATTGAGCAGAAGGTCATTCAACAGCCACGGTAGCAATCACATGACTCTTCTCAGCGAGAATTTTCACGCTCAGCTCTGTCTTTCGTATATACGAACATAAGAAGTATCTTGCCAAAACGCGACTCACTTTCACACATAATAGATACCACTGACTAATTTTGTAGTTCTAACCGAAACTTGGCTAAATTCATCCGTTTCCAACACCGAACTACAGTGCTGTTTCCCTGATTTTGTAATTTTTCGCCGCGACCGAGAAAACAAACGTGGTGGTGGTGTCTTGATGGCCGCCCATAACAGCGTCCAGTGCTCCATAGTTGATGTGCCCTCTCCCTTAGAAATGTTTTTCGTGCATTGCCAAGCGTCTAATCCACCTGTTATAATCGGAGTGTGTTACCGCCCACCTGAAGCCGATACATCTTTCACAAATCATTTCCATGATGCCATTTATTCTGTCACAACTGCATTTCCAAACGCCCCACTTATTTTATTTGGTGATTTCAATTTCCCCGGAATAACATGGTCAAATTTAGCATTAACTGCATCAAAACACAACGCGGAAAGTGACTTCTTAAACTCTTGTTTAACATTCGGCCTATCACAACTTATCTCTAAACCGACGCGACAAACAGACCACTCATCCAATATTCTAGACCTATTGCTGACGTCTCACCCTGATAATTTTAGTACAGTGTCACATTTATCTGCCATTAGCGATCACTCTGTTCTTCACACAACCTTTCAGTGCTACTTACCTAATCCCAAGAAAATTAAGAAAACAATAACATTATACGATAAGGGCAACTACGCAGCTATAAACGATGAACTAGCAGCTTTCTCTGAATCCTTTCTAACCGATTTTTTCATGCGCACTGTCGAAACAAACTGGCACCTATTTAAAACCAAACTACAGCACCTGATAAAAGTTTACGTTCCCACTGTCACCTTAACCATAAGGTCAACGTCCCCATGGTTCAACGCCTCACTAAAACGTCTTAAAAATAAAAAGAAGCGCCAGTTCCGCTCCGCTAAGCATTCAGACACCCAGTACGCATGGGACAACTACAAGGCAACCGAAAAGCTTTTTGATTCTCTCGCAGCTAAAGCCAAGCGTTCTTTCTATTCTTCTACCTTACCTGATATGCTTCGAAAAAATCCTAAGCAATTTTGGAAAACAATTAACCCATCATCTACTACCCCTTCATCGAACATTACACTACGAGACGAACAAAATGTTTCAATTCCTGAACACTATACAGCGCATGTAATAAATGAAACCTTCTGCTCTGTATTCACCATAGAACCTGACGGTGACCTTCCCAATGCCCTTTCTGTATGCCACCCGATCATGTCGAAAATCGTATTTCATGCCAATGGTATTTCCAAAATAATCGAATCGCTAAAGCTGACTTCATCAATGGGTATAGATGGCATTAACACAAAAATATTGAAGAACACTAAAATGGTAACAAGTGTGATTTTATCCAACATTTTTCAGCAATCACTCTCATCTGGAGTGGTGCCCCAAGACTGGAAGGTAGGCAAGATCATTCCAATCCCAAAGAAAGGTACCTCGTATTCACCCAAAAACTATCGTCCCATTTCGCTCACATGTGTATGCTCTAAAATAATGGAACACGTAATCTATTCCCACATACTCAACTTTCTCGCACCTCTTCATTTCTTTCATAAAAACCAACATGGCTTTCAGAAAGGCGTTTCGTGTGACACACAACTAGCTCTGTTTACTAACGACGTTAGCTCTAACATTGATGTAAATATACCAGTAGACGCACTTTTTTTAGACTTCGAAAAAGCTTTTGACAAAGTTCCTCATAAACGCTTGTTCTTAAAACTTTCTTGTCTTAACCTTGATGCGTTAGTTTTCGATTGGATTTGCAACTTTTTAACAAACCGCCAGCAGTTCGTGTACGCCAATAATCTTTCTTCGTCGTTACGCCCCGTTATTTCAGGCGTGCCTCAAGGTACGGTTCTAGGACCTTTGCTTTCACTTATATAAACGACTTGCCGAATAATATTTCCTCTAACATCAGACTTTTCGCAGATGATTGTGTCATTTATCGCCCAATTAACAACACATCAGATGTTCATGAACTTTAATCTGACCTTCATAAAATTGAAATCTGGTGTAAAACATGGTTAATGTCCCTAAACGCAAGCAAAACGTCACTAGTCTCTTTTCATCGCCGACAGTACTACCCATCTCCAGCATACTTCATTAACAACACTCAAATTTCATGCGTAAGTACATACAAGTATCTAGGTGTCCACTTATCTTCTGACTTAACATGGTCTCTTCACATAACGCACATTACTAACGAAGCAAACCGTGCTCTGGGCTGTCTACGCCGAAACCTTCATCTAGCTCCTACCCATGTTAAACTACTCGCTTATCAGACACTAATCAGACCAAAACTTGAATATGCATGCGCTGTTTGGGACCCTCATCAGAGTAACAATACTAAAACACTCGAAACTGTGCAAAACCGGGCAGCAAGATTCATCTTTTCAGATTATTCATATCAGTCAAGCGTAACCGATCTTAAATCTCGTGCTAACCTCGCTACACTTTCGTCACGTCGCTGTATAGCTCGTCTGTGCCTGTTTTTCAAGTTCTATCATTGGATCACCTCGTACTCCCTGCCATCAGGCCAGCCCATCGTCATTCAGACCGCATCAATCACGGGAAAGCTGTATACCCGCCAAGTGCTCATACCACTGCGCACCTTTCATCATTTTTTGTCAAGACCGCACAAGATTGGAATGGCCTTCCTCCTGACGTTGTGCACCACTCCAGTATCATCAACTTCAAAGCAGCGATCGAGCATCTACCCCTTTAACCCATCGAAATAGCCCACCCCTCATGTAAAACCCCATCATGGGGCCTTTGAGGTATTGTAAATAAATAAATAATAAATAACTAGGAGGCTTACCAGTAAATATACAGCCAGTAATGAAACGGATGGGACGAAAAAAAGAGCGTTAAGAGGATGCCCAGACCTGCGGAGAAGTCGGATTGGGAGCAGCAATGGTGAAAAAACCGGCATTGAGCAACCGCAGAAAAGGGAAAGGCTACTCATCCGTATATTTTGGAATATTTCGGTAATTTTCACCAACATTTGGTAACATATGTGACGTTCGGCGTTTTCCAGAGGAAGAATGATTGACTGAGAGGAAGAGCGCTAGTACCTTATTTCATACGAACGTTTCACTAATAGCCCGTATGCGTTCTATAGCCTTAATAGCCCTATGCAATAAAACTCCTGTTGTATCCACCATTATCAGTTCTTCTTAGTGTCGTAATATTGGCTCGTATGTACTCCTAAATCAGAGCCTAGGTCACCTTCAGGCCAGATTTGTAGCGAAAAAACGTAGTTATATCTAGAGTAATGGCGCATACCAGTTGCAATGTTTATACGGCGCTTCATCTCGGAGGTATTCTATCACTGCATCGGTATATATGAGTTGTTCTTCGGCAGTAACGACTTATTTCGACGGAAACATTTCAGTGGAATCGCACCATCCACTTATTTTACGGAGTTCATCCTAATATACCCATACGTGTGCTGCAATAAACCTCTCCTTTTCTGCTGTTTTACAACAATCGAACAAAGTTTGGGACGCACAACACATTGCAAATCAAATGTCTGACTACTTCGTCAAAATATATGCTGTTTAAGCCGTCGATTTCTGATACCGAAAGGGTTTTTTGCGCTTTGGCACCCGTGCTAAGGCGGTCCACACCTTCGCCCGTCTGTATATATATTTTCTTATACGCCGCACAGGTGGAATCAATAATTCTTACCTATACAAAGCGTGCAATGACCGACATATAGAATTAATCCTGTTTTCTTTAAGCCGCTTTAAGTAACTATACGTAATTTAGAACATTTTTTTCCGGTAACACCATGTCACTGAAGCACGACATTTGAAAAGCTGTGTTAATTGGCCTACATAATTTGCTAACATGTGTATTGAACAGCGCATCATGAAGCAACATTAACCACGTCCCTTATTTTGGTACATTATGTAACCTTCATTGTGAATTATGCATAATGTAACCTTGTATAATATTAAGAGCAACAAATGAAATTTGTGTGTGTGCTCGAACGCCATATTCTGAATCTCATGAGCTAATGTTAAGCGCTTTTCAGTTACCATTTTATTCTGTTACATTTTTTGCACGTAACCCGTGCCCGCTAGAATGCGTACATTTAGCACGGTGGTACTGTACAAAATAAATAAGTGAACACAGCGCCCTGCCACGTGGACTCTTCGTTGTGAGGCTCGATGGCTAAAGTGTTTACTGAGGGGTGGCTATGCGTTTCCTGTGCAACCGATTTCGCCGCGTTGGCCCGCCAACACATTAGGCCCAAATTTCGGTTGGGTTCACACACTGACACTTTTTTTTTTTGCAATGGGGATGTGGCATTTTGCTTCCAAAACTGCTGGGTACCCGCCAAAGATACTGCCGCCCATTGAATGTGATCAGCGGCAAAACCATAGCTTTTCTCAAGAAATTGCTACTCTGCAATGTCATTGCACGTTAAAGAATTCCCTAGGTGGTCGAAATTTCCGAAGCCCTTCACTACAGTCTCTCTCATAATCAATGGTGGTTTTGGGACGTAAAACCCTAGAAATCAGTCTCTTGATTGATGTTCTTCTGTTAATGAAAGTCCTTAGTTGGGCTAGAATTGGTATATTGCATTACACTGGTGGTACAAGTGTTCTAGAAGTATCGGTGGATTGCGCAAATGAGCTTCGAGGATGCAGACGAAGGGGAAGACCAAACACACACAGCGCACACAGTGCCTTCGACGCTCATCCAGTGTGCTGTTAAGTGCCACGCATTACACAGTATTCGATTCGTGTGACCCAAAACGGTGCGCTACAGTGATCAAAACGGTGACAGTGCGCTTCGGCGTTCTCACTATTTTGCTCGTGTCACGGTGGTGGCAGCAGCGGGTGGGACACCAACGCGTTTCTGTTTTAAAAGAATATTACGGCTCCCTAAGAGCAGTATTGTTATTGTTAATAAAATAGCTCTTAAAAAATGATGAGAACTCCGGGGAAAGAGAAAAACACACACACACACATTCTGACAGTCGCGATTCGAACCGGGGGCAACCGATCGGCCAACCGAATACAGTACGCCGCATTGGACTACTACGCCACTGTGTCAGCTTCGTGTGCTCCCTGCTTATTGAATATGCCACCCTTACTACATTTTAATCATTGAACTACTACGAGGCATGTGTAGTACGGTTCGGCCCGGCCTTTTATTGATCCCCAGGTGTAGACGCTTTTTGCTTAAAGGTTAAAGCAAAGAAACCAAAGGCACTGCCACACAGCGCACACCGTTCGAAGCAGAGAAACTCTTAGTGGACCATCCGTTTGAGTGCACTATACATTTACAGTGCACTAGCTCACTGTAGAGCCGTTGTAGGTGCTCTTGGTAGTCCATGTCCGTTCTGCATCACCGTCCCCTTGTTTTGTCGATCACAAGACGCGCTGACGGCGACGATGGGCGGACCTGCTGCTCTAGTTTGTGTACCGCGAATGTCTTCCTTCTCGGAGCCGCATTGGGTGTGACGGAAGGTAAGTCAATTATTCCCAGTGTTTCTTGGCCAGTTCTAACCAAAGCGTCGGCTGATGTAATCATGTAATGTTCAATCGCACACGGTTACGTGCCACCGTAAATGCAACAATCTAAGCCAGTTCCGCTGTAGTGAAAGCTGTGCGAACTACGGGGCAGACTGGCCAGTGTTTCTGTTGTGTTCATCGTCAGCGTTTTCGAATTATTGTTGCCTTATTTAACACCATTATGCGACTAATTGTCCATAATGTGTATTTTTATTTCATTAGGCTACTTTGATGATGAGTGGGTTTTAATGGCGCAAAGGCCACTCTTGGCCAAAGAGCGCCATTTCAATGATCATGTATGACAAGCGAGCTAAAAGCATTCGATGGTATGGCGTTACGGGGCTGTAAAGTGGCCTAAAATTGAATCGCTGTAAAGAAGCATAAAAAGGTAGATGCTATAAAATTATGGCGGTGATACACGATTGTCTATGGTGAAAATGTGAGCATAATATTACCGCAAATGCCTGCACAAAGAGTTTGCGCCCAAAGGCCGGGAGGCAAGTGCTTTCGGTTAAGATTACTACCGCAGCAACGTCCTCTGGCAGGAGGGCGTACTACGGATGTCCGGGGTATATAACATAAAAACTGCGAATGTCTCTAAAAAATGATAACGCTTCCTGTTTAAAAATAGGTTCCCTGCCAAGGGACATTGATGGGTGTAATGGCAGCCGCTGTCGGTATGGCAAGGGAAAATGTTTTTTCCTGAGGCCCTCTAGTTGGGTACACGGCAGAAGGACATGGAGCACACTTAATGGTTCGCCGCATTTTTCGCACATCGGCGAATCGCCGCCTGACGGAAGGTGTGTGTGTGTGTACTGTATGTGTGTCCTATCCTCAGTGTGCAGAGTGTGACTTGTGTACGACGGATATTAGAGACTGGCGGCCATTTACCTATATGGGGCTTAATAACATGTAGCTTATTTTGTTTGCCTGTCCCATAAGTGCTGCCAGTAAGCTCTCACTTTCTTCCTTATGAAGGGCTTCAGGTCCATAGCAGGGACACCTCGAGAGTAGTTGCCTGCTTTTGCATGGACAGATGTTGCTAGCTTATCGGCCAATTCATTCCCTTTAATCTCGCGGTGCCCTGGCACCCAGCACAGCACCACTTTTTGTTGCATACGCCGTACACAGACTTGTATATAGAGACATAACCACAGGATTTCTGTACCTATTTAGAGTTCTCACAGCCCTCACAACACTCAAAGAGTCTGTATATACAACTGCCCTTGGTACATTTGACCGTGTAATATGTTTAACCGCTGCCAGTATAGCATATGCCTCCGCTGTAAAAATAGTGGTATTAGGGTGCAGAACGCCGGCATCGGAAAAATATGGGCCGATCGCAGCGTACGACACACCAACGCCAGTTTTCGAGGCATCCGCATAGAATTCGGGACAACAGTACTTATGCTGTAGTTCGAGAAAGTGCATGCGGATGTCTGCAGCAGGCGCGTGCTTTGTAACGTCTACAAAAGACATCACAGTCAATGAGTTGCCATTGCCATAGAGGGAGCTGTACAGGAAGAGGCATGACATCATGTTCATAAAGCGACACATCGATTTCTTCAGCGAGCGTCCTTACTCGCATCGAGTAGGGCTCTCCAACTGTAGGACGGTTGTGAAAGATTTGGAAACTGGACAGGTCATTTACAGTTTTGTATGCAGGATGCGTGTTGTTTGAGTTGACTTTAAGAAAGTACACAAATGATAGGTATGTTCTCTGCATGTGGAGCGACCATTCATTGGAGTCAACGTAGAGGCTTTCTACGGGGCTTGTACGGAAGGCACCCGTTGAAATGCGAATACCTAAATGGTGGACGGGGTCCAATATCTTCAGGGCGCTTGGTGTCGCGGACTGATAGATGGTGGACCCATAATCTAAGCTTGAGCGTATCAGGCTCTTGTACAGATTCAAAAGACAGTCTGTGTCACTCCCCCAAGCAGTGCGTGATAGTACCTTCAAGATGTTCATTGCTTTCATGCGCTTATTTCGCAGATGTTTCCTTCGTGTACCTAGCGGCACTTCCCATGGTGGCATTGTCAGCAGTTCCTGATCCACCGGCGTCGCGCGGGCTCGGCTATCCCTTGCCATGACCTGTTTTCCCTATGGCGTGTTTTCCAATCGGCATTGCATTCGAAACTATGCTTCCTCTATTTTTACTTGGAGGACGGAGCGCGCACCTGGTTTCAGAACCGCGAGGAGCAGCTGACGTCATGGCCCGAATTTTGCCGCTGCATCTTGGAGGCTTACATTAGCGCCGATCGGCACGAACGAGCGGAACGAGCAATCCAAGCCCGCGTACAGTTGCCAAACGAAACGGTGACTGCATACATCGAGGACATGACGCGCCTCTTCAGACGAGCTGACCCAAGGATGGCAGAGGACAAAAAGTTGCGTCATTTGATGCGCGGAGTCAAGGAGCAGCTCTTCGCTGGTCTCGTGAGGAGCCCTCCAAAGACGGTCGCGGAATTCCTGGCGGAGGCTGTCACTATGGAAAAAATGCTTCTGCAGCGGTCCAATCTGTACGAACGTCAAGTGAGTAGTATGTCCACCGCTGACATTTTCACTGGAATCGGAAGCAGCACTGACTACCTTCGGGAACTCATCCGTTCCATAGTGCGTGAGGAGTTGCAAAAGTGCGCCGCAACACCTTCGCCCACCGTCAACTCTGTTGCGAACGTCACCAAGGAAGAGCTGCATCAGGTTCTCCGTGAGCAACGCGACGCCACGCCTCGCCAAAACACACCGCAAGCTCCGGCTGACTACCCTCGTGCATCCTACGCAGAGGCCCTGAGCCGCCCTGCTTCTCCTCCGCCGCAGTTCACTCGTGTACCTCCGACAGTGGCACTCCAGCCGGCACAGCCGATGCCGTACGGCACCTTCGTCCATGCCGCCCCTGTCGCCTATCGTTCGGAGCAGGCGGTCCAGTACATCGACGATCGACGAATGCCCCCTCGCAAGTCGGATGTTTGGCGCACCCCTGATCGTCGGCCCCTCTGCTACCACTGCGGCGAAGCTGACCACTTGTACCGCCAGTGCCCATACCGCCGCCTTGGACTGCGTGGCTTTTCTGCGTACTCGCCGCCACCTCGATACGGCCAGCGGCCTCGGGACATCGAGGACTACCTTTCTCAGCAGCACCACCAGCCGCCGGCAGGGCGACAGTCGCGCTCACCGTCGCCGAGGCGATTTTCATCGCCGCCGCAGCGGTATCCTACCGCGCGGTCACCCAGTCCCCGCCGGGAAAACTAACCGAAGCGACCTCTGGGGGCGGGGTCGCTGACGATCGAAATGCTGAAGACCTCCGATTGACGCAGAATCGAAAAGCTCCCGATCCTCCGGCGCCTACTCTTTCACGCGACGACCGGCTTTCTCTTGACATACCAGTGACGATTGACGGATACGCGGTTAGTGCATTAGTTGACACCGGTGCAGACTATTCCATTTTGAGCGGGAAAATCGTGACGCAGCTGAAGAAAGTAATCACACCTTGGCATAATACGCAGATTCGGATGGCGGGTGGCCACGTCGTAAACCCACTGGGCGCCTGCACGATTAGAGTTCAAATTGACAGATATACATTCCTAGCCAACTGCCTGGTCCTTCGCGAATGCTCCCGCGACGTTATTCTTGGAGTTGATTTCCTGCAGGAGTACGGTGCTGTTATTGATCTCCAAGAGCGTCGTATCACATTCTCGGCCAGGCGAGCAATCGACTTCCAGGACGACCAACGGCGTGCCGACGTGCTTCGTGTCACTGCAGAGAGCGTAACGCTTCCTCCACGAACAAGTGTCATGGTCGCTGTTACATGCTGTGGCTTGCCCGATGGTGAAGCGGTGGCTGAGACCAACTTGGAGCACCTACTGAAGCAAGGTGTCTGTGTGGCGAGAAGTGTTATACAGCTCCGTGACGGCCGATGGCAATTGCTGGTTACCAACTTTAGCAACGAGCATCGGCATCTTTTCCGGGGCACTTCGATAGCGTTTGCAGACGAAGTAGCGAACGTTAGCGGCTGTTTCACGTCGGAAGTGATCGAGAACGCAGACGAAGCTCTGAGTCACGTCGACATAAATCCGGGTCTGTCAATTGATAACCAGACGTCAATGCGGAAACTCTTGCTCGAATTTAGGACCTGCTTCGCAAGTTCTTCAAAGGTGCGCCAGACTTCCATCACTCGGCATAGGATCATCACGTACGAGGATGCGCGACCGATACACCAGCAGCCTTACCGCGTGTCGGCAAAAGAACGCGAAGCCATACGTACTCAGGTCCGAGAGATGCTTGATGACGGCGTCATCGAACCTTCCAGCAGCCCGTGGTCGTCTCCGGTAGTCCTAGTGAAAAAGAAAGATGGAACGCTACGTTTCTGCGTCGACTATCGGAAGCTTAACAACGTGACTAAAAAGGACGTGTACCCGCTGCCACGTATCGATGATTCGTTGGACAGACTACGGCATGCCCGCTATTTTTCTTCTCTCGATCTAAAAAGCGGGTATTGGCAAATCGAAGTAGACGAGCGAGACCGCGAGAAAACAGCCTTCGTAACTCCAGACGGTCTCTACGAATTTCGAGTGCTTCCTTTTGGCTTGTGCTCAGCGCCAGCAACATTCCAGCGCATGATGGACACTGTACTCAGTGGACTGAAGTGGCAGACTTGTCTTGTCTATCTGGACGATGTCGTAGTTTTTTCTGAAACGTTCGAGCAGCATCTCCACCGCCTGTGGACTGTGCTAACAGCTATCCAGTCGGCTGATCTTACACTTAAGCCAGAGAAGTGTCACTTTGGCTACGAGGAGCTCAAGTTTCTCGGGCATGTGGTAAGCGCCGAAGGTGTCCGGCCTGATCCAGACAAGCTTGCCGCTGTAGCCGCATTTCCTGCTCCTACCGATAAGAAGGCCGTCCGTCGCTTCCTTGGTTTGTGCGCCTACTATCGCACGTTCATCCACGGCTTTTCAAGGATCGCTGAACCCCTCACACGCCTTACACGTGACGACACGCCTTTTGTCTGGGATAATGAGCAACAGGCTGCCTTTGCTGAACTACGACAGCGAATGCAAACAGCACCCGTTCTCGCTCATTTTGACGATGATGCTGATACAGAGGTGCACACCGACGCCAGTAACATTGGTCTTGGCGCTGTGCTCGTCCAGCGTCAGGATGGTGCCGAAAGAGTCATAGCCTATGCCAGCCGCTCACTATCCCGTGCTGAGGCGAATTATTCGGCTACGGAGAAAGAGTGCCTCGCAGTCGTGTGGGCGGTCACCAAGTTTCGCCCCTACCTTTATGGTCGTCCTTTCAAAGTAGTGACGGACCACCATGCGCTTTGTTGGTTGGCAAGCATGCGCGACCCCTCAGGACGACTCGCACGGTGGAGCTTGCGGCTACAAGAATTTGACGTCACCATCGTGTATAAGTCTGGCCGTAAGCACGACGACGCTGACACATTGTCGCGCGCACCTACGCACCCGGTCAGTCGGGAAGCAGAGGACGATGACGATGATGGTTTCCTTGGCGCCATTAGCTCAACGGACTTGATCAGACGGCAGCGAGACGACGCGGACCTCCGACCGATCATAGACCACCTAGAGGGCCGCGATGCCACCATACCACGTCATCTGTCCCGCTCCATGACGTCTTTCTGTATGCGAGACAACGTATTGTATAAGAAGAACGCCCGTTCGAACAGCCGTGCCTACCTCCTCGTAGTGCCAAGGGACATGCGAGACGACGTGCTATTTGCTTGCCACGACGAGCCCACATCTGGCCATTTAGGCTTCTCGCGAACACTCGCCAGAGTGAGTGAGATGTATTATTGGCCTGGGCTTTCGGCCAGCGTCAAAGACTACGTAAAAAGCTGTCGTGAATGCCAGCGCCGAAAGACACCTTCCCTTAAGCCGGCTGGCTTGCTTCAGCCAATTGAACCTCCTCGCACACCCTTCGACCAAGTGGGCATGGACATTCTCGGACCATTTCCTTTGTCTGCCGATGGAAACAAATGGGTAATCGTCGCTACTGATTATTTAACGCGCTATGCCGAGACCCAGGCAATACCACGAGCTACGGCTTCTGAAGTAGCGCAATTCTTCATGCGCCACATCGTACTGCGGCACGGTGCTCCATCCACTGTGATAACGGACAGGGGGACAGCATTCACAGCGCAGCTTATAGAAGAAGTCTTTGAACTCAGTAACACTAGACATCGCAAGACGACAGCCTACCATCCACAGACCAACGGGCTCACCGAGCGTTTAAACAAGACCGTTACAGACATGATCTCCATGTACATCGACGTTCAACATAAAACATGGGACCGGATCTTGCCTTACGTGACCTTCGTGTATAACACCGCAGCGCAAGAGACGACGCGATTTACACCATTTCGCCTTCTTTACGGTCGGGAAGTGCATACTATGCTGGACGCTATGCTGCCATGTCAAGACGCTGACCGGCTGACGCCTGACGCAGAGGAATTTGCAGAGCGTGCCGAGGAAGCTAGGCAGCTCGCACGGCTCCACATCGGTCAGCAGCAGCAAGCAGACGCCCGGCGCTACAACATCGGTCGCCGAGCAGTATCCTACAACCCCGGAGACCAAGTATGGGTGTGGACCCCCGTGCGTCGCCGCGGCCTCTGTGAGAAGCTACTAAGCCGGTACTTTGGTCCTTATACAGTCCTACGCCGCATCAGCGACGTGAACTACGAAGTGGTCCCGCATAGGACGCCGCAGACACAGACCAGGAACCAAAGCCCACCGAGTTCTGATGTTGTTCATGTTGTGCGCATGAAACCTTACGTTGCGCGTTTGTAGCTCTTGTTTCTTTAGTAGTTTTCGTTCGTGTGTTTCGGACTGTGTTGTGGCATCCAGGCAATACTGTTTTTTTTTTTTCGCGAAGGGGGATAATGCCACCTGCGTGTAGTGGGTCGAAGACTGGAATGGCGCTAGCCGACGAGAACAAAGAAGACCGCGCGCTTCTTCCCCGCTTGAGAGCCAGCCCCGACGGACGTCTTTTGGCCGAAGCTAGCCCCCCCAGCTACCAGCAACCCTACAACGCCCCTGAAGGCTCGTGAAAATATAGAGACATAACCACAGGATTTTTGTACCTATTTAGAGTTCTCACAGCCCTCACAACACTCAAAGAGTCTGTATATACAACTGCCCTTGGTACATTTGACCGTGTAATATGTTTAACCGCTGCCAGTATAGCATATGCCTCCGCTGTAAAAATAGTGGTATTAGGGTGCAGAACGCCGGCATCGGAAAAATATGGGCCGATCGCAGCGTACGACACACCAACGCCAGTTTTCGAGGCATCCGCATAGAATTCGGGACAACAGTACTTATGCTGTAGTTCGAGAAAGTGCATGCGGATGTCTGCAGCAGGCGCGTGCTTTGTAACGTCTACAAAAGACATATCACAGTCAATGAGTTGCCATTGCCGTAGAGGGAGCTGTACAGGAAGAGGCATGACATCATGTTCATAAAGCGACACATCCATTTCTTCAGCGAGCGTCCTTACTCGCATCGAGTAGGGCTCTCCAACTGTAGGACGGTTGTGAAAGATTTGGAAACTGGACAGGTCATTTACAGTTTTGTATGCAGGATGCGTGTTGTTTCAGTTGACTTTAAGAAAGTACACAAATGATAGGTATGTTCTCTGCATGTGGAGCGACCATTCATTGGAGTCAACGTAGAGGCTTTCTACGGGGCTTGTACGGAAGGCACCCGTTGAAATGCGAATACCTAAATGGTGGACGGGGTCCAATATGTTCAGGGCGCTTGGTGTCGCGGACTGATAGATGGTGGACACATAATCTAAGTTTGAGCGTATCAGGCTCTTGTACAGATTCAAAAGACAGTCTGTGTCACTCCCCCAAGCAGTGCGTGATAGTACCTTCAAGATGTTCATTGCTTTCATGCTTTCATGCGCTTATTTCGCAGATGTTTCCTTCGTGTACCTAGCGGCACTTCCCATGGTGGCATTGTCAGCAGTTCCTGATCCACCGGCGTCGCGCGGGCTCGGCTATCCCTTGCCATGACCTGTTTTCCCTATGGCGTGTTTTCCAATCGGCATTGCATTCGAAACTATGCTTCCCCTATGATGTCTCGTATTGGTGATATCGGGACTAGTCTGAGCAGGTCCTCTTTCCTTGTGTGCTTTGGCAGTGCAGTGATCGTACAGAGGGTTGCCCGGTGTAACTTTTCGATGTCGTGGAGATCTCGATTGCAGAAGTCACAAACGGGTGCCCCGTACAGAATCCTCCCGACAGCCACTGCTTTCACAAGTGTTCGGCATGCATTCTGCTGCGCTCCGCCATGCTTATTCGATATCCGTCGGACCATGTGCAACATCGGGCTCCATTGGCGTTTTAAAGTGCGGATCCATTGTTGAGAACTGTTGCAGCTAGCAATTTATGCCCCGAGAATTCTAATATGTCCATTGGAAGAAGTGATATCTGTGTCACCGATGTGTAGTGTAATCTGTTTGCTTGGATTCGTCGATCTTTTTCCGTGTACACTAAGCAATTCCGTCTTTTCTGGCGATAATTGTAGTCCAAGATTGTCTAAAGTATCGGAGAGGCTGAGAATCGCTGCTTGGAGTTCTGTTTGCATACTGCACTCGTCAGGATAATCCGCTGCTTCCGTACATATTGTTATGTCGTCAGCGTAAATAGTAAAACGAGCCGTATCCCTATCAGAAAAATCACCATGATGGGTGCTGGAAAATATGGTGGTTATGGTGGAAATAATGTTGGGCAAGCTGGAAAAGATGGTGGTTATGGTGTACGATGCAGGGAAATGGTGGGCGGCATGGTGTACGGAAGGCGGGTAAAGTTGAAAGAATGACGGGCAATGTTGGGAAGAACTGGGAGGCTGCTTCCACCATCGTGGAAATGCTGGGAAGCAGCGGGCAGGCGACGAGGGTGGCATAAACGATGGTGGCACATGGTGTACAATCCTGGAAACTTTTGCCCACCATTAGTGTCACGCTTGAAAGCAGTGGGCGATGTGGTGGGCATACTGTTAAAGATCATTGAAGGCAATATGCTATGCTGAAGAGAACCGTATTTTGCAAATTAAGACTTAATGGAGAGCTCAAGTTGAGGTGGCTGTGATAAGTGTCACATTGAAAGCAGCGGATAACAAATGTGTCATGAATCATTGCGTATTTGCTTTTCGCAGTGTCTTGTTAGCAGAGCTCTTTTTCTTGTTCCTTTATGAAAATATCTAACTGCGATTAATGGCAGTGTCATTAGTGCTTTCGTCCAAAGCTACGTTATCGATAAAGTGGCAGGTTGGGCGAGTTGGTGATACAGGTAATCGGTATGGTGAACAGCGCAGGAAAAAAAATACAAAAACGAGGGCAGGTACAACAAAACACACTAAGTCTCTGCTCGTTTTTCGTTTTCTTTTTTTCCTGCGCTGCGTACCATGCCTACTACGTTGTCCTCTTCTTCGTTTTTCTTTGTTTGTTTTTGCTTGTAGCAATCAATATTTGTACTACCACCACATGCACGCCTCAACCGTATTGATTGCTAAATAACATCATTTTGGCTGCAGCTGATAATGCACAGAATATGCGCTACAGGGCAACTGTGTACTGTTGCGCATGCAATCTGGCGTTACACATGCACCGTGCGGAACACGTTGGACCGAGGCCGAGGAAAACGTCGCGAAATGCAAGCTCGCATAAGTTACGGAATCTGCAGAGCTTACGGCAAATTCCAATTGCAGGATGGTATGTAAAATAAATACTACATTGTGTTTGCAGTTTTTAGCCTCAGAGCATTTGTTTCTGTATTTCCTTACACTGAAAACATCACAACTGGTCTGAAATTTTGAAACCGAAACCGCAACCCGTGGTGTCGCCACCATCGCGCTATTACTGTTTTTTTTTCTTCCAAACATGGCGGCGCGCTGTGGATGTCGTGTTCAACGTGGGGGCGATATTTGTTTTCGTATGGACGATTTCTGGTTGCGCTGCATCTCGGTGTATGTTTAGCGTTGTGCTCACTAGCTCCAGTGGACCTTCTTGAGCCAGTGTGAGGTGCGGTGTGCAATAGACTGAGAAGGCAGCAGCCGGCAGCGTCGACACCTCCGAGATCCTTTGTTGACGTCCATTTGCCGAGGCACGTGAATCGTCGCGACATCGTCTTTCAGTGTGTACGCGATCAGTGAGAAGCAGTGCCGGAATGCTTTCTACGTTCCGTGATGTGTGTTCCTAGGAAATGCCTTCTCGTTCGCACACATCGAGGGCCGGCACATCGCTTCTCGACCTACGGACGAACGACGCGGCTCGGCACAGCGCCTCAAGGCCGTCGGACGACGCAAACTGGAATCAGCATGTTTCTTAACTAAGGTAGGTGGCTGTTAATGCGGCGCTTTATGCCTTGTCATTGTTGTGTGCGCTCTCTACAGCAAAGGAAATCGAGTAGCGTGGTGGAGAGTGCGGTGCCAGTGGCGTTAAATTGGCGTGTGCACGATGTCTGTGCAGAGCTTAGTCGCAACAATTGCGAAGTGCTGGTCCGCCCGCGCTATCGTACGTGAACATTCCATGAAAGGGAGCATAAAATTGTCGCCACGAGCATGATCGCCTTGCTTTTTATACGTGTGTAATGAAGAAGAAGATGAGGAAGGCAATCAAGCAAGCCTCAGCGTTGGCGACACTCTCGTGCCTCGAGCGAGCGCTTGCCCGGATTGTGCCTGCTTGACGCTCGCCGTTTATCGGAGCTCGCCTTTGACGTTCCTCGACGTCTAGACGCCAATAAACCACGTCGCACGTGTAACTACATGACTCGCGAAACGTGCCTATTGCTGTGGTTATCGGTGATGTATGCAAGCGTTTGTGCATTTACTGCCATTTTACGGCTGCAAACAACTGCGATCCAAACTCATTATGCAGGTATAAAAATGTGTTAGCTGCTATTGAAAAGGACAAAACTGAGGAAGTTCGAACACATGACAGTAGCAATAGGAATAAATTGTAACAGCGGATATGATATGTGAATCTGTAAACAGCAACAGCATGACGAAGCTTTTTTTAAGGCAGTTTTTACAGCTGGCCCGCTCGGGAGCCATGCATCGCTTTGCGAAGATAGCTTTCACTACCGCCTACCTCTGCAATTCTTCACATTTGTCACTGATAGAAATGAATGATATTGAATATCTGTCAATGAAAGTTTCTCTGAAATATATCTTCCCTGAATTTCCTTGCTTCACGAAGGCAAGACCAATGGAATTATAGCAACAAAAAGCTGAGCTAGTCTGTATGAATTCATGACTAAGTAAGGCGGGCGAACACTGACCATGAGAAGCAGACAACACAAATGCTGACGAAAAAAAATATAAAAGGAGATGGCAGAACACTTAACCGCACATGCCTTTCCATTCGACTTTCCAGAACTTTGAAAAACTGCAATATGCATCTCGGCCTGCCTGGAAGGAGTCAAGTGTTTGCAAACAGCTCCTGGATGGTAAGTCAGTGGGTTCATTCAGAAACTATTTGGAAGCATTTGGATCACTTAAGGAAGGGCCAGGTGTAGACTGCAGTTTTTTCAAAGTGCTGGCATTTTTAATGTGAGGCATCTGCAGATAATTTTTGTGCTGTCCTTTTCTTTAGTAGTGTTTGTGTTGTCTAGCTCTCGTGCATCCATGCTTGCTTGCCTTGCCTTATTTCATTATGAATTCATCCAACTATCTCAGGCTTACTGTTGTTATAATTCCATTCGTCATCCTTTCATGAAGCAAACAACTTTAATACAGGACAAATTTACTTCGTAGAAACTTTCATTGACATATATTCATTATATTTCATTCCAATCTGTGACAAATGTGAAGAATTACAGAGGTATGGGGCAGTGAATGCTATCTTCACTTAACAATACATAGCTCTTGAGCAGGCTAGCTATAAAAAACGCCCTTCAGAAAAAAAAGAAAAACTTCAATCATATGTTATTGCTCTTTGCAGGTTCACATATGTCGGCTGTTGCAATTAATTTCTATTACTACTCGCATGTGTTCGAACTTCCTCTGTTTCGCCCTTTTTCATTGGTAGCTAACATAATTATACTTGCATAATGAGTTTGGATCGCAGTTGTTTGCAGCACTATTATCACACCATTTAGGGTGCTGCTAGCATGTGATGAATGCACAAAAATCTGCACATGTCAGTGAGAAGTGTGTAAAGGGAAAATTGGGCTAAAGTATGTAATTATCCGCATTCGTTAATGTGTTTATCGGTGAAGACAGGTTTTACAGCCATGGAATGTTGACAAAGACATCTCACAATTTAAATTAGGTGCGGATGTAACTGGGCCCTCTATTTCTAACATTTTTTTTGTTTGTAGCCTGCATTAGGCACAACCTGGAGTGAGCTGTTTGTTAAATTACTTTAGAAGTGTCACTTATATTGGAACTGGTAGTACATTTCTGATTCTGTCAACAGAGTGAAGGGCCTAATATTGTTTAAATTTCTGGTATGTTTTGTTAAGTGATACATGTGCCTGCTTGTTCATAGTTCATACCATGTGGCATATGTGAAAGTATTCACTAACGGGGAAAAATTTGGGCCGTCTGGTAGCAGTCTATACAGTGTGTGTACTTAAACACTGTTGGAATATGAGCATTGATATTGTCATCTTTGTAGTTGCTTCCCAACCTATAGCATGTTTTTCCATTCTTCCTGTGCAGGTCTCTTGTTTTAGTATGTGTGTTGACCAATTGCTGAAAGAAAGCATACTAAATGTTTTTCTAGGTGCACTGTGCAGATGTGCAGTTGTGCGATTTGTGTGTGGGTGCGATGTTACCTGGTTGCTCATTGATAGCTGTATGTGATGGCTTGATAACTCTTGGTAGCTTCAGTGTTACTGTATGAAAGCATGGTTCGCTTGATGTGAGGAACATTTCAGTATATTATCACGTTTTTGTTGCAGGTAATACTGTTGTGATTCATGGAGATGACTGATCTCTTATGGTGCTTGTGATTACAAAGCGTTGAATAGGTAGGGTCCTGTAAGCAGCAATGCCAGTGGCTTCAAACATGCTATGAAGGAACAAACAATGATGTACCCTGTCCCAAGCCACACACACGGACTGTAGTTCACCAGGTGCCAGTGGCAGTAGGGGCAGCGCCTGCAGCTGACCTTGCAGTGCCGGAGGGCGTTTTTAGAGTAGTTGATGGCCAGGTGACATTACATACAACTTATCGAGCTTATAGTTTGATGCGAAAGCCTCAGATTTTCTGTTATTGAGAGATAACTACCAATAATTTTCATTTCTTTTAGTTTGATGAAACATGTAGAAATAATCTTTTGTGAATGGTTGGGAGTTTTTTGCGCATGTGTACATAGGTGAAAAATTTAGTTAATATCACTATCATCCCTGTGGAGTAGTAAATGTAACGAAAATGTAGTGTTTATCAATGGAAGTCCTTGCATCAGGGTTGATGCCAACATTTGTCTCCTGGGGCCACATGATGACAGCAGTCCTTTAATTTGGGGCAGTGCTGCTGATGTAGCAGAGTAATGAATTCCTGTTATATAAATGGCAGATGGCAGAGGAGCTGGTTTGCACACAAAAATCATCCTGAAATTTACTTTTGTGTGTGCATTTCTGTGTTTTACTTTGCTGCTGATTGTTTTACACCTATGGGCAGCGAAGGTTTGCATTATAATTCTTGTCTACACACCTTTGAGTGCATCTGTGTGGCGGTATTGTTCAAAAAGACTTAATACTTTCATAAATATTTTCGTGCAGGTCAAAATTGGGCATGAAGGACAACACCGATGGAAAATGTTGCCTTGAAGCACGGTACTTCTGGCCCGCTGCTGAAGCTGCCAACCGCAGCTTGACGGGCCAGGCGTGCCGCCGCCTTTCTACAGGCATTGAAAAACTTCCAGCAACACCAGAAAAGGTGGATATTGTTAAAAGTGAATCATGCTGCACACATTCAACCTGCGTATTGCTACACATACTGATTGCAGCGCACATGCCTGTTAGTTGGGATGTCAGTTTACTAATATGAAAAAAAATGATAGTATCACTTCACTGTTCCTTTTTGGCTTGATGTGACTCTTAATATTTTGCAGGTTACCTGGAGAAATATGTGGAACTTCACGTGAAGGTCCGCCAAGTATATCCGCATTGCCGCCATAAGGCGGTACTTACGGAGCTTTTTCACCGAAGCAGCACAGCAAAGAAAGTCCGGGTGACTAAAAAAAAGAATGTCTCAAGGCAAAATAAATTCATTTTATTAGCCAAATTATCCGCTGCTTTTTGTAAGAAAGGCACTGAAATGCCTGCTTGGCCTTTTAACATATTTAGAACAAAATGTGTGGGGGCCATAATGTCTTCCTTGTGCTTGATTTATGTGGTTTATTTCAGCCATCAATGTAAGTTTGCTAATGTACCTGCATGAGCAAAAGTAGAATTCCTAATTATGTCCATCCAAGAAGCTCGTGGCTCTCTGCCTCTACCGCTGGCCAGCCACCCAGCTTGCCCGCCTACACCCAGCTTGCCTGCCTACACCCACCACCACCCAACATGCCCAACACCCACCATCCACCCATCTTGCACAACACACCCAACACCCGGCATCACCCTGCACCACCCACTACATGAATCCACTATAGTGTTTTCCAGCATGCCCAGCATCTGTTTTTTTCCGACAGGGTAGTTTCTCTCTCTAGCTTTTCTGCTACTCGTGTGATGGCTAGATTAAAGAGCATAGGGCCGAGGATGGAGCCCTGAGGTATACCCCTATCCAAGTAGTAGGTTCTTGGACTCCATCCCGGTGCCTTGCCATGAAGCTTGATAGGCCTGCTATGGAGGAAGCTGCGGATCCAATTATATGCCTTTTGGATAGGGTACTTTGCTGCTAATTCCTCTTGTTTCACATTGTCGAATGCCTTACGCTTGTCGACTGCGAGGATCTAGTCTGGCATATGCTTGCGAGACCTGCTGTTTATTACTCTGCGGAGTAACCAAAGGCAGTCATGTGTGCCCAGGTTTGGTCGAAAACCTGCTTGTGCTGGGTGTAGTCCCGGTTGTACGTATTCAAGGTAGTATTGCATTCTCGTGTGCAGCATTCTTTCAATCAATTTACAGACTGTCGAAGTTAGAGCTATCGGGCGTAGATTTGCAGGCACTGTGTCGTCTTTGCCCGGCTTCGGTATGGGGTAGATAAGCGATAGTTTAAGTGAATCAGGAACCACTCCGGATTCCCAGGACTCGATGATTGCTAGGAGTTTGTCTTGCGCTTCATTGCTGAGGTTTCTAAGTTCTTGCCAAGTGACTCCGTCATGTCCAGGAGCTGCACTCGTTTTGCCCTGTGCCAGTGCCGATACGAATTCACCCAATGTAAAGAGCCTGTCAAAGCCAATCGTCTACCACCCGCAAATGACTTACGATTTCCTGGCATGCGGCGAAGTGTTCTTGAGGCTGGAGTAAGTCAAGTTTGAGCCAAGTTCGAGCCAAGCATAAGGGGGATCGGAAAGAAACCGTGCTCCATCCTTGCTTCCATAAGGCAGCACATGCCTGGACGAGCTTTCATCACGATTCGTGAACGCCTCGACGTTTTCCTTTAGTGTGTAGAGAGTGGCAGCGACATGAAGGCGGCCGACCTAGCCGTGCCGTCGTCGCTGCGTTTATTGTGGACGAAGGAGCGGAGCGTCCAGCCACACCGAGCACGAGCGCGTTCCAATCTGTCCCGCGGCTCGCCCCACGAGCCCACGCGGCACTCGTCGCCTTTTTCGTAATCTGCCTAGAGAGAGAGAGAATAAACTTTTATTAACAAATGCACACTGAGCCTTCCCTGGGTGGGGGCCCTCAGTCCAGGGCTCCATTGCTTTGCGCGACCCTGCGAGCCCGCTGGACCAGCTGCTGCTGTTCCTGCCGGCGTAAGCTGAGCAGTGCAGACTGCCAAGAGGAAGGGGTGGGGTTGGCAATGGGAGGAACGCCCTGTGGGGCAGAGCATTCCCACGTGGAGTGGTACACTGTCGGTACGGATCCACAGAAGGGGCAGTAGGAGGGGTAGAGAGTCGGATGAAAGCGATTTAGCATATAGAGGCAAGGAAATGAATTGGTCTGTAGTTGCCGCCAAGCGACAGCATCTGCTCTGTTAAGTGAAGGATGAGGAGGAGGATATGTATAACGGCTCTGTCGGTAGTACTCCAGCGTAGCGTTGTAGTTTAGTGGCTCTGTTGATGCGTCGCCTGGATTGGACAGCTCTTCCAATGGTGCCGGGCCGGCCAGCTCTCGGGCAACCGCATGAACGCGTTCATTACCATGGAGAGAGGCGTGTCCAGGAGTCCAGACGATACGCGCAGGACGTAATGCGGATGGTGAGACAGAAGAGAGGATATTGTGCCTAGATGCAACTGCTGCGCCGCTACACGTGCATAGAGGCCTATTACAACTTTCGGAGCAATAGGACCGCTTTCGCGACATTTTTTCGGATATCCACCTGTCAAGCCAGAGATTGGCGAGTCGGCGCCACACGTGGTGGAAGACAGGCGAGCTGTACAGATTCAGACAGGAGAAAGGAGAGGGGGACCCCGCAAATGAAGTTTAATTTAAAAGTAATCACAAATATGAGTCCGTTAGTAGCAGGTGTGCAAACATGACACTTCATTGGGAATACTACCAAAATTCAAGGCACAGAGGAAAAATGGCATAGTCTATCTCCTTCTCATGCTCACTAGGAAATAAAATGCGTGCGCTTTGTCCGGGTGCGTACTCAAGTTCAACATGGCTGGCCTGCATTTACAGATGCAATGTACAAAGAAGTTTGAGTAATAAAAAATCACAGCATATCCACGGGGTGAATGATGATGAGTGGGCGAAGCTGCGGAGGTTCATCGGTAAACCGTGAATTCTGCCCAGTACATCATCAACGACGTGAGATCGTGCGCGTTTATACTAAATGGTCGATGAGAGTTATGGTGACTTGCAGGTCACTTAATTTTACATGTACGCTGTGAATTTTCATTGTTTAATCACGCACTGGAGAAATCGCACACAGGCACTACCTTGGAGGTACCTTGGAGGTAGGTACCTCGCTAGCAGAAGCTGCCTGCGTCGGCATCGCGAGGCGAGAGATGGGAGGACTGTTGAACGGTTGTGAGGGAGAGGGAGGTAGAGAAGGAGGGGAGAGGGAGGGAAAGGGAGAGAGTGGGGGCGAGAGAGGAGAGAGGGGAAGCTCGACGACCGCGGCATATTCACCTTGATGACGCCATCTAGTGTCCAGTCACCCAACCGCCATAATGCACACATCTTTATAGGACAGCGCCATCTAGGAAACTAGAGGAGAAAGCGCGATGACCACCAGCGCCATCTAGTATATCGTCACCCAACTGCAGTATGCATGCATCTCTATGAGACAGCGTCATGTATTGTATGGTACGGGAGACGCTAATCACTCGGGCACCCTATTTTGGCTCTCTCTTTCTGCCTAGTTCGGCAACTGTTTCCTCATCGCTGTTCCTTCCTCTCCTTCTGTGACGTGGAAAATGCCCTTGCGCGTGAATTAAAGGAGCGACGAGATTACGGAGGCTCTGTGGGTGGTCGGATGATTGAATTAATATGCATATGCATGGTGCTGTCTGTTGTCTTTTCTGTATAGACGTTCTCGCTCCTTCGAAATCAACGCCCCCTTCGAAGGTGCCGGGCGACTTCCGGCGGGGGACCTTTTGGAGACACCTGCCGAATCTGCGTAACCACGTGCTTACATCGTTCTCTAAACTGGTTAGGGTTAAATAACCAACATGATGTAGGAGTGTGACGCTGGACGAGCCAAGGGACCCTAAACATCCTGGGTGCCCTGTCTCTGGTGAATGTACGAAAAAGGGACGCCTTCCTTCATAATACCGCGCTTAAGGCGCCGCGAGTGGATAGAATTGGATTACCTAGTGTCCATAATTATGGCAGTGTCCTCAGCCAAAGAGTAAAGACTTAAGCTGGTCGGCGCATGGAGGCAGAAGTAATGTTTTCTCAAAAGCCAGTTTCATGCTTAACAAAACAGGTGAAAGTGAGGAGTGATCTTCTTGCCTTAAGCAAGAATGGTCGCCTCGACAACCTGCAATTAGTCCACATGTGGAAAAATTGCCGTCGACAACAAAGTGGGAGGGGTTGAGGGTATAAGTCTGTGGATAGGGAGAAGGGGTGATCTCCCCACCACACCCCTCCCATGCATCCGCCAGTGATCTTGTCGGGTCTGCGACAAGAAGCAGATTATTTTGTTTTTCTGAACTGCTTAGTATACCCAATAAAGATTCACCGCCAAGCCGCCAGGATGCCTTATACCCCTGTTACACGAGCGCCCTTAACAACGGTTGGCGTAACAGCTGTTATCGCTAACCGCCGTTACCGCAGTTAGACGGCGCGCGAAACGGCGATGAGGCCGCTAACCGCAGTTGGCCATCCACAGACCTTGCCATGCTCGGCGACGCATAAACCGATGTTCGCAAACGGACGAAATCTCACACTGTACCGTATCTACCGAGTTTAGCGCTGGCACTTCGCAGGAATCGTCCCAAGAACGGTCCTCTTCCTGTTGCTGCATAAGAAGCCGTAATACAATCTTGTAACGATTATATTACCTCAGTGCACCCAAGTGGTCGAAGCGCGTGCTTCTCCAGCGCACGCTTGCTTTCCCACGCTGACACTCGGGGCAAGGCTACGGCGGCTTTTTCTATATCATCGCTCGGAAAAGCGTTTAAAATATTGACTCCGATTTTTTGTGAGAGAAAATAATTCACAGTTGGACAAAGTTACTTCTTACGGTTTCTTTACACAAAGCATCACCGCTGGACAGATAGTTCGCCACGAGGCGAGAGGTCAACACTGCTGCGACGCTGGTCGTTTCGCCGAACCAGCTCACTTTCTTTCGGACCTTTATCTTTAGATCAAGGTGCAGGCAAAGCCAATCGCGTGCGTTCACGCACGACATATAATGTTAACCGGGATGGCAAAAACAAGCGCTCTGTGACGAGCAGGAGTTTCGCTTGATCGCGAACGGCACTGCCGTATTCCTCGCTAGGCCTAACGCTCACATTCGTCAGCGCCGGACACTCCGTCGTGACGGCGGATTGTTGTGATGCATTTCTTGCGCGTAAAGGTGTAGTTATATCAACAATGTTGTTATAAAACGATGCAGGGTTGTGCAAAGTTGCTTCTCCCGCACCTATTGACGAGGATACGAAGTCTAGCGAGTGTGTGTGCCGATTTGCTGGCTGCGGGCGGAGCTTCTGTCAGCTGCGAACAGTACAGCCCGTGTATATAACAGAGGTTTACACTTGTCTAGAGTGCTTTCGCAGCTGTCGTGTTTTCGCCAGAGCGACGCGTTGGACCATAGTTGGACAGAATCAGGCAACAACAGCGCGCGAGCATCGACGGTGGCGGTACTTTCCAACTTCCAGAGATCTTGGGGCCCCCTTGTGGTCGGCGCCGCGTGCTGGTGGCCGCCGACCACATGACCGCCCTGCTCGCCGAGATAATTCCTTGACCAGCCACTAGAAGCAATGCGAATCGAGCGCGCTTGAAAATGACTGCTTTTGATGTGCGACAAGAGATGGCAGCTATGCTACTGAGGCCAAACTGTATCCTGACGACGGGAGAGACGCTCGGGACACGAGATTTTTCGGGGGCAGGTGACATCGTCCGCGTACCGCACGAATGCCTCGAATCATCTGGCATTTCGTTCTGATTTTAAACACACCGATGCTATTTTCTTCTTTGCAGTGCTATTCCTCCCGAGGTATGGAGCTGGTACGGGTGACGGTGGTCGGATGGGACGAGAAGCCCGTATTCGACTCGCTTGTCAGACCGTACGGAAGAATCTTGGACTACCACACACGGTGAGTGAGTGAGTGAGTGAGGCAGCCCTGTTTCCTGCAGGCGATCTTGACCGTCGGACGAGGTGATTCAGTAGCGTGCTTTCCTGGGCAGTTGCCACTTTTTCAGTTACAAGATTCTATTCCGCAGAGTCAGAATGCGTGCACTACGAAACAGACACGTGCAACGCAAATGCCGAAATTACAAGTGAAATTCATTAAAAACGTATACTACAAGAACTCCGCCGCGTATGCCAAATGAACCAAATCTTGTAATGAAGACGCACAGATGCCCTGCTCTTTCTTTCACAGGATTGTAGCTCAAGGCACGTTAACAATTGAAACGTTGCGGCATTAACACCCTACCGGTTAAATGTACTGAATGTTCACCTACACATATTTCAGCGCCCAGTGTTCCGGTGTATAAAGATCCGTCGCTGTACGGGTTGAGGTTTCGCCTAGTTGATTACTGGTTTCAAAGGAAAGAAAACATCGCTGAATTTTCGACGGGACATCGCCTCGTTTGTCCTGCTGTGTGTTACGTTACAAATTCAGGGCTGTTTTCCGTACCTTGCACTCTTTCTACATTACTACGCCGTCGCCCCACCCCCTCCTCCCTTCCCCACATCGCCTCGTAAGAGACACTAGGAAAAAAAATAAATTTAGAATACCTCAGCCGATAAGCGTGCTATGACGTCGTGGCGTATTTTAGCGCGATGGGTTTAAGGAGCTCCTTTCACGGAAAAGCTGGCGTTGTTGGCTTAGGCGATCACGGTGGGAATAATCTTTTCAAACAACTTCCTTAAGCAATCGGCAGCAATGAATACGCAAGTCTTCTCCCGCCCCCCCCCCTTTCAACTGTACGCTGGTACTTTAGTGAGCGAAATTGAATTGGTGAAATTGAAATCCATCAGAAAAAATGGAGTGTAGGACTTAATTAAAACTAGCACACATGGGAGCTGGGACTATAATTACAATGTATTAGAAAATTTATTTTTGTTGTGAAGAAACTCAAATAATTTCAGCATTCTACCTAGAAGGCAATAATAGGGGAATTCACGTGACGTCAGCGTGCGCCATTTTTTTGCACGCTTCGCAGCTTCCACTGTGCTTATGGAGATAACTGCTTCGAGAAAATGCGCAGCCTTGCACTGTGCTAACTGGGCAGCGAAATAGCGGCCTAAGTGACGTCAGTGAATGCCCCCTATAAGATGAATATTCTGTGAGAAGGCAATGCGAACGGGGCTATATGGGAGCACAGCGTTCCACCGTTAAAGGCTACGCTTAAGCTACTCAAATTGATGCATTGCTGCACCTGCTCCTTAACGCATATCCGGCATATTTCCAAATGGACTCGCATTTCTAATGAACCAAACTATACTGGCAAGTCGGCCATTTGTGAACTGCGTTTTTTTTTTGTTCTTGTTATTGTGTCGTTACTTTGCTGGCCTTTCCGCACTAGTGAAGAACAGTTATTCTTCATGCGCACATAACGTACGTTCATTTTTTGTTTTAGCTCATCTGCGAGCTCTCCAGATATTTCTAAGGTGTTATATTCCTTTACGAGGTTTCAATTTACATCTTTCCATTTTGTGATAACTAGAGTTCTTCGCGAAACGATGTTCCTTATGAGCGCAGGTTTCTTTAACTGCTGCTGCTATAAAGACATATACTAGGTTAATGTTAGGGTTGCTGGAAAATTCAGCTCCAAACTTGATAAGTGGTTTGTGTGTCGTGCTTATCGTGTAAATGTTAGCGCGTAAAGTGCACTCCTTTACTCATTATGTATCTGTCTCCGCCTTCCCTTTCTACACTTTGTGGTATAGCGGTGGAAGTTCTATAAGATTTGTCGACTAACAGATACGAATGTGGGCAATACCCAGAATGCATTATTTTTATTCTTTATTCCACCGTGTCATCCATCCTTGCTGATGAGCGCACACTGGTGCTTTGCTTACTCGCCGATACGGCAGGTTCACTGGCGTTGTAGAAGAGGACATGGTGGGCGTCGAGACGAGGCTGCACGACGTCCAGGCGGCCCTGCTGGAGATGTTTTCGGCCGACACTATACTCGTTGGCCACAGCTTGGATTCCGATTTGCGCGCCCTGCGGCTCATTCATGGGACTGTCGTGGACACGACAGTAGTGTTTCCCCACCATAGGGGTCTCCCTTACAAGCGGGCGCTGCGGAACCTCGCTGAGTTATATCTGCACAGGAGCATCCAGAACAACGGTGACTACCAACTTTTGTGAACTTAGCTGCTACAGCGACGTCACGCTAGAGTGAAGCGTGTTACTTTCGCGATGTGACTTGACCTTGAAAATCGTCGCTCAGTGGTTTAAAAAGTGAAGTAATTGAAAACGCGCCTGTCGTGTGTTCACGTAGTATATGGCACACTTGGGACGGGAAATTCCGGGCGTATAACAAACCCGACTTCACGTTCCACCAGTAAAATGACACACTCGTCTGTTATGATAGGATTAACGATAACAAAATCGCGTGCGTCTAATACACGCACTGGACAAGCGGCCATGAACCGCAGTTAGAAAAAATTGAGGCGAATAAAAAGGAAAGAGGGGAAAAAATTACACTATCTCCCGCTAAAGGGGACCATGAGGCGATACCAAGCAGCACTGGGGGTGCACACTGCGTTTGAATCGATTTGACGCTAGCAGGCGCTACCTGCGTCAGCGTTCTCTTGCGGGCGAGGGCGCGTTCTCGTTCCTCACGAGCTGGTAAAGCATTCGTCGACGAAAGAGCGTTTTCATAATCAACGCGCGCCGTTCGGAGAGTAGGAATGCCAAGCGGAGAGGAAATGAGACAAGGAGAGGAGTGGGAGGAGGATGCGCATGCGCAGTGCGGGTGTGGACGCCGACGCCGCGGGACAGAAGCGAGAACGCAGGGGAAGCGCAAGCGGGTGGTAGGAGAGAAGTGGAGAGTAACTCGCAGCTATTGGAGAGAGGGAAGGAGGATAGTTGCGCATGCGCAGTGTGAGTGCGGACGCCGACGCCGCGGGACATGCCGCCGCTATGAAATGCTTCGCATTTAAAATAGGAAGGCAGGAGTCACGTGTGACATCGCTTTGGACTGCGTCTATGAGCCAGGGGTGTGCAGGTATGAGTCATACGTTATTCATTAGCCTGTAGAAAGATGCAGAAAATTGCCCTTTGGGATTCAAGTTTGACCCCAATTTTTTATGGGCTAGCGGGAGTACGTCTCTTCGGAGAATATAAACAATATGCACAATATTTTTACTGCCTAGTCTATATTTGGTCCATGGTATTTAGAAGACTAGCCTCATAATTTCATGCCTCCACCTTTAATTGCACCTATATATAGCTCGCTGTCTCTCTCTGCACACACCGTAATACATACACATTTTTGAGCCTTCTTGTGGCTGGCTAACATCTGTCTAGAACTTAATTTGTTAGACACTATAATTCGCGTCAGACAATATCTGCGTGCCCTATGTTCTGATTCAATTAAATACCTTTCCGTCAGCAAGTTTACAAAAAAAATTTCGGAAGCAACAAAGAGAAACGTTTCAAACTTGGCTGCTTTTTCTTTAATGTCAGTGCTTGCCATCTTTCACAGTGGTGATGATGATCGTGATGGCCTACACCCACTGTTGACGATCGGTCGTGAATTGGCTTATTATATGGCGTTGTCAATATGGTGATTTGCCGGTTGCGAACAAAGAAATAATGGACATAACAGTGCGCGACGCTGGCCAGAAGAAAACACATATTTGGGATATAGAGGATGAGAGTAATAAAATATTTTTCTGAGCATATATATATATATATATGCGGAAATTGAAGTTCGTATGGATCCGGTGAATTATAAAGGCAGGACGATCGACTCACAGTGAAAAAGTAACTTTATTTGACGTTTCGACCAGGGTCTGGTCTTCGTCAGAATCGAAGATTATATATATATATATGCGGAAATTGAAGTTCGTATGGATCCGGTGAATTATAAAGGCAGGACGATCGACTCACAGTGAAAAAGTAACTTTATTTGACGTTTCGACCAGGGTCTGGTCTTCGTCAGAATCGAAGATTATATATATATATATGCGGAAATTGAAGTTCGTATGGATCCGGTGAATTATAAAGGCAGGACGATCGACTCACAGTGAAAAAGTAACTTTATTTGACGTTTCGACCAGGGTCTGGTCTTCGTCAGAATCGAAGATTATATATATATATATGCGGAAATTGAAGTTCGTATGGATCCGGTGAATTATAAAGGCAGGACGATCGACTCACAGTGAAAAAGTAACTTTATTTGACGTTTCGACCAGGGTCTGGTCTTCGTCAGAATCGAAGATTATATATATATATATGCGGAAATTGAAGTTCGTATGGATCCGGTGAATTATAAAGGCAGGACGATCGACTCACAGTGAAAAAGTAACTTTATTTGACGTTTCGACCAGGGTCTGGTCTTCGTCAGAATCGAAGATTATATATATATATATATATGCGGAAATTGAAGTTCGTATGGATCCGGTGAATTATAAAGGCAGGACGATCGACTCACAGTGAAAAAGTAACTTTATTTGACGTTTCGACCAGGGTCTGGTCTTCGTCAGAATCGAAGATTATATATATATATATATATATATATATATATATATATATATATATGCGGAAATTGAAGTTCGTATGGATCCGGTGAATTATAAAGGCAGGACGATCGACTCACAGTGAAAAAGTAACTTTATTTGACGTTTCGACCAGGGTCTGGTCTTCGTCAGAATCGAAGATTATATATATATATATGCGGAAATTGAAGTTCGTATGGATCCGGTGAATTATAAAGGCAGGACGATCGACTCACAGTGAAAAAGTAACTTTATTTGACGTTTCGACCAGGGTCTGGTCTTCGTCAGAATCGAAGATTATATATATATATATGCGGAAATTGAAGTTCGTATGGATCCGGTGAATTATAAAGGCAGGACGATCGACTCACAGTGAAAAAGTAACTTTATTTGACGTTTCGACCAGGGTCTGGTCTTCGTCAGAATCGAAGATTATATATATATATATGCGGAAATTGAAGTTCGTATGGATCCGGTGAATTATAAAGGCAGGACGATCGACTCACAGTGAAAAAGTAACTTTATTTGACGTTTCGACCAGGGTCTGGTCTTCGTCAGAATCGAAGATTATATATATATATATGCGGAAATTGAAGTTCGTATGGATCCGGTGAATTATAAAGGCAGGACGATCGACTCACAGTGAAAAAGTAACTTTATTTGACGTTTCGACCAGGGTCTGGTCTTCGTCAGAATCGAAGATTATATATATATATATGCGGAAATTGAAGTTCGTATGGATCCGGTGAATTATAAAGGCAGGACGATCGACTCACAGTGAAAAAGTAACTTTATTTGACGCGAATAAAAAGGAAAGAGGGGAAAAAATTACACTATCTCCCGCTAAAGGGGACCATGAGGCGATACCAAGCAGCACTGGGGGTGCACACTGCGTTTGAATCGATTTGACGCTAGCAGGCGCTACCTGCGTCAGCGTTCTCTTGCGGGCGAGGGCGCGTTCTCGTTCCTCACGAGCTGGTAAAGCATTCGTCGACGAAAGAGCGTTTTCATAATCAACGCGCGCCGTTCGGAGAGTAGGAATGCCAAGCGGAGAGGAAATGAGACAAGGAGAGGAGTGGGAGGAGGATGCGCATGCGCAGTGCGGGTGTGGACGCCGACGCCGCGGGACAGAAGCGAGAACGCAGGGGAAGCGCAAGCGGGTGGTAGGAGAGAAGTGGAGAGTAACTCGCAGCTATTGGAGAGAGGGAAGGAGGATAGTTGCGCATGCGCAGTGTGAGTGCGGACGCCGACGCCGCGGGACATGCCGCCGCTATGAAATGCTTCGCATTTAAAATAGGAAGGCAGGAGTCACGTGTGACATCGCTTTGGACTGCGTCTATGAGCCAGGGGTGTGCAGGTATGAGTCATACGTTATTCATTAGCCTGTAGAAAGATGCAGAAAATTGCCCTTTGGGATTCAAGTTTGACCCCAATTTTTTATGGGCTAGCGGGAGTACGTCTCTTCGGAGAATATAAACAATATGCACAATATTTTTACTGCCTAGTCTATATTTGGTCCATGGTATTTAGAAGACTAGCCTCATAATTTCATGCCTCCACCTTTAATTGCACCTATATATATAGCTCGCTGTCTCTCTCTGCACACACCGTAATACATACACATTTTTGAGCCTTCTTGTGGCTGGCTAACATCTGTCTAGAACTTAATTTGTTAGACACTATAATTCGCGTCAGACAATATCTGCGTGCCCTATGTTCTGATTCAATTAAATACCTTTCCGTCAGCAAGTTTACAAAAAAAATTTCGGAAGCAACAAAGAGAAACGTTTCAAACTTGGCTGCTTTTTCTTTAATGTCAGTGCTTGCCATCTTTCACAATGGTGATGATGATCGTGATGGCCTACACCCACTGTTGACGATCGGTCGTGAATTGGCTTATTATATGGCGTTGTCAATATGGTGATTTGCCGGTTGCGAACAAAGAAATAATGGACATAACAGTGCGCGACGCTGGCCAGAAGAAAACACATATTTGGGATATAGAGGATGAGAGTAATAAAATATTTTTCTGCGCATATATATATATATATATATATATATATATATATATATGCGGAAATTGAAGTTCGTATGGATCCGGTGAATTATAAAGGCAGGACGATCGACTCACAGTGAAAAAGTAACTTTATTTGACGTTTCGACCAGGGTCTGGTCTTCGTCAGAATCGAAGATTATATATATATATATATATATATATATATGTATATGTATATGTCACGTGCAAAGGTATGGGCCCACCTTGTGTTAGCCCAGTGACCGATTGGTATCACTGTTGTAATTTCTCTGTAAGTAGCAAACATCTGCATTGCAGGATACATATCTGAGGCCTCAAAGACGAGGTAACGCCGGGAGCAAGAACTCCTATAGGAGCTTTAAAAAAATATCTAGCACAAATTGGTGTTTTTTGTTCCCGCTGCAATGCCACGTTCTAGGCAAGCGCTTAGAAGTCAGTTATTTGGACCGCCGGTTGATTGCATAACGCTTTGCCTTTCTCGCAGTTGCTGGGCACAACAGCGAAGAGGATGCTGCTGCCTGCATCGCACTTATGCGCTGGAAACTCAATTGGGATCGACAAGAGCAGGCGGTTACATAAACATGCTGAGTGTTCCAGGCTGAGTGTTCTTCAATGTTTTATTATTTTGTTTACTGCATTTGTGCTTCACATGCTGAGTGTTGTGCAATATCGTGGTCTGGGCGGGGGCTGGCGCATTGTCAGGCATTCAGTTGCCTTTTCGCCACCCCTTCCCACTGTACCACGGGATACCATTGTATGTTGGAATTAATGAAAATAAACTTCAACTTCAACATCATGCTTCAGAAAAAGAGCCCCAGGAAATCACGGAACTCGTGTCTGTAGGCGTGGAAAGAGCACTTCCGGCTTCAGGTGTCCTCACTAGAAGTGAGAACTCATGGGATTTTGTATGCTAAAACCGTCGATAGGATCACGGAGTGTGTAGTAGTTGATGCGTCTGGTAACTTTTGCCACACGTGCTCGTTTTACGTATGTCTGAAAACGCCTAATACATGGGCCTCTGACATTTTTGCATGGATCACCAGGCCTGCCTCCATGGCCGGGATCGAAGCTGCGTACAATGTGTCAGCAGCCAAGCAAATAACAAATATACCCCTACAACGACTTCTGCTCCTCTGGAAAGCGCGCGAGTTCACACTGGGGCTCCGACAAAGGTCTTCACATCAAACAGACAAATATGATCGAGAGCCAGAGAAGCACCTTTCAAAGAGTTGTGCATTGTGTTGAACACGCCGTAAGACAGGAAGCTGCGTTGTGAGATCCCCGCTTTGAGGCGGTTCTTGGACTGTGCAGTGTTTGTCGCTGGCTGAACTTGAAACGGGGAAAATGCAGGGTCCCTGTACATCTTAAAGTTTGCAGAAACGAATGTTAAAACACGAATTTGTTTTTGTTGTAGTTTTGCGGCGGTTTACGTCCCAAAACCAGTTCTGATTATGAAAGACGCCGTAGTGGAGGGCTCCGGAAATTTCGACCAGCTGGGGTTCTTTAACGTGCACTGACATCGCCAGCACACGGGCCTCAACATTTCGCCTCCATCTAAATGTACCCGCCGCGGCCGGGATTACATCCCGCGACCCTCGGATCAGCAGCCGAGTACCTTAGCGACTAGACCACCGTGGCGGGGCTACGAAGGAACCTTTCCGAGCGACTCACACTGCTCTGGAAACACTGAATTGCACGCGCCAAAGCTTTGCGCAAGCCTGCCATACACGAGGACCGTCCGCAAATCGTGACGCCTTGAAGGAGAAACCGGACGGGTTGTCAGCGCATCGCGTTGTGAAAACACAGCCAACTGCAACGAAAGGCCAATCATTTGCTTGTCTGCGGCCGTGTTTGCGACCTTAGAGCAGTGCACTTCGCAACTCAACACACCGGGCCACGCAAGACAAACATTGTAGCGGCCGCGTTCGTCCTTCGCCCGAGGAACGCAGCGTCATGACGCCGCCACGCCCCTAACTCCCGCGGTGGCCGAGGCGCGAAGGCTACCCAAGTGCTAACTACCGGCGCGAATCAGTACGACGATATGGTTGGCTCTGGCTATCGTTCCTAGATGGCGGTACCACCGCAACGAACCTAAGCGAACCAAGAGTGCACTATAAGGGAGGCGATGTTTAATGTCAGAGTAATTTTGCATGTTGATCACCATAGTTCACTGTCCTAAACACGTTTGCTTTGACTACACAGTTAAATGTAACTTCTGAAGGTTATAGTGAAGATATATGGCCAGTCTGTTGCCTGTACGAGCGATGCCTCATGCACGATCTGTCAATGCTCATTTTGTAGAAAACGTCACGAAACTCTCTGAAGTGCTGAAGCACCTAAACGCTGATGAGGAACTTCGTGCAGTAGATAACTTAAAACATCTGAAAGTTCACAAGCATATGCAACCAGCCTCACAGACGCTGGCGGTCTATAAGTGTTATTTTTGTGTTTTTACAGTTCTGTGATTGTACCGCAATAAAGAAAAAAAGATGTTGTGGTGGTGTATCGGAAGAGTATCCAGCTCCTTTTGTCAAATCCCGGTTGATGTGGGTGCGAGTCCCCCTGGGTGGAGCTTTTTCAGAGTGAATGCAAGTTCATTTTTTTCAGATCCACTTCCGTTACAGGAAGTACGTCACGGATTTCTTGGTGGACGCCGGCATAAAACACTTTCCCGTTAAAAAGGGCAGATGCCACGTGCAGCGGGAATCGAGGATATGCGAAGCACGCATCAGGAGCGTAAAATGGATCTGCATTGTCTCGCTGTACCAATTTTGGTGCATAAGAAGTTAACGAAACGGTCGCAAGAGCACCAAGAGTGTGGCGCTCATGACTAGCATGCCATGATTTTCATGTTATGACCTATCATTTACTTTCGCCATTCAGTGGCGTTGTCTTATACCAATTTTCGTATACATCCCATTAACGAAACGGCCAGGAGAGCACCAAGACTGTGGCATGTAAATCATGCCGCTCATGGCATGCATATCATAATTTTCATGTTATGACCTGTCAATTATGTTCGCCATGCAGTCATGTTGTGGCATACCAATTTTGGTACACATCCCATTAGAGAAAAGGCCCTGGAGAGCACCAAGACCGCTCACTTAGTCCCTTTACGCCTTGGTTCCGTTAATGATCGCTCTCATGGCTGCTGCTGGGGACATGACCCGACATGACTAACCGAAGTTGGGAGTGCGACGCGTGCATTTCGCGCTGATAGAGAGCGCCTGTCTCGTGCCACTGCATTGTTGTCGAGCAGAGCTACTTCCTTGTGAATTTCGTCACATAAAGTGTTCCTTTATTCGGATCCATTTATCTGATCGTGATCGACATGCATAGTTACTACGGCGGAATGCTTTCTTTTCATTTCCCGTTACGCGATATCCCGTTACGCGATTACGCGAAATCCCGTTACGCGATTTCCCGTTACCACGATACGCACACATTGTAGCGTCAATTGTCGCTGTGCATTACGGTAGCATACGTGCACCCTCTCAGTAACCGGGTCCTCCGGCAGCACAGGCAAGAGTGTTGTCAAAATAGGTTTGCACAACTCCTTTCTTGCCAATGCAGGCCCGCAAGGATGGCGCCGCATATCCTTTAGTGAAGAATATTGGCTGACTTCTCACGTCTACGATGAAATCAGCGCTATGCCGCACACAGTCGCCTGCACGAGCAGCCGCTGCTGGCCGACTACAGCGCTCGCCACATCATGGCCGCATCGCGATGGCACGCGCTCCGAGATTGCCCCAATTCTTGGCCAATCCCCCACAGTGGGCGTGCGCCATGTATTGTCAGGTGAACAAGAACAAGTGCGAAACAGGCTGTACGTAATGGCTCTGTTGCCTTCACTGTCATAGGATTTTTAGGGGCAAAGCTCCTTAAGGCGTAGGCTTGTCTGCTGTAGATGTCCGTCGTAGCCACTTCGTCTTCATCGAACGCTGAGCTGCCTCGAACACTGGCACGCGCTCTTGTATCACGAGCTCACGCCGGTTCCTCTTCGTCGCCTCGAACGCTGGCACGCGCTCTTGTGTCACGCGTTCACGCCGGTTCCTCTTCGTCTACTCCGGCATCACTCAGTTTCGGTTTCGTTTCGTATTACATCTCAATAGCGCCCGTTTTAAGTAGTTGTTCACAACTTTTCTGGAAGGTAGAAGATGTGAAACGAATACCACAGTGTTCTAGAGAACTCAGTTGTCTGTCCATACAGCACGAAGCTTGGCTAAATTAATCCGGAACTCGGCGCGAATTACGATGAACTTCCGGAGCTCCGCCCAATCATCATCATTCACTCCGTGGATATGCGTGGATTTTTTTTTAGTAGCGACATATCACGACAATCTAAAAGCAGGGCAAAGCTGTGTTGCGGGAAAGCAAGTCGAGCGCTGGCAGCACAACTTATGCGCTATTGGCAAATGAGTTTTGCGGAAACCCGCAAGGTGGAGTAACGTTTATGAAAGGGAAAATTAGCATCCACACAGGTTTTTTCCCTTTCATAAACGTTACTCTCCCTTGCGGGTTAGCAAGGTGGAATTAGCATCCACACAGTTGGATGCTAATTTTCCCTTTCATAGACGTTACTTTCATAAACGTTAATATTTTTTGTCCAACGGATGAAGATGAGGTAATAAGAGTGTTTAAAAGTATTAAGATGTCTAAGAGTGAGGATTTAAATGGCCTAAAAATGGAAGCGATAAAACATGTTATTGATCTACTTAGTCCATGTCTGACACACATTTACAACGTTTCCTTAAAAAGTGGCATTTTTCCACAGAATCTGAAGGATGCTAAGGTGACGGTGATCCACAAAAATGGGGATAAAAACACTTTAACTAACTACAGGCCGATTTCAATTCTCCCGCTTTTTTTCAAAGGACTTGAAAAAATTATTCATGCTAGACTTTTGAAATTTTTCGACAAGTATTCCGTTATAACTCAATCACAATATGGTTTTAGATCAGGCTTCTCAACCGAAAGAGCTCTATTTTTTCAAAAAGAATTGATTCTCAAAAATATCGAGGCCGTAAAGTTCACACTGGGAATATTTTTAGATATGTCGAAAGCCTTCGATAAAATAAACCACAAGACATTATTAGGAAAACTGCAGTGTTATGGAATTCGTGGTGTAGCCCTACATCTCATCGAAAGCTACCTAACACACAGACACCAGTGTGTATCTATAAGCAGGGCAATTTCTTCTGTGCAAACTGTTAAAGATGGTGTTCCCCAAGGCAGCATATTGGGTCCCGTTTTGTTTATCATATTCATAAACAATATTGTACATGTTGACCCTTCAGCCCAATACATAATCTACGCAGACGACACAAGCTTACTTTTTCAGGTACGAATGTTAGTCATCTCGTAAATACACCTAACTCAACATTACAAAAGATATACACCTGGACCCTTAAAAATTCTTTACTTATAAACTGTTCCAAAACAAAAGCTGTTCTTTTTCGCTCCAAATCTCCCCTTAATGAACTCACTGAATCCTACAATCTCATGTTAAATAACAGCATTATCGAATTCTCTTCCACCGCGAAATCTTTGGGCGTTGTTTTCCATGAGCACATGAAATGGGATTATCATACAGAATTTTTATACAAGAAGCTTTGCAAAGTCTTAGGTGTCTTGACAAAATGTCAGGGTCTATTGCCAGTTCCTCAAAAAGTTCTGATATTTCATGCGCTCTTTACATCATATCTGAGTTATTTCACTTGATTTGGGGTAATGGAACAAAGCAATCTATAAGTAGTCTTATTATCTTACAGAAAAAAGCTCTACGTTCGGTTGCTAACCTCCCTTTTAACGCCCATGCTTCACAAATATTCGTTAAATATAAAATAATCAAGTTAAACCTGCTCTACGAATATTCCTTAGTAATCTCTTTTAGATCTGATACCATAAAAGGTCGCAGCTATATACGTAGTTTAGCTGACTTACAATTAAATCCTTCGACGCGCCTAAACCGACACTCTGAACATTGGCATGTGCCGAGGCCGCGCACAAATTATGGTTTTGAGGCACTGCGTTATTCCTCGCCAAATACACTGAATAAATTAAAAATTACTTGTGAAATGTTCGTACGCTCTCTAATATTTCTATTTTAAATATGCTTCATTAGTTTATGTGCGTAGTATTATTTCTGTTTGTATAACTTCTTTCTTCCGATGTATAGTATGTGCGTTGCTGGTTTGTACAACTTTATATAACTTCTTTGCTCCGATGTAAAGCATGTGCATTGCTGGTTTAAATTGTCTTGTGGTTTACTTTGCTTTTGTCGTTTTGTTGTCACAGTGAAAATGGGGATGTGGGGCATTTGTCAAGCTGCTTCATGCAGCTTTTTTTCCCTGTCCCAACCACTTACTGTACAACTGTACGTGGTAAATAAACTCAACTCAACTCCACCTTGCGGGTTTCCGCAGAACTCATTTGCCCTATGTTCATGCCCATGTGCTTCGAGTTGTGGATGGATTAGCCCTCACGCTGTGAATCGCTGGCCTCGTGGTTAGCTCAATTGGCAGAGCGAGCGCCCCGGTCAGGCGTTGGTCCCGGGTTCAAACCCCGGATCAGGACGAATTTTTCGGCAACTAGGAAGCTTTCATTTCTGAGAAATCCGCATGGAGTTCCTTGTAGCCTTGTGCTACAAAACAGGTGGATGCTAATTTTCCCTTTCACTTATGCGCGATTGTGTGACAGCAGGCATTCCACAGCTGGCGCGTGCAGTGGCCGAAGAGTTCTAAGCCACACAGCAGCGAGAATTCATGCCAAGCTTCCTTGTAGCGGCACCAGTGTATCAGTCATAATTTTATATTAGCACTGAGGCTACATTAAGGAAACAAACACTGCTTCCAAACACCTGACCATTAATAATATATAATGACATTCGCTCAAGCAGAGCGTGCTAGTCCCTGATTGTTAGCATTGGTGGAAGCCCATCAATCGACGGTGCTCCACAACACTCGAACGACGCTGCTAGACGCTCGGTTGTCTCATCACACTGCTGCCATTGATCGGTCGTTTGCGCTCTGAGCTGGCAGCTACGAATCATTGCGTTGGAGGTTGCTTTCGCAAATCTTTTCTATTGAGAAAGTCGTACGTTGGTTTCATCCGCGCACGATTTTCTCATTTATCCTGGTAATGGTCTTGCTCCATCACTTCGCAACGTCCGACGAGACGCCGGGCGCAGTACACAAATACACCCGCCGCTCACCCACAAACTCTCCTCATCGTAACTTCACTTCCACCGCGAAATCTTTGGGCGTTGTTTTCCATGAGCACATGAAATGGGATTATCATACAGAATTTTTATACAAGAAGCTTTGCAAAGTCTTAGGTGTCTTGACAAAATGTCAGGGTCTATTGCCAGTTCCTCAAAAAGTTCTGATATTTCATGCGCTCTTTACATCATATCTGAGTTATTTCACTTGATTTGGGGTAATGGAACAAAGCAATCTATAAGTAGTCTTATTATCTTACAGAAAAAAGCTCTACGTTCTGTTGCTAACCTCCCTTTTAACGCCCATACTTCACAAATATTCGTTAAATATAAAATAATCAAGTTAAACCTGCTCTACGAATATTCCTTAGTAATCTCTTTTAGATCTGATACCATAAAAGGTCGCAGCTATATACGTAGTTTAGCTGACTTACAATTAAATCCTTCGACGCGCCTAAACCGACACTCTGAACCTTGGCATGTGCCGAGGCCGCGCACAAATTATGGTTTTGAGGCACTGCGTTATTCCTCGCCAAATACACTGAATAAATTAAAAATTACTTGTGAAATGTTCGTACGCTCTCTAATATTTCTATTTTAAATATGCTTCATTAGTTTATGTGCGTAGTATTATTTCTGTTTGTATAACTTCTTTTCTTCCGATGTATAGTATGTGCGTTGCTGGTTTGTACAACTTTATATAACTTCTTTGCTCCGATGTAAAGCATGTGCATTGCTGGTTTAAATTGTCTTGTGGTTACTTTGCTTTTGTCGTTTTGTTGTCACAGTGAAAATGGGGATGTGGGGCATTTGTCAAGCTGCTTCATGCAGCTTTTTTTCCCTGTCCCAACCACTTACTGTACAACTGTACGTGGTAAATAAACTCAACTCAACTCCACCTTGCGGGTTTCCGCAGAACTCATTTGCCCTATGTTCATGCCCATGTGCTTCGAGTTGTGGATGGATTAGCCCTCACGCTGTGAATCGCTGGCCTCGTGGTTAGCTCAATTGGCAGAGCGAGCGCCCCGGTCAGGCGTTGGTCCCGGGTTCAAACCCCGGATCAGGACGAATTTTTCGGCAACTAGGAAGCTTTACATTTCTGAGAAATCCGCATGGAGTTCCTTGTAGCCTTGTGCTACAAAACAGGTGGATGCTAATTTTCCCTTTCACTTATGCGCGATTGTGTGACAGCAGGCATTCCACAGCTGGCGCGTGCAGTGGCCGAAGAGTTCTAAGCCACACAGCAGCGAGAATTCATGCCAAGCTTCCTTGTAGCGGCACCAGTGTATCAGTCATAATTTTATATTAGCACTGAGGCTACATTAAGGAAACAAACACTGCTTCCAAACACCTGACCATTAATAATATATAATGACATTCGCTCAAGCAGAGCGTGCTAGTCCCTGATTGTTAGCATTGGTGGAAGCCCATCAATCGACGGTGCTCCACAACACTCGAACGACGCTGCTAGACGCTCGGTTGTCTCATCACACTGCTGCCATTGATCGGTCGTTTGCGCTCTGAGCTGGCAGCTACGAATCATTGCGTTGGAGGTTGCTTTCGCAAATCTTTTCTATTGAGAAAGTCGTACGTTGGTTTCATCCGCGCACGATTTTCTCATTTATCCTGGTAATGGTCTTGCTCCATCACTTCGCAACGTCCGACGAGACGCCGGGGCGCAGTACACAAATACACCCGCCGCTCACCCACAAACTCTCCTCATCGTAACTTCACTTAGGACCAAAACAAAACACCATGGAACAAACACGCACGTTGTTTGTTTGCAGCGCTATGTTGCCGGGTGATCTTGTTTCCAGACGAAGCGCAGCGTAATGGATGTTCGCTGCAATTTCTCATCGCCAGCTCACGGCCCAGAACAAACGCACGCGGCATAAATTGTGCATCATAAGCTCACAATAATATTTCCGGCATGACAGACCACCACGAACATTTCGAATTCACTCTGACGAAGGGAGACGAACGCCGCTGACGCGACTCGGCCCTGTTCGACGCGACGGCGGCCATCTTGTCCTCCGACGGCGGGGTTCCCGACCGTCCGGCTCAAGGCGTCACCTGAGGTGCGCGCCTGTTGGTGGAGGCTCATCTTCATCCGCCTTTTAGAGGAAAATGCCGCTGTCTTGTAAAGTTGTACTCGACTATAGGTACAGGATTAAAAATGAATAGGCAAAAGACCAAAGCTATGCTCAATAGCCTAGCTAAGGAACAGGAATTTAAAATCACCAAGGAACCCTTACAATGTGTAAACGAATACGTATACCTGGGACAGTTAATAACAGGAACTCCTACCAATGAAAAAGAAATTCTCCGTAGAATAAGGATGGGCTGGAGCGCATTCGGAAGGCATTACGAAATTGTGACTGGAAACTTAACGCTCTCACTAAAGCGAGAAGTATTCAATCACTGCGTTCTCCCAGTTGCTGGGCACAACAGCGAAGAGGATGCTGCTGCCTGCATCGCACTTATGCGCTGGAAACTCAATTGGGATCGACAAGAGCAGGCGGTTACATAAACATGCTGAGTGTTCCAGGCTGAGTGTTCTTCAATGTTTTATTATTTTGTTTACTGCATTTGTGCTTCACATGCTGAGTGTTGTGCAATATCGTGGTCTGGGCGGGGGCTGGCGCATTGTCAGGCATTCAGTTGCCTTTTCGCCACCCCTTCCCACTGTACCACGGGATACCATTGAATGTTGGAATTAATGAAAATAAACTTCAACTTCAACTTCAACATCATGGTTCAGAAAAAGAGCCCCAGGAAATCACGGAACTCGTGTCTGTAGGCGTGGAAAGAGCACTTCCGGCTTCAGGTGTCCTCACTAGAAGTGAGAACTCATGGGATTTTGTATGCTAAAACCGTCAATAGGATCACGGAGTGTGTAGTAGTTGATGCGTCTGGTAACCTTTGCCACACGTGCTCGTTTTACGTATGTCTGAAAACGCCTAATACATGGGCCTCTGACATTTTTGCATGGATCACCAGGCCTGCCTCCATGGCCGGGATCGAAGCTGCGTACAATGTGTCAGCAGCCAAGCAAATAACAAATATACCCCTACAACGACTTCTGCTCCTCTGGAAAGCGCGCGAGTTCACACTGGGGCTCCGACAAAGGTCTTCACATCAAACAGACAAATATGATCGAGAGCCAGAGAAGCACCTTTCAAAGAGTTGTGCATTGTGTTGAACACGCCGTAAGACAGGAAGCTGCGTTGTGAGATCCCCGCTTTGAGGCGGTTCTTGGACTGTGCAGTGTTTGTCGCTGGCTGAACTTGAAACGGGGAAAATGCAGGGTCCCTGTACATCTTAAAGTTTGCAGAAACGAATGTTAAAACACGAATTTGTTTTTGTTGTAGTTTTGCGGCGGTTTACGTCCCAAAAGCAGTTCTGATTATGAAAGACGCCGTAGTGGAGGGCTCCGGAAATTTCGACCAGCTGCGGTTCTTTAACGTGCACTGACATCGCCAGCACACGGGCCTCAACATTTCGCCTCCATCTAAATGTACCCGCCGCGGCCGGGATTACATCCCGCGACCCTCGGATCAGCAGCCGAGTACCTTAGCGACTAGACCACCGTGGCGGGGCTACGAAGGAACCTTTCCGAGCGACTCACACTGCTCTGGAAACACTGAATTGCACGCGCCAAAGCTTTGCGCAAGCCTGCCATACACGAGGACCGTCCGCAAATCGTGACGCCTTGAAGGAGAAACCGGACGGGTTGTCAGCGCATCGCCTTGTGAAAACACAGCCAACTGCAACGAAAGGCCAATCATTTGCTTGTCTGCGGCCGTGTTTGCGACCTTAGAGCAGTGCACTTCGCAACTCAACACACCGGGCCACGCAAGACAAACATTGTAGCGGCCGCGTTCGTCCTTCGCCCGAGGAACGCAGCGTCATGACGCCGCCACGCCCCTAACTCCCGCGGTGGCCGAGGCGCGAATGCTACCCAAGTGCTAACTACCGGCGCGAATCAGTACGACGATATGGTTGGCTCTGGCTATCGTTCCTAGATGGCGGTACCACCGCAACGAACCTAAGCGAACCAAGAGTGCACTATAAGGGAGGCAATGTTTAATGTCAGAGTAATTTTGCATATTGATCACCATAGTTCACTGTCCTAAACACGTTTGCTTTGACTACACAGTTAAATGTAACTTCTGAAGGTTATAGTGAAGATATATGGCCAGTCTGTTGCCTGTACGAGCGATGCCTCATGCACGATCTGTCAATGCTCATTTTGTAGAAAACGTCACGAAACTCTCTGAAGTGCTGAAGCACCTAAACGCTGATGAGGAACTTCGTGCAGTAGATAACTTAAAACATCTGAAAGTTCACAAGCATATGCAACCAGCCTCACAGACGCTGGCGGTCTATAAGTGTTATTTTTGTGTTTTTAGAGTTCTGTGATTGTACCGCAATAAAGAAAAAAAGATGTTGTGGTGGTGTATCGGAAGAGTATCCAGCTCCTTTTGTCAAATCCCGGTTGATGTGGGTGCGAGTCCTCCTGGGTGGAGCTTTTTCAGAGTGAATGCAAGTTCATTTTTTTCAGATCCACTTCCGTTACAGGAAGTACGTCACGGATTTCTTGGTGGACGCCGGCAAAAAACACTTTCCCGTTAAAAAGGGCAGATGCCACGTGCAGCGGGAATCGAGGATATGCGAAGCACGCATCAGGAGCGTAAAATGGATCTGCATTGTCTCGCTGTACCAATTTTGGTGCATAAGAAGTTAACGAAACGGTTGCAAGAGCACCAAGAGTGTGGCGCTCATGACTAGCATGCCATGATTTTCATGTTATGACCTATCATTTACTTTCGCCATTCAGTGGCGTTGTCTTATACCAATTTTCGTATACATCCCATTAACGAAACGGCCAGGAGAGCACCAAGACTGTGGCATGTAAATCATGCCGCTCATGGCATGCATATCATAATTTTCATGTTATGACCTGTCAGTTATGTTCGCCATGCAGTCATGTTGTGGCATACCAATTTTGGTACACATCCCATTAGAGAAAAGGCCCTGGAGAGCACCAAGACCGCTCACTTAGTCCCTTACGCCTTGGTTCCGTTAATGATCGCTCTCATGGCTGCTGCTGGGGACATGACCCGACATGACTAACCGAAGTTGGGAGTGCGACGCGTGCATTTCGCGCTGATAGAGAGCGCCTGTCTCGTGCCACTGCATTGTTGTCGAGCAGAGCTACTTCCTTGTGAATTTCGTCACATAAAGTGTTCCTTTATTCGGATCCATTTATCTGATCGTGATCGACATGCATATTTACTACGGTGGAATGCTTTCTTTTCATTTCCCGTTACGCGATATCCCGTTACGCGATTACGCGAAATCCCGTTACGCGATTTCCCGTTACCACGATACGCACACATTGTAGCGTCAATTGTCGCTGTGCATTACGGTAGCATACGTGCACCCTCTCAGTAACCGGGTCCTCCGGCAGCACAGGCAAGAGTGTTGTCAAAATAGGTTTGCAGAACTCCTTTCTTGCCAATGCAGGCCCGCAAGGATGGCGCCGCATATCCTTTAGTGAAGAATATTGGCTGACTTCTCACGTCTACGATGAAATCAGCGCTATGCCGCACACAGTCGCCTGCACGAGCAGCCGCTGCTGGCCGACTACAGCACTCGCCACATCATGGCCGCATCGCGATGGCACGCGCTCCGAGATTGCCCCAATTCTTGGCCAATCCCCCACAGTGGGCGTGCGCCATGTATTGTCAGGTGAACAAGAAGAAGTGCGAAACAGGCTGTACGTAATGGCTCTGTTGCCTTCACTGTCATAGGATTTTTAGGGGCAAAGCTCCTTAAGGCGTAGGCTTGTCTGCTGTAGATGTCCGCCGTAGCCACTTCGTCTGCATCGAACGCTGAGCTGCCTCGAACACTGGCACGCGCTCTTGTATCACGAGCTCACGCCGGTTCCTCTTCGTCGCCTCGAACGCTGGCACGCGCTCTTGTGTCACGCGTTCACGCCGGTTCCTCTTCGTCTACTCCGGCATCACTCAGTTTCGGTTTCGTTTCGTATTACATCGCAATAGCGCCCGTTTTAAGTAGTTGTTCACAACTTTTCTGGAAGGTAGAAATGTGAAACGAATACCACAGTGTTCTAGAGAACTCA
>CM023489.1:76356909-76536373 GCA_013339685.2 Hyalomma asiaticum
TTTAGGTGAGTAGTGTATGTGTTATCCCAGGAGGGGTTATGCAGTAGTTAATGTGAGAGTGCACAAACGTGAAATAGTGACAGCAACACAGGTCGTGAAAAGAACGGACATGACCTAATGAGAATTCGTATTCCATGTGATAACTTTTTTTATATGAGTTATGTGACACTGAAATTTTAGGTTACAGTCAATAATAACACCTAAGTAAGTGCATTCTTCACTTACTGATAATAAATGGTTACCAATGGAAATGGGCGGAATGCACAGTGATGATTTATTTTGGGACGAGAAGAGAAGAAATTTAGTTTTAGTGGGATTAATTGTAAGTCTATTCACAAGTTATGAAGATCAGTATTAAGCCTGGTTACTACCGTTGACGGACATTCATCAGAATTCATAATTGTTATGTCATCGGCATATAGTATACACTTAGAAGATATGAGGCAGTTAGGTAGATCATTAATATAAAGTAGAAAGAGTAATGGGCCCAAAATGGATCCTTGTGGTACACCTAAATTAATCAGTTTTGGTTTAGAATAAGCATCGGAAACACTAACAACCTGATATCTGTCACGTAAGTACTAGTCGCGTAATAGTAGTGATGGAGGACCTTTATACCTATTTAATCTAGTTTAACATGAAAAATCTCATGGTCAATGCTATCAAATGCCTTTGAAAAATCTACAAATAAAGATCATGCAAATTTACCATCATCAATGGCTTTCTTTAGTTGGTCAGTAAGGGATACAAGCGCTAGGTCAGTAGAGTACCCTGACCAAAATCCAAATTGGTTAGGTGAAAGAATATTAAAATTTGTTTAAGTATTTTATCAATCGCTTTTCAATTATTTTCTCTGTAGTAGATGGCTATGAGTTGCCTGCATGACAATGGACAAGGTCAAGGTGACGTGCACTTCACCATGATCCATGAGCAGTGGAACCATCAGTGAGAGAAGCGCCCTTTTTCATTGTAACTCCACAACATTAAGCAGCTCGACCGTATCTACGAGGGGCTCAAGGCACGTATTGAATCACTGAACAAGATAAATATGCAACTAGAGAGTCTAATCACGAACGAGGGGGCGACCCATACAGCTGCCTCCTCACCATTGGAAAGGATAGGAGCCAAGCTACTAAGAGTCACAATAACTTCCTTCTTTTGAAATGTGTTTAAATTGATGGATTTTTAGGAGCAAGCTGTCTTTTTCACAACAGTTCGAGTCTTTCTGCCATGGGAAGTTTCATATTTACGGTCAGTATTTCTCAAAGGGAGACTGCTTCAGGGAGGGGGGGTGTTTCGACTGAATTACGCATTAAGGACCCCACGGACATGCCGCAGAAGTGCTTTAAGGACATGACACACCTGGAGCAGGAATACTTTGAAAGGTTATGTCAGTGTTTATTCTACAGGTTACACAAGAACCCCCACCTCTATGACTCTTAAACATCCAATGCCTGGAGTCAGATGTGAAAAGTTCTTCATTTTCCTTGATGCTCTGTGGCATCATCTTCAGGGTGTTACCCTGGGACAACGTAGTCTAACTACCATGTTGCATGCATTGCACGTCAAAAGTGCTACGACAGACAATGCTGCAGATTCTTTGAGACGAGGCAGCCTGCTCAAGCTCCTCTCGGTTGAGCTCGAAAGCCTGGAGAAGCGTGACTGTAGGGATAGCAGCGGTGAGCTTGCATCAGACCAGTCATCCCTGAGGCGCAACTAGAAGCTGCACACAGCACCTGTCCATCACAAGAAGATTGATGTAACCCACCATGGCAGGTTAGCAGCTATGTATCAGCATGATAAGCTCGAGGTAACGGGTCAAATTCCAGCCACGACGGTAACATTTCCGACGTGGTTGAAGTGCAAAAGATACTCATTCACTTAGGTTTGTGGCTGTGTGTTAGCATGATAAGCTCGAGGTTGTGGGTTGAATCCCGGCCACGACGGCTGCATTTCGATGGGGCGAAGTGCAAAAGGCACCCATGCACTTAGGTTTAGATAGACATTAAAGAACCCCAGCTGGTCAAAATTACCCCGGAGCCCTCCACTATGGGACGTCTGTCATATTGAATGCTGGCTTTGGCCCGTAAAACCCCATGAATTATTATTGTTAAGCAGATAGTTGTTTCCAACATCATGAGAAGATGCAGAATAGGACAGAACTCAACAGAAGCATGTTTTGCCGATGTCCCTGGCATAGAAGAAGGTAGTGTTACGAAATGCTAAATAATGCTTTCAATGTGCAACCGAAGGTCACAGGGCGCCCAACTGCAAATGACAGATCTTTTGCCTGAGGTGCAAAAGTCACCATGCCCCGAGTACGTGTGACCCACAGCATACCTCTCGGACCTCACAGCTGGGCCTCTAGAACAAAACTGAAAATATGGCAGTTTGTGCATCTGGGTACAGGGATGACAGCAAAGCACCTTTAGCACCCGCTTTGGGGCAGAGTGCAGAACCCAGGCACCACACAAGAGGCCATGGCTCATTTTGATTTTGTGTCAATTGAGGTCAGCTTTCTCTTTTCTTCTGGACGCAAGTGATCAACATTGGAGTCTCTTTTCCTACAAACATTTCAAGCTTGGGGTGTTTGACAGTGGGAGTCAACATGAATTTATTATTGAGGACTTATCAGGACACCTGGGCCTCAAATGCCTGGGATCTCTAAGAATAGTTATCGACTTTCTTCACTCGCTGGGGCCAGGCAGCAGAAAACAGACGAATAGCACTCCTGCACTTGATGAAGTCACTTTTCTTGCATAGAGGTAGTGCTAAGAGCTACAGAGATTCCAGATATATGCTAAGACATTTAGAAAACTAAAATGGGAATGGTCTTTTGTTGCCTTGTATAACAGCAAATATACCTTATAAACTGACACATGAATCAGTCATCATGCAAAGTGGAATTATCATGGTGATCGACTCTGATCAAATATGAAGACCTTTATGAAGCGACGCTCCACATTGTGAAAGGAATAACTCATTCATAGCCATAAACTTACACTGGAAATTCCAAGGAAGCAGTGAACGCTCGCCATCAAAGCCAGTCGATTCCCATGGCATAAAGATGGCTAAAATCCTTAACGAGGTAGACCATAGGTAAATGTGTGACTTTATGCTCAAAAGGGACTGTTGTCATGGGAAGCTGGAGAAAAACCCTGTCCAAGCACATCAACACAGCCTGTAAATGAAAATAGAAATGAGAAAAAATTGGAATAAAGTTAATCTGTGATAGTTAACGGTATGAAGCCAAGAGGGAAATCCTGCACTGCATGACATCGCTTATTCAGACTCTATTGCTGCTTTCGGAAGAAAAGGCGCACATGGAGGTTGCCTTTCCTTCTTTCTTTTTTCCTGTGCAGCTGCTTGTGTTCTTGTTTTGGTTGTACACAGTGGCAGTGATGCAAATGGCCAAAAGCATTTTGGAGCAGATTTTGGAGCGGGAAAAATGACAATCTCTAGTAGCTGCTCTCATTTTAGTAGCAGGCTGCCTAGACAAGAAAACAAGATAAAAGCCAATAATTGCTTTTGATAGAGATATAAGAGAGGTTTAAATATTGATTAGAATGAATGAATGAATGAATGCTAGTTTGGCAAATTATGTGTGCTAAAATGAGAACAAGGGCACACCAGAATCCTTTAGAAATACACTTAGAGATCAAAAACAATGTAGGACTGAGAAGGTAAAACACACATCATGAGCACTTGTGGTGTGTGTTTATTTGAACATGCTATACCAACTGGCCCACCTCGCTATCAGGAATCCTTTTTGATAAACAGCAAACAGTAAGACATCAACTACACTAGCAAAGAGACCTAAAACAAGCAGATTTTAAAAACTGCCTTGCTGACCAGACTTAAAAATGTGGTTTTTAGTCAACAGCAAAGAAGTTACTTCAAGTAGGAAGAGAAGACAATATAAAATGACAGCACAAAGCACCCAGTCAAGTTAATGCCACCATACTGAAATATTGAGCTTTTCATAACTTTGTCTTGATAGAAGAGCATGTACATATTCATCCATGATTTTGATAAATCGGAGGTTTATTGTTGCTGCAAAGGTCACTGGCAAAACTACTAATAAGTCAAATGGTTAAACTACTGGACATGTTTTTTTTTGCAAACGTATACATCATATTGCATCACGACAGAGTGTGGCAGCATGCACTGTTGGCACACAATGGTGATGGTATGATACCTAAAACCTTCCTGGCTTTCTTGAAAGCATATTTAAGAAAAAAAAATGGAAGTCACAGCACCGACACAGCTATTACTTTGCATGGAATAAGTGTTGTAGCTTGTTTTGAGAGACGACAAAGTCAGAAGAAGAGATGCTCAACGTGCTCAGGGAAATTACTCGACATGTTTTTATCCGAAATATAAGTGTTGAGTGCACTGCTCCTGCTAACAGGTTTTGAACAATTTTTAGCTGAATAATTTTTTGAGTCCTTCGTGCTAACCTATGGTGCCACCACCCACTCCTGGAATTCTTATCAGTGCTCCATCAAAAAACTAACGCACAAGGCTTCTGTGTAACCAGTTCGTAATGACACTTCTGGTACAGGGTGTTGCATGATTCTTCGAACTTAAACCTGTGCGCAGCATGTGATGGCCAAGTACAATTCTGCAACGACACTGCACTCCCACAATGGCCACACCACCAGTACGTAGCCTCTGAGCTTGCAAGTGAAAGTGACGCTCGCAATCTCGGGGACCATGTTTTGAAGCAGCATTGGAGCAGTTTCACTCGTTAACAAGGATGAAGCAGCATTCTCATCACTGCAATGGTAACCCACGAATGCATTGTTAACCCTCTAACAGGGTAGCACTTTGCACCATGGTGCTCGGACATTTTCTCATGCAATTGTTCTAGGAAACTAGTATGCCGTGTGATTGAAGAGCAAGTTTCCAGCTCTGATTTAAAAAGTTTGGCAGATCTTACTAACACTTGAAGGCAAAAGCCTCCTGTATGCTTGCAAGACATGAGCCACTGTGTGATACTATTTTTAGGCCAGCCCTTCTGCGACATGAGCCAGCGCTTACTGAACTGCGTAAAGATGCAGAAGTGATGCTTGTTGCTGGTAGGTGTTACATATGTGGTAGCACAAGCCAGAAACAATGCACTTGAAAGACACATGATTGCACTTGTATGTTTTTGCTCTCTAGTCAACACAATGTTGCTCATTAGTCTATTTTTCAGCATCATCTGCTGGAAAGACATTTTATGACCACACATCATCACAGGGGCTCAATCAGCTGCATTGAAAACATAAATTTGTTTGCTTTCACATTGACATTGCAAAAATGTATGCGAGAACTTCTGTCTTAATGATGCGTTAGCCAATGCATAGCAGGCTTTTGATCCTAAGAAGTTTCATGTGGTGCATACATGCATATCATGAGCACAGCTATACAGGTATTCACCACAGCTGATATGATCCACTCAGCGTCACTGCTCTACATAAGTACCCCGTGATTGGGAATAGGCATCTTCCACACATTTCTAATCTTATGGGACAGCAAGGTTCTGCATAAGGTTGTCAGCAACGTCACTACAACACTGACACCTTAAAGGCCAACTCCAGTGATATTTTGAGGCTGATATATCTGTATAAAATTCACTGCGCACGTTTCTTGGCACACTTCCATCATCTGTGCAAAATTACAGGCTTGCAGATCGCTTGCAGTTCAATTTTTACTGATTACCTGAAACTGCCCACCTGGTTTCCTACAGTTATTGGCCGCACTTTGTGTTGAAGTCATTTTAGGCAAAGCGACAGAAGCGCACCACTACCATAACATGGCCTTTGAGATCTGCACGCGCCGACACTACTGCTAGGGGAAGGGCCCATGCACTGTCACACCATACAAAAGGCGGGTCGACCAATTTGTTGCCACTGCTACGTTGGATTTCAGCTTCGGTTTCATGCTTTCCCGTGATTAAAAAATTATTTTTGCATTTTCTGAGCATTTCTGCTATCAGGAGTATAACAGGAGTGTCTCAGGAACATGGAATGGCCATTACCTTGACGTGCTAAAAAAATATTACCGGAGTTGGCCTTTAAGTGCCCACATTAACATTTTTTACTTTTTTTCTGCCCAAATTACAGGTTCAACTCCCAAGCAATGTGGATCAGGGTCCTTAAGGGCTTGAATGCTGACAGGTACCAGTGCTCTGCTCAACAGTACTGCAAGGGGAACAGCAGCTGCCTTTGTAGAATATTTTTAAATGTTTTTAGTGGATGCCATTAATCACTGTGATTAACGAGAAACTTCTGGAGAATGACCTCAAGGTGTGTTTTAAAAAGTGAACACAAGAATTACCCGAGCAGGGCTTGCTGGTGTTATGACTCCTTGCATGCATTGTCTAAAGGAAAATAATAAATGGAACTGCTTAATGCATGACTGTGTTGCTCATACTTTTTACATTTACGCTACAGTACTGTCTGACACACTTGAAGGCCTTGCGTTTGCTTTCAAAAGTAAAACAATTTCAGTTTTGCTCTAGTGCATTCTAAACCATATCAAAATGTTGTTTGCTAACAATATCTAAAATTTTAAAGGTTTCAATGGCTGATTACAGACATGTTATAATAAATTCTTTAATTAGGCCAACTAGTGCATATCAGGCAATATGGCCCTTTCCATTCCTGTCCCTCGAAGAAACCTTGCAATGGACATTGAATTCTGCTGCATTTCTTGGACTTCTTCATTAACAAAAGCTGCGTCTGTTTTCTGCCATGCTGGAAAAGAAGAAACAGGAAAACAGGAAAAAACAATTGTGTCACTGTGATAGTTAACAAACAACATTTCACACATAAGACATGCAAACTAAGAAATGTGTGCCTCAGATAGTGGCATGCATTTTTAAAGAAAAACTGCTCCATTTCGAAGAGAATGAAACGTTTACAACATCTCGTGATCAAATTTAGAGTGTACTACAGTGCTGCCACGCAATACATTTCAGATACCTTAAGTGCATAAGAAGGAGTGCTTGTTCAAATTTCAACAGTAGGTGATAGCTGCTGAAGCACACCGCTTGCCAGACATCAAGAGGATCTAAAACTGCTGGTTGCCCTTTCTACACCATCCCTCTCCAAGCACAACTTCCTCGCACACAGCGTTTGTGCTCCACCAGTAGCCGTTCCAGCATAAAACAGTAGAAGACCATTTTACGTATGATGAGTGCTATGAGAAAGCTGCTGTCTACAAGCTGTATTACAAAGTAATGTGACTGCATCTCTTCACGTTGCTGAAAAACCCCCGATATTCCAAATGTCTGTATTTGTGAGCGTCGATATCTTAGCAGTGTGCTAGTTGTCAGGCTTTTTCGCATGTAGATGTATAAAAAAGGGGGGCAAGTTACATTTATCCTCCATGACAAAATACATGAGAATGTGGGTCTGTTGTGCTCTAGGTGTTGTTATCACTATTATTTCTGACATATCTTGCACTGAACAAATTTTCTAGCACTCGGCATGGCCGTAGTGACTGCATGTGTTAAATTCAGAGTCTGTAAAAATTTTGCAGGTGCAAGTATTTTAACATTTTCAAGGCCCCTAGTGCGACCTGGTCTTATTCAGTCAAAACAACAAATTCTTTTTTTTTTACAACCATAAATAAATATTGGTGCCAGGTTTTGTATTTCCACTCTATTTTACATTAAATGCTTGTGAAGTGCCAAGACGGCATTGGTGCATTCTAACGCAAGCCGTACAAGAGGTCTGCTGGCATATTACTCCTAGCATAGGGATGCTTTCAAAGTGTCTCGGACAGTTCACTGAATTTAACAAAGATATTTCTGTTGGGTTCCTAATACAAACATCGGGCAGTAATGCCCAAACATGTATGCTCTGACAATATTTACTTTGTGAAATACATTCTTGCAGGAGTTTTCGCTATTTACTGCATTCAGTTTCATTTCCATCTGTGTGAAGTCTGATTTGGTCTTCCTATAAGTCTTGCATGAATTATGCAGTCATAAGAAAATAAGTGCGCTTTAACAAGTACATGTGTAAGGAAATGAACATCAGTTCTGTTGACAAGGAAGAGGCGGTGAGTAACAAAACCTTCAATATTCCACATGGTGTTTCTTTCACTTGCAAAGAACTGGTTTGAAGCCAAAGTGTGTTTGTAAATTTCCAAACATAGAGGTCATTTCATGGAATGCTCTTATTTTCTTCCACAGTTAGCTTCTGTTTTCCATTTCTTCTCCACGAAAGACCCCGCAATAAAAATGCACAAAACAGCCTCAATAAGATCCTCCGTCACATATGCTAAAAAAATGAGCTAGTGATGCGACAGCGTTATCCTTGTTATGAGAACTTATGACAAGTCATGGTTTGCATAGCTTGATAGCAGATATGCTCTGGTAAGCTCCACTACATTACAGACATGTATTGTGGTGAAGTTATGCGAAAACAGAATACTACGGCAAAATTAGGTCACGTTACTATTTAAGGCGGAGCACACAAGTAGGATTTAATTTACTTTCCTAACTTCATTCTGATAAAATGCTTGGTCGGCCGCGTACTGTTATCTAGATCATCTTGTTACTCCTGTGAAAGGAAAGCTTCGCCGCAATGCAGATTTGTGTAGTGGTGAAAAATATTTTTCCTTAGCATCCCATGTTATCACTTGCACTGTGTAGCGCAAAATAATTATGCGTGAGTGCTGCCAACAGCTGAGCTTTCGCTGGCATGGTGTCAATTAAGTAACGTCCGCGAAGTATAAATACTGGCACATATACTCTGCGAAATCTGCGTTTCGAGCTGGAAGAAAGACTTATAACGATCGAGATAAAGTGCTTGTTGAGGAGATAGTATATAGTATAGTGATTTCTGAACTACGCTCCTGTTTATGCTCTGATATGAGATACCTTTCGTCTCGTGTTTCGCGGTAATCCCGTTTTTGCAGGGGTGCGTAAGCTTCGACGCAGTGCAGCTGGTCTCTGTAATTGTGGGATGACAGGCCTGTCTTGTGGGTCACGAGTGAATGAATCAAGCAGCACTGCGCACACTTTAATAAAGACGAAAGGAGTCACGAAGTCGCCCAAAATACAAGTGTGTGTATGTGCGTGTGGGAAGAGGGGGTCGAAGCTGAACCGCACACGAACTAGTATGTGTTCCTGCCCAGTCTCGGTACTTTCTTTTGCCTTCGCGAGTTGCAAAACGGTAGCATGGCCTATTATACAGGCACGTTTATAGTCGCACAGTATCGACAAGTATACGTATGTAAGTTGCATACGTCGGCCGATGTTAGTGCGAGTACGCGAGGGTCGCGAGCCTTCATGCACTGGGTGCCCTAAACGCTATATACCGGCCGTATTGACAGTCTCAGGAGCGCGCCTTTGGCACCGGTGTTATGAAAAGTAACAAAAAAAAATAAAATTACCGATTGTCAGCATCCCGACGTCTTCATTTCTTCCAACTGTGACTGCCTGTATCTGCTTGAGATGCACGTAGTATGGTCCACACTTAGCGTACGCGCCGATCCGATGTGCTGCGACGGCTGCGACACGGTAGACACGGCGATCGAACATGGTCGCATCCCGACGTCTTCATTTGTTCCTAGTGGGCATGTAACTGCTTGAGATGTACGTAGTATGGTCCACGCGTAGCGTACGTGCAGATCCGATCTGCGCGGTACCGCGACGGCTGCGGCGTAGTGGACGCGGCGATATCCCAACACGATCGCGCACAGGCGTGCCCAGCGGCCTGTGCGCAGCGTTAGCAGCGTCTTCTGAAGTACCGCGCGATCCGAACACGTACGCGCGTTGTCTCTTTCGAAGCGCCTGAAGTTTATTGACATGCCTCATATTCTAAGTGGCGTACGCCTCGGCACTTTTTCGTCTGCTTCGGAGTGCATACGAGCGCCGTACGAAAGCACGGCGATGGCCGAAGTCCACTTCCTCGCGCGAGCCAATGGGCGCGCGGCTCGTCTCCTTGGTCGCGAGCTGTCTCTGGAATGGAAATACGCTGCCGGGGCAGTGTCGAGTTTGCCGGGGAGCGCGTGGCTACCGGCGCTCGCGGCGAGGGCGAGCGCCAGGTGCCACGCGCTCGCCCTCGGCACGTGCGTGCGCTCCGGCAGGCACGCGCCGGTGGGTACCTACTACTACGACTACTACTACATACATCGGGGACGCACGAAATGGCTGCTAATGGGGAATGAGAGACAGAAGAATTCGGCTTTTAGTTAACGCGCACGCTGCCAATTTTTAGGGGCGAAGCTCCTTAAAGCGGCACCCGTTCGTCCCTCGTCGTAGTCGTAGTAGTGCGTAACCAGTCTTACGCTTTGACCTCCAAGGTGGTGCCGGTGGGAGATTTCTCCTGTGCGTTGTTGAACAATAAAAAATTCGCAGCGTGCGCGTTAACTAAAAGCCGAATTTTTCTGTCTCTCATTCCCCATTTGCAGCCATTTCGTGCGTCCCCGATGTATGTAGTAGTAGTTAGTAGTAGGTAGCCACCGGCGCGTGCCTGCTGGAGTGCACGCACGCGCCGAGGGCGAACGCGTGGCACCTGGCGCTCGCCCTCGCCGCGAGCGCCGGGAGCCACGCGCTCCCCGGCAAACTCGACACTGCCCCGGCAAACGCGAGAGACAACGTTAGCGCAGGCAGCGTCTCCTAGCGAGTTTCTTGATTGAGAAATACCGACTGCTCGCGTTGGAGAAGCGTTCACCGGCAAAACCCATATATATATATATATATATATATATATATATATATATATACACTGGATCTTGACTTGCAATGAAGTGCCGGTGGGAGATTTCACTTGTGCATTGTGCATAGTTGAACCGTGAGGATTCGTAGCATGCGCGTTAACTAAATTAATCCGGAACTCGGCACGATCTACGATGCACATCCCGAGCTTCGCCCACTCATCATCATTCACTCCGTGGATATGCTGTAATTTTTTTATTGTTCAACAACGCACAGGAGAAATCTCCCACCGGCGCCACCTTGGAGGTCAAGATCTGGTACTAGCGTTAAGACTGGTTACACACTACTACGACGGGGGACGAACGGGTGCCGCTATAAGGAGCTTCGCCCCTAAAACTCCGATGGGCTTACGTTCCATGAAATACCAGCGGACGCTGGTAGACGGGAGAGATGGCGCGCAGTGATAAGGCGGGATAATCGGTGAATGGGTGAGGCGGAATAATTGGTATGGGGGAGAGGTGGCTCGCAGTGATTAGGCGGGATAACGATACAGCTAAACGTTACGCGAAAAAAAGCCCCTTTCGCGAAAGTATGCGCAACTGTGAGAGCGGCATACGCTTGTGTGAGATGCGGGAGTGTGCCTCAGCAATGATGTTATTGGCCTCGAGATCTTGGAGTGGCGCCCTCTCGCGTGTGACGTCAGAGCGGGGACTCCGATTTCAACCGCGCTGCAGCAGCCGCTGCTCCTGTGCGCGTATCGTCTGCTTCAGGTGAAAACTTTGTCGAACGAACAGCCTCGCGACGGTCAACTAACGCCTGCAACGATTGTTTTCGAGTGTAATCTTGAACTTGTTTTAGTTGCGGCCCAATCGACAGGGCCAAGAAATCCCCCGGATGGCCGACGAGTGCGCCGATGCCACCGATCGCATTGCTGGTAAGAAAGTGAAAAGTGTGTGAGTGTTCGCGCTGGTTATCTTGTTTCCGCCGTACGATACTAATTTGGGTGTTTCTTTCGATATTACAGTAAGCGTGCCGTTCTCCAGCATCTACAAGTATGTAGATAAAGCTTGCGAAACGTCGCGGTGTCTCATCGAGGGCGAGGCGGTGTACGACGCAGGCCACGTTGTTGAATGCGCGGTCGAGGCCGTCAACGGAGGTCGCATCACCGTCGCCGCTCTCGTCCTCCAAACAAGTGGGCTCACCAACCCACCGCACAACGTCTCTGTCGTGATCGACAGCAGTGAAGTGGCCAATGCTCGCTGCTCGTGCAAAGCAGGGTGAGGCAATGTCAACGTGTAACATAACATAGAATTTATGTTCACTGCTGGTCTGCAGTTGGTGTCGAGCTCATATCGCCTTTTGCATTGTGTTAATGTTTCTAAATTAAGAGGCAAGTTCACTATTGAGACCAGTTTGAATGTTTAATGTTGGCACCATGAAATATTTAATTGCGGCACCATTTCTATTATTTCTATAAATGAAAAGAGACTTCATAAATATTTACTTTACCTTTACTTTTTAAGAAAAACACCTATTTTTGCTATTTATTTTTGGTAAAAACACCTACTTCACCAAAACTTCGGGGAAGGGGGGGGCGAGCCCCTAGCCCCCCCCCTCCCCTCCTACGGGCCTGCAAATAGTTAATCGCTGATTATGCCACTCACAAGGCCACAGAGATTAACGTGGCAAAGGCAAGCTGGGTCGAGTTTCACGCCACGCAGCCTAACGAATAGCTTAAAGAGCTCCGCTTTAAAAAAAGTGTCTGCATGCTGCCTCAGGTGAAAATTTTAGAGAATGTGCACTGAACAGCGGCAACAGGTTATTAATTTATGATTAGCAGTCCTCTAGGCGCGCGCTTGGCTTCGTAGGTAAAATACGTATGTACACCATCCAGACGCAGCCGTAGTCTCATATATCCTGCGCCGCTCAGCTGAGCTCACGAGGCGCGCTTACCCGCGAGGCAATTCGGAGGCCGCGTCGTCGGCTCCTTGTCTAGGGGCCTTCGCGGCAGGTTGTGGGACGGCACCGCACCTGGAGTAAGTCGCCTATGCTTATAGCCTGCGTGCAATAAACGGCTTAAGTATTGGCGAGGCGCTTAAACACGGTCACAAACTTACCGAAGAGTGGCGCGTACGGTGGGTAGCAGAACTCACTGTCCGCGAAGTGTTTGCTGCACACGGTCGATGAAGGCGTGGGGCGCTTTCCCATTCTGAGCTTGACCATCCACTTCTTCTTCAGCTTTGGGTCCTTAGGATAGTTGTGAAAGCTAACGCCTCTTTCACGAGCGGACGAAGTACACTGAGGCACAGAGTAGTACTTCACCATTGCGCAGCACTCGCCGCGGAGACAAGCGGCCGCAGTTCTAAAAAACAAAGAGCCGTAGTTCTAAATGAACGTTAAAAGCAGACCCACGGTTGTTCGAACAGCGTCAGTAGCCACCATACGCGAGATAACCAACTGAACTGCTTTTTTGTTGAGATTTACCGCAACGGTGGCTTCAACACGGCGCTGGGCCTACGTAGCAGACGAAAGCGCGCGAATCCCCGCTCTGACGTCATACAGGCGCCGTTCGCAGCGCCGCCATCGGTCGCACACCAGGCGAATATTCCGTCACGTTGAAATAATTCAACCATTGTAAGCCATGAATCGTCACAACTTGGTCTTGAAAATGAAACTAGTAGGTTCTCTTATGCCTTTCGGTAAGACGAGTCGAATAAGAAACCATCATCTTCTTTTTAGTTGATGTATTGTTCCTGCACCCCCCCCCCCCCCGACAGCTTTCTCGACCTAACGTGCTTTTGCACTGCCTCCGCGATGGGCGGTCGATCAAGGAGGAAGTGCAAAGCGACGATGTCATGTGATGACGTCATCACGTGACCTGATAGTGAAGTCCCAATGTTTCACAAACTGTGACGTCATACGGTGATGTCAACACGTCATAATTTTTTCTATCGCTCGTGTTCACGCCGCCGACGTGGTCGGTCAATTCGCGCATTTGATGAGGCATCTAATGACCTCTATTTTCGCAGCAATATCTGCGTGCATGTTTGCAAAGCATCTCGTTACCAACTGACAGCACTGAAGGCAGGCCGCATTTTTCACGCGAGTAACATTATCTCAAGACTCAACACTGTGACTTCAGACTTCTTTTTTCAAAAGTCTGCCCTCAGGCATAATAATTTGTCAATCAAAAATACACATCGGGCAGTGTTGCAAGACGCGCGCTGCAGAAGGGGCTGTTCTTGTTTGTTTTTCTACCATCACGATAGACTGCTTTAGGCTACGAAATGTTTAGTAGTGCATGCGCTAAGTAGCTTTAGGCTACTTAGCGCATGCACTCCAGGCTTGCGTGTAGTCAGCTACACCCGTTAGCATCCATGGCGGCTGTCGAAGCGCCCAAGCTATCAGTATTAGCTACTGGCACAAACTTCATTCTAAAAAACAGGGAGTGCAAACGCAGGCACCAGAAGTGACGACACGACAAACGCCGACTAAATACCTGTTTGTGGTGTCCTCATTTCTTCTTGTGTCCGTGTTTGCACGCCCTGCTTTTCAGAATGAATACTTACCAACTAGCTCAGCTCTCTGTTATTCATGGCACAAACTGCTTTCAAAAATCAACCCTCAGACAGTGAAAAATCGACTCTCAGACTAGCGAACATGATGGTGAAAGAAGAATATTCCGCGCAACACTACCGCGCTGTCATATCGGCTAAGCAGACAACGCGCAAGGGCCTCGATGCGCCGCCAACTAGCCGCGAACGGCCTATAAAAAATGATTGTTTCCATGAGCGACAAGTGCTTCATTATCCCCGTTTACAGAAGTGTTGATTATACTTCGAACAGTGTGAAATACGGCCGAAAACTAAAAAAAATATAACAGCTCCGAATGCAGCCGCGGCCTGCGTTTCCGTGCGCGACAGCGTGACGGTAACTCTACTCCGGTGGCGGCGCCTGGCGGCCGAAAGCCGTACTAACGCCGACGGCCGGTTCCCATTGCTCCGCGCTCCATCGCCCAGGCACTGAAAAAATAGACGAGGCACTGACAGCAGTCGCACATGTCCCAATATGGCTGCGCCCATGGTAGCGCTAGACACGCAGTGCCCCCCCGCTTCCCGTCCTCGTTCTGTAGGAGTTCGAACGCAGGGGGTTGTGTCCACTTCGATTGTTTTCTTTCGCTGGTGGTTTTCAAACCTACGCCAGTTAAGGGTGAACGCGTGCGGTAAGAGAGACGCTGGTTTGACGTGTGCTGTGTGAGTGCTAGGTCAACACCCTCTAAAAAAAAATGTTGCAGTGGCCTAGCTCGGCTATGCCAGGATATACGTAGCGTTAGCAAAGGTTCAGCTGATTATTCTTAGCTTTCCTGGTTGTCTACATTTTCTCGGATTAGCTTGATTGTCATGCTTACTGCTGCTCCAATGACACACACGCGGTATACGTATTATGTGGCACATGTATATTTATTTTTGCTCAACGTCACGTTGCTGCTATATTGCCACAAAGAAGGCTCGGTGATCAGTGAAGTAACACGCTGCCGTCTCTATGGCCCCAACACAGTATTTGGAGTTGTCTGTCTGTCTCTGATAGACAAGATCAATGGTGCTTCCCCATTGGGTCGTCTGTGCAGTTGGAAGACTGGCTAAGTCGAGGTTAAACATGTCCTTCAAAGGAACACAAAGAGAGTCTGGAGCACGATTGAAGTCACCAGCCACCACACACAGTTCACTTGCCGCCCGACTAGGTATACACGCAGCCACTACATCTATAGTGTCTTTAACGGAATTGTTCGGTGACACATACACGGCTTTGATTATCGCCCCACTCTCGTCAAGCTGAACGGCACAGGCTTCACACTTAGGCAACGCTACGTTTGGCAGTTCACTGGCAGCAATCCCATTCCTGACATAGATGCAGACTCCCGAGCTTCTGGTATCGTCAACACGACTGGCATAAACAACCATGCTAAACTCCGCGATTGTGACAGCTTGTGATCGCATGGCAACACCAACCTCTGTAAAGAGGAGAACATGAGCAGTGGTCAAGAGGCGGTCACCACGAACGTCCGCCATATGGCAAATCAATGATCGGACATCGAGCAGGGCGACTGTGTACACCGTGGCGGGGTTTGTCATCAGGGCTCTACAGCGAGCATATGCTGTGTCCAGGCCGTGCTTGTTTAAGCGCTCATATTCTGATACCAAAGCGTTATCTGGATTGCTAACATGGTGGTAGAATGTATGGTCTTGCTGCACGTTGGTCAAATACAAGCCCTGGAGGGTAGTGACACGGCTAAGGGCAACGTAGACCAGCTTTTGAGGGTGAGCCTTAGCGTAGTCATATACCACAGTGTCGAAGGTACCACCCTGCGACTTGTGTATCGTCATGGCGCTTGCTGGAACGAGAGGAAACTGGGTTCTGCCCACCGATACATGCCTCAAGGCTTTTCCCTTCATCGCAAACGACATGGTGATGCGCCTGATCGGAACCCATTGTGTATACCGCCTCACGCCAGAACGGTAGCTCACTTTGGCCTTGGTTAACGTTCCCACACCACTGGGACATTGCAGCCAAACTCTCTTTGGCGTATCGTCAACGTTAAGCTCAATCTCCATTAGCGTACCGACCATGCCGTTGACCAAGCCATCCGTCACATCAATGTTCTTCAGCAGCATATACGGCCGTTTCGTACAGAACGTCACCACAGATGGCAGGTTGCCACTCTCCGCACGACTGAGGTCTTCGATCCTCGCGAGTGCCTCACGTTCCCGTTGTCTGCTCCGATGGCCAGTCACCATGTGTATGGAGACACTGTCATGCTTGTATTCACAAGACTCAGCAACCATCCTATTATACATGCCGACGTCCTTGTTACTGAAGAAGAGACGGACTGCCATGGGGCACTGTATAGCAGCCTGTTCACGAGTGACGAAACGATCGGTAAGCACACGAATCTCATCGCGGTTCAACTCCTCTCCGTCGCCTATCTTGGTGAGGAGACCCGAGAAGTTTGCATCACTCTGTCTAACCACTTCGGTTAAAGGGAAGTATGAGAGGTGGTGCCACGGTAGCACGGACGTACTGTAGACGCTTCCGCCGCTCCGCGGTCTCTTGTATACCTCACTTGCTCGCGCCGGAGGGACCTGCCTGAGGTCCCCGCAGAAGATTACGTCGAACCCTCTGAACGGCTCCGTCATCTGTGAAGCCCTGATTTCTCTCAAGCGTAAGTCCACTTGTCTGAGAAGGTCCGGCGACAGCATGCTCACCTCATCCACAATGATGCATTTCACGTCGCGAAACAGCATCCGAAACGTATTCAAATCACTTGATGCAAGTCCCCGCTCCTCCCTCCTGTTGGTCATAACGATCTTGAATGCCGAATGTACGGTTACGCCGTTCAACGCAACGGCAGCTTTACCTAGTTGTTGCACAGGCCACGTACGCATTCATCGCACTGTTTTCCAGGCCATCCCCATACGAGATGGTACGGTTACGACAGTACCGGTTGTAAACGTCCATGATGAGGCGCAACGTGAAGGTCTTACCACAGCCAGCAGGCCCGGTAAAGAAGATCTGCAGCGGTTTAGCCGTCTTGTCAGTCACGCGATGTATCACTTCCCGTATCAACGATGCCTGCCGTTAGTTAAGCAGCCTCATGCGCGCGTAGAAATCGCTTAACGGCATAACGTCGTCTCTACGGTGGACTTCAGGGCACGTGGCTGCAACCACATTCTGTTGCGTCTTCGTCGTCACTTCCTCGGGGACCAAGTCTGAATTATCGTTCATGTCCACCAATGTCGGCACCGCAGACGGCCGCCCTTCAGGGTGTTCCACTTTGTCTGTCTGATTTGATTCCGAACGGCCAACCGCCTCGCAAGCCGAAATCAACTCCGAAACGGTTACACCAGCAGAGTACCTCTGTTTGATTTCCATAATGGCTTCTTTGTTATCGTCAAACACTTTCTCAAAGGCATTGCCATCCAGAATGTCTAATTCCTTGCGAAACGGCACGTACAGCATGACATGTTCCCTGTTATAGTTTACCACGTCGTCAATGGTATAGTTTCGGCACCTAGGCACGGCTGGCTTCTGACGCTTCCTCAAGGTACTGTGATTGTACTCGACCATAAATTCGGCGAACGTCACCCACTACATTCCGGCTGGATGGTCTTCATACCGCTCAAGCGGTGTTTTGTGCCAAATGTCACAACTTGTGGCCAGCACTCCCTGTTCCTCCAACTCGGCCTTCGTCTTGCAGCTCCGATGGCGCTCTTCTGGCCAATGGGTGTTAACGTAAATTACATCTCGGCTAGTGGTACACATGTCAAATCGCAGGAGAAACCAGGCAGCCTCTTGGGCCGACATCTAAGTTGCATTCAGCATATTCACCCCTAGCTGTCGCATAGCGTTTTCAAACGACAGCTGAGCCGATGGGTCCTGTTCGATTAAAGCTTTAATGATTCTGCCCAAGTTGGAGACGCCACGGTTAGCCTTGTTCACGTACTCCACCACGTAAGATGCACAGGCATAAACGTCAAGAATTACTTGGAGGTCCATGTTAGACATCAGCGCTGAGGCTATCCAAGAGTTAAAGGGGCTGACATTCGCCTGATCCATATCTCTTTTAAGCAGCCGCGTAGGCCTGGCTAGTCCACTGCGAATCACCTCTTCATACTCGTCAAAGTCACGTGTGCCATGATGTTGAAGCATTTAAGCGAAGGACTGATAGGCAGTGGTGTCGAGAGCACTATGCAACGCATCATGAGTGTTCTTCAGGAAGCGATACCGTTTCCAACCGGTTTCGTCGTTGTCAGCAGGGGCCTGTAGCGGAGTAAGCATTTTAGTGCTCGGAATCGGCCAGAACGGCGCATGGAACCTGCACTTCTTACGACCACCTTTATAGCACGTGTGTGTGTGCTGGTGTTCCTGGCACCTCGGCCGCTCCAAAGCATCGTGATCCACGGACAGCAGGTGCTCTGCCATCCTCACTGTGTTTGGCATGAAGTTGTTTTGCACCTCTTCATCCGGAGCTTGATTAAGCCACAAGAGCAGATGAGCATGGGGGCTACCCCTATGCTGAAACTCTATGCGCTTGAAACTTTCCACCACGTAGTACGGCTTAAATGGGCTAGTCCGGGAGTTTCGCACCACTTTCATAATCACCCTAACCATGTGTTCAAAGTAAATCCCACACGCGGCTGGATTGTTATTCACCAACGTCGCCGCGTAGCTCCGGTTCATCTCGTCTTCGTCAAAACCCAACTCCTGGGGCCTAACCTGCAGTTTCGCAAGCAGTTTGAGCAATTTCGGCCAATGCACCTCAGATGCAGAAAGCGTCAGAAACACCGTCGGCTTCCCAAGCTGCCTAATCATGGCGAACAGCTCGCTCTTCCTTTTGTGCCAATATTGCACAGTGTTTGGGACGCCTTCCATGAATCCCAAATCCTGCTCAATCAACTGTTTAACCTTGTCAGGATCTTCGATATCCTGTCTGGTCAGACCACGAGTAGTCGCGTTGCTCCGGTACATCATAGCATCTGCGACGAAACACAGTGACGCAACACCTTCATAGCCATGTACAGTACGTGCATTGGCAAAGCACCCCGTCTATCTTTCCTCCGAATCTCACACGAGGCAATGGAAAACGGAGTAGGCTTAGCTTCTGGGGTTATACAACGAGCCTGGCCCAAGTATATCCGGGGGAAAGACAGCTCCTCAGCATGGGTATCATACAAGATGCTCTTGCAATCTCCCGGTGCCATGGTTAAGATCGCGTCTTCATCGTACCCCAAACTATGCTGGTCCAATGTCAAAGCTGTGGCCACATTCATTGAATCATCTAAATTGGCGAGATCGGGACAAGCCTCCACGTTAGTCTTCGTCTGGAGCGACGGCTTCCCTATACAGGCTTCCCAAACGTCCCTCGTCATTGTTTATGCCGTAGTGCTTATACAGCGGCGGGTCTCTCAGTACCTCAACCCATGGTCCAAGCACATTGCGAGAAACCATGTTCGACAGATAGGTAGTTTTGGCAAACATTCTCTTTATGTTCACCACTATGCACTTATCGTCTGCCAAACCGCGAGGCAACTGCTTTAGCATCTCGTCCGTGTCTACCGGCACGTTCACCACGGATCCCTTAATGCCAAACTGACCATTTCTCCAGTTCATTAGACGACGGATCTGAACGAAGGGAATGCGTGGCGAAAATAAACGTTCGGCCACATCCTTCAGAACCGGTAGACCTGGCGGCATGGCCGGGTAACGATACCCATTGGTAACGCTAAAGAGTGGAATCTTCTGCTTAACGAGAAAGTTCTTGCACGTTGTACAAACCCGCGCCACGGTTTCAGCCCACTGTGGCGCCGCCGCTAAACTGAACGTTTCACGCATGGCACTACTCAGCGGCGTCAAGTCTTTCATGTTCCATAGTCTTTCGCACACGTCGCACACATATCCAAACGGATTGTTTATGAAGTCCGTCTGGAAGGTCCGAGTCGCACTGGCGCTTTCGCTGAGTTTCACAGTATATTCAGTCGATCGGCGAGCCTTGACGTCATCGACGGCGTTTTGTTGTTGCTGCAGAAGTGGTCGGGCACGTCGCTCAGCCTCCTGGCGACGCCGCTTTGCTAGACGTTCGTCCCTTTGCTCCAGTGTCTCCGCAGCACGTTTAGCCTTCTTCTGTTCATTCCTCCTACGCTCAACCGCTAATTGCCAGGCAACTACTTCGGGATCCGATGAGTCAAGCTTCTCCGCTCTTCTGCGCTGTTGAGCAGCATTTGCGCTCTCCTTCTCCATGGCTATACCACACTGGCAAACGCCAGTCAGAAGCGCAGCGGCTCCAGCGCAGTGTCAGACGGCGACTGCACAGCGAGCGCGCGCCGGCGCCAGTGCGTCTACGACGGCTACGACGTCACTCCTCTGGAATGCGCAGACCGGCGGCGGCGGAGTGCGCGAGAGGTGCCGGCTCCGGTGGCTCCGGTGCGCAAGCTGTGTGACATCACTGATCCTTGCGCATGCGCAGCACGGCTCTTGAAGTGCCGCGCGAAACGGGCTTGGCTAGGCCAGTGTAGCTAACGCTACGAAATATGAAGGCCTTAGTTCTTTTCCCTTTCCACTCGCGCTACGTCAGCAGATGGGGCGGACGCATGAAGGCTGTTTCACATGCCGCGATTGCAGCGACGAAAATCGTTCCAATCGCTCTGTTCGCTCCCGTCGCTTAATGGCGGTTTCGTTTCAGATGACTTGCGATTGCAGCGACTGCTTTTCCCGCGACAGTAGCGACCGGCTATCTTCAAATGTGTTTAAATAACCGTGCGTTATAATATTATTAACTTTTGTTTTACAGGATTGAAGAACATGCATGTATTGTAATTTAAAAACGGCTGCCAGTGGGTAAATTATTTTGGTGTGCGCAACAGCGGCCCCCGCACATCAGTAAAGACGTGAAAATAGCGGTCGCAGCAGCGCAGCGGCGCAGCAGCTGCTTCGGCTGCTTCGCGTCGTGAAGAAAAAAAAACTTTGCGCCATGGATGTAGCCGCGTAGGAAGGGTCCGCGTATTCTTCTTCGAAGTCGTCGTGCACGCGAAGCATGATCCTCCGTGTCCAGCATCAAGTTGTCAACGAATGGTTCGTGTATCTTGCTCGCAAGTGCCTACTACACTGTAGTGCCTCCGAACCGGACGACGCCGGCATCTAACCAAAGCCCACATTGATGGATCTGCAAATGATGTATATGTGCGTGTCTGTGCACGGAATACGGTTAGTTTGTGTTGTGACCGAATGCGGCAACACGCATGTAACCGAAAACTCACATCTTGAAGGCCGCGAAAAATGACGCCTCTGTGTGTGTGTGCGCGCGTGCGTGCGCGTGTGTGCTTGCATGATGTTGAATAGTTTGTTTTGTGAACATCGATATCACGGATCGTCCGTCGTGGAATCTGTGGTGTGGATGTGTAACAACTAGAACCACAAGTTTATAAGGAGCTGCAGTCACCTGTGTTGAAGCCTGTATGTTGCGTCACTACATTGTGAAGACACGGATGTCGTTTAGTTTCCTAATGCTAGTAGATTACTGCGAGTCTGTCCAAAGAAGCAAAATACGTTGCACTCCCCACGCCGTGCACGAAATGTATTTTTGATGTATAGTCTTATAACAAGTTAGTAGCGTAGTCATGCACTTAGAGCTGTAGTAGACTGTTCCCCTGCTATGCCTCTTTTCTGCTAGAACCGAATTGTTTGCAAAACAGAAAAACAGCCAATAAGGGCCTGAATTAAGTACTATCTCCAAACAGCCTATATATTTAGATACGTGGTTTTACTGCAATAAAAGGATTCTGTCGACAAGCAGAAATATTAACAGGGCTCACTGTGTTTCTGTGACATGCATTCATTGTCTAATGGTTCAGAAACTGCTCTCCATCCTGTTCCATCTCGGGAGTCCCTCGAAGTTTAGAATGTTTTCTTGCCGTAGCATTTCCTCAATCAAATGCGCTTGTTGGAATTGAGAAGCATTTGTGTGAGGGTCACCGCTATAGAGAAAACTGCTGTATTGGCCTTGAGGCACAGAGCATTTCTTCAGAAGGTGAAACAGTATTTGTTTGGGTGGCTCAGTGAAGCTGAGTGAAATCACGCTGTAGGGCATGGTGCCAAAACACCCTCTGTTGTGTGAGTCGGCTTGGCGCAGAGAGAGAAACACACACTTCACGCCTTCTGCAGAAGCTTGCCGGTTCCACCTGTCAAGGCTAGCCAGTTCCGATTCATCGTACTTGATGTGCTTCTTGTGCGACCTTGGTGGCTGCAAATTATTTGTTATATAAACGAAAAAAGGTGTTGCCTGTACAGCAATTACCTAATTATCTGCACAGTATGTTTTTTGGAATGTAAAACTTATAATTATTCAATAACTCTGGCTTGACTGGTTTGATCATTACCAGAACTATTGGTACAGTGTCGTTCCTTGTCTTTCCACCACACATATGCCGTTGTTTGCTTATTGTTCGAGGCATTGGACTCATGGCAAAGGGAGGCGAGAGGATGCACCATCTCATTTTCCTCAAAGTGGCAAGCAGCGAGCATATTTGTGTCATTAACCACCAAAGTCTCTGTCTTTGCATGCTCTCCACACTTCACGCCAGGTCCAGTTGGCTCATTTCTTTTCTCTTTTTGAGAACAGGAGACAGGTAGCTGAGACAGTGCAAAAATAGTGACAGCATGGCATCTAGTAACAAAACAGGCCGCTTAGGTTTGTCAAGAGAGACGTCACCACCAAGATCACCTTCATTGCGTCTCCATTTCGCTGTTTGAGAAATGCTTCTAGCAAACGTAGTTATGGGGCATGAGCTCTCGACCTTTCCTTAGTATTGTACAAGCCCATGCCTCCACTTTCATCAAGCCACTGAGAACGTCGAAAGTAATCGGCTTCACTTTGCTAGATGCACTAGTGTTGTAGTTTGGCGCAACACATTTCTGTCCCATCCTAAAATGGCACTGGTGGAAACCCCAGAGAGCGCAAGCCTTTGTTGCAACACAAAAAGTGCACTTAAAAGTCTGAGAAGCCGGTGAGAGTTGTAAAGTCAGCAGATCACAAAGAATATGCAGCATCCTGCATGCCTTTTCTTCCCAAGGCCATTTACCCATACCTGTTCACAACGTGCAAACGAGGGACTTGCAGCGGCAGGTGTCACCTGCACTGGAGTCACTACATGCAGCTCATTACAAGTGCTGTATGGCACATATTGAAGTGATTATTTATTACAAACTACAGCCAAAATGCCCACAGAGTTTACTTATTGATGCTGCAGACAGAAAACTGAGAATATTTGCAATATATGAGACCGTATCGCAGTTTTTATGCATTGCACCCATAGGATGACATGTAAAAGATGACCACTTGCCGGAAGTTTCATCTGTCGTGATGCAAAGAAAATTCAATTTCCTCCTTGCCAAACCATTTCATGAATGGGCCATGGCGCGCGCTGCCACAGCCTAGCAGATTCCTCTCCTCAAATTCTGCCTTCTCCATGCCTCGAGGACATACCATGTCTCCACCTACATTGTCACTTTGCTCGTAGGATGCCAGGTTTTCTTATCTGCTGCAACCAAGCTGCTCTGTGCGACTGGCAAGTGCTGAAATGGTTCCTGTGCATCTTGCACATTTCAGCCACTTTGTCTAGAGAACACATTTTGGAGAGCTTCTTAGGGGCACAAAAACAACATTCACATTGAATTTTGATGCTTCTTTTTTGGTGTTGCATAACAACCTTTGCGGGTAAGCAATCGCCTGCACTCTCTTGATGTCTTTTCCATTTCTTTGTCCTGGCAAAGGTTTTACTGCCTGAAGTAACTTGCATAGAGAAGTAATCACCAATGGTGGCTATCATGAATCTGATAGGTGCGCATTTTCAGAGGAAAAACTCCACTGCACAATGTCAACAGAATTTCTTTAATGGGCCACTGGGACAAGTTAGGGCAGCATTGTAAGAACACTCTCAGGCCTTTGCAAAGAACACAGCACATTGACAGTGTAAGCTTTCCTGCATGTGCTCTTATTATTCTCTTGAGGTCTTCTTCCATTCCTGCTTCTCCTCCCCCCCTCTTGTTCTTCCTCTTCCATTGTCTTCTTTTTCAAATTCCTTCTCATTTATCATCTGCATCCTCTCCTTCCTTGCCATCGTCATCTCCTTGCTCTTCTGTGTTTTCTCCCCCGGCCCCCAATTCTCCTCGTCTTTGTCGATAGAACCATAGCTGACGACTGACAACATATAAGGCCCAGAGTCGGGGGTGGGTGCTACTACTCCTGTTGGGCTGGGTTCAAATGTGCACAGGCGTGCAGAGAGGGAGATAAACATTACTGAAAGATTGCTAGTTTTCCTTCAGGTGAGTTGGGGTATGGACTTTTTCCTCATTATGAGCGATAGTGGTTTCGGACAGCTGCTTCAGGCACCATTGTCACCAATTTTGAGCATTGTAACAAGCCCATACCGGTTTACGCTGTATTGTTATACCAGGTGCTTAGAAATTTCCAAGGGAATGTGAAAGGCAAATGCCAAGTTCCATTGATCTGTTTCTTGGGCTGCTGCTGCTGTTTCACACATAGCTGCTTTGTTACAGCAGCAGTGGTGACAAATGGCATTTTGAGTTGCTTAAGGTTCTTCTGCAGCATTGTGCCTTCTCGGTCTTCCTCGCAACTAGAGCCTTGTGCACCTGCACCTACAATGATGCGGCATGAGATTTTGCAGCAAGACACAGTCAACTTTGTTGTAATACGAAGACAACAAAGCTGACCGCACCAGCAAGATATACTTAATCAGCTTTACAGTGAAGCGAGAGATGCACTCCACCTATTCGATGCTCGCCTACACTCTGGTTTTTTGTACTGCGCAACACAGCCTTGAAACATAGTAATATAAGGTTTTCGCCTTAATATAGCGTGAGCTTACTTTCTGTTTTTGCAAACTGGCACAGCCACCATGGCAAGTGACAGATTAAAACAATATATAAAAATGGCAAGTTGTAAAAAAGAATCATTGTATGTTTTGTTGCCTGTACAAATTGTCAGTTATCAGCTATACATCAGTTATGTTATATGCACCAGAGACGAGATTGCTTGATTGCTGCATGATAAGAGGTTGGGAAGGGACCGCGCATGCTTGCTGTTTGTATATATTCTTGGGTTAGCGCCTTGAATAAAGTAGCTGGAAGTGCCACTCTTCCTGTTGTTCTCTTCTTGTTTTATATCAACTAGGCCAACAGTCTTGTGAAAGACAAATGTGACAGTTGGGGCATCACTGCTAAACTGTTGTTTGCAACTCCATAAGAACAAGCAGTGCAAGACCCTTCTGTGTGACATAATATTTACATTCAAATGTTATAAATGTCGCAATCTTTTCCTATACTTTAATAAGCTGGTAATTAGGCCTTATAATGTCTTCAGTAAAGATGCAACACTTAAAGAGCCCCTCGACTAACATGCACATTTAGTGCACAGATTTTTTAACATGCTTGTTTGAGATGTATATTTTTTTCCCAGGCATGGCTGCAAAACAGCATGCACTGCCAAGACACCATTTCTGCCATGCATCCCTAGTGCATTGTGCCGTACTTTAGTTGGGTCATGTTTACGCATTAATGCACACTTGCTTTTCCTTTATGAATTTTAATAGAGAGATTCATGTACATGTGTTGTTCTCACAATTTCTTTCCTGGTTGGACCTTTATTTGTTTGCAGTACGTATTACATAAAATTACACTACATAATGTGCAAACATACACACTTCATTTGCAGAAATCAATTTTATAATGCCATGACAAAGTTACACGGTTTTTTAATTTCATCACAAGATATGTTCGAAAAATGCATAATTCTATAAACTTATGCACTTGTAAAAGCAGGATTTATGTAATAATGAAACCATTCTCAGATATGTCGGCAAGCTGTTTCTATTTAGTTTGGCATGGCTTCACACCTAAATATGCATGTTCACAACTGAATGGCTATTCAAGTGCAACACTGGTCCATACCCAAGAGGAAACTATAACCCACAGAAAAAGGATGCAACAAGGCAACTTCCCTGCATGATTTTGATTAGCTGTGATCTTTCACATTTTCTTCTATATAAGAACTGTATAAGAACTTTGCAGGCTGCTTGCCCACTTTTCTTTTTTTTGTGTTTCTTTTTAAGTGATGTGCTATAATGAACATCATAAACAAGACAAAACAAGTACACTGCAAGCATTTACGTGCACAAGTAATCTTCTTTGAAGTGTTGTTACATGCCATGAAGGTTTTACAAATAATTATAACTATATAAAGTGAGAACCGGTGCAGGAAATATACAAATCCTATAAATATATGCGTATAAATATATGTGAAGGAAAAAATGTTGTCCACGAGATAAGAAAAGAAGAAAAAGCTGCTATTAATAATACTTGTTGCGCATCAACGCTTTGAAAGTAAATCAACGACGCTGCTAGCATTCCTGATATGGTACGTTATAAAAGCACACATTAATACACCAAAAATTATCTAAATTTAGTTACTGGTCGCATAGTCAGTCCAACAATGACGTGCCCGATTTACGGCATCGGTGTAAGGCGAAGTATTTCTGGTTAATTAGCGCGCCCCGTATCCATGAAAACTGCATGCATTAACAGTTCAGAAAGTTCCGGCGACATACAAAGGTCTCGGCTTCTTGACAAAACACTTTAATTGTAAGTTCGTGTGTCGCGCTCCCGATATCGCGCCGCTAGAATGTGAGTTCGATTTCCGGCCACGGCGGCCTCATTTCGATGCGGAAGAAAAGCAAGAGCATTCGCCGAATTGGCGCACAAAGAAGCAGCCCGCCATCGGATGCCTCGCGACCACGTCGTGCTCAATCATTATTATCGCAGGCTCATAGCATTTACAACGCGCAATGCGCGTGTGAGTGCACGCAATGTATGTGCTGTAATACCTTGGCTGTGCGGCAACAACAGGCAATCTCAAAGAGAGAGAGAGAGAGAGAGAAAAAAGAATGATTGTGCATGCAAGGCAAGTCGCACACATTCGATAGCGTCGAGTCTCAACTAGAGTACATCAACCAGCGGGAATCTTTCTCCGCGCACGGAACAAAATGCGTTCGTGTGTTGTACTACGTCGAAGCGAAAGCTCGACGTAGTACACAAGAAAGCTAAAACACCAACCCAGTGCTTCAATAAAAACATACAAGTGGAGGAATGCCGAAGTATGAGGTTTTATTTTTTTCCTTCTCGTGTCGCTATTAATAGTACTACATACCAGATTCGGTAATCCACGGCTCCGATCGCTCCGATCATAAAACACACACTCCACCGCCATGACAGCGAAACAGCTCGGGGGCTGCTGCTCGGCGCAATTTCGACGGGAAATCGTTCGGATCGCTGCGATCAGAGCGACGAAATTCCAACTTTTTGGTCGCTCGTCGCAGACCGTTGCGACAAGAGCGATCGCGATTTTTTTTAAAAAAATCGCGATCGCTCTAGTCGCCGAAGCAAAATCGCTGTGTTTCTGCGTCATGTGAAACGGCCTTGAGGCGGCGAGCGCGTTTTGCGGTTTTGTCCGTCGCCGTGACACGACGCATCCGCGCGTCCGGATCACGCTGGTGCGCGTTGATCGCGCGTCTCCAGAAACTCATTCCCTGACGCGTTTGTACAGTCGTACATCTCTTCGCTGTTCAGTCGGACGTGTTTTCTTCGCTGTGAAAAGAATGTGAAAGCGACGACGCCGCGATGCCGTGCAAATGCTGTGTACCTCGATGCCGCGGAAACTACACGGGATACACGAAGGTGCACGCCTTCAAGTTCCCGAGAGATCAAGCTCTAAGGGACGCTTGGATTCGCGCTGTGCCACGGGAAAACCTCACGGTCACCGAAAATTCTAGCGTAAGTTTCTTTTATTTAGGTGTTAGTTAATTGAAAGGTATATACGTACATGTGTACGTGGCTCATGAGCCGCATGTTTGTGTGACCTGTAGCCGTCGGTTTGCTGATTGGAGAGAGAGAGAGAAGACTTTGTTATACAGATTGGGCCGGTAGTTGGATCGTGGCGGCCTCAGGTGGCAGCTCAGAGTCCCTGGACTCGGGCGGCATCTTCGGCTTGCCGGACGGCCCAGAGCTGGTCGTTCAACTCCGAGCTTTTGAGGGTCTCCTCCCAGCGGCGGCGGCGCCCACGGAGAAGGTCTCCCGCGGCTCCCGCAGCCGGGGCGGCGGCGGGAACGAGTGAGCTCGAGGCTTCCGTTGATCTAGAATAGAGTGCCGTTAAGGGCGCATCGCGAACGGCGGCGGTTGTCTGACCGTTGTTGCCGGCACATTCCCAGAGCATGTGGCTCAGCATTGCTCTGTGCCCGCACACTTTACACCTATCGGTGGGGTATAAGTTCGGGTAGCAGTGGCGTAATACTGCCGGGCTAGGGTATGAGTGCGTCAGCAGTAAGCGGTAGCTTACGGCATCGCGCCTGTCTAATTTATCATGCGGTGGCGGGAATTTACGTCTTTCGAGCCTATAGTTTTGTGTAATGTCTCGGAACGTTGTCAGACGATCACCCCATGACCACTGTGATCCTTGTTCCTGCTGCGAGGCTGTCGAAGTGTCTCGATCCGGCAGACCCAAAGCCCCGCTCTCGGGAGCGGAGGCGGCGACCATGTAATGTGCCGCGGCTCGGTGAGTTTGACCTCGAGCCACAGCATGGGCCGCCTCGTTGCCCGTGAGCGGGACGTCGGTGTGAGCCGGGGTCCATAGGAGGAAGACTAGAATTTTGGGGTTGTGAGCGCGACGCCGAGTCGCGATCGTCGCACATACGAAGAATGCGGGCCGCTTCCTGTGAGACTCGACCGCGCGCGAAGCTGCGCACTGCCGCCTGCGAGTCGCTGATCACGATCGCAGCGCTCGGCACTGCGTCGAGTGCCAGGGCTATCTCGGCTTCTTCGGCCGCCTCCGTGTGTCCCGTGGTCACCGTGGCGCTCGCGAGGCATTTGCCCGTACGGTGAACAACCGCAACTGCGTGTGCGCTTCTTTCACCATATCTCGCGGCATCTACGTATACGACCTCATCGCTGTTGCCGTACTTCTTTTGAAGGTCTCTAGCTCGCTCGTTACGGCGCCCGACATGGTGCGTCGGGTGCATATTCTTGGGAAGCGGCGGAACGATCAGGCGCTCGCGGACCGAGGCAGGAACATCTGCCTTTTCTCCCTGCTGAGTGTGGTATCGGATGCCAAGCGACTCGAGGATATGTCGACCGGCCTTTGACTTCGATAAGCGTTCGTACTGCCCAATGGTATGGGCCTCAATTAACTCATCGAGTGAGTTGTGAAGTCCGAGCGCTACAAATTTTTCGGTGCTCGCATTGAGCGGAACGCCTACCGCTCTTCTGAAAACCTTTCGTATCATGCAGTCGATTTTCTTTTTTTCAGATCCCATCCACTTGAGGTGAGGGGCAACGTATGTTATACGGCTTATTGCGTACGCCTGCACGAGGCGGAGCGCGCAGTGTTCTCGCATACCGTTACGTCTATTCATGATGCGACGCAAGAGTCGGATCGTGTCGTCTACAGAACGACGGAGTCTGCGCACCATCTCACCGTTATGACCGTTGCCCTGCAGGTGTAACCCTAGAACTCGAATATTGTCTACATGTGGTATGGGAGTACCGTCTGCCAATAGAACTCATATTTTGAAGCATTCTTTTTCCTCGTCACGCGGCGTTCTGCGTCCTCTACTTGTGGGTTTGTAGATTAAAAGTTCGGACTTGGCTGCCGAGCACTCGAGGCCCGTTTCTCGCAAGTACTCCTGAACCTCATCTACTCCCGCCTGTAGCGTTAGCTCGACGTGACCGTCGCAACCTCCTCCGCGAACCCAGAGGGTGATGTCATCCGCGTAAAGGCTATGATATAGTCCGTTTATGTTTATCAATTTCTCTGGTAGTCCCAACAGTACTAAATTAAAGAGTAACGGTGAAATTACGGAGCCTTGAGGCGTGCCCGTCGAGCCCATCTCAAATTCTCGCGATTCCTCGTCTCCGACGACGACGCGCGGGCGTCTACCTTCAAGAAAATCACGAATGTAATTGTATCTTTTTTGACCTAGTCCTAACGTTTCAACTTGTTTTAAAATAGCTTCGTGTTTAACGTTATCAAATGCTGATTGCTGAATCGCTGATTGGAGCTTATTTTTTTTCTCGGTATGTGAACTTCATTTCATGGACGAGGACATTATTCGAGACGCGACACATACAGATCAAGCAACTGGCCTCGTAATGACAGTGCCGCTATCTCATGTGCGCCTTCGCCCAGACGCTGTACCGTCGAAGTTCCCGAATTATTCGAGCTACTTGTCCAGAAAGACCGCGAGGAGGGAAGATCCTGACTCCAAGCGCACGCGCATAGAGAATGCAGCCCTTCAGAAAGCCATCACTGAATCCAACGAGGCGTTTATCAGAGCACGCGAGGAGGATAAAGTCAACAGTTTGAGCCAACTTGCCAACCACTTAAGGAGCCAAGGGATGAAGTTCTGGGATGTTATCGAAAGAAATGAAAGGCTTCGTCTCATTCACATTGTCGACGATGAAGCACCGTGGTTGAAATACTCTGTTTGCGTGAAAGGAGACTTGAGCGTGACACTACACGTTATGAAAACGGCCGTAAAAAAGCTAGGTGCAAATCTCTGCGTTCCCGAAATCGCTAACAGTAAAAGGGGTATGGTGGAACTCCTGGAAGGCATCGAGAAGTGGGACGGTGACCTGATGTCCAACTCAGTCGCCGAAATTTGCGAGGCTGTTTGTTTACTGCTTGATCAGCTTTGCACGTCCCAAGCAGAAGACGACGCCAACTGTATTCGATTTCTGAAAGAGCAAGTCACCTTGCACCTATCGAAAAAACAGCGCAGGCGCTACTCTGCTGATTTCATGATGTTTTGCTGTATTCTTTTCACTATATCGCCCCATGCATACGCGTTCATACGTAGCCATGGAAGCGTCACCTTGCCGCATCCTATGACGATAAGATCAGTGTGCTCGTCTTATGGTATGAGTCCTCAACAAGAGCATCAGAGTGAAACATTCCTCAGCTACATGACAACAAGAACCTCCGCGTAACAGAATTGTGTACCAACATCCATCAGACCCTTCAAGGCAGCTGTTCTTCGTTATAGACCCAGTGCACATTCTAAAATGCATACGAAATAACTGGATCAATCAGAAGAATGACCAAATTTGTTTCTACTTCCCGTAGATCCAAGGAGACACGTCAGAATCAGAGCGAATGCAAACAGCGTCATTTGCAACAATCAGGGACCTTCACAGCAAAGACTGTGACCAGCTGTTGAAATATGGCTATGGGCTGTCAAGAAAAGCCCTCTACCCTTCGCATCTTGAAATGCAGGACGTAAAGCTTGCTTTACAAATCTTCAATGATTATTTACCAGAGGCGTTACGTGCTCTTGGAGGAAAGCACAACCTATTCTCTTTCGAGGCCACGGCTACATTCATCGAGATCATACTCAAGTGGTGGAAAATTGTAAACGTCAAAACTCCATGGAAGGGAGAAAGGCTTAGAGATCACTTCAACAACCAGTGCTTTCCATTGATAACGATCCAAAAATTGACTTCTTGCACATGTTTCTGAAGTGGCTGGATGAGTGGAAAAACAAAGGTTTTGACAAGGGTACTCTCACAAAGTAGACTCACGCTGCTCTCGAACACACCACCTATGCGCTTGTTGAGCTCGCTAGGTACAGCCTCGAAGAGCTTGGAATGTCGTAATGTCCTTTTTGGGAAGATTCAGACAGACTGCCTTGAAGATCGGTTTGGAAAGTATAGGCAGCTGGCAGGTGCCCAATATCACATCTCCATCAGGCAGATATATGAAGTCGAAAACAAGCTGCGCCTGCAGAGCACCTTGCCTACAGTTTCCCCTGACCGGCACTGGGAATGTGTCCGAACGCAAGTCGAGGAAATGCTTCCCAGCAGCAACGTTGTTGTTACCAGCCAGGCTCTTACGAAGATGCAGGACGTCCTCCCAGTCCTCGTCTACGTTGCAGGTTATGCAGTATACGGGACCCTTAAAAAGTTGAATTGCGAGCAATGCAGGGACTCGTTGACCGTGGACAAGAATATAGCAGTCTCTGCCACAAACGAACATTATGGTCTCGTGAAGCAGATGGACCGAGGAGGTTTAGTTTTCCATCAATGTTTGCACTTAACGCAGTTGCTCACAGCTACGTTGTAGTAGAGCAGCTCGCTACAGAGCCAGCACTGCTTATGATGCCTGAACAACGCTACGTCGTAACGAAAATGACGCTACAATTGCTGGCTAGTGAAGAGCAGTCCGACTTCGACACGTGTGAGAATGGCCACACAGTTGAATTAATGCTTAAACAGATCCTGCGGTGCAGAACCAACATTCTTCTAAAGAACTTTTGTAGGAAGCTGAACGACAAACTTCTCGACGCTGCCGATAAATCAAAAAAAGGAAAGCCACAACTCTCGAGGCCAAATAACTGCATGCATTGCATATAATATAAAGCGAGTACGAAAAGAAACTAGGCTTCGTAAATAAATGTTTTGCTACTACAGTTTTCTGGCGTTCTATTTTTTTAAATACATGCATGCTTGTTCTTGCAGAAAAAAAATGTTTCCGCGCAATGCACCTGCGAGACAACCTCTCTTGAACAGCGCTCCAAATCACTTTTTTTAATCCGTCCCATCGTGTGACGTCACGCGAAGAGAGCTAAGGCCTTCACATTTTTCTAGAGGGTGTTGGCTAGGTGCTGCCTTCTTTCATCCTTTTTTTTCTGGGCGCTGAGAGGCGTGGGGGGAGGGACAAGAAAGAAAGACGTCGGATGCGGGATGCGGGCGCATGTGTGTTTTTGTTTTAGTTTTTTCTTTCGCGGTGAAGTAGAAATATCAAGGGGCTACGAGCTCGGCGCTCGGGGAACTATTATTACTACCACAACTGCTCCGAAGGAGCCGTAATGTTCTTTTAAAACGCAATCTCGTTGGTCTCAGCGGCGGGCGCGCTAGCGCCCGTCGCTGACGCTCCTGGCTCTGGCAGTAGTGACACGAGCCAAATAGTGAGAGCGCCGAAGGCGCACCGCGAAGCGACGACGTATGTCAACGGGCCCTCCAGTGACACGGGCGAACCACCGACACGCTTAAAATAGCTATAACAGGAAATGCGCCGGCAGGGATAAAATGCCGGCAGCCTTCCCGTGCAGGCAGCCTTCCCGTGCAGGCTACTCTCTGCCGGCTGCCGGCATGTGCGACTGTAAACAAACATTACCGGAAATGCGTAGGCGGCCTCACGTGGCCTCGCGTGCTGCCAATAGCGGCGCAGAACGCGTCCTGTGCATTGCTCCGGATATGTTAAGGAAATACGCGTCCCAGCCGGCTAGCCAGTTCAGGGCCGTCACGCCCAGCCGCGTCCGCCAGCGTCCCGCCGAGCTCCGGCCCAGCCTAGCACGCTGGCACCAGCGCGCGCCACGCACTGCCCAGTCCCCTCCGTCCTCGTCCTCTACACCTGTCGTCGTCCTCTCGCAGCGTCCCTTGGCGGCGATCCCCGCAAACTACAGGTGACTACTTACTACATCGGAGGAAGGACAGACCCAGGCCCTAAGGAGTTTCGTCCCTAAAAATGGAGCAGGAAAAAAAGATGTGCACGGACACACGGTAACCGTCGTGATCGGGTGCTACCAATACATGATGATGCATGCTACGTCGTGATGGCGGGTGGAGCGCATAGCATCCCAGAAGTACGCCAGACGAAGGCTGCCTGAACAAGAGCGTTTTCATAGAGGCGGCTATCGTTTGTATAGCCACCGTGAAATTATCTATAGTACAATCTGGTGCGACTCGGTGCAAGCATAAACAACGCTATCTATAACAGTAAGCAGCAGCCATGCGCGCGCACATATAGCGCATTCTACTTTGCAGCAGCCCTTCCTTCTTATGGTGGATACCGCTGTACTGGTTTCTTGACTCGCGTCGAACGTCGTAGCACAGGACCAGATGATTCTTCGGTGTTGGGGGCTCCATTAGGCTTGACTTGAGTTTGCAATGATGACGCGGCCACTGTTTTGGTTGTTGCAGCCGCGGGGCTGTCCCTCAGACGAACCTGGTCCATGTGGCGCTGAAGTAGCCCGGCTGATGTCTGGATGGTCATCATACGGGCACCTTTCAATTGTTCGATTGTGCCAGGTAGCCACTTCTCCCCATCCCCGAAGTTTCGGGCCCAAACTGCGTCACCTGGACCCAATATGCATGGCGTGTCTTCCTGCAACAACAAAGGAAAAGACAATGGCGGAGAAAGACACGTGTCCAAACGAGAGCGAATCGGGAAGTTCAGAAGCCTCTGCGAAGGTGACTTGTCACCTTGCGGTGTTCTTCGGTAGTTGAAGAGAAGCCTGGCCAGTCTTGTAGACAGGCTACCCTGCGGAAGCTTCTTGACGCCGTCTTTGATTGTACGTACGGCCCTTTCTGCGAGACCGTTCGAATGCGGGTGGTATGGGGCAGTTCGTAGGTGCTTCACGTTGTTTCCGGACAAGAACTTTGCGAACGTCTCCGATGTAAACTGCGTTCCGTTGTCCGTAACAATCGTCCTAGGGATAGCAAAGCGACTGAACATCTCACGGAACGACGTGACAGTCGATTCAGCTGTGGCGTGTTGCATAGGCCCTGTCTCAATCCATTTGGAATGGGAGTCCACTGCCACTAATATCATGGCACCATTCACTGGACCGGCAAAATCGAGGTGAATGCGGGATCAGTTTTCTTGAGTTGGCGGCCAGTTCATCGGTGCCTGCGCCGGAGGCCAACGGCCTTGCTTGCACTGCATACATCGAAATTCTTACTGAGGTGTTCGATATTTTGGTCTAGTCCCGGCCACCACACATTTGTTCGCGCGACCGCCTTCATAGCCGAGGCTCCCTGATGCATCTCGTGCAGAATTTGAAGGGTCCTCTCGCGTGCAGCCTCCAGAATGACTATTCTATGGCCCCAGAAGATGAAGTCGTGTGCAACCGTCAACTCAAGCTTTCTTGCCACGTAAGCTTTCAAGCATGGATCCACTTGTATTCCTTGTGGCCATGACTTGACTGTTCGCAATACCTTGTCGGCTTTTGTCAATCGGCGAAGCTCGCGTGACATCATACTTGTGTCGTCAAGTTGCTGCAATGAATGCACGTACTCTGGTATTTCTTTGGCGACATCGTCAGGGGTCGTAAGAGGAAGTCTGCTGAGGGCGTCGGCATTTTGGTTGTCTCCTCCGGGCTTGTATTCTATCCGGTACTGGTAGGCTCCCAACAGCAAAGACCAGCGCTGGATGCGAGCAACTGCCATGATAGATGTAGGGCGGTCTTCGCGGAACAAGCCAACGAGCGGTTTATGATCGGTTACAAGAATAAAGGGCCGTCCCAGCAGGTAATCACGGAACTTGGTTACGCCGAAAACCAATGCTCGAGCTGCGAATAATTCCGTTCCGCCTGGGTCAGTGTTCGCGAACGGAATCCTACCGGTTTGTCGACGCCATCAACACGATGGGGAAGAACTGCTCCTATGCTATCTGGAGAGGATCGCACTCGAGCCGCAACGGCTTGGTTCGGTCGAAGTTCATAAGCATTTTGGCATGTCGGAGTGCTTCCTGCGATCGTTAAAATGCCTGTTGCTGACTTGAAGTCCCCTTCCACCGGCAATCCTTCTTCAGAAGGTCGTATAATTGAGCAAGCGTGGTTGCCATACACGGAGGAACTTGCTCCTCCCGTGTACACACGAGACGAAGGCTCCCTGAACAAGAGCGTTTTATTAGAGGCGGCTATCGTTTATGTGATGAGATCACAACGAACGTTCGTTTTTGCGCCGTAGTTGTCCGCCGCCGCCGCTGCTGCCGCCGCCGGTGTCCGTAACCGCTATCGCTGCAAATTTTAGAAAAAAAAAATAACCAGGACCGACGAGTATTCCAACTAGTCCCCTGCCTGGATTCGAACCCAGGCTCTCTGCGTGGCAGTCTAGCGTTCTACCACTGAGCTACGCCTGTTTTTTTTTCTTTAATACCTGTCTTTGGTACAATGCTTGTATCAACAAAGGCATACAAAAAGCAAATTTTCAGGGTGTCACACATAGAATTCCATCATCGAGTGCTGGCTTGGCCACATCAAAATTCCGGCAAAGCAGTGAGCGGTTCTACTCTTGAAAGCCACTCAGGGGTTTCCGCATACGCCTTCTGAGTTTCAACGAACCAATACACACTTTCGCGGAAATAAGCACGTGCAGGCCGCGCGTCCTTATCGCAGTGGTAACCTGCCATTCTTGCTCGCCATATACAGTGGAGGCCCATGAGCATGATCAAGTCATAGGGTACCCCGCCCTTGTTATCAATGCTTAAGAACCTTATTCCATACGGGTCTAGGGGGAAATCTTTCTTCATAGTCCTTTGTAAAACGTCACAAAAGTAAACTCCCTCCCAGCAGTGTAAAAAAACATGGTCTATTGTTTCTGGCTGCTTGTAAATTAAACAGTGTGAATCCCACGGCAAAAATAAACCCTTCCCTTCCCTTCCAAAAATCTTTTAACGGGCAATGTTCCCGAGTGGAGTTTAAAGAAGGTTTTAGTTCCCGGCTGAACGTGCATTTTCTTAACTCTCTTTAGGACATCTGTGCCAGGACCTCCACTGTACAAGGACCTATACAGAGGCACAGGAAAAACATCACACAGCGCGAAATACAGTTCTTTTCTTTTCACAGCGCTAAAGTAGTCTCTTGAAAATCGGGCCATCAGAAATCTAACACTGAATACAATTTCTTTATAGTAACCGCTCAACCATCCACCACACTCTGCAGTTGACACAACGTAGTCGGGTAGCCAAGCCTCAATTGACACACTGTACGCAAAAACGGGTCTGTGACATCTCGCAGAAAGAAGAACCTGTTAACCATTTGCCGCAAAAAGAGGTGACTGAGACCAAGGCCCCCTTCTTTAACACGTCGGAACAAGTTCGTACGGCTACAGCTTTCCCATTCAGAAGCCCAGACAAAGACGGCAAAAATTCTGTGAAGCTTCTGCACATTTTTCCTCGAACAGTGCAACACTTGCATAACATACCAAAGCTTACTTATCAAAAAAAGGTTGCAAACAGTGGCTCTGGCAAAAATGGATAAGTGTGCCCCTTTCCATTTCCCCGCTTTCTCCCGTGTGTCTTCAATCTGCTTTTTTCAGTACGTCTCACTGTCGCGATAGGCATCGAGCGGGACACCTAATACTTGCCAGGTGTCGTCGCCCAAGGCACGTTTGCAAAATGGTCTGGCTTCGTTGGCCACAGGCCATGCCATAGCCCAAGGCACTTGGACCAGTTAACACCACTCCCCGTGACTTTGCTAAATCTCCGCACAGTTTCGACGGCCTCCGTTATACTGTGTTGATTCCTTGTGAAAATAGCCACATCATCTGCGTATGCTAATAGCTTCACTTCGACTTCTTGTAACCTAAAGCCATTTATGTTGTAGTTTTGCATTATTTTCATGCACAGGGTTTCGATATAAATACAAAATAAGAGAGGGCTAAGGGGGCATCCCTGACGCACCGAACGTTGCACGTTTATGGGGGCCCCCAAACTCTTATTAACAATCAATCTCGTCGTGCAGTTTCGGTACGCCAAGGCCACTCCCTCGCTAATAACAGAACCAACGTTAGCATGGTTTAAAACAGCAAACAAAATTTCATGATCAACACAATCAAAAGCTTTCTCGAGATCAATCTGCAAGACGGCAACCTGACTGTTTGAATGATCACAACATTCAAGTATAGTATACTGCGCGCTGTGTGTATATTCATCAAAATAGTTCGGCCTTTAATCCCACATGTTTGATGAGACCCAACGATTTTCTGAATCACGGTCTGTAACCTTCGCGCTAGTACTTTCATGAAGACTTTGTACTCCACGTTAGTTAGAGCTATTGGACGATAGGCTGTGACCGATCGTAACTTGGCTGCATCATCTGTTTTAGTTATAAGTACCGTGTGGGACGAGCTGTATGAGGGAGGCAATGTATTCAGTTTGTAAGCTTCGTTAAAGATAACCGTCAAGACTGCACTTATTTCTCTCTTAAACTCTTTGTAAAAGGCGGCTGTGAAGCCATCGGGACCTGGCGATTTGCCTGCATTTAACTTATCTATCGCCTTCTCAACTTCGGTTTGTGTTATTTCCTGTTCCAGTATCTCTTTTCTTTCGTCTTCCAGCCGAGGAATTACGCTCAAAAACGCATGCCTGAACGTGTTGACATCAACCTCGTGCGACGCGAAAAGCGCCTGGTAATGCTCTGTGAAAGCAGTATTGATGTCCTCAATGCTTGTTGATAATGTACCTCCCCATTCGACGGCGTTAATATGATTCCTCTCGGCTCTGGCTTTTTCCAAGCATAACGCTCGTTTCGACGGCATTTCACCTGCAGCGGTGTCTTCCGCTCTCGCCCTCACTAGTGCACCCCGATAACGCAGTTCGTCCAGTTGCTCTATTTTTTGCTTAACTTTTCTGATGTCGTCCATCCATTTTCCCGGGGCATGGCTCTCTTGCTTCAGCAGCTTATGAAGTAGTGCTTTTAAGTCAGATTCCTTTTGCTTTTCCTCAAAACGAATGCAGGTTGCCCTCTCTATTGCTTTTATTTTTAGAGTTTCCTTGCATAGTTCCCATTGCTGCCATGTGTGAAGGGTTTCAATGGGGTTTACTTTGCTAATTTCCTCCCTGACTGCGCGATTATAAATTTCGTCCAGCAGCAGCCTGTCCTTAAATTTCCACATTTCCCATGTAAAGGAACTGCCTCGCTTTTTAGTGCCTATGCAGCACTCGACTAAGCAGTGGTCTGAAAAAGATACTGGCACTACCTCGTAACTCGTAACATGCGGTACAATACCTACGGACACATATATGCGATCAAGACGCGCATGGCTTGAGCCCTCAAATCTTGTGTACTTCATAGTACGCGCTCCCTCCAAACATTCCGCCACGTCAGCCAGATCCCAGTCGTCTACGATCCGTGACAAAACTTCGGTGCTGTTGTCACGAAACCCACGATTACTTGTTTTGTCGCGCGCCCTAAGGACACAGTTAAAGTCGCCGAGCACTACAAGCTGTCTGTCCCTGCACAGGCGTTCTTCGATGTTATGAAAAAACATAGCTCTTTCATTGACCTTATTTGGTGCATACAAGCACAGAAAACGCAAATCTCTGCTGTTCCACGATAAATCGAGTATGGTACATCGACCTGACACACATGAATAATGCTCATGCAATTCTAGTCCCGGTAACTTCTTTACGAAAATAACACAGCCAGCGGATGTGCCCACAGCGTGGCTGACAACCGCAAAAAACCTAGACACGAAACGTTGCACCATGCTGCCGGTCTCCTCCTCACCGTCGACTTTGGTTTCCTGCACGGCCAATACATCTATGTCTCGTTCCGTTAAAAGCCGGTAAAGCTGGCCTTGCTTTCTTTTACCTGCCAGTCCTCTAACGTTCACGGTGGCGACTTTTAACGAAACGGTAGGCTCCATTTTCACGAAAGGAAAAAGGGACCAGCAGCATTGTGCTTACCTCTCGCGTCTGGCCCCTGGCTAGATGTCGCCATGGCCGGCAACGCCATCCGGGGCAAGAACTCCCGCTTGCCCTACTGCCTCTGCGTTCCTGACGCGTCTATCGGCCGCAGCGTTCGGCCGAGGTCGAAGGGATGAACGCCGTCCTTGGGGAGTCTGCTGGGGGCTCCTCAGTCTCAGGCACCTTAACTTGAGCACCGTCGTCGCAGGAAGGTGGGTGGGGGCGCTTGGAAGCTACGGTGACTCCAGCGGACGTGAGGGCAACGCCCTTATCTGGCTGCAACTCTGTCGGGCCCTGCGACTCGACGGCCATGGGTACGGACGCTGGCCTGTCCTCCATCACTTTCACAGTAGTGTCGACTGAAGCAGCCGAGTCGCCCACCGTTCTTTGGTGCCCTGGTACACCGGGCTTGCGGCACGCGCCTACTGAAGACGCTGGCAAGGCATGTGCACCCGGCAGGCTGTCCTTAGACCCAGACGCTTCGTCCGCGGCTTGTTGCTCCACCGGACGCTCCCCTTTCGTAGCTTCGCCGCCGGGGGCTGCCGACGCATCCACTGGTCCTGCTCGCTTCCCCTCCTCGACACCGGGGAACTTTGCAGTCTCGACGGACGTGGCCCGTGCCGTGGCAACGGAGGCACTGCATCGCCCGTCCAGGCACGACCACAAGAGCCAACTCACCAGCAACTCGGACCTGGTGCGGCAGGTCATCCACCTTAAATCCCGGCTTTAACTTCAAAAGCACAGTTCTCGTGGTGGAACCCTTTTCGCGCATGCCTTGGACGCGCCAGCGCTCTCGCGTCACCTCGGTGACGTTCCCGAACACGGCGAATGCGGTCCGGATGTGTTCGTCTTGGACGCCATGAAGCATCGCAATGCAGGCGCAGTTTCACCTGCTGGTCCTCGGGGTCGAACACGATACACCGGCGGCCTTTGATTTTCAGCTCCTTAACCGCGGCCAGTTTCTTTGCAGCTTCTCCGGTGTTGAGGGTTACCGCCCAGACATGGTTTATCTGGTACGCCCCCAAGGCGACGACGTCAGGGAGCACACCAGCTGCGGCGAGGGCGTCTCGGAAGTCTTCGACCCTATAGGGCCGCTCACGCACGTCGCTGTGCAAAAACAACGTGTTATGAACAACACGACCGGTAAGCAGAGTAGGCAGCACAATCTCGTAATCGGTGTCTTCAACGGCCATCCTGTTTCCGCGGCCGGCAAGGGCCGCTAACGCCGCTCCGTCGGAGCCGAGCATCCTGCGTCCGTTCGCAAAATGATTAGTTATGGCGCAGGAGATGCCTACCACTTCTACTTACACTAGTTTCCTCAAGCGTTTAAAGTGGCCTCTAAGAAAGTAGCTCCTCCAGCTTACGCTGCCACTGTCCTGCGGTTCCGCGCAGGCCTGGCTCTTTTTATAGCCACCGTGAAATTCTGTATTGTACAATCTGGTGTGACTCGGTGCAAGCATAAACAACGCTATCTATAACAGTAGGCAGCAGCCATGCGCGCGCACATATAGCACATTCTACTTTCAGGAATGCATTTTAGAGCACGGAAGCACCGCCCCTTCAAAAACGACATAGCATTCTCGCGGAGTGAGAATGCATAACTAGGACAACTGATACCTCATTACATCACCAACCAGAGGCAGCTTTCCCGGACGTCGGCGTTTAGCTCGGACGAATCCTACTACTTGGCGCATAACCTTCACCTTTTAGGGGCGAAGCTCCTTAGGGTGTGGGTCGTTCCCTCCTCTGTAGTAGTAGTAGTAGTAGTAGTAGTAGTAGTATAGTATGTATGTAGCCACCTCGCGCCGCCGGGAGGCTCGCGTTCGCCCTCGGCCCGTGCCTCCCGGCAGGCGAGCTCTCTCAGTCTTCCATCTGCTGTCTTGTGAGAGAGAGAGATAGAGAGAGAGAGCGAAAGGCGCGCGTGGACTATGGAAACGCTCTTTCTTCGATGAACGCTCTACGAGCTCGCAAAGAAGGAGAACGCGCCCTCACCCGCGAGAGACAACGTTGGCGCAGGCAGGGTCTTCTAGCGAGTTTCTTGATTGTAAAATACCGACTAAGCGTGCTGGAGAACTGTTCACCTGCCACCCATATATATATATGTATATATATATATATATATATATATATATATATATATATATATATATATATATATATATGCACTGGATTGACTTGCAATGAAGTGCCGGTGGGAGATTGCACTTGTGCGTAGCTGAACCATAAGGATTCGTAGCGTGCGCGCTAACTAACTTAATCCGGAACTCGGCACGATCTATGATAAAGCTCCGGAGCTTCGCCCACTCATCCTCATTCACTCCGTGGACATGCTGTGAATTTTTTTGGATCTCGCGTGATTTCTAGAGAGATACGTCACTGCAATGAAGAAATATAAACTAAAGAAAGGTCCAGACACACGGTTTCACAACTTGGTTCGCTGCCGTTTGTCTTTATCGGCGATAAAGATAAGACCGGCGAGCCATGAAAAAGTGGGTTCTATATATATTGCAAGGGCGAATTTCAGGTACGAAAAAAGAAGATATCGTCTTTATCGGTTATTTTGAACGTACAGCAGGCCGTATTTATTTCTTTGGTAATTTTCGCCCTGTCGAAGGCGTCGACCAGCTGTAGATCTTGAAGGCCTTGCTGCATGTCTGACAGTTGGAAGATAACATTTGGCATTGTTAATTTACAGGCTGTTGCCCCGTATGCCTGAGTTTCGTCCCCGTCTATTTCGCCTTGTTTATGCCAGTTAGGCTTTTCTGGCGAGAGAAGGGGCAATGCGTGCTCCTTCTTGCTGTATTTGTGCAACAACTGTGTATGCCGCAATTTAGCACTTGGCACCCCGGATACCATGCAGGGCTAGCAGTTGGACTTGTCTCCACCTTCATCAAAGAGTTGTCATCGCCTGTGCTCACAAACCTGACTACTTCTTTTGCATGACATATGCAGACGGTACCGATTGCAGATATGCAGTACCGATTGCATACTGCATATTTATGCCCATTATTGGGATCCGGATCTGTTTTCCAGCGAGAGCTATTATCAGCTTTAAGATAGTCCACCAGATCTGCTGGCTGCACTTGCGTACTCATTCTGGAAACAGCGAGAAAGTTATCAGTCTCTAGCTACGCAAACGCTGCCCTACCAGGAGTTCTGCATCATGGACCATACTAGCAACTTGCATCTCCTCCAAGTACCATGTCAAAAATGACACCAAGCGACATTGTAGTGGCTGCTAAGTGCGGCGTCACAGAAAACGACCACTCGGTCAGCTGTTGCAGTACCACTCACAGGAAGGGACCATCCCATTTTCAGAGTGCGACGCTGCTAGCTGTCTTCGAGTGATTGTAAAGGAGATCTTTACGGAGCACATCAAGTAGCCAAACCAATCCAACTGGAGAAAGCCGAAGATACAACTGTGCTTTATCGCTTATGAGTAGGAGTAGCATTCACGGCGCCTCTTCAATGACTTGGAATGGGCGGCAACGCTCATGGGGATTTTGGTCGCAGTGAAGGAAGGCTACTACACATTCCATGCTGACTGCATTTGATATAGCTGGCGCCCACTTTAGCTGGCGTTGGCAATAAATTTATATGGCAGTCGAATCTGGTAGTATATACTGTCGACAGAAGTGATCGCATTTGAGGACGAAGGCACTTAGGTTTTAGACTGACGGTCGAATGTTCTTGGTCGTCAGGAAACTATCATCATAATTAGTTATGGTCCCCGCGCACTTCTATGCAATGCCCAATGTTCGGCGCTCGCACGCGCGCTTCTTGCGCTCACGGCCTCAGCCAAATATTACTCTGGCAAAACTGCGGCTGGTGGGCGCGCGTGTTGCACGAGCCGGCGAAAGAGCGCCTCGCCGCATTTCGCGAGGCGTTTGCGGAAGCCTCGGACCAGGACGAAATGAGGGTGTGACAAACCCGGACCAGCCAAGTCCCCACTGCTTTGCTAGCCTCGCGCTACTAGCGCAAGCTTTGTCAATTTTCACTCTTTCCTAATTTCCCTATCTCTCGCACTCCGAGGAACATCTCAAATGACACATCATACCGCCGTGGCGACTACAAACGAGGAGGTCGTGCTACAAACACAGCGTGAATAGCGTAAAAAACGGCCGCAGAGTTATTGCCCATCCAGCAAACAACGGCTGCCTTTCTCGGAAGACAAAATGTTTCGGCCCTTGTACTGTGGGACGTCAGTGCATGCTAAATAATCCAAGGTGGTCGAAATTTCGAGCCGTCTATTACGACGCCTCACAATATATTGTGGTTTTGGGACGTCAAATACCCAAAGTCATTTTATACTGAAGCGAACGCAGCTCACATATATGCATTAAATACCTGAAGTAGAACTAAAACACCAAGGTTATTTTCTAACATTCCTTTAGTGCAAAATATTCTTTGCCGCTCGATTAAGTTGCAATATTACCGGAGGGAGGCCCAACTTAAGCTGCCATACGCCCCTAATTATTTTAGAAAATTTTATTAGCACATTTCTGTCTTGTGTAAACTTCGTTGGATAAATTATACGCGATTGGATGTCCGTAAATAGAAGAGGTAGAACGAAATAAAAATATTAACGCATCGCCACGAGGTGACCACGACGAGCGGGCGAAGCACAGGGGATCGTTCGGTATTACCGTGTCACCCGAGATATTGACCACTCAGGCATGTAAGTGAGTGACAACCCATGTGTATATTCACGCAGGCGTTGTCATTTATGCTTCTGGTCTTAGGTTCCTGTGCTCCCATGTGGTAGATCGTGCCGAGTTGGGGATTACCTTTAGTTAACGCGCACGCTGCGAATCCTTACGGTTCAACTACGTGCAAGAAAAATCTCCCGCCGGTACTACATTGCAGGTCAAGGTCCAGTGCCTATATACAAGGTTGCCGGTGAACGGTTGTGCAGTGCAAGCAAACGGTTTTTATTGCGAAAGCGTTTCTTGGCTAGATTGGCGACAGCGCATCCAGCTCCTGTCCGCAAAAAGCGTCCGCAAAAGCCGTGCCCGGATATCATGCGACCTTTCCCACCGGAAGTGACGCCAGCGCCATCACTCACCGCAGCAGCAGTCGGCGCGCGCTCCGCTCTGCTGCAGCTACATGTAGCGGCTTGCCGCCGCGTCGCCGCGTTTCTTCGCTGTGTTGGCGAAAGCGCGCTCCCAGCTGCGTGGCGTAGCCGTTTGCTGCGGCGATGCCACGAACCTGCCGAGTTCAATCTCGAATTGAAGACGCGCACTGGGGCCATCACGACGTCGAGATGTACGTCCATCGATCTCGCATTCAACAACCTATATATTATGCGACATATGTATGTATCCACCTACTACTCGGATCACAAGGCGATGGCAGTGTGTATGTACCCCGGCATGATAAGAGGGCCGGAATTATAAGAGGGCGACGACACCGGTGACACCACCCACAACGCCGCGGCGGTCGTACTACTTCGATATGCCCGAGACGTGCCCGGGCATATGTGCATATACTGCCTGGACGACGAAATAGAAAAGTACATGTGAAGTGTCAACATCACTTTGATGGCATCTAATCATGTAAATAAACAAAATCTGGCCTCCCACATTGCCTCCTTCTTTATTACACAACTCGGCAACACCAGTTTGCAGCATCCCTCCACAACGACAATCCAGCCAAAAGAAACGCTTTCGCGTCCTCACCTCATACAAATATGCTTAGATTGACGAACTTTTCTTTCATTTTACTCTGAGCTTGTCCTTACCTTAAAGTCAGACCATCCCACATCCCTCTTAACAGCCTCATTTGTGGTCTTGCCATTGGCGCCTAATGTGAGTCGACCGACGATCCTCTGAAACGTCCAGCCCTGATTGTACCTCTGACCTCATGTTGTGATGGAGTGAAGTGGCCTAGCGGGGCAAAGTGCAATGTGTTTGAAGTGCACGCCACCGACTCCGTCAGCGAAGACGACGACGAAGCAGTTGCGTCATTGCGCGTGGTGGCGTGAAGCCGTCCGACGAATGAAGAGGCGCCACGGCAGAGAAGGTACTGCCGAGGCTTTCGGAGAAAAATGGACGCCCGCATCTTCCCACGGGGGGAACTCGAGTAAATACGTCGCAGAGTGGTGAGGGTATCGCGTGAATGTTGCGTAATTGGGTATCGTTTGGGAACACTTAATTGTTATTTCGTCTTTATTATTCTTGAGCAAAGCGTCAAGTCGAGCGAAAGCCAAGTAAAGACGCCCTTGACAGAATTGGGACCCTACCACCTCTCACTTCAGGCCTGGCGTGGGTGGAACGTCGCCAGGCAATTCCGGCTGCCACTTCAGCGAGTACAAGCCACACGCCGAGTTCAGCAGCGCTGACGCCGAACGCGCTGCAGGTCAACGGCCTCGACGGGGAGCGGCGTTCCTGACCGTGGGGTCGGACATCGCGTCCTCAGCGCTGCCTCTACTTCGACTGTCCCCTTTCTACATCGACCCTGCTGCAGCGACTGAGCACCAACTTGTCCGCCGGTGAACTCTTCCCGTTTTATTGCTCTGCCCGTGTGACCTTTAGTGTGCGTTTGACATATTGCATTCCTTTTACATGTTTTGTTCTTTCTACTCGATCTAAATACTCGATAATTTTATTTCGAAATACATTATTTGTTTAGAAAAGCACCAACGGCTTTGTTGTCATTGCACCGATGACGGTTTTGTCATCGGTATAACTCGAACAGAAAAACGAGCGTCTAGTGTCTAAGAGAGTTTTTTTGTCATTCCCTTTCTCTCCACCACCGGCTCGTTACACATGCATGCCACTGACTTTGCGAATGTGTCCTGGCACCATTACACTTTTCAACAAACCGCAAATCACCTTGTACCCCACAACGCTCTATGCTTCATTATTGCGGAATTCTTTAACTATCATAGCTTTTTCTTGTACTTCTATGTAATATTGCCATCATTTATCCGTATTCCGAGTTATTTGTACTCTCGTATTCTGCGTACCTCCTCGCCCTGTATTGATATAGTCTAGTCGTTGTTGTCATTAAATATCATCCAACCGCATTTTGTCACACTAAGGTTTAGTCCTAAATCTTCCCATTTCCGACCACATATATTAACCAGACCCTTCAAATCTGTTTGACTGTCTGCGAATAGCACAATATCGTCTGCACAAAACAACCCAGGGAGCTTTTGTTCTACCACTATACCTGCCTCTTTATGTGACAGCTTAAAACAAATATTGCTCATCTCCAATGCTTTCTCCATTCTCCTCATGTAAAGCATGAATTATAGTGGGGACAAGGGGCATCCCTGGCTCAACCCTTTACCTATATCGATGACCTCCATTCTACCTTTAGTCGCCATACCTTCCCATTCCACATGCTGTATTTCCACTGAATAATTCCTCTAAGAGCTCTATAGAGTCATCACCTATACCAGCCTCTTTAATTATGTCCCATAAAATATTCTGATTTACATGTAACTCAGAAGAGATGATCAACGGCATGATCAACGACCAAGTGGATGAATCTTTTGGATGAACCGTAGTTGGAAAAACCTCCGATGGTGTCCATTGCCAGAAGATCAAATGGTTGTTCCGCAGGTGGTAACGACTCCAGGGAACCAAAGCATTTGGTCTTCGGTTCCTTGCAGCGCTGGCAAGTATCACAGTGGCTCACGTACTCGGAAACGTCAGTCTCGATCACAGGCCAATAATACTGGGGAGAGAGAAGCCGTGGGGTCTTTACTCCGACATGGCCGAAGGCGTCATGAGCTTTTCGAAGAAGGGAATGTCGGAGAGCAAAGGGAACATAGATTTTTCATATCCCTCTGTCTTCATTATGGGCATTCCGTTCTCACTGGTGTGCTTGCATCGCGGCTTGTCCGGGTGCTCTCGCAGCTGCTCAGCAGATAGAACCTGTATAATAGTGTTACGGGGAGTATTTATTATGCGAGGGACAGCCTACAGTCGTCTAGAAAAAACTGCTCAGAGCGCACCACCTGTAAGGGCACCTCCAGCCTGTGCACCACATCAACGTCTTCGTCGTCGTCGTAGCTACGCTGTGACATGACCCCCCGCCGGTGATTCACCGTCCCGGTGCTGGCTTGCATTAAAATTGCGCATCAGAATTGTACGGCTTGAGGCGCGAAACATGCACGATGTCACTGCGTGGTGTAGCAGTTGAGGAGGGGGGCGAGACTGGAGAGACCTCATAGGTGACAGGAGTCACCTGGCGTAGGACGCGGTAAGGTCCGACGTAGCGTGACAACGCGACGAGATGGGAGCCACAGGAGTACGAGGAAGCCCGAAGGAAAATCGGTGTATCGGTGCCGACGACCGTAGAGGGCTTTCTGCGTCGTCTGGGAGGAGGAGAGCATAGCGCGGGCTAATGTGCATGCGATGAGCGCGCGGGTGATGGCATCATGAGCGTAGGAGGTGGTGGACGCCGGATCAGAAGGCAGGAGGGTGTCGAAAGGCAGTAAGGGACTGCGGCCGTAGAGAAGGTAGAGTACCCGGCAGTTTCATGACGCGATGAGTTATAAGCGAAAGTGACGAATGGTAGAGCAATGTCCCAGTCTTTTTGTGGTCATCGGAAACGTACATTGAAAGCATGTCGGTCAGTGTGCGGTTGAGCCGTTCGGTAAGTCCGTTAGTCTGAGGGTGGTATGAGGTGGAGAGTTATGCCGAGTAGCGCATGATCGCAGGAGGTCGTCTACCACGCGAGAGAGGAAGCAGCGGCCACGGTCTGTGAGTATGTGTGGCGAGGAGCACCATGCTGGAGGATGATATCGCATAGCAAGAAATCGGCTACGTCGTTTGCACAACTGGTCGGGAGAGCTCGCGTAATTGCGAATCGTGTAGTGTAGTCAGTGGCAACTGCAATCCATTTGTTTCCTTGCGTGGAAGTTGGGAAAGGGCCAAGCAAGTCAGGTACTACTCGATAGAACGGTTCGGATGGAACTTGAATAGGCTGAAGGAGGCCAGCAGGTTGAGTCGTAGGTTTCTTTCGACGTTGACACAGGTCACAAGATGCAACACAACGACGAACAGAACGATATAGACCCTTCATGAAAGACCGTCGTCGTATGCGGTCGTATGTTCTGGAGATGTCCAAATGTCCAGAAGTTGGGGCATCGTGAAATTCAACAAATCCTTGCACGGATGATGTGGAACAACGACAAGAAGTTCGGCTCCATCGGGGTGCATGTTGCGGCCATACAAAACGTTGTCTTGGAGTAGAAACATCTTGAGTGAAGAATCGGTGGAGCCGGACTGACGACGGTCGATGAGGGAGGATAAGGTTGTATCTTTACGTTGTTCATCAGCCAGATGAAGGAAGTCTGTTATGACTGAAACGCAGGCGTCGGCGTGAGGGTCGCTGGAGTTCGGTGGATCAGCGGGATGGCGTGATAAGCAATCGGCATCATGGTGTAGCTTGCCAGATTTGTAGACTTCCGTAAACGTAAACTCCAGTAGTCGCAGTGCCCAGCGGCCGAGTCTCCCGATGGGGTCCTTAAGTGTAGACAACCGGAGGAAAATGCGGAGGAAAACCGAGCCCTACGAGAGCTGCGCGAGGACCCCGCCATTGTCATCTTGTCTGCAGACAAAGGCAATGCCACCGTCGTCCTTGACGGGTGAGACTACGACCGCAAAGTGCAAGACGACCTTGATAGTGACACGTCAAATTAAAGAAGGGCACTACAGCACAGGTACAAAGAGACCTCAACAAGCTGTTAGAAGACGTGTTTGGGAAACACTCAGATGCCAGAGCTCTACACCTGCGTTTGATGTGCAGAAACGGTAGTGCGCCTGGCTTCCACGGGCTCCCCAAGATCCATAAGCCCGGTGTTCCCTTGAGGCCGATTGTGGATTTCACATCTTCTCCACTTCGAGCCCTGTCAAGTTTTCTACACAAGACTTTGGCTCCTCTCGTGGGAAACACGCCGACCTACGTAAACAACACAAGCCATTTTGTTGAACTCCTGTCCCCTTTTTCTGTTTGCGAAGATAAATGCCTCGTATTCTTTGACGTGGTCTCTCTGATCACAAGCGTTCCCGTTCAACTGGCGCTGACCACAGCGCGGGAGGCAATAGAGCGTGACAAGAACGTCGGGGAAAGAACAAGCCTGAGCGTCGACGAGCTGAGCCGCCTACTGAACTTTTGTCTCAGCAGCACGTACTTTCCGTCAACGCAGAGTACTACACGCAGCGAACTGGTACAGCAATGGGGGCGTCTGTGTCTGTCACAACAGCGAACCTCGTGATGGAAGCGGTGGAAGGAAGAGCATTACAGTCGGCCGACATCACTCCGAAGATATTTTTGCGGTATGTCGACGACTGCTTCTGCATTCTTAAAGCTTCTGCCGCAGACGCATTCACTGCCCACCTAAACTCGATCAAACCGGCCATTCAGTTCACCGTGGAATGGGAAAAGAACAACTGCTTGCCGTTCCTTGATGTCCTCCTGACAAAGCTGGATGGCATGCTCCAGTTCTCGGTGTACCGAAAGCCGACTTAAAGCGGTCGCTATCTCGGCACTAGCCCGAAGCACCCTTTCCACCATGAAGCGGCGGTGGTTTCGGCTCTGCTGATCCGTGCACGGAGGGTTTGTTCTTCGGATAATAAGAAGATAGATGAAGAACAGGTGGTCAGAGCGACCTTCTAAAGAACGGCTACTCGAAAGCCTTCGTTGGAAAGGTTGCTCGCCGTCTGACTAATCCCCGCCGACCCCTTCGAAAGGACACTGACTCGCCCTCTTCCAAGCACACGCGGGCGTGCGTTCCCTGCGTTCACGGTACCAACGAAGCGCTCGCACGTGTGCTGTCCGAGCAGGGAATTGGAGTAGCACACAAGCCAATTTCCACGCTTGGCCGTTTCTTTCCGCGCCCGAAGGACAGGCTGCCGAGGGAGAGAGTGCAGGATGTGATTTACTCCATTCCTTGTTCAGATTGCGGCGCGTCGTAAGTGGGAGAAACGAAGAACTTTCCGGAAAGGCTACGACAGCACAGGAACGATGTCCGCAAGTTCGATAGACAAAGGAGTGCATTAGCTGAGCACTGCGAGCTGAACGACCACCGCATCGCCTTTGACAACTCCCGCGTACTCGACTTGGAAACGAATTTTCACAGGCGGCTTTTTGTTGAATCATGGCACATTCAGGCGACACCTGGTAACATGAACCGGTCGGCAGCTGCAATGCCGAGTGTCTATTTTAGCGGACTCCGGCACCTGGTTCGTCACTAGCATGACCCCCCTCGGTTTGAAGAACCGGAAAAAGAGAAAGGAAGGAAGAGAGAGGTAAGAAAGAGAAAAGAAAAACAAGAAGGCCTTATAACACTGCTGCTGTCTGGTGCCCTCCAGTCACCCCTGAAGAAGGGTCCGAGTGGGACCCGAAACGTCGGGTTTTTGTCATCTTTCATGTAAAGATTTTTATCATTTCATGATTATATTTTGGTTGGTGTCCCCTTTTTTCACCTTTTTGAGGAGTTCCATGAGGGGTCGAGCTATGTCTGCAAAGTTCAGGACGAAGCGGCGGAAGTAAGAGCATAGGCCCAAGAAAGCTGCGTACCTCTTTTGTAGAACGCGGAACCGGAAAATCTCGAATCGCACGGACTTTGTCAGGGTCGTGTCGCACACCAGTAGCGTCAACGAGTGACCAAGCGGTTTTATCTGACGGCGTCCAAACGTGCACTTGGACGAATTAAGCTGGAGGTCAGCCCGTCGAAATACGTCAAGGATGGCCGAAAGACGAGGTAGGTGTCTCTCAAAAGTGGGAGAGAAAACGATGACGTCATCTAGGTAACAAAGGCGTGTCGACCATTTAAGACCACGTAGCAGAGAGTCCATCATTCTTTCAAAAGTGGCACGAGCATTACGCAACCCAAATGGCATGACCTTAAATTTGTAGAGGCCGTCGGGTGTGATGAACGCGGTCTTCTCGCGGTCGCGGTCGTCGACAGCAATTTGCCAATAATCGGAGCGGAGGTCAAGCGACGAGAAATACTTAGAACCATGGAGGCAGTCCAGTGCATCATCAACGCGGGGAAGAGGATAGACGTCCTTCTTAGTTATCAGATTAAGATGGCGGTAATCGATGCAAAACCGCCAGCTGTTGTCCTTCTTTTTCACGAGCACCATGGGTGATACCCAAGGGCTAGATGACGGCTCTATATCGTCTTTATCAAGCATTTTCTCGACCTCCTTCTGTATAACTTGGCGCTCGGAGTGAGACACACCGTAAGGGTGCCTGTGAAGAGGGCTGGGATCTCCAGTGTCGATACGGTGGGCCACGACATTTGCTCGGCCCAATGGGCGATCACAAACGTCAAAAACGTCAAGGTACGAAAAGAGAACGCCACGGAGTGCTTGAATCTGGGAAGGTAGGAGGTCCGTGGCTATCATTTTCTCTAGAAAGGCCTTGGTTGACGCTGGTATGACAGGTTCGGTCACGGTCCTAGTATCAAGGCTGAAAGCCGAAACAGTACAACCCTCCAACGGCGAAAGCTCTGCAAGTGAAATGCGTTCGGGAAGAACATGGGTCGACGTGGAAAAATTGAGCACTTGAAGCAATGTTCTATTTCTGGCAATGACTACTACGGTGTGAGGAAGCACGATGTTGAGGGAAAGGATCACATCTGTGAGGGGAGCTACGAGATAGTCACCATCAGGGACTGGGGGGAACGGCGACATTAGGACGTAGGTGGCAGCCTGAGGAGGTAGGCGCAGAAACTTCACGGAGTGCAGACGAGTGCAGTCTGGAGTGGCATCGGGGTCATCAGGACACGAAGGCAGTTCAAGCCGCAAAAGGCCAGAGGAACAGTCATTGAGGGATGAGTGAGCGGTCAAAAAGTCAATACCAAGAACGAGGTCGTGCGGGCAAGCGTCGAGAACAGCAAAAAGAACTGATGTGTGGTGGCCGGTGACAGTAACACAAGCAGTACACATGCCAAGAGCAGGTGCCCGGTTTCCGTTGGCTACTCGCGCTGTGGCCGACACAGCAGGAGTAAGCACTTTTCGTAGGCGTGATCGGGGCGTCGTAATCATGACAGATATGTGGGCACCGGTATCGATAAGGCAGTAAAGGTCACGCCATCCACAAGAACACCAAGTAAATTGCGTCGTGAGGTAGAAGTCGGTAGAGGTCTTTCGCTCAGGGTCGTCAATGCAGCATCCCCTCCAGGAGCTGCACTGGTCATTTTACCGAAAGGTGCCCAGAGTAAGCCGGTGATGGAGAGCGACGACGTTGGGGAGAGCGCGACTGGTGCCCTAGAGGCGACGGTGATCGGCTGGGCCAGCGTTCTTGTGAGGCAGCGTCGGTATACGTCGGTGCAGAGCGTGAAGATGGACGGGGATGTTCATGGTCTTGAGGGAAGTCATCTCGAATAGGTGCTCGAGAATACGAGCGGCGATCTTGACCGCCGTAAGCGCAGAAGCTTGGTCGAGAGTAGCAATTATTGTGGCAGTAACCTGCAATGTGGCCGGCGCGGTGGCATGAAAAATTTGGCAGGTCCCACGTTCAGTGGGAATCAAGGAAATCCGAAGCACGCATAAGGAACCTAAAATGGATTTGCATTGTTGTCTTGCTATACCGAGTTTGGTACATATGAAGTTAACGAAACGGCCGCAAGAACACCAAGACTGTGGCATGTAAACCATGCCGCTCATACACGCATGTCATGATTCTAACGTTATGACTTGTCAGTTACGTTCGTCATGCAGTCGTGTTATGTCATAGCAATTTTGGAATAGATCCTTTAAGGAAACGAGTGGCATGTAGATCATGACGCTAATGAGATGCATGCCACGACCTTCAAGTTATGACCTGTCATTTATGATCGTCATGCAGTCGTGTTGTGCCAAACCTATTTTCATATAGGCTCCGTTCAGTCGAGTTTTCCATGTGCGACATCGGCGCCAGAACGCGCTGCCTGGCGGAGAGGAGCGAAATTGGGCAGACTGCGACAGGAAAATACGCGAACGCGATGCACGTCTCCAACTCTACAGCAGCAGCGACCGCCCGTCCCACCTTCTTTCGTTTTATTTCCTTTGAGACGCGCGCTCCAAAACTGCGGCAAACTGTTCCAAAGGGCGACGCCGCGAGCGTTCGTGTGGTTTCCGGCACGCCCTTGGAAAGCAGCGAAGAAACGCGCGCGTCTCACACGTGCGACCCAAGCGGCCAATGTCAGTGATAATGAGCCGTCCGACGAGAGCTACGTAGCGACCTCTGGTCAGTAGACGGAGCCTATACATCCCATTAACGAAACGGCAGTACAGAGCCAGGACCATGGCATGTAAATGATGCCGGTCATGACACGCGTGTCATGATTATAATGTTATGACCTGTCATTTACGTTCTTCATGCTGTCGTATTGTGCCATAGCAATCTTGGTATACATCCCATAAAAGAAACGCCTGGCATATAAATCATGCCGCCAATGACATGCATAGCATGATTCTCATGTTTTGACCTGTCAGTCATGTTCGCCATGCAGTCATGTTATGGCACACCAATTTTCGTATACATCTCATTAACGAAACGGCCAGGAGAGCACCAAGACCATCGCATGTAAATCATGTCACTCATGACACACATGTCATGATATTCATGTTATGACCTGTCATTTATGTTCGCCATGCAGTCATATTGTGGCATACCAACTTTTGTATACATCCGATTAACGAGACGACCAGGAGAGCACCAAGACTGTGACATATAAATCATGCCGTCCATGACACGCATGTCATGATTGTCATGTTATGACCTGCCATTTCTGTTCGTCAGGCAGTCATGTTGTGCCATACCAATTTTTGCATACATCCCATTAGCAAAACGGCCAGGAGAGCACTAAGAGCGTGGAAAGTAAATCATGCCGCTCATGAAATGCATATCATGATTTTCATGATATTACCTGCCATGTATGTTCGTCAGGCAGTCATGTTGTGCCATACCAATTTTCGCATACATCCCATTAGCGAAACGGCCAGGAGAGCACCGAGACCTTGGCATGTAAATCATGCCGCTGATGGCATGCATATCATGATTTCCATGTTATGACAATATGTGACCATCCCGCTGTCGCAGCAGCGACAGCGGGATGGTCACATATTGAAGTAAACTCTGTCCTTCATGCAGATATCGCATCGTGATTCCAGCGTGATTGCTGACACGTGTAGGGCAATCCACCGTCGTCAGAAGGAGCTACCATCGGTGTCGATTCATCATTCTTGCCGCTTTGTCTACCCGTGGAAAGCAGCCTGGCGACAACGGAAGGAGTTTCCTGCGGCCCTACGGTGTGACGCCTCCGCTCTCAAGTGCCACTTATAAAGCTACCACTTCCGCCAACGTTCCATTTGCAGCAGTGACAGCGGGATGGTCACATATTGAAGTGAACTCTGTCCTTCGTGCAGATATCGCATCGTGATTCCAGCGTGATTGCTGACACGTGTAGGGCAATCCACCGTCGTCAGAAGGAGCTACCATCGGTGTCGATTCATCATTCTTGCCGCTTTGTCTACCCGTGGAAAGCAGCCTGGCGACAACGGAAGGAGTTTCCTGCGGCCCTACGGTGTGACGCCTCCGCTCTCAAGTGCCACTTATAAAGCTACCACTTCCGCCAACGTTCCATTTGCAGCAGCGACAGCGGGATGGTCACATATTGAAGTGAACTCTGTCCTTCGTGCAGGTTAGTAGATCTGACTTCTAAGTTATCCCTCCTGTACAGTTTTTTCTGTCGCTGCTGCTACTGAAGTGCTGTTCTTTGCCTTTTATTGTGTGACTGAAACCTGTTAAGATATGCCGACGTGTGCCGACCTTGCGAAGCGCATTGACGCAATTGAAGCGAAGTTAAGCAATGACACTGAACGTCTGGCTCATGATGTATTCGGTAAAGTTCTGTTAAGAATGCAGTCTTCGGGAATTGATGTTAAGGAACTCAGACGCGAGATTGACGACTTGAAACAGAGTATGGAAATTCTGAATGGCCTTGTCGAGACACTACGCTCAGAGAAAGCGGTGCTCGCCGCCGATAACAAGAAGATGTTGATTGAAAACAGTTTGCTTTCAAGAAAGGTTGAAGAAATTGAACAGTACTCAAGAATTAACAATGTAGAGATCAAGGGCATTCCCTGCACGCAAGGGGAAGACTGTGTCACTATTTTGCAAAAGGTTGGCGATACAATTGGTTGCCCTCTTATGTCTTCTGACCTTGACATTGTGCACCGTGTTCCGACGAAAGTAAAAGACAAAAAGAACATTATCGCCAGGTTCTGCGCGCGCTCAAAGAAAAATGAATTTATTTCTAAGGCACGTAAAGCTAAGTTGTGCCTTAGCGATCTTGGTATCTCTGCCGCAGTGAGCAGCCCTGTCTACGTGAACGACCACTTAACGCCGCTGAATAAGTCTTTATTCAGCAAGGCTCTAGCTCTAAAGAAAGCGAATAAGTGGAAATTCTTGTGGACTGAGAATTGTGCAATTAAAGCCAGCAAAACTACCGACAGTCAGGTCTACCGTATTGCCAAGGAATCTGATCTCTCTTTTATAATCTAGACAATTGCTGTTTTTTATTTTCTCCTCGCTATCGCTGTATTTATTCATCATGTCAGTGTACATGAACACATCTGAGTTGGATCAATTTCTTTCTAACAGTTCATGCTCGCTTATTCACTTCAACGCTCGTAGTATTCGGAAACATTTTGATGACATTCAGAATCTTCTTTCTAGTATCACCAAGTCATTTCCTATCATATGTGTCACTGAGACCTGGCTTAGTGACGACGATAAAAATCTTTTCTGCTTCCCCAATTACTCATCTGAATATGCACACAGACAATCAAGCAGTCATGGTGGGGCAGCCGTCTACGTTTTATCAAACCTAGCGTTTAAGCGACGACACGATCTTGCATTAAACTTCTGTAACTGTGAATCTGTATGGGTAGAATTCGATCATTTGTTACTTAACATTGACAACAAAAATTTTATCTTAGGTTGTATTTATCGTTCACCTTCCACATCCATTAGTGATTTCTGTAGTGCCTTAGATAATGTGCTGGAATCGCTATCGAAGGAAAATAAAAATGTAATTATTGTTGGTGACATGAATATCAATCTACTTGACACCTCATCTGTTAACTTCATGACATATTCTAGCTGCTATCACAGTTACGGGTATGAATGCCTTATTACTGAAGCTACACGCCTCTCTCAAGATGGGGGAAGCTCATTGATCGATCATGCACTATCCAACCTTCTGATCCCTCCTGAGGCAGGCATTCTCACGAGTGATATAACCGACCGTTATCCTATATTTCTTAAGACTACTTCTGCTCCCATGTCCCGTTCTACATTCTTTTACAAGCTTGTTTTGGATAAGGAAGCACTGATCGAAACTGTCACTAATTCAGACTGGTTCGCCGTCAGGGAAACTAACGACCCTCAAGAAGCATTCTCGTGCTTTCTATCTTTGCTTTTACATTACTTCCACTCCCATTCCCATAGGAAAAAATGCAAGAAGGTCCTTGCATCACCTCAAAACCCATGGCTAACTGATAAATTACTTAAACCTATGCGCAGACGCGAGAATCTTTATAAAAAAACTAAGAAACAGCCCTTCAATGTTAAACTGAGAGCATGCTATAAGAAATATTGTAACCATCTTTGTCCACAGTTAAAAAGAGCAAAAAGAAGATACTTCGAACAGAAAATATTAGAATGCGGGAGTAACTCTGCCAAAAAATGGAAAGTAGTGAATTCTTTTCTAAACAGAAATGGCAACCAAGGAAACATTAATTCAATTATTCATAATGGCATTATACACACAAATTCTCGCGATATTGCTGACGCATTTAGTGATTTCTTTTTTTCAAACGATCTGGCATCAGACCAAGTTGTAGACTACCAAATCACTCGCCTACCTCATTCTTTCTATTTGTTCCCCACTTCTCCCGAAGAATTAATCACCGTAATTCGTAATCTAAAAACCACGAGCGCTGGCCTAGACGACATTAGCCCTTCCCATATAAAGTTAATTGCCTTCCCTATATCCAATATTCTTGCAGATATCATTAACCTAATATTTAAAACAGGGACCTTTCCCCGCGAACTCAAGCGTGCTAAAGTTACCCCAGTATTTAAAATAGGAGACCGTTCATTGGTAACCAACTACCGACCCATATGTGTGCTTCCGTTCTTCAGCAAAATAATCGAAAAATTACTTCAGAAGCGCTTAACTAAGTACCTCGAGAAGTTTCATATTCTTACTGATTATCAGTTCGGTTTCCGTCCAGGATATTCTACTGATCTGGCTTTATTATTTCTTACTGAATTTCTAAAAAAAGCGGTAGATGAAGGTACTTTAGCTGGATCAGTTTTTGTTGATCTAACCAAAGCCTTTGATACTATTAATCATCAGATACTCTTCCTAAAACTAGAAGCAATTGGAATATCTGGTCCCGCTTTGTCTCTTATTCGTAGTTACCTCTTTAATAGAAACCAAATGGTCAGTATTTGCGGTTCCTACTCACGACAAAAAACAATTAACACAGGGGTACCACAAGGGTCCATTTTGGGCCCTCTTTTGTTTTTAATTTATATTAACGACCTACCTAATTATATCGTGCACTGTAAATGTTTGCTCTACGCTGATGATACGACGATATTTGGCTGCGACAAAAGCATTGACTGCCTAATAGATAAACTAAGTTCTGACCTTCGCAACATATTATACTGGTGTAAATTAAACAAATTAAAGTTCAATCCTCAAAAAACCCAATTCATTGTCTTTTCATCACATCAACGCTCGCTAGTACCCGCTCCTACAATTTCTATTCCAGATAACTTGATCCACGCTAGCAATGACTGTATTTACTTAGGTGTCAGACTCGACAGAAACTTAAAGTTCCTTACCCATATTTTAGATGTTAAAAAAAAGTGGTCTTATGGTATACGCATCCTCATTAGATCTCGCCCCTTTTTTTCACACTCCATTCTCTTGGCACTATACTACGCATTTATTCACTCGCATATCAACTACTGCATAAATACATGGGGTAATACCTACAATACTCACCTTGCACCGTTACAGACTGTTCAGAACAAAGCCATCAGAATAGTAACCTCTAGCTCTTGTAACAGCAATTCCAAACAATTGTTCTATGCCTATAATGTACTTACAGTGCACGATACAGTTAAATACAGTCTAGCCATCTGGTTATATAAACATATAAATAATAGATGTCCCTTTTCTATTATCCCATCTTCTTCACTTCTTAACCCCAACAACACTACATTTGCTTTACAGAAAAACTTCATCTTGCCGAAAATCCGAACTAACTATGGTAAACAAACCGCTCATTTTAGTGCATTTTCCATATGGAATTCACTGCCGTCTGTCTTAAAATCAATGACTTTAAACTCATTTGTCAAAGAATTAAGAAAGTTCCTTATCAATCAATATAACACTACATAACATTTTCTTTACACAGCCCCTAAAGCATATTTTTGTATCTTTTTATATAGTATATTGTGCAAACCTTTTCTTTTCTTTTAAGTGTATCACATGTTTTCTTGTTGCCTATATTATATGTTTGAAATGTATATGACCACTGTTTTCAAAATGTGTATTGCAAGTTTTCTTCCTTCCTGTCGATGCTAAAGTCTAACTTTTCTTCATGTTTACTATGTACAGGAGGTCCCAATTCAGTCTCCGACTCCGGGACCTCCTTCTGTATATTCAGTTGCAATATCTTGATTTTATGGAAATAATAAAATTTCTGATTCTGATTTATGTTCGTTGTGTAGTCATGATGTGGCATACTGATTTTCGTAAACATCCGATTAGCGAAACGGCAAGGAGAGCACAAAATCATAGGCGGCTAGATAGATAGATAGATAGATAGATAGATAGATAGATAGATAGATAGATAGATAGATAGATAGATAGATAGACAGATAGATAGATACGCTGAGACTCGCCGAAGTTCGCTAAGAAATGCTTCGCATTTAAAACAGATTGGTCGATCGTCCGTAGTGCGCCACTCAGAGGGATTTCGGTAGCGTGGTGGGAACTGCGGAACCGGAGAGGCAGCAGCAATGGCTGGGGTGGCGTAGTGTTCAACGTGAGGAACTGTGGCACGTATAGGCTGAGGTGCGTGACTTATGGTTGGTGGACTTATGATGCCCATATTTGAAAACTCTTGGCGCGCGACGGCTTGAATGAGAGATACCGTGACTAGACTGTCGTGCGCAGGGGCTTGATAAGGGGCTGGTGCCATAGCTTCGAGCTCTTGGCGAACAATCCTTGTGAGGTGTGGAGAACGCAGAAGGCGCCACGGGATCTTCGCACGATTATGATGGCATCAACCATGCTGCAGGTGTTGCACATGAGGATGTTGAAAGTATCGTCAGCTATGCCTTTTAAGACATGACCAACTTTGTCCGCCTCTTGCATGTCTTTGTCGATCTTTCGGCACAGAGCCAGCACGTCTTGGATTTACGCTATGTACGACTCCGTTGGCGTCTGAGCTCTAGATGCGTGTTCATTGCGGGCTGCCATTTGGCGCCCCACCGTTCGGCCAAACACGTGACGCATCTTCTCTTTGCATACGTCCCAGCTTGGTAGCTCTTCCTCGTGTGTGTTGAACCACACGCGTGCTGTACCCCTGAGGTAAAAGATGGCGTTTGCGAGCATGAGTGTCGCGTCCCATCTGTGATGCTTGCTAACGCGCCCGTACAGGACAAGCCGATCTTCGACGTCATTGTCGTCGGTGCCGCAGAACGTGCCGGGGTGGAGAGGATGAGAGATGACCACCGTTGCCGGAGCTGCTGGTTGAGGCTGCGGGGACTGCGCGCCGGCTTCAGGCATTGTAGCGGGACAAACGTGGCGTCCGCTACGAAGTTCCAGGGCCGGGGTGTAACAAATTCCGCAACCTCCACCAAAAAGATGTTACGGGAAGTATTTATTATGCGAGGGACAGCCTACCGTCGTCCAGAAAAAATTACACCATCTCCCGCTGAAGGGGACCATGAGGCGATGCGAAGCAGCACGAGGGCTGCACACCGCGTTTGCATGGGTTTGACTAGGTGTCGCGTTTGAATTTATTCGACGCTAGAAGACACTGCCTGCGTCAGGGTTGTCTCTCGCTGGCGAGGGCGCGTTCTCGTTCCTTGCAAGCTAGTAAAGCGTTCATCGAACAGCTGCGGGCGCTGCGGCAAGCGCGCGGCAGGCGAGGGAGAGAGTGACGTCAGCGCGCACTGCGTGGGGAGCGTGACGTCAACGCGCCGCTGCGGCGTGACCTACTTGGCACCGCTCCAACACCTGCGGCGAGGGGAGTGCATTCCCCTCGCCCTCGCCGTACGGACGCACAGCATTACACAGGCTAGTCAAAGAGCTGCTTCGCATCTAAAAAACTGCTCAGAGCGCACCAGCTGTAAGGGCACCTCCAGCCTGTGCCCCACATCAACGTCTTCGTCGTCGTCGTAGCCACGCTGTGACAATAGGGTTCCTAGACAGCGCGTCGGCTTCGATGTTGTTGACGCCCTTTTTGTGCTTGATCGTTACGTCGTACATTGAGAGCTTGAAGCACCATCGAAATAGACGACCTCGAGGATTTGTTATGTTCTTAAGCCAGTGCAACGCTGCGTCATCGGTGACCACAGTGAAAGGCTTTGCATGCAGATAGCAATGCCATTTATCGATGGCATCAACAATTGCCAGACATTCAAGCTCTCTGATGGCATAATTGCTCTCATGCTTAAGCAGTTTGTGGGAGTGGTATGCAACTGGACGCTCTCTTCCTTGATCATCCTCCTGTTTCAAAACGGCGCCGATACCTTTGTTGGACGCATCACAGTAGAGCACACAAGGTCTGGTGGCATCGTATATGGCGAGGACGGGTTCTTGCGTCACGCACTTCTGAAGCTGATTGAAAGCCAGTTCGCAGTGGGAGTCCCAGTTCCAAGTGGCATTTTGCTAAGCAGGCGTGTCAGTGGATGAGCGATTTCGCTAGAGTGTGCGATGTACCGGCGGTAGACATTGACAGTACCGAGAAAACGTTGCAAATCTTTTGGGCGTGATGGCTTCGGGAATCGCAGGATTGCCTCCATATTGCTTTCTTTCGGAGTGACCATGACATTTGAAACCTTGTGTCCCAAGTACTCAATGGGAGTTTGTGCGAAGTGGCATTTCTTCTATTTTAGTCGAACGCCTTCGTTTTTAAAAGCGCTTAGAGCGGCATGTAGATGCTTAAGTTGGTTGGAAAAGGTGTCAGAATAGACAATGATGTCATCAAAGTAGTTCGTGACGTTCGCCAAGTGATATTTGGTCAAGATAGACTTGACAGCGTGTTAGAAAGTGGCTGGAGCGTCCGGAGACCAAAAGGCATGAGGAGCCATTTGTAGTGACCGGTACGTGTCACAAATGCCGTTTTAGGAATGTCTTCCGGGCGCATCCTCACGTGCCAATAACCCGACGTTATGTCTAGTTTCGAACAGTACGTCGATTTTCTGAGAGAGTCGAGAATGTCGTCGATGCGAGGGATGGGCTGACAGTCAGGTACCATTACTGCATTTAGCTTTCGGTAATCTATGCAGAAACCCGTGCGTCCTTCTCCCCTTTTTTTTCTGCCAGAAGCGCCGGCGCAGCGTACGGTGACGTACACAGCCGTATTACGCCTTGCTTGAGAAGGTCGTTGATCTGTCTGTCCATTTCGACGCTGTCGGCTTCTGAGCATCTATAAGGTGCCCTGTGAATCGGAACATTGTTGGTGAGATAAATGCGATGGGTTTCACTAGTGATGCATCCAATGTCAGTCTGTGATTTGGAAAAAATATCCACTTATGGATAAGGTGTTTCAAGGCCAACTGCTGATTTTCATTTAGGTGCACCATATCGTTAACATTCATATCTTGCAAACAAGCGTCTATGACAACCGCAGAAAGGGCTTGTGGGCGAGGGTGGAGGATGTCATTGCCTTGGCGTAGAGTCGAAGTATCAAGGTCAAGAGACAAGATGAAGAGACAGGCACTAAAAATGCCGAGGAGTAGGTTGTTCTTCATGCCTTTGAATACGTGTGCTTGAATTTGCCTTGTGGTGTTTCCTATCTCTATCTTGCTGAAGAGTGATGCATGAATCTCTCATTAGTTGCAGCTGAAGAGCTGCCAGCACCGCTTCGCTGATACAGGTAATCGTGGCTCCAGTATCAAGAGTGGCACTGACAGGGTACCCGTTAATGAGAGCATCAAATTGAATCAAAGAAGCTTTGGGTCGCCCTCCTCGTTTCCCTGGTTGGTAGCGAGGGCGGCAATGCTTGCGCTTCGTGGGCATTCACTGTGCCAGTGCATCTGCCGAGGCAACCCATCCATTGCACAGTGCCTGCATTCGTACGCAGGTGCTCGCACCGGCGCATTAGGCAGACGCTGACGGGCATAACCGCTGTTTGGGTCTATCTGCGTTTTTCGACCTGATATGCGCTGTGCTTTAAGACACTGAATAGTGGACTCAACCTCTAGCGCAGCCGGCAGCCACGTCGCTGGGGTAGTTGTGTTAAGTCCAGCGAGAGCCATTTCCATATCGGCGGGAAGACCGTCGATGAGCCCCGATATAAGGTGAGCGTCCTTTAGCGCAGCAAGGCGTCCCAGGTGCATTTTTTCATCGTAGTAATCTTTAAGGCTCTGACCTGGCTTCAGTCGGAGATGGATAAACTGACGGAAAGGATCCACGACGGTACTGGCAAAGCGTTGCGTCATGCATGTAGTGAGGCTCTCCCAAGATGCATCCGTCTCAAACACCTCGGTAAGGTACCATCGGAAGGCCTCACCTTCAAGGTAGTCGGAGAAATGCACAGCTTGTCTCGCTCCGTCCATGCAGCGGCCGCCGCCTTCACCTCGAAGAGACGTAGCCACTTGTCGAAGGGGACGTTCTCAGCTGCTCCGGAGTACTTCGGAATGTTCAGGGCCTTCTTGGATGATGTCATGATGTAGGGCACGGTAGATCCTGTCGACTAGTGTAACGCAGAGGACATGGCGGTCGTACGAACTCTGTTTATTTCACACTTCGTCTACCTCTTCCTTCGTCACTACTCAGAACTGTCCCTGTGCGGGTCGTCACATACATTGTCATACGCAACCTTACTGTCCGAATGTGCCAAGTGTAGAGTCAAATACAACACAGAACAATACGGAATAAAATAGAAAAAGTGCACAAAGAAATGAAAACAACTTATACAGGAAACAAAAATAAACGCAAATGAAATAAATGTGGACAAGTGCAAGAAAATTATGCCTTGACTAAGGTGATCAATCAGAAGTTGAAAGATATTGAAGTTTCCAAAAGTGAGAACGTGTGCACAGATTTAAGTTCCAAAGTAGATGTCTTCTTACCGTATTAGCGCGAATGATTTGCAGCAAGTAATTACAGTTAGAAGCTAACCTGTTGGGGTTAGCATTCTTGAGGGAGCTACGTTCAATATATTTAAAGTAGAGCTGGGAATTAAAGGGAGCTGGGACATTATAGCTATGTTGTAGTGAAATAACCTTTTAGTAGATAAAATTTTGTGCTGATTAAGCAGGATAAAGGCGTCTGAACGCGAAGAACTGTAAGTTATTATGCGTATTGCTTGATTTTTATATGATGAATGGAATGAAGTTAACAATATGTATTACCCCAAGCGAATACGCCCTAGTTAATATGCGAATGGATAAGTGCAAAATGAAACGAATGCAGGAGGTGAAAAATACAGGCGTGCCTTAATGAGCGCACGGATACCGAAGGCCGACTTCTTTTACATGATTGATGTGCAGATGGAACTTCAGATGGGTGTCCAATGTCACACCTAAAAATACCGCCGAGTCATTCATGGGAATAAAATTATTTCCTAATGAGAAGGAAGGAGAATCAAAAGCTGTTGATGTGGATGGAAAGCGAAAAATTGTCTTAGATGGATTAATAAGTACTTCGTTACTGTTACACCCTATAATTAGGTGATGAAGTGACATACTTAGCTTATTTAGTAATGAATGCATACGCTTATCAGGTGCAGACATAGTTGTATCGCCAGCGTACAATGCATAGTGGCATAAATCAGTGACGTCCGACAAATCATTAATATAAAGGGAAAAAAGCAGTGGCCCCAAAATTGATCCCTGTGGCACACCTTGGTTAGTTGTTTTAGGAGGGGAGAATATTTCACGAGCGTACTACCACAAACTCTCGGTCACTCAACGCTTCAAAAATATTAGAGCAGGGCCCATATGCTTCTAGTTTGCGATACAAAATGGTGTGATTAATGGTGTCAAAAGCTTTAGTAATGTCTGCGAAGACGAAACCAGCGAATTCATTTCTATCAAGACTGTTCTTAATTAAATCTGACAAAGTAAGGCTAAGTTGGTAGAACTTTGTGCCCGGAAATCGAACTGGCAGAGCTGCGTTCGTGGTGTTCACTGCTCTCCTTGTGTCCGTGTCCTGCACGCCTCTTCTTTTGATTATGAACTGGCAGGATTTGATTATGTGGATCTAAATATTTTGTTAGTCTCGACACAACTTCCATTCGCAGTTGCGCCGTACGTGAGTCCACACCATATCGCTTAGCGCGACCCATTGAGTGAAGCATGTCACTGCTCTGATCGTGCCGATCACCTTGTGTTCGCCTCTTCCGGGAGCCGAGGCCGGGAGCTCTTTCCGGGGGCCGAGGCCGCCTTTATTTTTTCTAAAGAAGGCGCACACAGGACGTTACTTGAATCACAAACGCTCAGTTGCACCTTCCCTTGTACAGATAGCGCGTCTTTGAGCTCAGCCGCCGAATTTCCGATAACGGACGCCATAGATGGGCGTGCGCGCAACGATGTGTCGTCGCGCATCCCAGAGGCAGCAAAGCGTTGTCCCCCGGCAGACTTTTGACGCGCACGCGTAGGGGCGGAGGTGCACGCGCGTGGTGCACACGTACTGGTGCACGCGTACTGGCGAAATTTTGACCACCTGGGGTTCTTCAACGTGCACCGATATCGCACAATACACGGGCCTCAACATTTTGCCTCCGTCGAAATGCAGCCGCCGCGGCCGGGATTCGATCCCGCCACCTTCGGATCGGCAGCCGAGTGCCATCGCCACTATACCACTGTTAGAGCTTATTGAAAGTACCTCTTGAAGGGCGAGAGTGCTTATTTGCTTCATTTCTGGGATTCTGAAACATGATTATGAGAAACAATTGGTGTCATAGCACGAGCAGAGGAGGGCGAGAAAGACACAACAGGACGTTCTCGTCTGCTACTGCTATGATACCGTTTGTTGCTATGAAGCTAGCAGGTCAAAAAGCCACATGATTACGAGAGACATCGCAGCGGCTATTTTTTATTGTATCTTTGAACTAAAACGTGACAAACGCCACTAGACCGTGACACTAGACCGTGACAAAAGCCACGTGACAAAGACCACTAGACCACCACGGTGGGGCGAAAAACCTTATCCATGTAGTAGTGAGCTTTATTGCTGACTGAGAATTCCTGCTCTTCCGGACATTCCCTTAAGTTTGCTTCCGGTCTAATGCACTGCCGGCTTTCCTTTCCGCCAGTTAGCCCGCGACGAATTCGCATCTGAATACGCGTTTACTGTGCTCGGCTGAGGATTGTAGTGTTTCTATCCACGCCGCGCTGATGGTACAAAATGGAAGCGGTCGTGACATCGGCAGCTGCGGACGGGAGATGGTCCAGAACGCTTACGTAAGCTTGCGGCATGTTCCCCCTTAGCCCAGCGTTTTTATTTATTTTAACACCACTAACCCATTATGATGGGAGTCCTGGCACGGTGGTACAAAAACAACATTTAAGATCGTTAGCACTCAACAAATTCAAGCAATGTAAAGCAATACAGCAATTACTACAAGCGTAAATACACATTTGTGTTGCTTTTACACATTAAAGCAACACAAATACAAGCTTTCAGCAAGATAATAATGGCGCTACACTTCGAGAAGAGCCTGAATTTGAGCAATGGCGTGTTTCATGACTCCGTGTACATCGTGGTTGCTACTCTAGTTAGAGCAAAAAAGGGAATATCTAAGAACGTTCTACCTCGATTGAAATGCGACTAATGAATATGGATGTCTCCTATGATAACCAGAAGAGGACTGAAATAAAGTCGCGTGTGAGGCTACTTACCCTTAACAATTTTAAATATGGATATAAGGCGAGCGATTCTTTTTTCGTACAGCTGCACGTTTAAGGTCTGCCTGCCTGAGTAGCAGAACAGTAGAAGCGATACCGTACCTATTGAAAATAAATCGTACAGCCCTACTTTGAACAATTTCGAGCTTATCGGTTTTAATCTGTGTAAATGGGTCCCAAATAACAGTTGCATCTGTTAAAATCGCTAGTACTAGAGGTTTGAAATTGACGAGTTTACAGATGCTAGACGCACTTTTGACGCACCTTGTTAAATATTGGTTTATTGGGTACGCCTTCCAGCCCAAGATACGACGCAGCTGCCGGTGCCACAAACTCAAAACAAGGTGTATTAGGTGAAACGTGAAACTACTCCAAACTATTAGATGCATAATCAAACTCAAGCACATCTGCCACACACCACAGATCCGTCGCCGACTGCCTCGGACGAACTTCCGCTGCCGCTCTTCTAGGAAGCAGTTGCCCCGCGCACATCGCCAGTGCGCAGAACATGTTTGGCTGAGAGCAGCCTGGCGATGGGCGTGATTCCCACAAGTTGTGACATAGCCTTATTAGAGATAGCAGTGATATTGTTATGCAAGTAATGGTGTTGGCTGTAATGAGACAAGTATTTGTATTAACTGAACCGACCTAATGATTTACCATCATCTGTGCAGATATAAACATACATTTTGGCTATATTCATTACCGCATATTTGTCATAATTCACAGACAACTGTCAGGCCTTGCACCACTACACCAATTTAGCTAATTCACAATTTGATTCATTCCGATCAAAATTGAGTTTGTCACTCTATACACAACACAATCGTCGGCATGCAGTCTTATTTTAACACCACAGTCATCTACAATCCAAACTAGAAAAGCTCAGGGGGAGATGGAGGCTTCAATCGAAGAACAGATCGCAAAATACGATTTAGAACAGTGAATGTCGCAGGAGGCTCCTGCGAAATTCCCTGTTAAAAATCGTATTTTGCGATCTTTTCGTCGAGTCATCCTCAATGTTATTTATAAAAAGAATTGAATTGCAACTTTAATAAACAAAATACACTCGAACAAGAACATGTTATAAACATCTCGATCCTTAGAATGCTAGTATGGATCTATGCACAAGTGTACCGGCCGGAGAGTTTTATAATAAACCACGTGTTAGCTTGACATACAGACATATTGCAATCAAACTCATAATCAAAAGAAGTTTAGGTTTCCATGTTATGCATAAACAAAACATATCAGGTTTTTATACATCTGTTCATTAGCATTTATTGCCAACGTACATAGCATAAGATAGTTTAACATGATGTCAGGTTATAATACTAAACATATAACGAGTCTAATACAGCTACTTGCAGTGACGTTTAAGCAAGAAAATGAAAGCATTGTGTTGCGGTATTTGAACTGGTAGTTTATTCCACAGGGATGTGCCAACACTACAAAGTCGTATATTCCCATATACATTTTTAACCAGTGGTTTTACGAAGTTACCGCGATGACGGCCTTTTGCTTGGAATTGTAAAGGCATAAAAAGGGAGCAGTGAAGCACATGGCTTGTTATTATATTTAAGCACCATTGTTGTTTCATAATTTATGAGGTGTAAGTGCATGATTTGGTACTGTTAAAAGAGTGGTTTAGTTGATGCTGTGTAGTTTGCGTTTGATATATTACGGATAGCACGTTTTTGCAGGACTATTAGTGGATTTATGTATGAATCGTATGTATGATATACAGTGTTGTACGGAACGTCGTTCCAAGGAACGACGTTCCTGGAACGAGTTCCTTTTGGGAGGAACGAAGGAACGCCATCGTTCCTTTTCGGGTTGCTGGAACAGTAACGGTAACGCGTTACATTTACGGAGGAACGGCAAAGGGAACGGCGTTCCTTCTATGCACGGTCCACTCTACGAAGATCGCACGTAGGGCGGATTGGTAGGGCTGCAACAAGCCATCGCTGGAGTCCGCGTTTTCCTGTGGTTTCGATGATTCGATGGTTTCGATGATTCGGCGTGAGTGACGGTTCTGCTTCTTCACTGCGGCTGCACGACGTCAGGGTATCCCGATACTCCTTGGCGGTTCCCGCTTTTGGCCACAGGACAAGTAGTTTCCGGCTGGCAGCCAGCCCTGTATGGATGCACGGCAACGCGGGAGGAACTGCGTGCAACAGAGAAGCTCCTCTCGTCCCTTACATGATTCCGCCGCCAGGGCTCCCTCCGAAATAAAACAGTGTCAAGGTGTGCTTTACCATCGTCTCTCTTCGCATTGGTTCTGAGGACCCGGTTGTGGCCATGGTTGTCCATACTTGTAAGACGCTATGTGCGTCAATCTTCAAGGCATTTTAGTTGAACTGAACAGACAGCGCATTAATTTACCTTCAGTAGCCATATGTCCTCTGCAAAAAGCAGAAACGAAAGGCTTCTCATACACATGCTCAGGCGAACATGTGCTGAGCATGCTTAAGTGCGTGCGTGTGTTTGTAATGCGGAGCCAAGTTAACGTTGTTCTAACCCGGATCTGGTCAATTATGTTCCTTGATGCCCAGTTTGTGCCTAATAAAAACTATAGTCTTATTGCTACGCGACCAAACGGCTAGCTATACAGGAATAACCAAACATTTTAACGCACCGCACACCGTCCACTTTACTGGACAGCCCCATTTGCTGTATAACAATGTCCTGTCAACCATGCTTGCGTGGTGTGGGTCATTACTGGTTGGCATCCCGGGTAATTATGCACGTGGTGCTATTTATTTTCTTGTTTATTTCCAGCACCACAACAGCATTTTTTCCTTCCATTAATGTCAGCTTGCCTATGAATTAATGCTTATTCCTAATGCTACGAAGAATGACAGTCCTGCGTTATTCGGAGGTAAACGCACAAAATAGAAATAATAAAATTCCTCACAGCCGACACACGTTCAGCGAAGCCATAATTAACAACAGAAGTACAGCACACCACAAATGCTTTAAAGTGATGAAACTAAGTAAAAGCGATACATCCGGAACTGCCAATTGGTTTTATTAAAATGCTACAAAAGCTATCAATTTCGAGCGACATTGTTTCGTATCGGGAATGCTGACGGCATCGTGGAATCTTGTTCCAGTATTTCCGCGCTATAGCATGGGTCAGGCACAAACCTTTATATACTATCCTAAATCAAAAGGCCTATTACTAACTAGCTCTTAGTGTCAGATGCATGGCTGTTACATGCATTAGTGCATGTGAGTAACTACCTATTTCCGCACCAGAGGCGCAGTACCCTCACTACGCATCTGAAGACTGAAGTGGAAAGTGTCATATGTGTCGCACTTGCCCAAAGCGCCAAAGTTGCAGTGGAGTTGTCCGTAATATGTTCGTTGCTCCTTGAAGATATTTGCCTAGGAGCATTTAGTTACATTTTTTTCTCTACAGATATTACGCGGCTGGTGACGTTGAAATTCTTCAGTTATACATAGGGCGATTCGAGATTTAAAATGTTCACATTATTTTGCCGCAGGATTATTATTCAATCGTAGAAATCAAATGTAACGTTAATGTAACGACACGTTCCAATTTTTGAAATGTAACTGGAACGCGTTCCTTTTTATTAAAGGAACTTGTAACGGGAACTCGTTACAAAATTGTGAAGGAACGAGGAACGAGTTTCCGTTCCTGTTTTGGAGGAACGTGTACAACACTGATGATATAGCACACAAACAGTTCTCAACGTTCCTCCATCGAAGTACTGGCGACATATGGAAAGCGTAAAGTAGGCTTCCTGAGTTTCTTGCAGGAAGAGTCGACATGCATTTTCCAGTTGAAGTGATCATCTAGTAAAATGGCAAGGTATGTTACTCTTTCTATGATTTTGCTGTCAGCCTGAAACACACCCGAGTCCAGAGCAATTACCTTGTGCGGTGTAAGCCTCGCCATGTTTTTTGTCTTCCTAACGTTTAAAACCGTCATGAGTTCGATGGTAGCGCACGCTGAACAAGCAGACAGCGGGAAGGCACACCTTACGCACCGTGCTCTACCATCAAACTCAAAATGCTCTACCAACAAGCCCGCACAGCCAACCTCATTGAGTTCGAAACCAGTTTATTGACTTGAATGCAATTGCAAATTAGTGAAAGAAGGAAAAATAAGGGCCCCAGAACTAATCTCGTTGGATACCCGAACCAACAGGCAACTTTTTTGTAGGGTGTTCGTTAAAAAGAACATACATCGAGAAATCAGGTACGCTTACATCCAATGACAGTGTTGCGCATGTTTTAAGACTTGAAAGCTTCATAACTGCACCTCCCCGGCCCGACGGATTGCCATCAAACCTTGGATTTCGTCAACATGCGACAGTCGTGCGGCCAAGTAGTAACCAGATACTTACGTGTCGTTGAGCACCCCTATGTCTGCTTTCAATTCACGTCGCATTAACATAAGGTGCAAGACAGCGATTGATTTCGCAGTCTCTTCGCCTAAGCAGGCCTGTTCCTGCCACGTTTGGGAATAGCGCTGTTTCTAAGCCGAACATCTACTACGGCACGCAAAAATATTTCACCGCAAAGCCAGAACTCGAATGCTGGAAAATAAAATCTTTTTTTGCTCGTCGCCGACTGTTCATGTGCCCAGCCCAAATGGCTTCGATACAGCCGCACGCCAACTATCAAGCAAGTGTGCGAACACGGTCCAAAGACATCGCACACGATGCCAAGCTGCAAAGCCTGCGGCCACCATGAAAAGGTACGTCCCGCTTTCTACCAAGAGAGGCTAAATTGTTTAAATTGTGCTCGCCACACGGCCTTCTCTACGACATCGCTGCCATCACCTGCCCATCTGCTTTCGCAGAACAAGTGTCTGCATTTGTTTTATAGTAACATGGTTTTATTTTTTGTAATCCCACCCGTCATGTAATACCCTCTCTCGGGGTCTTTAGGGAGTAAAGAATGAATGAATGATTCTTCGAACCCCGAGACGGCGGAAGAAGCGGCGATCGCACTCGCTACAACCACAAGCACAGACGCCATCGTAGTCTTCACGGACTCGCAAGCCGCAGTGCGCAACTACACGAGGGGTCGCATCTCGGTCGAAGCAGTCAAACTTCTAAACAACCGACGCACTCCGCTCCCTTACACCTACGTAAAGTGGGTCCCGGGTCATGAGGGGCTCGAGGGGAACGAAGCGGCTCACGCCGCGGCCCGCGGTCACGTCAACCGGGCCTCCCTTGCCTCCTCACAAGAACAGCGGTCGCTCGCCGTTGAAGCAGAGCCAGAAAGCGTACCGATGACATATAACGCCATCCTCCAGCACTACCGCCTTGGACGACGAGTGTATCCGCCACCTCACCCGAAGTTGACAAAAGAGGAAAGTACCGCATTCCGAAGGCTTCAGAGCAATACGTACACACACGGCATCCTGTTACATCGCCTCTACCCAACGTGTTACACTACAAATGCCCCATCTGCGATGTGCCAGACACACTGGCGCACCTACTGCTCGAGTGCCCGTGGCGCCAGGCAGACAGCGTAAGCAAGCCTGTAGCTCCCGAAGACGTCAACCTCCTCGCTGAGACGTGGGAGGCCAGAATCCCCACCCGGGACTTGGATGACCAACGACGGCTCGTCACCAGAGCCCGGGATGCGATTGCGGCCAGAGGGTTCCTGGAATAAGGAATCCTCCCACCAAGAGTGTTCTGAACACTCTTGGTGGGAGGATTCCATTAATGTGGCTCATCAATTGGAGTGACGTACTTAATGAAAAGGACCCAAACAGAGCCTACGAATGCTTTTTGGATACATTTATTTCAACTTACAACACATCCTTTCCTGAAAAATTAATAAAGCATAAACGACGTGCTCGGAAACCATACATTACACATGCCCTCTTAATTAAAGTAAATGAGAAAAGGAGGCTGTATCATCACTTCATTAAAACAAAAGACGTAAATGACCTTAAGGTTTTTAAAACATTTCGAAACCGTTTGAATAAAGACCTTCAAAAAGCCAGACGGGATTATTATAACAAGCAGTTTGCTTGTACTAAAGGACGTGCGGATATGATGTGGAAAAAGCTAAACCATCTCATCGCACATAAAGACTGTCCTGAGCTTAGCTCTATAAAAATAGGTGGTGTAGAAATATCGGAACAAGCTTTAGCTAATAAATTTAATGAATATTTTGTGAACCTTTCTAGCATTTTACGTACGTCTAATGACCTTAGTGGTATCAAACCAGTAGAAGAGACCATTTTTTTTGATCCAGTAAATGACAATGAGGTTATGCATATCTTCAAACAACTCAATAATACGAACTCACGAGATATTGATGGTCTTCAACTGCAACCTATAAAATCCGTTTTCGACATTATTTTGCCCTGTTTAACGTACATTTTCAATTTGTGCATTGCTAAAGCTGTCTTCCCTTCTAGAATGCAAATTGCTCGTGTATATGTGATTTTCAAGAAAGGCGACAAGAACGACCTTGGCAACTACAGGCCCATATCCGTACTTCCAGTTTTTTCTAAAATGTTTGAAAAGATTATTTATGCCCGGTTAAATAAATTTGAGAGAAAACATAACATCTTGACAAATTCTCAGTACGGTTTCCGCAAACATCTTTCAACATAATCTGCGCTTTTAGAACAAAAAGAATTTATTTTAAAAAACTTGAAGAAAATGAAATAATAATTGGTATTTTCGTTGATTTTACAAAAGCATTCGACCTCCTTGATCACAGACTATTAATTAAAAAACTCAACTGTTATGGTTTCCGTGGGCACGCGGGAGATTTACTGAAATCCTATTTAGAGAATCGAAGGCAGGCGGTCAACATTGATGGCTTCACATCAGAAATGCAGAAAGTTAAATGCGGAGTCCCTCAAGGAAGTATATTGGGCCCTTTTCTTTTTAACATTTTTATTAATGACATAGTACAAACTTCATCTGCGAAATTCATAATATATGCCGACGACACAAGCATGTTCTTCTCCGGCAATGACTTAGACCTTATAATGGACACCGCAAATCACGCACTACAGAAACTATATGAATGGAGTGAGAGAAATGGATTACGTGTGAATGTCGCGAAAACAAAAGTTGTTATATTTAGAGCAAGGAATAAAAATGTTCAACCAAATAAACAAATTACCTTTAACTCCACCCCATTAGAAATTGTTCCTACGTTTAGAAGTTTGGGTGTCCTATTTAACGAATCGATGTCTTGGAATGACCACGTTAGTCATGTCATCTCCAAGCTATCTCAAGTAATTGGTGTCCTTTTCCGAAATCAGCATGTTCTTCCCTCAAGCACCATGATGTTGTTATATCACTCGCTTTTTGAATCCCAACTTAATTACTGCCACCTTATTTGGGGTAAGACATCAAAAGAAAACCTAAAAAAGTTAAGTATTCTGCAAAAAAAATTCTTAGGATTGTTGCAAATGTGCCTAGACTACAGCATACTGAACAACGTTTTCACAAATATAAGGTACTTCCGGTTGAAAAACTATATACATATCGTTTATCTGTAGCGTTCAAACGCGAAATAACCCAAAACACATCCTTTTTGCGGCAGGTTTCTAACCTATCAAAACGCGAGCGCACCCACACAACTCGGCAAACTGATGAATGGAATGTTCAAACGTATAAAAAACAGTATGGTTGGCAATTACTAGAAAATGAATTGCCAAGACTTCTAAATAACTTATGCAGAAAGAACATCACTCTAGAAAATATTACAAAGAAAGCAATTTTTGAACATTTACGAAGAGCCTTAATATTCCTAAACAAATGCATTGTTTCTTTGTTGATTAAAATATGTACCTAATGTTGTTACGCCAGTTTTTTTATAACATGATGACCACGTATGCTGATTACTTTGTGCATGAGATCTCATTTTGCCGTCTTTCATTTTTTGTATCCGCGACGTAAATCATGGAGTTGTAAAATGATGTCTTTTTTGTTGTTGTTGTTGCTGTTGCTCATTGTTGGATTTGCTTGTATTCTTTCAGCTTATATTCTATATCCGCTTTCCACTGTCTAAAATGTTTATGCCTTCTTTTTCATGCGCCTAAGATACCGCCAAGGTGTTTGTTTGTTGTAGGTGTCCACGGCGTTGTCAAACTATCGAGAGATAGTTTTTACCGCGGGCTCCTCGGCTATCACGTTTTGTTTTGATGGCGAAATAAACTGAATTGAATTGAAAACGCATGGTACAGCCGAAGGAGATTGCTCTCGCTCAGCCCGCCCCTGCGGTTCGAGACCCTGAGTATGAGCCTAAGCATGTTCTCCGTCTTGGAAGTGATGCGAGCTACAATCTGCGAGTTGCCCCCCTTCGACTCCAGCAACAGTCCGAGCACCCTGATGCAGTCTACCCTGGGGATTCTCTGCCCGTCACGTGTGTATAGAGATATTGGAATCTGATCTAGAGGAGTGAGGTTCCTCATCCCTTGTCGGGTGGGTTGGCAGGCGACAGGCTCAATCCCGAACCGACTAGAAAGCCCTCCGTGACGTTGAGTGCCTGTTGAAGTGCTTGCCGCACCTCGGCATCGGGCCCTCCCGTGCACCACGCAGTGATATCGTCCGCGTAGAGAGCATGGTTAATCCCGCGAACCGTGGCAAGTTGCTCGGAGAGGCCCTGCATGGCAATATTGAAGAGCAGAGGAGAGATGACGGCCCCCTGTGGAGTGCCTCTCGCTCCCAAGGTAAATTCCGCGGATTTTAGTTGGCCGATCTTAATGGAAGCCCTGCGTTCCCTGAGAAAGGAGCTAACGTATGCGTGGAAACGTTGTCCCAGACACATATCCGAGACTGCCTCAAGCACAAACTTGTGAGAGATGCTGTCAAAAGCTTTGGCCAGGTCTAGAGCTAGTATGCCTCTAATCTCTCTAGTGTAGTTGTCAATAATTTGTCTTTTAAGGAGGAGCATGACGTCCTGTGCAGATAGGGCAGGCTTAAATCCTACCTGTATTGCGGAAATAGCTGTTTAATTTCGATGTACCGGGACACCCTATAGTGGATCGCATGTCCGGCCACCTTTCCCACGCAGGACGTAAGCGAGATGGGCCGCATGTTCTCCGGTGCTAAAGGTTTTCCTGGCTTTGGGATAAGTACCACGGAGGGAGTCTTGCAGGATTCGGGGACAAGCCCCGTCTCCCAGATTTTGTTGACTTCCTTGGTTAACTTCTGGATGGATTTACCGTCCAAGTTACGCAGGAGCTTATTTGACCTTGCATCCGGGCCCGGTGCAGAGCGTCCGTTGAGCGCCTGGAGAACCTCCCAAATTTCTGGTTCAGTGAAAGGTGCGTCCAGCTCCGCCACCGTTCCCCCCCGGTAACGAGGATAGTCCGCGTCACCGAAGGACCCAGCGGAAGATAGGTATCCGCTAACCCTTGCAGAAGGGCTGTTTCAGACACCCCTTTCGCCTTTTCATTATGTACAATCCTGTCAATAGCGAATCTCTGGTTACCTTTGGATTGCGACTGATCAAGTAGTTATTTAAGCAGGTTCCATTTGCCCCCCCCCCCCTCTCATCTGTCCATCAACCGAAGAACATACTTCGTAGTGCTTATTTAGCGCAAAAAAAACAATACACAGGAAGGAAGGACAGGACAAAGCGCTACAGCGGACAGAGCGCTTTGTCCTGTCCTTCCTTCCTGTGTATTGTTTTTTTGCGCTAAATAAGCACTATGGATTCACACCAACTAGCCCGACAACGCATTCTGTTGAACATACTTCGTCCCACTGCTGTTTTGATAGTTCAATAGAATAGGCTTCAATCTCGCGATTGAGTTCCGCAATTTTCTTTCGGAGTCTGCGATTGAGCCTTTGCGTCCGCCACCGGGCTAGGATGGAATTTTTGGCCTCTAAGAGGTGCGCGAGGTGCGAATTCATCCGATCAACTCTCAGGTCCGTTTTGACAACCTTGGTCGCAGCATTAACATCATCCTTGAGCCTTGCAAGAAGGCTCTCTAAGTTGCCGTGTTCATCTTGGTCCTCCCTTCGCAATTTCCGAAAGGCATCCCAGTCCGTTACCTTAAGTTCCCTGAGCGTTCTCCTGAAGAAAAACTCGGCGCTCCTAGCCGACCACCTCCTCGCAGTGCCTTCAGCGTTTCTGCATTTATTTTTTAAATGCGAAGCATTTCTTAGCGAACTTCGGCGAGTTTGAGCGTATCTATCTATCTATCTATCTATCTATCTATCTATCTATCTATCTATCTATCTATCTATCTATCTATCTATCTATCTATCTAGCCGCCTACGATTTTGTGCTCTCCTGCCCGTTTCGCTAATCCGATGTTTACGAAATTTGGTATCCCACATCATGACTACATGACGAACATAAATGACAGGTCATAACATGAAAATCATGATATGCATGTCATGAGCGGCATGATTTACATGCCATGGTCTTAGGGCTCTCCTGGCCGTTTCGCTAATGTGATATATGCGAAAATTTGTATGGCACAACATGACTGCCTGACGAACATAACTGGCAGCTCATAACACAAATATCATGACATGCATGTCATGAGTGACATGATTTACATGCGACGGTATTGGTGCTCTCCTGGCCGTTTCGTTAATGGGATGTATATGAAAATTGGTATGCCACGACATGACTGCATGGCGAACATGACTGACAGGTCACAACATGAAAATCGTGATATGCATGTCCTGGGCGACATGATTTACATGCCACGCGTTTCGTTGACGGGATGTATACGAAAATTGGCATGCCACAAGATGACTGCATCATGAACGTATATGACAGGTCATAACATGAAAATCATGACATGCATGTCATGAGCGACATGATTTACATGCCACGGTCTTGGTGCTCTCTTGGCCGTTTCGTTCGTGGGATGTGTAGGAAAATTGGTATGCAACAATGTGACTGCATGACGAACATAAATGACAGGTCATAACATGAAAAGCATAACGTGCATGTCATGGGCGGCATGATTTACATGCCAGGCGTTTCGTTAATGGGATGTATACCAAAATTGCTATGGCACAACACCACAGCATGACGAACGTAAATGACAGGTCATAACATTAGAATCATGACACGCGTGTCATGACCGGCATGATTTACATGCCATGGTCCTGGCGCTATACTGCCGTTTCGTTAATGGGATGTATGGGCTCCGTCTACTGACCAGAGCGCGCTACGTAGCTCTCGTCGGACGGCTCAGTATCGCTCACACTGGCCGCTTGGGTCGCACGTATGAGACGCGCGCGCACGGTGGAAACCGAGGCGACAGCGACGCGCGCGTTTCCTCGCTGCTTTCCGGGCGTGCTGCGAACCACACGAACGCTCGCGGCGTCGCCCTTTGGAACAGTTTGCCGCAGGTTTGAAGCGCGCGTCTCAAAGGAAATAAAACGAAAGAAGGTGGGACGGGCGGTCACTGCTGCTATAGGGTTGGAGACGCGCATCGCGTTCGCGGATTTCCCTGTCACAGTCTGCCCAATTTTGCTTCGTCTCTCCGCCAGGCAGTGCATTCTGGCGCTGATGTCGCACATGGAAAACTCGACTGCGCGGAGCCTATACGAAAATTGGTTTGGCTCAACATGACTGCATGATGATCAAAATGACAGGTCATAACATGAAAATCGTGACATGCATGTCATTAGCGGCATGATCTACATGCCACTCGTTGCTTAAAGGGATGTATACCAAAATTGCTATGGCACAACACGACTGCATGACGAACGTAAATGACAAGTCATAACGTTAGAATCATGACATGCGTGTATGAGCGGCATGGTTTACATGCCACATTCTTGGTTCTCTTGTGGCCGTTTCGTTAACTTCATATGTACCAAACTCGGTATCGCAGATGACAATTCAAATCCATTTTACGTTCCTTATGCGTGCTTCGCATTTCGTTGATTCCCACTGCACGTGAGATCTGCCAATTTTTATTTTTTTATTTTCACACTCTCAGGGCCCGCGGGTATTGCAGAGAGGAGTGGCTTAACAATGTGTTATCAATTGAGTCTTTGAAGGCGGCAGGTTCTTTTGATTGCACCAACGGAGGCAGGAAGGTGGTTCCACTCACTGCTGTGGCAAAAAAAAAGCATAATAGGTGTCATTGCAGCACAAGGGAACTAGCCGCAGAGATACGCAGTCTGGAGGAAGAAAAAAAATCTTTTTTGAGTTTTGGGTTTGTGTAATGAATTTTATGAAAATTGTTTAGGCTGAAATACTGACGGCCTGAATTGTCGGTAGACCTAAAGTAGCTTTTATTGAATACGCGCTCGCGTAGCAGGAGTAATTGGAAGTTACAAAACGAACTGCCCGGTTCTGAACAGATTTAAGGGATGCACATAATATTGAGCTAGATGGATCCCAAATAGAGGAAGCGTATTCCAATTTGCATCTAACGAGCGTGGTGTACAATTTGTTTTACGTCAAGGGATGGATGAAAAATTACCGCGAAGGAATCCTAGAACGCGATTACCGTTATTAACTACTTGTACAACAAATATAATCAAAGAAAGGTTGTAGTTAAATGTACGCCAAGATAGCGGTAGCTAATAACTAACTAGGCTTAAAGTGGAGTTGTTAAGGATATAGGAAAAGTCGCTAACTTTATTGTGATGCATTACTGTCATAACTTTACACTTACTGATATTGAGTTTCATTAGCCATTTGTCGCACCAGTGAGAAACAGTGTCCAGGTCGGACTGCAGAGTGGAAACGCCATATGGATTATGAATGACGCGATAGAGCATGCAATCGTCAGCAAAGAGCCTAATTGTTGAGTGAATACCGACAGATAAATCATTATTCTTAATAAGAAAATATAATGGGCCTAAAACAGAGCTCTATGGCACGCCTGATGTAACAGCAACGTTCGGAGAGCTGTAATTATTAGCATGAACGTATTGAAGTCGGTTGGTTAGAAAACACTGAATCCAGTCAGGGACATGGAGATCTATATTGAGCTTGCTCATTTTAAAGAGACGGAGAGAATGCGAAACTGTGTCGAAGGCTTTAGCGTGATATAAAACTATGAAGTCCGTTATGAAATTGTCTTCCAACACACGCAAAAGATCTTTAGTGAAAGTAACTGCGTTTCACAAGTGCTTCCTAAAACCGTGTTGACAAGGTGAAAGAAAAGGAATCGGACTCAAGAAACGATATGAAGTTCCAATATCTGACGTGCTCGAGAAGTTTCAAGGTATACTGGTTAAAGATATTGTTCTGTATTTTAAGGGAGAATGGGTGTTGTCTGATTTGTGAAGTGGAACCACCTTGCCCGCCTTCGAATTATCTTTCAAAGTGAAAAACTGCAAAGACTGCGAAATAGGTTCAGAAAGTATATGGATGAATAAGGCTTAGTATTTTTTAGGAACTTGGAATTAATGTTGTCCTTGCCTGCAGAGCTAGACGCATTCAACATTTCTATTAGACAGCACACTCCAGATGAATCAACAGAGATGAAGTCCATAGGGAAACAAGATGTCCTCACAGAAGGCATAAAAGAGACCGTTGCACCAGAAAAACCGAAAAAAAACACGTCATTAATCACATGGCAGCGGTCAACTAGAAACAGGATCACCGTTGCTATCGAGTAAGTGAAGTGTTGCAGACCTGCTGCCACGAACTATATTCAACTGCCGGGGATTATCTTTCAGTAAGGCGGGCAAGGTAGAATTCTGGAATACGTTTGTAGCCTGCGCGAGGGCATTTTTGTACTCGTCTTCAGCGAGGAAGTAGGCACGCCAACGTTCCGACATCATCGCCTCTTTTGCTCGGAGGAAAATTCCTTTCTTTTTGTTTAGTAAGCGCTCGAGTTGCGCGTTAAACCAAGGGACTTTGGAAGAAGAAACAATCAGTTTTTGTAGGAATATAGCGGTCGACCAAAGAAGAAAGCGTTTCTTTGAACATAAACCTATTTTCGTGAATGGTGCGTCTGTAAAAACACGGCATGTAGCCTATAATGAAATGTGCAAGCTCATTATTGATTGCAGAATAGTCGGTATTTTTATTCTTAATAAACTTAACTTGCTTTGTCCTAGGCCAATGGGCATAATTACTGCAGTGAATAAAACAATGATCACTTAGACAGGGCATAAAAACTAAGGGTGAGACGAGGTCTGGAGTTATCGTAAGCGGCAGATCTAGTACATTAGCAGAATGAGAATAGCAACGAGTAGGCTGAAATACCAGTTGGTTAAACTCCAAACAAACCTTTAAAAATGACCAACATTCCATTGAACTTGCGTCAAGGCTTGGCGGATCAGTAGTCGAGGTTATAGAATACAAATTAATATCACAAAAAATAAAGGGCATTTGGGAAATCGCACAGTCAACCTATTTAGGACGTCATGCAATTCTTGACAAAATACTGTTGAGGACTGGTGGTCTGTAACACACACTGAAGATAAACTTTCTATGTCCTATAAATACACATGCGCTAATAAATTCTAAGTTACTGTCGACCATAATTACAGTAGAAACGAAGGTATCATGGATCACTATGAACACACCACCGCGCGGACGACCACTACGATGTGAACGATTTTTGTAGCCCGATTCACAGTGCAGTATTTTAGAGCCACCGATTTCGGCAGATAACCACGTTTCTTGAACAGTACTACATCCGCGGAACACGTGTCAATAATGCACGACAGACCGTCGCGTTTGTTACACAGACTACGTGCGTTGGAACAGACTACGTAGGTTCCGGAGGATCCGGAAGCTTTACACGATGACCCGGCAGCCGGGCACCTCGGTTCTCCCCGCACACTCTGGAGGATACAAGTGCTATTGGCCTCGCCTCACTGCTGACGTCACCCATTACGTAGGGACATGCAGACTGTCAGCGACGCAAGACACCGCTAACTATGCCAGCCGGACTTCTGGAACCCATCGAACCATCTCGGCGACCGTTCCAGGAAATCGGCATGTACTCAGGCCTTTCCCGACGTCGATTTCCGGGTATAAATGGGTCGTCGTAGCGACTGACCCCTAACCCGTTATGCCGCAACAAGCGCTCTGCTCAAGGGTAGTGTCGGCGTGGTCGCCAAGGTCTTCACTGAGAACATCGTCGTTCCTCACGGAGCCCCAGAGTTCCTCATCACCGACAGAGGCACAGCCTTTACCGCTGACCTAACTCAGGCAATCTTAAGGCAGTCAGACAAGCTACCGCCTACCATCCGCAACTGAATGGCCTCAGAGAGCGTCTAAATAAGACCATCGCCCACGTGCTGGCTATGTGCGTCGACATCATACACAATAGGTGGGACGCTCTACGCCATGCTACCGGTCGTCACCGGTGAACTCGACGTTGCTAGCTACTTGCGCGCCGAAGAGGCTGGACAGCTCGCGCGCCGGAGAATCAAGGACCAGCAGAGGGTCGATAGCCGCTACTACAATCTTCGAAGACGCCGCTCACAATAACCTGGCGGCCTTGTCTGTGTCTGGACGCCAATAAGACGACGCAGACTGCGTGTGAAGCTCTCGCAGCGCTACATTGGACCCTACAAGGTACACCGACGTTGTGGTGTGCTGTTTGTGAGGTCGCGCCCGATGGTTTAACATCATCCCAGCGACTGCTGCGCACGACCCGAAGTTGTACACGTGGTGCGACTTAAACCTAATTATGCCCAATGATTAACTGTGATGTATTATTTCATGCATTTCACTTCCATGTCCTGTTTTCAGAGTTGATATGATTTGTGGAGTTTAACGTCCCAAAACCAGTTCTGATTATGAGAGACGCCGCAGTGGAGGGCTCCGGAAATTTCAACCACCTGGGGTTATTTAACGTGCACTGACATCACACAGCACATTGGCCTCAACATTCCGCCTCCATCAAAATACAGCCGCCGCGGCAGGGATTCGATCCCGCGACCTTCCTGTTCTCAGAGTAGGGACAATGTTTTTTCAGATGGGGTGTAGTGACACTTGCGGTTGTTTTGGTGTGTTTAAGGGGAACGCCTTTATCACTTTCCGGTGACACGCGCTCGTTTTGGTTGTTTGCGGGGAGCGCCCTTGTGGCTTTTTGTTAAGGCCCAACCGCATGCACGCGATTTTCGAGCGACAAGCGACAGCGACAAATGAGCTCCGTCGCGCTGTCGCGTCGCGGCGGCTGCAACCACATGTTGGCGACAAAGTGCCATTGTTGCTAGATCGAAAACTATCGTGTGCACGCACGTAAATTGCAAAAAAGAATTTAAAACTAGATAAATGACCAGGTGATAAATTTATTATTGCTTTTTTTGTGAGAAAAAAGACATAAAAGTGTTCGGCGACTCCCTTTTTTTCGCAATCTTTTGTTTAACCGCGACAGTAGTACCTGCAGTGACCTCGAGGGGGCCCCCGGATGCTACGCTACGACGCACTTTGGAAACTGCGTCGTAGATGTTTGACTGCGCATTCCCATCGCTGTTGCGATACGACGCCACGCTACTACTTTGAGTAGCTGGTACTTGTAGTGTGGGCTCGACATGTCCCATATAGCGTTTTCTTTTTTAACTTCGTCGATGAGACGCTCGTTGAAGTCGTGCTTCTCGAGGTTCGACATGGCTGCCTCGGACAGAATAGGCTTACCTCGCACAACGACGTTGTTGACATTGCAGTAAGCTACCACCGAAGCATCAAAACAAGCCGTCGATAACAAGATTAAGGACAAAATATGGCCGCTGCCTCACTCTCCGCGTGAGATGTGGCTCTAAAGAAGGTAGTCTATACCTTGCAGTCCTTAAATAACGCGCGGATAACAAGCATCAAGAGCAAATTGCAACCGAAGCGAGGATCAGGCGTGCCGCCATGTTGCCGGAAATCGTCACGCTCACTTCCGGGTGACAAGCGATCTTTTCTAGTTTTCCAGAAACGCGCGACGCGACGAGCGACAGCGACGGATGGGGCTTCGCGACAGCAAATCCTGTCGCTCGTCGCTGTCGCTTGTAGCTGTCGCTCGAAAATCGCGTGCATGCGGTTAGGCCCTTACGCGCAGCGCCGGCCTCGTTTATCTCGCACTTCGGCAACGCTGTCGGCAGTTCTTGAAGCTTTGCACGCCTGATGCGCATATTTCAGTGTCTTCTAGAATTTCAGAGATAATGCGAAAACGCGCTATGACGTGTGTGGAAACGCCGACGCATTTCGCCGCTTGTCAGTTTTTCCGCGACCGGCAATTGTTCAAGCGGCTGTTCCTTTCTAGTGCGATTGGCTTTGTTTCAATCGACGCAGTTTCGCCTTATAAACAGTTCGCCTAACATCGTCGATTTCTTCTGCTTTTAAATCGTCACGACCACATGACAATAATGAACCGAGTGGTGTGTTGTGTGGTGCTGGCTCAGGATTGAGCCCCTGAGAATCAGAATAGGCTGTTGCAGTGCTGTGTCTGATCTCGACTACAAGTGTGGTGAAGCTTAGCTTGCTCAGCTACGGTTGCCTTTAGTTATGCTGCATTTTGTAGCAGAGATGGACGTTGCACACTTTGTGCAAGCAGAAGACAGAGACGAGCACGAAAACTGAGAATCATTTCTTAAACAATGTGAATGGTAATTCACTCTGTTTACTCAACATGGCGGCGTGAACCTTGTATCTATCGGTTGAACACCGTTATTTTGCACCTATGAACGGATGTGAAAATTTTCAGTGTATAATAAGAAAATTCAGTTACTTTTCAGATGTGCACTTTGCTTCATGAATGCAATGCTAGAGGTAGAAATAGGGACGAAAAGTGTCATTCAGAATGGGTCTTTTTCTGAAGGCTGCTTGTACACCTAAACTTGTGTGCCAGTTCCAGGAGGCAACGCCGCTGGGCCTCTTTTTTTCACGACAAGCATTTCGTTAGGCATTGCCACGGTGAACTGCCGCGTGATCTATACGGTACAGTGCTACGATCTCTCGCGACTCCCGACGCTTAATAACGTTCCTCATGAACACCGCGTGTTCGCTTGCTCTTTTCAATCAGGAATTAAGTCGAATAAGTGCACTTCTGACAGAGTACTCCATGTGGGATATTTCCATGACTGCAAATTGTACATCTTGAGCTTGAGAAACGTCCTGGCGTTTCAAACTATTTTCTGGAAGTAGGGACACCCTTGCACTGTACGAGAATTCTGGCTGCACGGAAAGGATGACTGTTCGCATGTATAGCATGAGGTGCTTGGAACCTGAGTCGAGCGAGATCGGAAGTTCAAGCTGTATCACTTCTGCGGCGTGTGCTAGGGCTTCATGTAAATGGTGATAAAGGTAATTTTCACCTACAGTTAATTTCAGAGCCAGAATTTGCAATGCCTAGACGCTATGCGCGTAACGCAATACACGCCGGCGTATGGAATGCAGAAAGAAGGTTGCGAATTAAATGCATATACCTGGAGACAATTTCTGTGGCAGAACCGGAAAGCCTACGTGGGCGGAGTGTTATTTAACGCGAAGTAGTACGCTCGCGATCAATTTTCATTTCTGTTTCGTAAGCGCATCCAGCATGCAATTTTGAGGTGCATGTTTCAGTACGAACCTCGCTCCCCATCTTTCATCAATATCATCAAATTTCACCAGTGGGTATCGGTGTAACACTGACCATCTCTAAATCCAAAGCAGTCCCTGATCTCCCGGCCACTCAAATCGGCATGCGCACATACCCTGCTCTTTGTAATTATTTTAAGAAAACGTGCTACGGAGGAATTCTCAAAGGCTGAGGAATCAGCTTTGTTGGACAAAATATTTGAAAAATCTTTGTTGTAGGCAGCAGTGCACAATTCCAAATCCCATATTTAAAGGCAACAGGGCAGGCTTGCAGCGCGGGGGGGGGGTGCCTTAGGGGCCCCGGCCCCTTCCGAAATTTCGGTTACGAGGTAGTGTTAACATGGTGTAGTGCCAAGAATATAAAATTTAAGCCTAATAATAAAGCTGCATGTAAAAAAGTCACCTAATGTGCATACTGCGATTTTTACCAAAACAAATAATGAAAATACATGTTTCTTTCAAACAGTCAAGGCCTTCGGCAAGTCGGCCCCTCCCGTAAAAAAGATCCTGCCTGAGGGCCTGCGCCCGTTGCGTATATACAGAGTCGCTATTGCAATGTCTTTTCTCTTAGGGACGCAATAACAAAAAACTTGCACAAGGACCTCACATTAGTTTGGGAGGGCACGCAGTGGCGTCGACGTTCAGGAGAATGCTTGCCGCTGCTGAAGAAGGATTTTCAAACTAGAGAGATGCACTCCTGAACTGATCGTGGCCGAGACGCAGTTCTGAAGCAGGAAAAAGCTCATTGTCAGTATAATAACAGCGAACCACGAGCGTGGCCTCACAGTTGAAAGTACTCCACGAAAGCGGAGGAAACTGCCTGCGGAGGACTGCTGAAACTTCGGAGCAGGCATTGGACTCTCTCCATTCGAATGGCAGACCAACAGGGAATTTCTGCCTACCGTAGTCTCGGACTCCCACGCAGTTTGCCGCATGTACGCTTGATATCAAGCGTGTAGTGCTGTGACGAGGCGCTGCATGTAGGTGCGTTTGCTGCCGTAACTAAAAAAAAAACCCGCATTTCCCCGAAGGGGAGTATGAGGAAGTGCGAAGCACGGGGTGATGCTATGAGGGGGCGCGCGCGACTAAACTGCAGCGGGACCGGCGGCCCGCTTACGCGCAGCATCACGGGCCCTTCGTTGCGCTGCCTTGTCTTCAGCCGATGCGGCATCTTCAACGACGCGTGCAATGCTCGCATTCGATTGCGTTGTACTAGTTGTTGGAGGTATCGCAGTCGAGGTTGATGCCTGCGATGGATCCATACCTATGACGGCGTTCACCACAAACCACGAGCGAGAAGTGAGAGCGAGCGGCGGACGTTTATATACGGGACTGACGCGCCGGCGCCACACACACAACACGTGACGGCGGAGCGAAACACGCCAGGCGGTTGGAGAGGGGGTGAGCGGTGGGGAGAGTACGCACACGAGGGGCTGTTACCGGGCGAGGAGGGAGCTGTCAGGGCGAGGGGAGAGGCGGCGGCCGAGGGTGAGTGCAAACCTAACGGGGGAGAGGCACACCAGCTGCATGGCGCCGTGACGTCACGGCGCGGAGAGGGTGCGAGGAGCCGGCGCGGCGCGCGCAGCCAAGGCGCGGAGGCGCCAGCTGCACAACGCGCCGTGACGTCACGGCGCGGAGAGCGGCGCGGAGCCGGCGCGGGGCGCGCGCAGTCACGTGGGGCGTGACGTCGCTGCGCCGTTGCTACAGACGCTCCTCTCCGCTCCTCGCGCCGTTGCTAGGGGAGAGGAGGAGGAGCGCGGATGCCGGCGGAGTTTTCGGGGTTGCTTAAGAAGTGCATTCGCACTTAAAATAATTTGATAGTCAGCGGTGGTGGTGGTGTTTTTTAGGGGCGAAGCTCCTCTTAGTCTAACCTTGTCACGTGTCAGTCGTCAGGCGTAACCCGCGTGCCTCCCGGCACGCGCTCGCCCTCGGCGTTCGCCTCGGCGCGTGCCTCTCTCTCTCTCCCGGCGCGTGCCTCCCGGCGCGTGCCTCTGCGGTCTTGTGAGAGAGAGACAGAGCGAAAGGCGCACGTTGGCTATGGAAACGCTTGGTCCGCCGCGGTGGTGTGGTGGTTACGGTACTCGGCTGCCACCCAAAATACGCGGGTTCGATCCCGGCCGCGGCGGTCGCATTTTCGATGGAGGCGAAAATGCCAGGTGCGGTGTCAGTGCACGTTAAAGAACCCCAGGTGGTCTAAATTTCCGGAGCCCTCCACTACGGCCTTTCTCTCCTCTCTTTCACTCCCTTTCCCCCACCCCCACGGATGCTTAGCCGTGCTCCCTACACGGGCTGCAGAAATTAGCGTCCTTTCCTAACCGAACCACCATCATCATCATCATCTTAGAGGAACGCTGTACCAGCTCGCAAAGAAGGAGAACGCGCCCTCACCCGCGAGAGACAACGTTGGCGCAGGCAGCGTCTCCTAGTGAGTTTCTTGATTGAGAAATACCGACTGCTCGCGTTGGAGAAGCGTTCACTGGCAAACCCATATATATATATATATATATATATATATATATATATATATATATATATATACACACTGGATCTTGCAACGAAGTGCCGGTGGGAGATTTCACTTGTGCATAGTTGAACCATGAGGATTCGTAGCGTGCGCGTTAACTAAATTAATCCGGAACTCGGCATGATCTACAATGAACCTCCCGAGCTTCGCCCACTCATCATCATTCACTCCGTGGATATGCTGTAATTTTTTTTTATCATCGCTGTTTTCTCTCCAACGATGCTCGATCAGCTAGCATGCAAGTCAATCCTATAGGATGTTTGACGCTTTAGCCTTACTTAATATGTACCAACTGGCCCAACAAAAAGTACTGCTTGAAGGTTCTCAAATTCTTTGACGTGTCCGCATTATTGGTCTAAACGAGAGGCGTCTTTGCAGCCACGTCCGCAAGGTGACTGCGACGCCCACTGTGCGCTGCGCCGGGCACTTTTGGACAGCCTTTCCCAGGGGTACGCGCGCCACAACCGAGGACCTCTGCAGCAGGAAATGGAGGTGGCCGCTGCCAGGCGTCCGGGCACTCGGGCTTACCAGCTCCGGGTGCGCGCCGCTCTCATGGACAGCCTCTGCTACCCATCTGGAAACCAGAAGCGCTGACGCACTTCTGCTTGGTGCTCAAATTTCTGAAATAAAATTCTGTTCATTTCCATTAGATCAAGCTTAGCGCGCTCATGCGGGGCGCTTGGCCGGTGCCATGAGCTGGTCCCCAGCCGCGCAGTTTAGTATAGGGCAGTTACACGGACGTTTAATATGCTTTGAACAGCATTTTAAACAGGCTCCTACTTCTTTTTAAGTCGCCCAAACAAGCTAACTTAGTCATAGAGAAGGTTGCCGCGATCACATTCTGCCAATATGACAGTGCAGGAAAGGTTAGTCGCAGTTAGGTTAGGTGAGGTTAGGTTAGGATAGGGTTGGTTTGGTTAAGTTAGGTTGGGTTAGCTCGGGTTAGGTTAGGTTGGGTAGGGTTCGGTTAGGTTGGGTTAGGTTAGTTTGGGTTAGGTTAGGTTGCAAGTCCGGAAACAAGCAAGCAATAGCAAATTGTAGGCCAATATCTTTACTTTCTACCAGCTCTAAACTGTTGGAGCATATCATTCATAAATACATTGTAGAATATCTAAATGCATATAATAAACTTTCACGATCACAGCACGGCTTTCGTGCTGGCTACTCTACTGTCACACAGTTGCTTGAATTTACGCACGACATTGCTTCTTCCCTTAACGACCGAGGACACATTGACGCCATATTTATTGATTATTCTAAGGCCTTTGACTTGGTTTGCCAAGCTAAACGTTTAGTTAAACTTCGCACATTTTCTGGCGACAATAAGCTAGTTGACTGGATAGCAGATTACTTGCGGACGGGCACACAATTTCTTACGTTTAACCGCACGAAGTCATGTGACGTACCAATCACATCAGGGGTGCCCCAAGGCTCGGTGCTTAGGTCGCTCTTGTTTTTTATCTACATAAATGACGTAGCCGAAATTATCGGTGACATTCAAATGAAAGCTAGAATGCATGCAGACGGCTGCCTTATCTATAACACCATCTCATATGTTGAAAATCAGGAAGCGCTGAACAGTGTTTTTTCATTGTTTTGTAACTGGAGTGAAACCTGGAAAATGTGTATTAACTTAAAAAAGACTGTAGCCATGATCTTTTCAAATAAGAAACAGCTTCTTAATTTTATATATACTAATGATGGTGTAAGTCCAGCTGGTGTCACGTAGTTTAAATACCCTGGTGTAACTCTGGCAACAAATTTAAAATAGCACACGTACGTCGAAACAATCTGCAACGAGGCTCTTGGAAAACTTTGGTATCTCCAACGCACGTTAAGCAACTCGACAAAAGAATGCAAATTGACAGCATACGTGACCTTGGTCAGGCCCATACTGGAATATGCGTCGGTTCTTTGGTCACCTCACGACAAGCATGACATGGCCATGCTAAAATATGTTCGAAAAAAGCAATAAGGTTTATTTTTTGTAGCTATGACCGGCGGTTCTCGCCTAGTTCGCATGCGCATGTTTTCTCACTGCAGCCTTTCGAACATCCGCGCACTTGCTGATCGCTATCATCCTCCTGCATTAGATAGTTCACACCGGCTTGAGTGTTCTAGCGCCCGTTTATTTCGTTGCAGCTTCTGCCGCCGTACCCGACGGTTCAATCCCCTAAATATTATGCCCTTTAGAGCTAGTCTTGATTGTTTTAAGTTTTCTTTTTTTCCGCGGACCGTGGATCTATGGAATGAGCTTGATGGGTGTCTGCATAGACTCGATGCTCAGCAATTTGAAAAAGAGTTGCGAAATCTTGTATTTTGTTAAATTGTATTTTTTCATTGTGTTGAACATCTGCAACCACTCCTGCTATGTCTCAATAACTGAGACAGCAGTATTTGTAAATAAAATAAAATTTAAAAAAAGATAATGCGAAGACACGACAACCGTTGGTCATTGAGGGTAAAAAAAAATTACAGCATATCCACGGAGTGAATGATGATGAGTGGGCGAAGCTCGGGATGTGCATCGTAGATCGTGCCGAGTTCCGGATTAATTTAGTTAACGCGCATGCTACGAATCCTCACGGTTCAACTATGCACAATGCACAAGTGAAATCTCCCACCGGCACTTCATTGCAAGTCAAGATCCAGTGTGTGTGTATATATATATATATATATATATATATATATATATATATGGGTTTTGCCGGTGAACGCTTCTCCAACGCGAGCAGTCGGTATTTCTCAATCAAGAAACTCGCTAGGAGACGCTGCCTGCGCCAACGTTGTCTCTCGCGTTTGCCGGGGCAGTGTCGAGTTTGCCGGGGAGCGCGCGGCTCCCGGCGCTCGCGTCGAGGGCGAGCGCCAGGTGCCACGCGCTCGCCCTCGGCGCGTGCGTGCGCTCCAGCAGGCACGCGCCGGTGGCTACCTACTACTACTACTACTACATACATCGGGGACGCACGAAATGGCTGCTAATGGGGAATGAGAGACAGAAGAATTCGGCTTTTAGTTAACGCGCACGCCTCGAATTTTTTATTGTTCAACAACGCACAGGAGAAATCTCCCACCGGCACCACCTTGGAGGTCAAAGCGTAAGACTGGTTACGCACTACTACGACTACGACGAGGGACGAACGGGTGCCGCTTTAAGGAGCTTCGCCCCTAAAAGTGGATCTATAGAGAGGGCCAGCGTGGCAGGGGGCTGTATAAAGTTAGATGGGAAGATGAGATCAGGAAGTTTGAGGGAAAGGATAAAGCTGCGGCTGTTAGCAGAGGAACAGCACAATTTACATCTATGGGAGAGGCCTTTGCCCTGCAGTGGGCATTGACAATCTGATGATGATGACGATTACATTTCCGTGAGCCTAACGAAGGGTTTCATAAGGGCTTCATAAAGGCTATTGAGCAATAGACCATGTTCACGCTATCGTTCAGGTGATGCAGAAGTGCGCGTAGTATAATCAGGCCCTACAAACCGTTTACTCTTGGGCGCCGCCATGTTGCCTAGTGGGCAGAGCCAACATCGGCTTGAGCAAACGCTCGCTTTTGTGTTGGCGTAATGGGGGCGGCTGCCCTTTTAGTCATTCTTTTTTTTTAGTTGGAGCTTCCGGGCTCAAATTTGCTTCATTTGGGGATTTGTTTTTACGAAATGAGTGTGTACAACGTCCTGACAAGTCTCGAGCCTGTCATTGACCTTGATTCTAAGAGAGGGCGCCGCGAAGTATCGGTGCCGTTTATTTACGACGATGTCTTTCTGTTTGCAAAGCGCGCACGTTTCCTCACTTTTTGTCCGAACAGGAGCACATTTCGGGGATACGATGAATTTTTTTAGGGGCGAAGCTCCTTAAAGCTGCACCCGTTCGTCCCTCGTCGTAGTCGTAGTAGTGCGTAACCAGTCTTACGCTTTGACCTCCAAGGTGGTGCCGGTGGGAGATTTCTCCTGTGCGTTGTTGAACAATAAAAAGTTCGCAGCGTGCGCGTTAACTAAAAGCCGAATTCTTCTGTCTCTCATTCCCCATTAGCAGCCATTTCGTGCGTCCCCGATGTATGTAGTAGTAGTAGTAGTTAGTAGTAGGTAGCCACCGGCGCGTGCCTGCTGGAGCGCACGCACGCGCCGAGGGCGAGCGCGTGGCACCTGGCGCTCGCCCTCGACGCGAGCGCCGGGAGCCACGCGCTCCCCGGCAAACTCGACACTGCCCCGGCAAACGCGAGAGACAACGTTGGCGCAGGCAGCGCCTCCTAGCGAGTTTCTTGATTGAGAAATACCGACTGCTGGCGTTGGAGAAGCGTTCACCGGCAAAACCCATATATATATATATATATATATATATATAACAGAATTGACGATGCGCCTCTTAGAGAACGACGGTTTATTAAGTCAACGTTTCGGTCGGAGCCCGACCTTTTTCAAGACATGTCTTGAAAAAAGTCGGGCTCCGACCGAAACGTTGACTTAATAAACCGTCGTTCTCTAAGAGGCGCATCGTCAATTCTGTTATAAACTAGCGGCAACCCAAGCTATTTTTGCATATATATATATATATATATATATATATATATATATATACACACACACTGGATCTTGACTTGCAATGAAGTGCCGGTGGGAGATTTCACTTGTGCATTGTGCATAGTTGAACCGTGAGGATTCGTAGCATGCGCGTTAACTAAATTAATCCGGAACTCGGCACGATCTACGATGCACATCCCGAGCTTCGCCCACTCATCATCATTCACTCCGTGTATATGCTGTAATTTTTTTTTCCTGAGTTGTATTTTTGCGAGGGGGGGGGGAGTAGGTTATGCTGTGTTTACGCCTTACCCTCGAAAAATGCGGTCGTGCGTGGTGGATGCGTTCTTTTTTTTTCACTCAATAATACGATTGACAGGCGCGGACTATTGTTTGTCACAGGAAAAGAACGGGAGAAGCGGGAAGGCGGGTGCATAAGAAAGGCGACTTGTCGAGGCCGTCGGCTGTCGGGAACGCCTAGGCGGAGTCAGCAGGCGAGACATTGCATGGATTATCCTAGGACCGGCTGTGCGCCGCTGCCCGCTTTTACGACTTTCTGCTGTGTAGATGCTTGTCCGTGTTGAAGCAGTTGATCAGCCTCGAAAGTGAGCTGCGCACATTTTAGTTCTCGTTTACTGAATGCACTGTCTTTGCAAAATTCAACTTGCAAGGGCAAAAATATGGTGCATGCTATCTGCTGAAGAAACACCGTGTCATAGTAGAAGGGTACGCCATTGCCGTTTTTCGCACTTCGCCGAGCTCATCGATCGTTGGGCAGCGTGCTCAAGCACGCTTTTTCGGTCATAGCCGAGATTGAGCATCTGTGTTGAGTTTGTTGCGTTATTTTCGCCCATAGAGAATGGCTCAGATATTCCCGAGAACTTCTAGTGGTTACAAAGCTTTCCCGTTTAAAGGGGTCGTGAAAAGAATTTGGAGATGCCGGTTTGTAATTCTCACTGCTTCAATACGCATTCGACAAGCCGATTCCGAAATATTTCGGCGAAATATTCAGTGCACATTTAACAACGCCCGTTTTAAATCTCAGCTTTCTTGCGCTCCCGAAACGACTATGCGACACTACCGGCCGGCGTGGTAGTACTTGGTGACGTTGAGTTAAGATACTTTTAAGTTCAAAGGCACAGTGAGCTCGCGTTTGCTCTAAAGGAATGGATTTACTTGAAAGCTTAGAAAGGAAGAAAATACTTGGAAACCGTGCGGTGCCACCATTCGGAAGAAAAGCGGCAGCACGGTTTGTTTTCCCATGGCCTCCGAGAACGCGCCAATCTCGGAGGTATGACGGCTACTAAGATGACGTCATCTGCAGAGATGAGAGGAACGCGCGCAGTGAAACCGAAACTGCGTTTTTTATCTCTCCAAATCAACGCACACGGTGCAACGGAATAACGGATATTGTTGATTGGAGGGTCAGGATCCCGAATACGCACTTAGTACAAAATGTTCAGAAAACGTTTCACGACCCCTTTAAATCCACACACTAGAAAGAAAGAGTGCTGGGTACGCGCTTTAGGGGAGTACTTTCCTGTCCCAAATTTGACTCCCCTTTTTAGAGTAGACCAACCCAATTTTATGCAGAGTACAGTGACCCCTTGAGGCATGACCTCAGCACTCCACCTGACAGGGTACCGGTACTCTCCCCAAAACATGGTAGGACGCCCCCGAAGGGGATTCGAACACTCTTCTGAAGAGAGCTCTACTACCCCACCAAGTGGGCTGCTAGTACTCACCAGAGGGAGCAGCAGAGACAAAGAAAAAGCAAACACTGGGTTTTTCGAGCACGCTACAATTGGCAGGCATTTAATTACATCAGACGGAACATAGAATAAATTACATCAGACTGAACATAGAATATGCAGGCTGACATGACACAAACGCACATACGTTCAAATCACACAATCGCAGCAAAGTACACAACCCACAGCCACACGAAATACACAGTCTTACATCGAAGTCCTCCGGTATATATGGCCCATATGCTTGATCTCCTATGTAGCGCCAGTGGTAATATACTGTTCTGCGTTATTAAACAAGAAGTGTGCATACACTGTAAAAGAAAAATACTCCCAGGTCGGAGTAAAATGCCTGTCCTCTAGCGACCCCCCTATTGGGAGTTTTTTTCTACTCCGGACCTCCAGAGTAAAGCTTTTACTCCGGCTGGCCGGAGTTATTGTGTGGTGCCTCCGGACTACTTTTTGGTAATTTCACTCCGGCTCGCCGAAGTTATTGCGTGGTGCTTCCGGACTACTTTTCGCTGTTTTTCACTCCGGCGGGCCGGAGTTCTTGCGTGGCGCCTCCGGACTAATTTTCGCTGTTTTTCACTCCGGCTAGCCGGAGTTATTGTGTGCTGCCTCCGGACTACATTTTGCTGTATGCTACTCCGACGCGCCGGAGTTTTTACGTGACGCCTCCGGACTAATTATTGCTGTTTTTCACTCCGGCTGACCGGAGTCATTGTGTGGTGCCTCCGGATTACTTTTTATTATTTCAGTCCGGCGGGACAGGAATTCTGCGTGACGCACCAGGAGTACCTCTGTGTATTTTTCTTCCCGCTCCGGCTGGCTAGTCTCTGCATGCCTCTCTTCAGACATTTAAATGGTATTTATTAATCGGCCAGGTTGGAGATGTGTGGTGCATTGCGAGTAATCGTTTTACCCCATCATCAACATAAAACATTGAGAAACAAATGCTGTGTAAAAGTTTATTGGATGTTTCGCACAGCGTGCAAACAGGGCACCCAAACTAATAAAGCACCAAAAGTGGCAGGAAATAGTACAATAATTGCAGTACAATGCAGTAATATGCACAACCATAAGCACCTTTTCACACTGTACAGTTATTTGCGCTGCAATGAACAAACGGTTTTGCTGGAGTAAAAGAAATACAAAATAACGAAACAAGGAACAGAAGATTTCGCACTGAACACAATATTTATATATATAATCTGCATGAACGTGTCAGAAACACAACGCTAGCTGTTGTCGCCAAAGCTTGAAAAAAGGCAGTGGAACTGTTTACGAAGGATAATGCTGCGAGTCGCCCACGTAATGCACTGTGGTTTGCATTCCACTGTGTCCAGGCCTGCTGGCGCATATTGTCAGCACGCCAACCATGTGTTCTTTGGCCGCCGTACTGTGGTGTGGGTCATTCGAACTAACGTAGCTCCGCACCGCAAACATGGTTCTAATGCAACGTTGCGTTATACTTGTTGAGAATGCAGGCGCGCGCCCTTCCTTTTCCTTTTTATATATATTTTTTGCGTTTCTTGAAAACCACGGAAGGACCATTAGCCGGGGCTTTGCCGTTTCTAACAATGCTTCTAAGTACTGCACGACGACTGTCACTCAAACTAGTGAGAGAGGGACAGACGGGGGGGAGCTAACAAAGCGATTGCAGAAGCGGGACCGTGAGAACGAACGACAAGAACGACTCGGAGAGCGGACGAGAAGGGACCCAACGCCGACCGCTCCGAAGAGATTTGTTTGGTGCACTTGGAATTACGTTTGTTTAAAACTGCAAATGCATGTAAATAAATAACGTGAAAATATCAAAGCGTTTCTTCCACTCAACGAGCATCAAGCAACCATCTACACTGAAGAATTACATCGAACAATACTGTGCCACTCGATAACTATTTCCACATGCTATTTCCTCTATCTCATTCTGCGTGTGGGTTAACATCAATAATAATAATAATAAATCACACGTGAAAATACTGAAACAAGACCATTTTATCGTTTAATTTGCTCCTGAAGTCCGCTTCTACGCCAACGGCCGCGCCGTACGGCAGTATTTGTCAAAGGAAGCTGGGCCTTGAGGCACGCGACTGATGCGGTTTGTGTTGACTGATTGGGCAGGATATAAAGACTGCGTGTCCGCCACTATGCTGTACGTCAACCGCGTACAGCACCTAAGATTCAAGACAAGCTCTACACTTTTCAAAGCTATAAAGAGGACAAATTTGTGCAGTAGTGGGAGTGCGCTTGCAATAGCCACTATAGGTGTGGCACCCGTCGATTTAGCTCAACAGTGCGAACCTAGGCATTTGAATGTGATATGTGAGTGCAATGTCACCATCTCTAGCACAAACAAGAGGTGAAAAGAACGTAGCAAAAGCACACACCTTTTTGGTTATGCTCCCTCTCTATGCCCTTATTTTGAAGCACTACATTTAAAATCACAGAAGCGGGTCCAACTCGATGAAAGCCCACAGGGCACGCTCAAAGAACTAACTGCTTGATCTAAGTGCTTGCATTGAAGTTGAATAGTTTCTATTTGGCAGTGCCAATTTTTGTAGTTTTTTTAGTGTTTACCTAAAGAAAACCAAACAAAACTTCTGATTCATATGTTTGGTGAAATATTAACAAAGCCACTGAAGTTTATTACAAAGGCTCTTTCAGGTAATTTGCCTCAGATTGTAAAAAAAAAAAGTTCCGCAGGTGCATTACAAGAATGCAATCATATTAGTATTTACTGTCGTATAGACCATCTGACACATATTTTTTTCAATGAACTCAGGCAAATAACTCTTGCTTATTGTTTGGCCTACATTTAGCCTGTTCTTTTAAACGAAAAATATTCATTCGAGAAGTTGAAACCATTCGGGACTAGTGTAAGGGCAACGTACTTTAATAGTGCATCGCTTTAAAATTTTACGGGATTTAAAAATGACCTTACAAGTTACAAGACTTTTGAATATAGTCAGAGAACGGTGCAGGTCTATGGAGGATGCTCCTGTGAACATGTCAGGGAAATATTAATGCACTGCACGCACAAATCAATTCGCAATTTGGTTTTAAACACAGCTGGAAAGCGCCTGCTCTTAATTTCAGTAAGTGACGTCACCGGGGCTACGACTACGCCACTTGCTTTTTTCAGTCCTTTAAGAGATACACGCCCATTTCCTTCATTTGTTGAATTCAAAACGAACAAATAAAGCATAGCAGATTATCTTCCGGTCTCATGAAATCAGCCAACGCTGTTTCTTCTGTCTTTTTTTTTTCAAGCGAATTAGCCGGCGCCTCCAGTGATGTCATTTGTTGAAAGAAGAGCGGGAGCTTTCCAGCTGTGTTCGAAACAATATCTTGGATTCCCTGGAGCGTTCTGTGCAATAACATTTGGCTCACATGTTCACAGCAGCCTTCACGACTGATCGGCACCTCTTTCTGACTCTACCCAGAAAAAAAAAAGAAAAATAATAGAGGGCTTTAAGCTTGCACTAAGCCGCGAAAAGCTCATGCACAGCGAAGCTTAACGGTGACATCCTTATTGCTGCGACGAGGTTGAACTTGACCACGTATTCCAGATCTGCTCCGCGCCGTCGATTTCGTTCTCGCGTAGCGGCAAGCCTTCGATTTTCGGATCGTGGTCTCTTTCTCGCGAGTGCGATTTAGCTTCGGGCTACCCATGGCTGCATGCGTTTGTGCATAGCCTCGCGCCGTGAGAGGACGCATGCTCTCGCAGTGCGAAGCAATGCACAAACGCAGAGCTTCGCGAGACACTGTGCACCAGGCATATAAACGCATACAGGATTTTTCTTTCTCCTGCTTGCAGCCGCCAGCCGCCGTTTTGCCAGTGTATAGTAGTGGGCTTTGGCCATGTGCGCAGAAGAAAGAAGCGCGCGTGTGGTAGCGTCGTGTGTTCGGGAACATCATCATCATCAACACTGCGCATTCGGCATTGCATAGTTCGCCCGCTCTTTAGGGGACATGAACTAAAGGTTCTCCGGACAAGGAACGATTTGTTAAAAAAAGCTTTGCTGTTTAAAGTGCTGTCGGACCCCTTTAAGAAAGTGCGCAAGGTTCGAATATACGACGGGACTGGGCACTTGCGTGCAGTGACATCAGCTCCTTCGAACATATACCAACAAGCAATCGATGATGCACATAGACCGTACGCATCAAGAAGCCGAGAGGGCGTAAAGTGTGGCCACGTCTTGTCAATACCCTCGTGGCGTGTCCAGTGCTGTATGTCTTCGCGCATCACCGATCATCCTGTTGTAGCATGTTTGAGAGTGCTGATGACAAGTCTTGGAAACGCTTCGTCACGTGGTACTTTTTCGAATCTCCCAGACCTTTTTAGGAGCCCAAAAACGTAAAGCCACTGAACCTATTACCATGATTTTACATTATCAGGACAATAATTTACATGCTGAAAAATTCCCAATTGAGCAATTTGTGTTTAACGCAACTGCTTGAAACTTGGGTAACTATAATGTCAATTACCTCAGTTCATTTAAACAGTATCCTGAGATGGACAAGATAACAGTCAAGAATACCAATATGTTGTTTTGTGGGGTTTTACGTCCCAAAACCAGTTCTGATTATGAGAGACGCCGTAGTGGAGGGCTCCGGAAATTTCGACCACCTGGGGTTCTTTAACGTGCACTGACATCGCACAGCACACGGGCCTCAACATTTCGCCTCCATCGAAAATGCAGCCGCCGCGGCCGGGATTCGATCCCGCGACCCTCGGATCAGCAGCCGAGTACCTTAGCCACTAGACCACCGTGGCGGGGCACAATACCAATATGGTTGCGTCCTTGAAGTGCACTCGTGAATTTTTATAAACCCTGGCGTAATTGTTAACTGACGCACCCCGCGTGTTACCGTGTTTTCGACAACCCCTTTCTGCTTCCGGCCGACAAATCACGAAGCTAACAAAGCTACCTGCTTCATTTAACAGTTAAAGGGCTGTTCACCCTACTGGAGCTGTTGTCATGAAACTCCTTTTTTAAAACACAAAACACCGGCTGGGCTGTGCGATATATTTTCTGCGCACACATTAAAACACTTCAGTAGACCTTTAGCAATAGCGAAATAAAAAGCGATATACAGGGCGTCCCACTTACACGTAATTTATTTTTTAAACTTAATGTTAGTTCTTAAAAATGACGGAGCGTGCTAGCGAGTTGCAACAAACTCGGCCGTGTTAAGGATCAAGTCTCCTGGTGTTACGAGTTTTTTTCATTCTTCATGATCAATTAATTAGAATAAACTAATTACCGAACTCTTTATTTGTTCGCTTCAGCAACAGATTGTCGATACAACAAATTCATATTTGCGTGCGCCCAATTCCTTCACAATGCCAATGCCCCGAAAGTTGTAGATCAAATAAAAAAATCCCCTTAAGCAGCATTGATTGGTCTTTTGATATGTACCGTTAAAGAAAGCCCACGAAACGTAAAAGTAACCACGTGACAGCGCCACTAATTCGGCGCAAAAAAAAAAAAAACTATACATGCGCTTGTACCTGCAGCGCTGTAGCAATCAGACGCACAGTGCGAGTGACGAAGAAAGTGCATTATTACGCTCCCTAGTGACGTTGGATAAAGATGTGTTTTTATTAAATGTGGGAACATGGGAATGTAGGCTGCATAAAGATATTATTCTCTTCGATTCGTCAAATGAAGCCCGCGCACGCACGAACACGCATCTTGTGGCCACCGCAAACGCCAAGCATGTCTCGGACAGCGCTGCAGAGACAAGCGGACGTTGTTCCCTGATCGGCTGCCTGGAAGCGCTAATTTAGTGGCGCTATCACACGGTTATTTTTGTATATCGCGGGCTTTCTTTGACGGCACATACAAGCAGACAATTTCACATATCGATTTGATCTACAAGTTTCTCAGCGACAATTTCTTTCTGAAGCAAATAATTATACAAGTTATCTCATTAGTTTAGGCCAATTGACTGATTTTGGAAATCGAAAAAAAATCGTAACACTAGGGCACTTTATACTCAACATGTATGAGTTTCTCGCAAATCACTAAGACGCTCCATCATTATTGAAAACATGGTTACACTTAGGTGGGACATCCTGTATGTGTCGGGGCAACCAAAAAGAGAAAAATGTATGGTGCTCAGCTCGTCAGACAGAACTATATCTGGCATACTCATGCCACACCAAATACAACAAGGAGATTTAAAGCACGTAACAAAATAACAAACTGCAATGAAAGTTCGGCACCAATAAAGGTATCACATTTGCTTTTGTTTGATTATGACAATATGCAAATAAAGGGCAACTAGGGTCGTTATCGGCCGCTACACGAGAAAAGCAACTTTGCACTGCTGGCAAGTAGCAGTTTCAGATTAGCTTATACCACGACATAAGCCGCCCTTGATTGCTACATAACCAGCCAAAAGCGAAAATAGACATTTTTCTTCTTACTTAACTTCGCATTTCATGACTGTGCGAGAAACATTCCTGAAACCTTATACAAAGAGTGAAGGGATCGAGACTCATAACAAGGTAAACTACGTCCCAAAGCCTTTAAACGGCGAAAGTAAATGTGTTATGCACGACAAAAGAACAAGAAATGAGCAAGTTGTAATAAGTCAGAGTCGCATATGCATGTCACAGTTCCTAGAATGCGCGAAACTTCCTTACAGAACATGTTGAGGCAAGAGAAATTGTTTTTATCAGGATGACACTACAACAGCCATGTCTGCCTTGAAAATATAAAAACTTCACAATTTAATACGAAAACGTACTTAACAGTTGCCGTCTGCAACAAGCCGTATTCCCGGAACACACGCGTAGGCCAAGGATCGGGAGCGCGGTCGAAGCTTGCACTTGGACTTGGATAGAAGAGGGGAGAAGAAAGACCCAAACCAACTTCTCGAAGCAAAATACGTCAGCTGGCTTGGTGGCAGTGCACTTTCCTTCTTTTTCTTTGCAGAGGCCCTCCTGTCGTGTCCGTCTTCTCCTCGGACATACAAAAGAAAGAAGGGCACCGTACCATGAGAAAAAAAAATAGAACAGACGGAGAGGATGGTAAATTCTTACAACATTTGTAGGTACACCGATTGTTAGCTATCAGGATGGCAGTAAACGAAAGAAAAATAAACGCACAGTTCAAGGGAGCAAAGATGAAAACTATTTACTAGGGTAATTAAACGGTCTGAATAAAGCATAACCACACACTTCGCACAGCCGCCGGCTTCGCTCGCATGACGGACATCGCGCTCCCTTTCGCGGCCAGTCAGGTGACTACCGGGTTTTCCCTCGCTTTTTTTGTTTTGCTTTTTTTATTTTTGCATGTGACGACTTCCCCGGCAGCTCCGGGCACTTGCGCTCATGCGCATTGTCACGAACGCACAAACACCTGCGCCCACGAACACTGCTCAACGGGTTTTTCAACGAGGCAGAGTGGCCCCCAGACCGAGAAGGCTTCACGCAGGAGAAGAGGGCATGGGGGGGAGAGTGACAGGAAAAAGAATAAATATAAAATAACTAAAAGGGTTTGGCAGAGGTCGCGTACACGGCTCTGAAAAATGCTTAAGTAGCATATCCTGCAGTGTCAGTGAGCCAGAACGGACAACAGGCCGAGAAAAAAGAAAAAGACTATGCAAGATTTTTACATTCTGCACGGCCGTGACAAAGCGAAGAGATCGCGGTACAACCATGGCTGCCTGAGCAGCTCGCGGTGCACCAGGCGAGCCCGCAGTGGCGCCAGTGGTATATGCGGCGTTCATTGTTCGCGTCGACCAGCGAGGTTGCTTTGCATGCTCCCATTCCTGAAATGCACTCAGTGGACACAGTCCTCGGTTGGAGCGCAAGGGCTGGCAAGAACATTCGATGCACAACAGCGTGGAGGGAGGAATCTAGCCGCGAGCCGGACAAAAAGGGTCTACGCGAATGTCGTGGCTCGTTAAGTGTGTCAACTTTCGAACCAGCAGAAGAAAAAGGCGGTTTTCGACGGGGGGTGGATAGCCGAAGTATATTCTGGAAAGTTCACTTTCCATACGGCCTCCTCTAGCGAGTCTCTCGGCCCTGTTCGTTGCCACAAGAAGTTTGGAAAGCTTTTCTGAGCTACCAGCTGATGGGACTGTTCTAGGAACATGTTCGACACTCGCTCCTCTTTTTCGTTTTCCCTTGCATTCTTTCCTACAGGAGCGCTAAGATTGACGTCACTGCCTCGGCGGTGCTGTTTGGGAGTCATGCATATTTACATGCAGAGGAGATTGTGGCTACATCACGGGACGTCTGGAATGGCCACGACCGCTGTATCGACGACGTTCAACACCCCCCCTTCTTGCTTTGCCCGCCTCGTGCCACCCTCTGCCTGGTCACTGCACGTGCTCAGAAACGTGAATGTATACCTGCAGCTACACTCTGTTTCAGTAGTTCCGTGCAGCGCAGCCAAGGCCATGCGACAAATGACCGCAGTAGTGGCTGGAAATAAACGTTGCAGGAAGGCCTACTTACAATTTTTTTTAATCGGTCGACTGATATCTCCACTTCTACATACCCTATTTAAACACGTCACTAGACTAAGCGCATAGATGCATTCTCAAAGGCAATACAAAAAGAATTGTATAGCTCGTTTCGTTACATTTTAAGAAGGCATATTATCGATTTTAGTTGTTATTAGGCCAGTTTACAAGACAGATCCAAATAAATTGCAGGTGATAATATACAATGACGAAGCGTTTATTATACTCATTGTAGAGAAAGATAAATTGATAGATACGTGATATATAACATAAAAACATATTTTAATTTTAATATCTTTATAACGTCATTATGAATATAGCTACGGCCATAGTTTCGCGAGATAGCATGCATCTCCATGCAGACATTCTACGCGCTAAATCTCACACTCCTACGTGCAAATTTGTGGAAGCTATTCCCATTTATATAGCTTTAAAAACACTGTGTTTCAGACAATGGCAATTCGGCCGAATTTCTTACTCCTATATTTTTCTGTAACATACCCGGTACTTCTAGTAGTAGTACTACTCAATTCTGCATTACCGATATTGTTATTTGTTAAAATGCACCAAACTTTACTTGATTTTGACAAAAATAACGCACGCACTTCAAAAAGTATACTGGCTCACTCACCGACGCAGTCGTTGTGCCTGCTCTCCGCGGCTGACAATCGATCACTCCACAACACTAGCACGACGTAGGTTCCAGCGACGCTTTGCTGCTGTCGGCCACAGTGTTCCTTGGTGCTCATCGCTGCTTGTAACGTTCACAAGATGCACGAAACGATTTCATTTTTTCCTAACGCGGCCGAAGGCCTGCCATTTCGCCTAAGCATCGCATCGGTTCGACTGTGTAGCTAGGACCGGCGCCATGTTAGGTTTGAGAGGCCTTGTCGGGCTGCGACGTCACTCCTCCAGCAGCCAATGAGAGCTGCCGGGTGCGGTCAGGCGGTGGTACCGGAGGATTGAGGACAGATACCGGAGGGAAATACGAGCTCCGGTCATTGTTCGCCGGAGGATAATCATGGAAGGCGCCCCGTTTCCCTCCGTGCTTCACGCGCCGGATTGAAAGCGCGGCGAGGCCTCGCACGTACTCCGGCACATCCCGACGCGTCGAGTATATGGTGACGTCAACGGAGGTTAGCGGGAGTATTATCCTGCAAGACCTCCCAGCTGGGCATATTTTCGTTTACAGTGTAGAATAGATGTGTATTTAGCGTTGCCTTAAGGCCCGTGCACACTGGCGGAAAAACGCGCGCGGCGCGCCGCCGGCGGCAAAACGCGAGCCTCCGAGGCTGCCGCTAGAGTATACTAGAATATTTTGAGTGGCGCCACCGGAGCGGGCGCGCCGTGCAAACCGGTGTCCCCTCTCGCATGGAAAGCAGCGGTGGCGCTGGCGTGCCTAACCAATGGGGCAGCAGGCGCGCGGCGGGCACGGCCAGCGTGGCCCGAGCTGTGGTGCTCATTCTAATTCTTTTTTTTTTCGCGTGTGCGTGCGTGCTGTGCCATGCACATTGCAATAAATATTGTATAAACAGAGGTACGGCAGCACAGTCATGCTGGCCGTCGTTTTCACAGATACATCTAATAAAATAAAATAAAGATCCGTTCGGTGCGCCTTGCAAGCATCTGATGCGCTCGCAGCTTCGTTGCACGACCCCTCTCGCGGGGCGCAATGGAGGCGTTAATTTTATTGAAAATAAAGCAGTTTTTAATCAGAACTTCCTTATACATGATTGGCGTGCAGGAAAACGTCAGGCAGTGAATTACTTTGTGGGATATATTGCAAAAATCTGGCAGGTGACGACGGCACACGTTTTAGGATGGGGATAACATCGCAAAAACGCAGCCTGCACAAAATAAGAAGAAGAATAAGAAAAAAAAAAACAAGGAAAACGTCGTAAGAGTGGAGGCACAGATGTCCGTCATTCCCGATGTTATACATAACGATGTGGAGAGTACGGGAAGAGAGCTCGAAAAGAGCAACATTATAGTTTCAATCTGCTCTAGCAGGCCAATGTCGAAAACGGCAAGACCTTCTAGGTCTGTTTTATGCTGAGTACAGGGTCCCGTTTGGCTAATACTGAACTGTTACAAGTTACTGCCCGGAATTACCAACTTCCTTATTCTCATCCTGTAAAATTATTGAATACGTCTCACAATTATTTAGCTAGTTCGTTACCGATAGTTATGTTCATATCGCAGCCATATCTTTCGTAAAGATTTCTTGAGAATGACCCAACTTAAATACCTCTGTAATTTCTGTTTTTGTATAGTTTTGCTGCCGTAATTGCTCTCGTTATGTCAGGCGGGGTTGACGTCATTTTTTATATTTTAAGAGAGCAGTTTAACTGGTTCAGTGGCGCACCGACGGGGAGGGGGGTTATGGGGGTTGTAACCCCCTATATGGTGCTAACTGTAACCCCCCTGAGGCCGACCTAACCCCCTCCCACTCCGTAACTGCACCTGTGTCCTAGAAGAATGTGGCGCTAATGTCTCAGCAAAACGCCGAAAAAATAATAAAATAATCATCATCATTGATGTTATTATTTTTTGGCATTTTATTTACTTTTTTTACACACGCAACAACTGTGTAATCGCATGCCCGGCCCTTCGTGAAAGATTGAACCCCCCCCCCCCCCCTGGCAGAGATCCTGGGTGCGCTACTGAACTGGTTCCACATGTATAATACTAATTCATAGGGTCTCAACCCGTCTACCTACTTTCTTCTTAATAGATGACCTTTTACGTATCTATAGATTCGTTCGCATTGACAGCATTACAGTGATTGTTCTCGTGAGCTACTCGTTACTTCTGAGTACTTTGGACTAGCGTTCGGAATCCCTGTTATTTTTAATACATATTAACGACATATTGATGGAATTTATAACTTATTAGGGCACCATTTGAGATCGAATTATTAGCAGACTATTGCGTCCATCTTAACGAAATCAACAACTATGAGGAATGGACCCATTTCTCCCTGGTGCTCTCATTACGCCATGTAGCTGAATGGAGATAAACCAGTGTTTATAAGACAAAAAAGAAAAAAAAGAGCACGATACAAGACCTTCTTTACTTACGGTTTTCAATCGGAATCGCTCCCTGGTATATCTGAATGCAAGTACTTCGTCGCATTACTCACTCTCTCATTTGGAAAGGTCACACTATTCTCACCAGAGCGTAACCAGTCCGTAATTTTGGTTCCATTAGATAATAACTAAAAGAAACATTTTCAAAACCTAATTTGTCAGTATACATATCGTTTTTCAGACCAGGACATGGACATGCATGCGCAGTTTGGGACTCCTGCATAAATCGTAGTACAAAAGAGCGGAGAAAATTTAAAGCGCAACGCCGTTCGCTACTTATATTCTAAGTAGTAGCGGAACTGACCTTTCAGACCTAATTAAAGAGCACAATGTATGAAGATTTCGAGTGTGCCAGAAAATCCAGACTAATTAAAATGTTTTTCCCTGAGCTGTATGCTTTACCACTGCGGTCGCAGCTGAGGAGACATCACCATACTAAATCTTTAATCCCTTTTAGTACCAAAACAAGTTCTTCGGAATATCTATTTTTCCCTCGCATCATCCCTGAATGGAATAGTTTATCTCTCACGACTTCGCACAGCACGGACCTAATTTTTCATAGAATACCTTAATTGATCCTTAAAGTTTCTTCACCACACTTGAACGTTAGTACCTAAACATAACATTGTCACACTACACCCTTTTCATTACTCAACATTCTAAGATTTCTGAGCTATAGGAGTGAGTGTATGGTTTCTTCAGTTCACCTATATTTATAGGAAACGAAAGTAACAGTGTGAATAATTATGCTTGGTACAGCATGTTTATATCAGGTACTTCACACCGAAAGGGTGGTGTGGACACGCAGCAAAACAATATCTCACTTTTCACATGTAGGCGATAGGTAGAACCTTCTTTGTGTTTGAGTAAAAATGCCCATACCAAAAATGAGCACCGATATAGCGTGCAGTAGAACTGCGGGCTGATTTAAAACTACATTTGATGATTGCAATGCTCGCACGCTCGCCGTGTTCATAGGTAATAACATAGCGTTTTGAGCAGAAACCTTGGAAGTAAGCAGGCAAGCAATATGAAAAGACATCGATCGCCTAGTTAAAAGTTGATGAAGCTGCATGTGGCGCATCGCTGCTCAAGTGATCCATTCGCGCTTCATTATAAAACCAAAATAAACCTATCTACACCTGCCAGGCGCTTTCCCGGCGCAAATTAATTGCCATCAGGGTGGTAATGCAGTTCAGGTGTGATGAAACGGTCCGTCTTTACGTTCCTTTCATATAAACTCGCGCCACTCTTGGGAACATTTTTGTGAGCGCGCCGGCAAGCAGACGCCCGCGAGGCGGGCCGGCCGCAGCAACCAAGGTCTGACGACTGCAGCGCCGCCGCTGCGTTCCGTGCGGAGAGGGCCCCTCTCCGGCCGGCGATCGCGCCACTCAAAATATTCTAGTACACTCTACTGCCGCGCGGCAGGGATTCTCTTGCCGCGAGGCGATCGGTCTGTGCACGATTTTACGCGGCATGCCGCGTGCCGCCGGGGAGGAGACCAATCAGAGCGTCCCCGTCCGTGACGTACACTCTCCATTGCGGAGTCATGCGGACCCGCCCGGAGGCTCGTTTCGTACCCATACGTTGGCTCGCTTGCTTCTCGCGCCCGTTCGCTCGGAGGAGGCGGGATTTCGCGGCGCTGCCGCCGCGGTTCGCCGCGAACAGTGTGGCCGTGTCGGCCGCCGAAGCGTTTTTCCGCCAGTGTGCACGGGCCTTTATAAGCAGCCGTTCGCCACACAGATATGTTAATCTAAACGCGCGGGACATACAATGTCTTTTAGATTAACGCATTCCTATCAAGAGCACGCATTCTGTTTTACGGGAAAAAGCGCGCTCGCAGTCCTGGCTCGCGAAGATCTACAATGCACCTGAGCAAGCAAGTACGGACACGCAATAGCGGCTGAATATCATCAACGCCAGCGAATAAAAGCGGCACCCGGGTGCTCCGCTGTATGCCGAAAGCGTAGCCAAGCCTTTTTCTTTACATCTATAAGTTATATCCAGTGAGTCTTCGGAAACCAGCCGTCGACGATCACAACAGCTTACTGTATCGCTTAAAATGCATTCCTCTTCTTTTCACACGTGTAAGCGAAGAATCCGAGGCGTGTAGGCTGGCCGGCTTCATTAGCACATGTACAGCCGGTCGATCGGGGAAAAACACAGGAGAGCTATGGCTCCCGTCGGTTGAGACTTGTAGTCGAGGAAGGCACCGTTCGTTAAAAGTACATACACTGGACGCGTTTGTACGCGAAAGCCTGTACGCTTGTACGTGGAAGTCTTGGGAAGATCGCTGCCAGTTGCATCGAAAGACACTTGACAGAGCGGCTGTTGTCTTCTTCAATCGTCCGCTCCCACCCCAGCCGGCATGTTTGTGGCTGCGAATGCGAGCATCACATCAGTGGAGCAGGAGTGAAATTGCGTTTTACTCTCTTATGCCGCAACAGATACGGACATACCTCAGTCCATCCGACGTTATCCTAGAGTACGACAATGCCCTAAAGAGTAGCTCGGCCGTTCCACTCCTGCGAAACCGGCTCCAGTTTCTAGAGTGCAGGAATGCCGCTGCTCCTCGTGCAGATAGAAACGATGGAAACTGGAGAGTACCGCGTGTAGTCAAGCACGTCGCATAATTTCTCCTACAAGTTTCCGTTTCCTGTAGTTCTTAGCACAACCACTACCGCTCGACACGAAACGCACGGGGTGCGGCCTGCTGTGTACATCGCACGGAGGACAGTGGCCAGAGCTGTGAAGCGAAAGTTGACAGTTGCTGCTGCTTTCTTGGCGGTGGCACCACTTCTACGGGAGAGCTTGCGCTTGGGCACATTTTAGGAGCATACGTAGTGTTTTCATAGCGTCCTGGCCTTCGTAGTGTTGTACATTGCGCTATGTTGCGCAAATATTGCCAAGGTGTATGCGGTACGAACTGAACAAATGATACATTATTTTAATACGGTGAGCTTTGATGTGACATGGAGCGTCGTAAAAGATGGCTGAAGAAAATTTCCCGACAGTGAACATGCAGCAAAGGAGGCATTCGGGCGCCAAGTAACAGCTAGTTCTTTGATGTGTTCGCTTAAGGTGGTGGTTCCAGAGTCACCATCTTGAAATTGTTTAAAACTTTGCCACCAGGCGACACTGTTCATGCAGGGCAGCTGGAATGCTTATTCATAGCGGAGCCACATGGGATAGCTCAAAGGAAACGTGATCAGAGCACCTCTGGCTTTCGGGCACGCTAGGTGGAAGGAAAACGTGGCTAGGTGAAGCTTACATGTGGACGGGAAATAAATGTAAAGAAAAAAATCTGAAGATAAAGAATTGCATAAACACGGATAATAAAGAATTTGGTCATGGGGCCGAAATCATCCTCCTAGGGGTTATGAATGCCCACATCCACGACCTTCACGGATATACAGACACCAATGGGAGGTTATTGCTCGATCTCTGCGAGCAACACAGTCTTGAGATAGTTAACACGGGGCCGAAGTGTGATGTACAGATCATGTGGGAGGTCAGAAACAGGCAATCGAACATTGAATCTTGTCTTATGACTGAAGGAATCTATGAAAAACTGAGAGAAATGAGAATAGACGAGGACGGGATGAGCAGCTTGGGTAGTGATCATAAACGCATAAAATTAGAACTGCGATATAAAACTGAACATAATAACATAGAGTCAGTTGGGAACCTCGTACTTAAATGACAAAAAATAACAAACATAGCCGCAAGAGTACAGGAAAAAGTAGGCAAAATACCAGGCAAGGACGGGGGTATAGTTAGCTATTAAATGTAATGACGAAAGAAATAAGAAAAGAGAAGACAAGTATTTTCTGGAAAGGAAATAAAAAGTGAAAAAGACGGTGGAACAAGGAAATCCGGGAAGCGATCGGAGAGCGACCTAAAGCATCAAGGGAGCACAGGCAGGCAAAAAGGGAGAAGCGGCCAGAATTCGAAGTCAACGAAAGATGGGAAATATATTTAGAGAAAAAATACATTGTATAGAAACAGGTCGAGACAAAAATTAAAGGTCAAAGTGAACGCTGAGCGACGAAAATTCATGACAAGAAGGCCGCGCCTAGGATATTTTGGAACCACATAAAAGTGCTATGTAAGAAGTCTGCCACATTCCAACAACATATTGCTCATCAAAAAGGAAATCAGGTGGAAGGGTACGAAGCGCTGGGTTACATTCAGAACGGAACAGCCGATTCGTTAAAAAAGATCGTTCAAGAGACTTCCCCAGACGGAGAGCAAAACTAAGGAAGAGCTAGAGCTTGAAAATTTCGACTGGAAAAAGGCCGAGGGAAAAATTGCAAAGCGCACTGCTCCGGGTTTAGATGGGGTCCCCGTCAGGCTCATTAAAGAATTAAGACAGAAAACTAAAGAAGCACTATTGAAAGCCGTAGAAAAACGCTTACAGGAGAGGCAAATAGCGGACAGTTGGCAAAAAGGTGGAATGAGCTTAATCTATAAAGTCAAGGGGGAAAAGAACAACATTCGCTCGTATAGACCGCTAACCATTACATCGGTACTATACAGGATGGCAATGCAAGTAGTAAAATTAAACATAGAAGCGTGTGCAGAACGTAACAATAGTTTGGGAGAACTTCAGAATGGATTTCGAGTAGACAGGCGGTTAGACGATAACCTATTTGTTCTTACTCAGTGTATAGAAATATCTAAAATAGAAAGCAGGCCCTTGTAAGTAGCTTTTCTAGATATCAGTGGGGAGTATGACAATGTTGATCAAGAAATATTGTGGGAAATATTGGAAGGAATGGGCATCGGCGACGATTGTGTACAGCTTTTGAGGGAGATATATCGAGAAAATACAGTTTGCATAGAATGGGAAGGAATGAGTAGCATAGAGAACGTTGATATTAGCAAGGGACTGAGACAGGGATGTTTTTTGTAGCTGCTGTTATTCATGCTCTACATGGTTAGAATGGAAAAAGCGCTAGGATAGAGCAACATTGGTTTTAATCTGTCACACTAACAGGGTTGCGGGATGATTGAGCAGATGCTTCCGGTTTTATATTATGCTGACGATATTGTCTTATTCGCGGACAGTCGAGATGATATACAACGGCTCGTGAATATATGCGGAAAGGAAGGCGAGGCTCTAGGACTAGGATTTAGTGTAACAAAATGTGCATTGATGGTATTGAATAGTCCCAACGACCAGGCGGTGTGCGTACAGGGCCAAGAAATACCGAGAGTAAGCGAATGCAAATACCTTGAGGTATGGGTAAATGAGGGCGATAGATACATGGAGGTACACGAAAAAGCGTTGGCAGCAAAGGGAAAAAGGGACGCTGCAATAATGAAGCACAGAGCCTTATGGGGACACAATAGGTACGAGGTGCTTAGGGGTCTGTGGAAAGGGGTAATGGTACAGGGGCTTACATTTGAAAACTCAGTTGTGTGCAATCACGGATGGTACAATCACGAATGGGTGTGAATCAAAGAACTGTGAGAGTCCTAGCGTTGGGTGCTCACGGCAAAACAAGAAATGATGATTTAAGGGGCGATATGGGATGCGCGAGTTTTGAAACAAGGGAAGTCCAGAGCAAAATAAGGTTTCAAGAGAGCCTAAGGAATATGAAAGAGAGTAGGTAGGCAGTGAAGGTGTTCTGTTATTTATATAGAAAGAGCGTTGACACGCAGTGGAGAAAAAGAACTAGGAGGCTCACCAGTAAATATACGTGTCTAAGAGAATTGACAACAAAGAGCGTAAAGGGCAAAGACAGAGTGGTGGAGAAGATTTACTAGATGGCAGAGATAGAAAAACAGACGACTCTGAATAACTATCGATAGGGCAAAAACGAAATAAAGAGGGGGGCATTTTAAGATAATTCAAGGGAAAGCGCTTTACTGTTTGAAGCAAGATCGGGCTGCCTTAGAATGCGTAGTTATAAAGCGAAATTCCGTGACGAAAAATGCACATGCTGGGGGGAAGATAGGGAAACGACGGAGCATGTTCTGTTTGAATGCGGAAATATCTACCCATGTGTACGTTTGGGCACCACCCTACATGAAGCCTTGGGTTTTAGGGAGAACAGTGGAAAGCTGAACATACCCGCGATTGAAATAAGTAAGAGACGGTTAGAATACTGGTGGCAGAAAACCAGAGAGAAAGGTAAAAATAATTATAGGGAAAAATAAGGGCTTTCTGCCATAAGGGGCAGAGAACTGGGATATGAATTTACGTTTTAGCTATAATATGATCGATTTAATTGATGTAGATTTAAAAGGCGTGAGGACAACTTAAAGAGAGAGGGGAAAAAAAGAAAAGTTCTTTCATTTTTTTACGAGCTTGGTGGCGCACATGTCACCACCTCGCTACAAAGGGGCCGCTCATAGCATCCATCCACCCATCCATCTATCCAGCCACAGTTACTGCATATATAGCTCCCACATGAAGCCAGCGTTGCACATAGGTCCGCCATCTTTCAAAGCAATGTTCTGCGGTGAATGCGCCTCTGCTACGCGCAGGGGCTACGTTCAAGCTCTTTTGCTCGTGAAGAGTATTTATTGCTGTGTGTTCGTACTTCCTTCAGTATACGAGTGCACGTGAATACGTTCGTGCAAACATAACATTCAAACGTATATAGTATTGGGATGGTTAACTTTAAAAAGAGTTCCAGCGAAATTGCATTACATTATATAGCAGGACGCCTGCATACCCCAGGCGAAAAGTAATTTCATAGATATCTCTTAATTTTCTTGTGCCATTTTCCTTCATGATATGTAGTCTCACGTTCATAGCTTACATTTGGCAATAAAGACAAATTCATTTATTTTTGGTAGCGGACGCCTCTGAGGAATATATATGACTTTGTTTTGCATAGAAGTAAAACAGCTAGGTTAATTCTCAACCTGCTCTGGAATGCTGGGATTAAAGCATCAGATAACATCACGCTGCAATTTTAATTCTACACAATGTAGTGGAAAAAAATATATTTACCACAACCCCATAGCTTTTACAGAATGTCGCTGTACGATCGAAAACGTCTTTGACACCTCACCGTTATACACATTTTCAAATATGTAGAACTACTAATGCCTGCACGCAAGTGTGCGCGACTAGCACAATTATTATTTGTAATTTTTCATGATTTTTTATTGGTTTGGTGCTCTTTTATTTCAAGCAGCACACAAGCGACGTAAAACAATCTTTTACTGAAGCATGATGTGTTGACAAACTATAATGTCCATGGTCGTAGCACGTCCTTGAAATCGAGAACACAAATGGAAATCGTCCTTTCTGCCGAGGACAGCAGGCCTGTGGCTTTTATTTATGCCTGAAGGATTGATCACATTTCAGTGTTACAAACCTCAATGCGTCGATGCGCTTCACACGTTTCGGTTCCTTGCCAGACAAGAAAACGTTGCACATACGTTTATGCGGCAGTACGATGGTACGAATAAACCAGTAAAACTATGCCCAAAACGTGAACAATGCAAGCAGAGCTGTAGAGCTATACGAACGAAACTCTTAACACAGAAGTGTTTTATGCCGGCGTCTACCACGATCCCATACGTCACTACTGTGACAAATGTGACGCGGTAAAATAAACATCAATAAAGAAAAACACGCAGAAAAATATTTGTTGATGCGCTGGGTATCGAACCGGCAGCAACCTTCTTCGCGCAGAGTTAACATACTTACTCTAGAGGCAAAGCTGGGCTGCGGAGGGGGGGTCCCGCCCGCGCGCGGGCCTGTTGCATTGTGTCAGTGTGGCCAGCCCAAGTATTACTCAAAAAGCTAAAGAACAAGTGTAGGTGGTCTGCTGCCGATTCCTTAAAAGCGAATAATCTTGCGAAGAATAAGTATGAATATTAAGCATACTGAAAGCGCTTCCTAAGAACGTTATTATTATGTTTCGTGAAACACGCATTCACTCAATAAAGCGTGCTTTCGAATCTCTTCATTTCTGTTTATGGGTACTAGTATTCGGTTCCCCCCGTTTGTGTATTGGATATGACATAAGTGATGGCGTGGTGACATCCGTTTACGCGATGGCGTATTCGTGCGGTTACGTTGTTACTGCCACGACAGCCCCTTTCTCTTTGATCGTAGTGGTGTAAGCGGCGGACGGGGACATGCGGTGTTGTTCGCGGGGACCAGCTTGGCAGCCTCGCTGTTCGATCCTGCCTCAACCTGCCTCAGCCGTGATGTACAGGCAAAGGAACTCCGACTGGTAGGTTGTGCGTCTAAAGAGCTTTCTGCGCACGAAAGAATGAACCATACTTAACGCTTACGTATGGTTATACAGGCGTTCTCTCTACGCACGTTGAGTATCGCGCACGGACCGCCTGGACGCGGCGATAATTGACAAGGTTGCAGTGACAACTGTTATGTAGGGTTTCGAGCACGGCGTAACAACGGAGACCAAGCTTCGGCGAGACTGACAACACACTCGTTCCCGCGTTTATAACTGGCGGTTTTATCAAAGGGGAAGACTGCCTATTGGCTAACTAGGCACGGGTCACATGACCAGCATCGCTAAGCTGCGTTGGTTGCGGGAAAGACAGGCATAGCGGAGGACAAGCTCCACCCAGATACAACTGCAGGAAGCTACACAGCACTGGTGTGCTTGCACGACCCCAGGGGTTACACGACACAAGAACAACGCCGCGTCTCGGTTTCTTGCTAAAACTTAGTTTCCCAGCTCCACGGACCGCCACCATTGCGGATTCTATGGTTCCATCACCGGAGATAGGGCTCGTGCGCCGGTACGATGCCAATCGTAGACGTACAAGGCCAGCGCCACAAAGGTGCGGTAAGTTCGTAAAATTTTTCTTTTGTGCAACTGATGACCAGTCGGCGAAAAAGCTCATCATCATCATCATCGTGAGCCTGCTTAGGTCCACTGCAGGACGAGGGCCTCTCCCAATGATTTCCAATCCACCCTATCCTGAGCGAGTTGCTTCCACTTTATGGCCGCAAACTTTTTTAATTTCATCGCTCCATCTAACCTTTTGCCTGCCTCTCTTAGGCTTTCCCTCTGTTGGTATCCACTCCGTCGCTCTTATTGCCCAACTGTTATCTTTCCTCCTCATGGCATGTCCTGCCCAGGTCCACGTCTTTCTTTTAATTAATATAATAATATCAGCTACTCCTGTCTGTTCCCTGATCCATTCCGCTCGTTTTTTATATTTTAGCGTTACCCCTATCATTTTTCATTCCATTTCACGTTGCGTTCTCCTTAGTTTCATCTGTAGTTTTTTCGTTATCCTCCACGTTTCTGCACCGTACTTTAGTACTGGGAGAGTGCAGTGATTGAATACTTTTCGCTTTACTGAGAGCGGCAAGTTTACAGTCGTGATTTCGTAATGCCTTCCGAATGCGCTCCAGCCCATCCTTATTCTACGGAGAATTTCTTTTTCATGGGTATCCAAACTAGAAGAGAATCTCAGGGGAAGCTGGATGCTTGAATCCATGAACAAATCGCAAAGTACGATTTAAAACAGGGAATGTCGCGGGAGCGAACGCACCGACCTACGCCAATATCTTCATCGGGCAACCAGAAGCACAGCTTTTGGAATTGTCGCCGCTAAAACCTCGCACCTACCTCCGTTACATAGACGATATCTTTATTATTTGGGAACATGGTGTAAGTGCACTAAGCACATTTTTTGAGCATTTTAACAACTTTCATCCCAGCATTAAGTTTTCCATGCACCACTCTTCTAGTAAAATTGATTTTCTCGACACGACAGTATCCATCGAAAAAAGAAAACTAAAGACGACACTTTACGGAAAGCCAACGGATAGCCAGCAATATCTAGATTATAGTAGCCATCACCCGCGACACTCCAAACAGGGGATATTTATAGGACAGGCAAGGCGCATAAGAAGGATTTGTAGCAACGACGCGGATTACGTTCACCACTTAAGCAATTTAAAGGCAACCTTAGCTGAACGAAATCACCCGCACGACGCTCTCAACAAGGCATACAATGACGCGCTTAAACTAGATAGGACACCAGCGCTAAAAAAAAGAGCCCCTAAAGCGCAGGCCAACCAGCTGCTAGCATTCATAACGAAATACTCCAACGCGCTTCCAAACATAAATAATATTCTTCGGAAATACTATCCACTACTAACAAGCAACGATCGCCTTAGAAAAGCGTTTCCGGAAATACCAAGAGTCACCTACCGCCGTAATAGAAACTTTAAGGACCTGCTAGTACATGCCAAAGTAAACCCTCAGCGCACTGCCTGCGTAATAACTTGCTCCCGTCCCAGATGTAAGACTTGCAAGCATATTCAAAATGATCTTAAAGTTAAAAGCACGGGAAGTGACTATGTCCATCATGTAAAATCAAGTTTCACTTGCACTAGTTCAAACGGTCTTCACATGTTGGAATGTTCACTCTGTCACAAGCAGTATATCGGCGAAACTGGTCAACCAATTAATGTTAGATTAAACGGGCACCGCGCAGACACCGCGAATAACCTGCCGAAGGCAGTGGCGCAGCATTTTAATATGACAGGTCATACCTTCGATGAACTGAAACTCTACATACTTCAAGGAAACTTCCGCTCGCCGAGGGACAGCAAATACAGGGAATCGTATCTCATATACAGGTTCAATACTCTCCAACCTACAGGCATAAACCTTTCAAAGGGAACTCTTGAGTCCATTAGATACGGTAGAGTGTTAACAAAGACAACAAAAGGATGAGGTATGCACAAGCTAACAATGTTTCTCCTAGAAAGTCTACTTTCAGGTGCGGAGCCCCCATTCAGTTCCACGAGAACAAGGATGTTAAACAGTGTAGTTACTTTTTTTAGCACAAGCTTTCCGTGAAATGCATTGTTCGTGCGGGGCAGGTGGTGCGGGGTGGAGGGGGGACACATGCCCTAGGAGCAACTTCTGTTCCGAGCGTGTGTTCCTTTTTTCATCCTGCTTCCTAGTGCTGCGCACACAATGCATTGCAAGATATGTACAAGGAGCGAATTCTTTGGAAGCTTTCGCTCTTGCCATTTATATTAGTCACGCTAACACCTGTCACCCAAATACCCCTGCACCCAACCCCTCCCCCTCCTTTTTTTTGTGTGTGTGTTCGCACGTGCTGCTCTTCTCCTCCTCTCTTTCGGAGGACGGGGGAGAGTGTGCAAAGGAGTACATAAACGAACGCTGGAGAAGGCAGTTGCCGCCCGGACGAAGACAAGTCCGCTTGTCGAAACGATGGCTCCCGCGACTTTTCCTGTTTTAAATCGTACTTTGCGATTTGTTCATCCATTTTTCATGGGTAGGAGTTCCTGTGAGTAACTGTCCCAGGCATACGTATTCCTTTACGCATTCGAAGGGTTCACTGTTAATTTTAAATTCCTGTACCTTAGCTAGGCTACTTAGGTGCCGTAGGCCTATGCATTCACAGAAGTAGCTTTTTCCATACAATTCATAGAACCAAACCAGTCTGTTCGACTGGTGGGGGGGGGGGGGGCTAGGACGGCGCATAAAACAAAAGAAAAAAAATATCACAGCATATCCACGGGGTGAATGATGATGAGTGGGCGAAGCTCCGGAGTGAATCATCGGTGAACCGTGAATCTTCCGTGTAATTCGCCCAGTCGATCATCATGTAAAGACGTGAGAAACACTGTATTCGAACGCTGGGATCTCGCGTTTAAGGGGACGCTAGCACAAACGCGTTAGAAACATGCAGTACACTCTAGTAAGGGTGGAGAGGTCACAGCGTCTTACGCAGCCCCTTACACAGGCCGGAACGCGCACCGCGTTTGCCGACGCCATCACATGACTGCTGAAGAGTATAAGGCGGAGAGGCCACAGCGTCTTACACCAGCTTCTTACACGCGCCGTAACGCGCTAGCACAAACGCACCATCATCATCATCGTTAGAAACGGGCAGTCTTTCGTTAATGTTGGGTATTTAGTGTCATCGTGGTGCATGTTTCCATGTGCGCTTCGTGGCGTAGTGCATGGCTTCAGGAAAGAGGTAGCTGATGATGATGATGATGCGTTTGTCCAGGTAGCAGCCTGGACACACATACCCGCTTTCTGTGCCGCATACCTGCCTTTATGCAGTAGTGGGCTGAGGGCAAGAGAGTGGGATTGGAATTAGGTGGCTACATACATACATACAGAGGAGGAACAGACCCACACCCTAAGGAGCTTGGCCCCTAAAAATCATTTGACGCGTTAACAGTTCTATATCTGCGCAAAGACTGTTGCTTCGTTTTTACTTTTTCATTACTTAAGGCGGCTAATATGCCAAATGGATCAGGGCAACCAGCCCAGCTTTTGCGCTAATGCACACCGACCACGAAAAAACTAGCGATCGCGCTATATATAGTTGCCGGCAGATTAGTTCTCTAAAATCAAGTTTGAAAACACGCGCATATAATATGAATTTATACCAAGAAACGTTTATGATGCGTTTCTAAATGAACGTCACCGCTAGGTTTGTTTACGCTATGCGCTGATCGATTTCTAACGGATCGACGGCACTGAGCAGTTTCCTTACGCTCTATGCGTGATTAGCGGCGTATAAGTTGCCGTCGGAACGCAATATGCGCCTTCTGAACTGCCGCGAGCGTTGCCGATAGCAACAAAAGCGTAAAGGGGGCTCGCTTTTCGATGCAGCTTCGAGCTATGCTCCGCAAAGAGAAGGCATGACCTCCAAGATTTGCGCGCGCCGGGAACGAGCACTTAATGCCCCTCCTAGCCGCTGTGGCGCTGTGCGGTCGGAGAGCGGTGGCGCTGCCAAACGAACGCAGTATGCCTATAACGAAACATTTCCTTCGAAGGCCATGATCAACCAGCTCTGATCGTAAACGTAGAGTTACTGTACATTTCTGCTAGCATAAAGAGTTACGCGTCTGTTTTCCAAACGCCGTCAGCTGCGAAGCAACCGAGCGCCGCAGAGAAGGCGACGTTCAGGCCAACTTTTGTGCTTATTTCTCGGCGCCGGATTGTCGCCTGTGAAGTTCAAAGGATTATCGCCAGTCAAGTTCAAAGCGAATCCAGCGGTACTTTGCCTGCGTTGGAGCGCGTTCCGAGCATTGATTTCAAGACGTGCATGTTGCGGGGCAACTCGAAGTGCTGAGAAAGTGTGATTTTTCAGTTACGTTTTCACAGTGGCTAGAGATTAGCCCTGCAGCATTTCTGCCGGAACGCAAAATGACCGGTTGTATATTTATGTATTTATGCGCCGCGTGTTAAAAAGAGCAACGCTTTTAATCTGTCTCGTCACTAAGCTGTCGCTGCGTTTTGTTTGCTATTAAGCTTCAAAGCGGTCTACGAGCGTTGGCAAACTGCCCATGCTCGGTCGGGGATGCAGCCTGCAAAAACTGAGCGTGGCTTCGCCGCATAGCTTTGGTTGCTTGCTGGCCAAGATGGCGGACCTACGCGCAACTCTGCTACCTGCGGTAGCATATAGAGTAAATCTACGTAAACAGGAAGGCTGCTGCCATCTATCGGCGCCGATTTCCTCCACAGAGTCTTTCGAGACTGGCTTGCCTCTGCGCCATTTCCGAGGCTTTGTGTTTACATATTTTGTTGCCAGATGAATACAGGTTATATCGTAAGGAATAGCCAGCGGCTCCCCAGCTGGCAACGTGGGCGTTGCATAATGACGTCGGCTACGGGGGACCCCCTCCCCATGCACGGTCCTATGGGGAGCTTTGCCTCTGGAGTCAGTATATTAACGCTATGCTGCTCCACGACGAAAGGGGGCCGGAGCTCCACCACTGCGCTATCGCCTCACATACCCGCAGCTGTACGAACGCGCCTTATTTCTTCAACGCCCTCGTCCAGCTCAGCGCACGCGCATCCAGGAGAGGCGAAGTGAATCAATCGTTACAATGCGCCTGGATACCGGCACCATTCCAGGCGCGTTTCAAAGTCCGCCACATAGTGCGTGCGTTGCCGCGCGTGCATCAGAAAGCCAAACACGGCGATGACTTTGGCGGGTCAACATGGTGCAACTAAACATGACTGACACCTTTGTCGCGAGGCTTTTAACAGTGCCCAATGATTACGAAAACTACTTTATTTACCAGAAGGCGGTGGATGTTATGGAGGCGATGTAAGAGCGCGGGTTTATCCACGTCAAACGCTGGCGTACCAGGGAAACACCGATTGTGATGGGCAAGTTCATCTCGATGCAACAATAAACATTCAACTGCTCATCCGAAGTGGCATTTCGCTTTCTTGTCATGCCAATTCCTTTGACGTAGGGATCAGCCACACTCTTTTTTGGAACTGTCGATCCCCTGCAGAAAAACGACGAATGGTGAAGTCCAAGGAGGCAAAATTCCAGGAAGACGACGCAGCAGTACACATGTCTCTATGCATGCGTCAGAAGCAGCTGAAGAAGCAACGTACAGAAGTTACCGTTTCCAAGTGGACGTGATGGTGTCTTGTTCGGCGTCTGCAAGCTCGAAGGCGTTCAGAATGAGCACATGTGCTGCCCAAGTTACCTAAACACAAAGCCCAACAACTGCCACCGGACACGCTGTGTTGCACTGCATTCAGCTTACGCCAAGGCCCTGTTCGCCTAAGTAAAACCGCATTCAGTCTCTTAAAAAAGGGCGCAAACTGTATATGTTCTTTGCAGGTGTAAGAGCAGTGGACAGCTTTGAGAGGAAAAGAAAAAAAGAACGGTTATTAAAGTTATCAATCGGCAAGAAAGAAACATTGCGAGTTGAATGCACTGAAAGAATATTATCACGCGCAAAAACACACGCGAGCGCGCATGACATTGCGTCCATTGCTCTCTATGAAGGAAAGTTGTATTATAAGCTGTCTTCGTTCCAATGAGAGTCAAACACACTAAACATTTTTTTTTCCGGTCGAGTAGCTCAGATGGGTTAACTCAGGTAATCCATCTCGAACCCCTAAAGGTAGCCAAAGCTGAGAAACATTCTTAAGGAACATGTAAAACCGCATTGTGAGATGGTCGAACTTCGCGCGAATGAAAATGGAAACGGAGAGACAGGTGGAGAAGGGTGTCCATTTTTTGATTATGGTAAGTTCAACCTTTCACGGTGGGAGCCCAACAAGTAAAACATTCTGCCTTACTCACGCAAGAATGTCAATAAATAACATCCTGTGGCTTTCCATCCACTTCGAAGTTTCAAAGCACACTTTTCAATGAAATGGTTACGTCGTGCGTTATTGGCACAGCATGGACGCGGCGTCTTATTTGAAAATAATGTCCAGCAGGCCTACAGGAAGCCGGCTAACGCTGCTGCTGAAGGCACCTGTTGCACCGGTAGCACCATCTGCCGGGACCGCCATCTATCGCTGTGAATTTGAAGAGTGCTTTACGCTCTCGCCACAGAGTCAGGTTAGACGGAGCGATGAAATTAAGAGGCTCGAGGGCATAAGGTGGAACCAACTCGATCCGGACAGGGAAATCATTGGGTGGGGCCTGCTTCCTGGAATGGACCTAAAATACACCGATGATGCCGATGATGACCTCGCACCATGCCGTTGCTTTGCGGACGAGCCGTTGCTTTGCGGACCTAGATGATCGAAGCGCGGGAACCCGGCACCATTGCGAGTAAACAAATAGTCTCCATCAAAAAATGTTGTGGTGCTCTTAACTACCGGAATTCTCGGTATATTAGTACTTTCCATATTGAATACTGGTTTAGTAGAGCCTTCTAGGGGTCAATGCCCTACAAAATAACCAATCGCGAAAGAAGATAGACCCCGCGCTATCTAAAATGTCGGGCGTCATCTGCTCGGTGCGAGATGGGTGGCCACATACTGTCGTTTTAAATGCGAAGCATTTCTTAGCGAACTTCGACGACTTTGGTCGTATCTATCTATCTATCTATCTATCTATCTATCTATCTATCTATCTATCTATCTATCTATCTATCTATCTATCTATCTATCTATCTATCTAGCCGCCTACGACTTTGTGCTCTCCTGGCCGTTTCGTCAATGGGATGTATACGAAAATTGATATGCTATAGCATGACTGCATGACAAATATAAATGACAGGTCATACTATGAAAATCGTGACATGGATGTCATGAGCGGCATGATTTGCATGCCGTCTTGGTGCTCTCCTCGCCATTTCGTATACGAAAATTGCTGTGCCACAACATGACTGCATAACGAACATAAATGACAAGTCATAACATGAAAATCATGACTCGCATGTCATGAGCGGCAGATTTACATGCGACGGTCTTGGTGCTCTCCTGGCCGTTTCATTAACGGAATGTATACGAAAGTTGTGCCACAACATGCCTGCATGGCGAACGTAAATGTCAACTCATAACATGAAAATCATGACACGCATGTCATGAGCAGCATGATTGGCATGCGATGGTCTTGGTGATCTCCTGGCCGTTTCGTTTATGGGATGTATACGAAAAGCTGCATGACGGACATAAATGACAGGTCATAACATGAAACTCATGAAACGCGTATCATGAGCGGCATGATTTACATGCGACGGTCTTGGTGCTCTCCTTGCCGTTTCGTTAATGGAACGTATCCAAAGTGGGTGTGCCACAACATCGACTGCATGGCGAACGTAAATGTCAAGTCATAACATGACAATCATGACATGCATGTCAACAGCGGCGTGGTTTACATGCCACAGTCTTGGTGCTCTTGCGACCTTTTCGTTAACTTCATATGTACCAAAATTGGTACAGCGAGACAACAATACCTATCCATTTTACGTTCCTGATGCGTGCTTCACATTTCGTTTTTTTCCACTGCGCCTGGGATCTGCCGTCTTTTTTTTTTCTTCTAAGCGAACCTCTTTTAAGCGAACCTAGAACTACAGTGGTGTCTTAGTATTTTGCCTCCGTGGCTGAGAATAAATGTGGGACCCCGAGGTAAGCGACACTTTGCCTGCTTTAGCATTTAGACGCAGCATTTACTAGTCGTTCTCCGAGCTGCTTAAGATGTGTCAGAAGTTGTTTATAAAGTTATCAATTTAAAAAAAAGAACGACGTAATTACCGGAACCATCATTACAAGCCTTCGTAGTGAATGCGAGGTAGGAAAGATAAAAAAATAATAAAGAGTGTTTAGCTCACACCCGAGTTGCTTCTTCTTGCAATTCTCGGTTCATTCCAGAATTTACGAAAACGCCCATGAAATGCAGATAAGAGCACGTGCAGCACGAAATTCCGCACCACGATGTGCGCGCTGGTCACGTGTGCAGATCTCTCGGTGCCACGAGATAGCGACGGCCGTGAAGATAACGAAGGTTGTCGAAGCGTATGATACGCCGTCATGAAGCATGAAGCAGCATATATACCATGCCCAGAGAACACCTATGTACCCGTTTTAGAGAACGGAAACTGTACCTTCCACTGTAGAACACAAATAAGGGTAGCGGCGGCGTAGTGAAGTGCATTAGGGCGAACGGAGATGGCGCTGCAAGTACTATCATCATCATCCTCAAAGGCCCCGTTTTTGCTGGTTCGCGTAGAGTGCCTTACTATACCCCGCCCTCCCTCCCATTGTCAGCACCGCTGTAGTATTTTGCTTATTCCTCTCACTAAAGCGCGGCCCGCGTGTGTACTTTTTGTACACAGGTACTGTAGCTTATCGCCAGGTGATCATACAGGTCTCGACTGGCAAAAACAACGTCAATCAAGTAAGGTTTGCATCGTGTATTGCGGCACAGAGCTGGTACAAACAACGTACAGTACACTGCACACATGGGCCCACAATTTGCAGTCGCGTCCAAAGAAAACACATACATACTGAGTGCGCTCCAACTTGTGCGTAATCACGCTAAACGCTGACAAAATATGCATGGATAGACGGGATACCAGAGTGATCGAACTAATGTTGCTCTCTAATTGCATTGCGCCGTCCTATTCTGTTAGCGTTGATTTTAAGACAGCGAGCGCGGGTAAATCCACGATGCAGAATCAGAAACGTGCGCAACGTTGGCAGATGTCACAGTAACACCGATTTAGCTTCGCTTAGTTAACGTTACATAAACGATCGCGGATGCTCCGTCTCTGTATAAAGATAAATGAATGAGTTACAAACAAGAAGCGTCGCGCTGTGCCTAATAGGATAGGCACGAATTTCAACTATCAGCTGTGAACCCATACCGTAGGTGTGTAGGTAATGGGCAAAAAAAGAAACATTCACTTTTGTTTGAAGCTAAATGAATGCACCAAATCTTCATGCACAATTGCCGCAGCACTGCACATTCAATAGCAAGAAAGAAACCTCGGTTATGTGTTGAAATGTTTGTTATCCACTAAATAAATGTAATTAGAGCATAATTCAATGTAAGTTACTTCTAAGGCCAGTCAGCTTTAATCTTTGTCATAAAATTAATCAGAAGTCAGACTTGAAAAGCGAGTGCAGTTTGTTATTGGCTAAGTTCATTATGAGCCAACGAATATAATATTTTTGATGTTGCTCCCTGAACATCCCACATTAAACCACTTTTAAAGTATGGTAACTCCTTCACAAAATTGTCTGCCCGAATACACAGCACACTGTAGCAAACTGATGACACAGTGAATACATCAATTCATCCAAAGACGTATTTCTTGCACTTTCTTATATAGCCACTTGTCCACTGAACTGCCAAAGAACAAGTTGCCGAGAACAAGTACACAATGGTGTGCGCTGCTGCTGAACGGGTTATTATGGTTCGGTTACGCAGCCCCTATAGAGCGAGAATGCCATGGCACCAATAAGCGCACCAATAAGCTGAAGCGTGCCGTGAAGGCGGTATAATTGACAGAAGATATTCTACAATGCATGAACAAAATATGAATACTAAAAAAAGACAGGGATGGTAGGATAATGCAGGCTGATTATAGAGGCACAATTATTTGCAGATTAGCTTCAGGAATACATTGCGCACCTAGGTTGGTGTATGCGGCAAAAAATCACTCAGCCATCAGCACAATGTCTGTCATGCATGGACATGTCAACAGAAATTGCGCACTCTCGTACAAACACACACATGCACACAAATTGAAGTGGAGCAATATTACGTGAATGTGTGACAGTGCCGGAAAAAATAAAGGTCATGCTTATTGTATATGTGCTTGTTGTTGTTAGATTATTCACTTTTTAAACGTTTGCTTCGAAAATAAGCCGTATTCTTGCTAATTGTAGAACCTCAACATCAAAGTATCGACAATGTTGCAGTGTAGTTGCACATGTGTTCTATGTACCGTCAACAGCAAAAGTTTGCTGGATAAGAAACTTCGTAAACGCCTATATTACAGCTTAGCCTCTGATCAAAGCCACGAATTAAATGTTTCAATGAGTAGAGGTTGTTGCGATGTACAGAAAAACAAATTAGAGGCTATGTTATGAGGCTAAGCCATAATGTACATTTTTTGCGACTTTTGCATCCAGCAAAGTTTTCCTGTTGATTGTGCCCATTAATATCTTCGATTTCCTATGCTTTGTTCGCGGCAACATTGTGAAGTCTTTTCATAGGCAGTGCAGTATGACAGTGCAAAGCACAAAAAAGGGGTGGCATGTTAATGGGATCACAGCCACCTGAAGTACGCATGCTCAGCCATAAATATGGATATTTCTGTGCTATATAAAAAGAAAATGAGTAAATCCCTTGAACGCAATCTGGCCTATAACATAAATATCCTTTACACTCATATGCTGCAACTAGTGCTTGCAAAACATAATATCGGTTGTTTTCAGCTGTTTACAATTTATTAAAATGTGTTGTATATGTATTCAAAGGCTATTGAACTGACTAGGTTGTCGAAGCTACCGCATTCTTTTTTCTTTGTTTTTCGTAGACTCTTACGATTCAATGCATTAAGGAAAAAGAACGTTTCCGACAAACTTTGTAAACCATCTCATAAAGTATGACTAAATGCCGGAACAATGTCCGTTCACTGCCCTGATGTTTGTTTGGCTGTAATATGACTAATAATACCTGGAATTTTACGTGCCCAAACCTTTTGGATTGATATTGATAATGTGGGACACAACTAATTAGCGTAGAGACCACTCACTCACGCACTCCCTTGTGTTGCCTGTGGTTTCTTTGCGCTAATTAGTTGTGCCTCAAATCAGTACGTATCTACTAGCCCTACTATAATCCTTAATTGTGCAATCTGTGGCCTTATGAGACGTACGTAAACCAACATACATGGGGGTGACGTTGCATTTAGCCGCCATAGAAAAGCGACCACCATGGCCTTGAATCAAATGCGTATTGTCAGACTTGTCTGACATGATGTAACTATTGTATAGAGTTTGTGTTAAATTACATCATTATTGTACTGTAGATTATATAACACAATGGACACCTGACACCTATGGACAACAACTATTGGTAACAAATTTCCATGGGATATCTATCAAGTAAAAATTACAGCATCACAAAGATGAAATTTGAGGTGACCTGCTGTAGTAGATGTTCAGTTGTTCCACTGTGCTTGCAGGCTGTGTTTTCGAGGGCAGTTAACCTGATGTTGCATGGCAGCTCTGAAAAAAACAGAGCAGGTTATGAAATAATTATGCATTCAGAAACATAATGTATGAAGACAAAATATTGTAGCAGTATACAAAGTGAGCGAGTAAACTACAGCATGTTATGCATGTATGAATCACCTTGTAAAGCTTGTGCCTTGTGCTCTAACGTTGCATGTGCCTTGCCAATGGTGTCGAGGTGCATCCACAAGGAATGTTGACTGCAGGCGTCAACCAGGGCGCTGTGACAGGAAACGTATATATCCATGACTAAAATGCCGGTTTCTATGTGACACTAAATGAAAGTAAGCCTATAAGTGAAACTGCTGTCACAAGATGAACAATAAGGCATGTAGGAGATCCCCAGCTTTGCTGTTTACTCAATGTTTACAACGTGGAACTAGCTTCAGTTTTCTCTCTCTCTCTCTCTCTCAGACACTTTTTCTTGATTTTTTAATGTGAATGTAGCAAACTTTATAACACACTTTGTACTAATACATGGTGAGTTACGGACGTGCGTGCGGGGGCGATAGAAGTGTACTTGAACATGTCCAGACTGCATTATAAACTTCAGACATGCATTTCAATTGATTCGGCAGCTCGCTCCTACGTGAAGCCACGTCGCTCAAGAGAACGCGGATTCTGTCGGTGGAGGGATATGAGACGTTGAAAATTTTCGAGTTGCTGTGCGTCGCTTGACTCTCGCAAAAACAAAACCAACCGCAATAAACAATGCAATGGGTTTGTACTCACCGGTCCATGCATGCTGGGGCTTCAAACGAACTTCGTTGCTTTGAAGGACGAGGCGCAGGGGAAAGCGCTCTGCGGAAGCATTTAAACGTGCTTTGAACGAACAAGAACAGCAAGCAGAGATCACAGACTACAAAAGTAATCCTTAGTTTCACGAAATATTTACAGCAAAACAAAACACCGCGAGCTTGCGTCGCTGCCCGAACGCGTCACAAACGGTTAACGTGACTCCTGCCGTCGCGTAGTTTGAATTTTAAAAAAACGTGCATGACTTAGTATCGATGTCAGTAGACTGCGGAATCAGCCGAAGCAAAAAATACTTAGTGAAGGCAGGATGGCGTAGTGTCTCAGAGGTACGCTCACTAAAAGCAGCAGATTGTTGTATGTAAGTGTAATATCAGGCAAAGAAAAAGTCTTCGCCTTGTTCAAGAATATTCTGCATCGAAATTAGGCACCGATGCGGGCGCCCCTACATAAAAGTGCAATAGGGCGAATGGCGGCCTCCATAGCGCGAGCTAAGAGAGGGTCAGTAGATCCACTCCTCGCGGTTGAAGCTGGAACGCGCCGCGGTTGATTTTTTCGCCCTCTATAGCGATTTGTAGGATATCGAGCCTTCACCCCCCTGCTGTGCCTCGCCCGCTCGCCGATATCTGTTGCAGGCGGCGTGCGGCTTTTGTAAATGACAGCGTACTGAGTTAAGAAATAAAAATGAGAAGTCAATTTTTCTTCTTTTTCTTATTTTCTTCTTTTTTTGCGCGCACGCGTAGAAACGGCCTTTCATAGCTTCCCGTTTCGTTAAGATATTTCTTGTATTTCTTTCTTATTACGTTACGCCAGACGTTGAGTGTCAGCGCCTTAAGAGGGAGAGAGCGTTTATCGTCAGCGAACTAAGAGCTGCATTGCCGAACTGCTATTGCAAGCGCCCCATAGCGGAAATGAAATTTTCCGTGCGTGCGCGAACTTCAGACGCCCCCTTGCTGCGCAGCCATCGCCATGTCGAAATCGCGGAAGCGAACGTTGAAGCCGAATTTTCGCGCCGCCGAAATGCCTGCCCTGACTGACAGTGTGGAAGAAGACCGGCGAGCTGTTGTCTCCGTGAGACAGGGATCCCAAGTAAAGCAACAGGCCTGGCAGGAACTACAAATGGCCGTGAACTACAAATGGCGGTGTGGACGCCGGCCAATGTACGGAAGAAGTGGTGTGATGTGGAGAGCGCCACTAAAGCACGAGGTAAGAAACCCTTCATCAATTTTGTGTGCAATATATGGCTCAAACAAGCATATCAGGTTAACTAGATATTACAGGATCGTATGTGCAGCTGTTTCGTAGCGTAAGCACAGACAATGTGCACGCAAACATGTAGAGATGTGATATCAATCAGGCCAGCTGTGTAAATAGAGAGCAGCTGCCATTGTTACTCTGCTTATCACTAGAAGCCCGGCGGCCATGAGCGCCCGACATGGTCGCGGGTTCGAGGTCGCAACGACCGCGCATGACTTCGTGAGCGGAATAATTGTAGATTTTTTTAGTTCCGTAAAATATGATTACGCGGCACGCCGTAATGAGGGACTCCCCGCGATAATTTCGACCAGCAAGGGATCCTGACGCGTACAGTCACTCACAAATGTTTGCGGACTACGCGTGTGCGTGCCAAACTTGCTTTCCACGCCACCTAGCTGCAAGCCACCTAACGAATACCACAGAGCTCCGACGGAAGTGGAGCTTCTTGGTAATCGCTAGCGCGCCAATTTTTCAGTGGCGCGAACCGCATTGTTTCCACGCGCAGGGCTGGTCGTCGGTAGGAAGGCCACATATCGGCCTTGATAGCGGTATCACAGCTGTCACAGGCTGCATCGAGTGGTGCGCCCACGAAGAGATATCAGATTCGCTTACGACTATTGAGATATGAACCTGTGGCCTCTGATACCGAATAGCGCTTCGCGTTAGAAAGGGAAACATGCAAATTATTTGTGCACCGTTGGACAACAGACAGGCCATAGATATAAGGAAGGATACTCCTTGAACGTGCCGCGGCTGTCGATAGCAGGTGACCTGGCAGAAGTGCCGCAAAGGAGGTGTTGGCCACGCGCTCACGTGCTCCTTAAACTTTAGGGATTGAGTGTACCTTCTCTCTCCCTTCTATCTCTTTCGCTCCCTTTCGTCTAGCCCCACGGAATTGCAGCAGTGCTACCAACGTGGCCTTTAGAAATTATCATCCTTTCCTTAACCGTACCTCAATTATGATCACCTCTATCGTGCTGCTGTACACACGTTTGTACCGTTCTTTTGAGCACCTCGCTCACCCGTAGTGATGTCTTAAACGTTCGTTACGTGGCCTCGTGTTTCCTGGTGGCGCTCCTCGATGGTCAACCTAGTATGAGCTTCATTCAGACGCTACCGAAGGGTCGCCACGCGGCGCTGCCGTAACAACGCACAGTGGTCGCTGGAGAGCTCTTCCCTGTACGTTCAATATTAAGGGCCCATTTTTCGCTTCATGTGACATAACTTCTGGCTTTGAGCTTGGAAGGCCTCTGCAAACGGTCGTCTACGCTCCGTCGCCTTCACAGACAGGTACAAAACATGTACTTAACCTTTGAGACGGCGAAGGAGAAGCGTCCGATCGGCAGGGAACACATCCGTTGCAAGCGCAAGCGAGACACCTGTTACCACAGCAGCGCCCCTAGACAGTGTACAAAATGGACATTGCGTCACTTGCGTTCCATGCACACCTGACAACTAGACTGGTGTTTCTCTGTTAGCTTGCCGGATTACACACCCGTATTTGTGGCGGAATTCTTGGCGGCCTTATTGGCTTTGCGTAAGCTTCACTCCTCCATGACTACAGCGGTAATAGTTAGACTCGTTAGCATTGTGTACTTCATTAACTATTCCAGGTGAATCGCACATTCTGATAATTTTGCGCACTGTGGCTCGAAATCATTTACAAAAAGTACGGTTAGCTTGGGTGCCTTGTCACAAAGGAATGGTAATAAACGAATTGGCAGACATTGGCTAAGGCATCCATAGCAGGTCCTGTTCGTTCTGTCCTTCCAAATAGCGCGTTTGTAACTGTGGTCAGATTGAGAAAGTACGCCTCATTGATGTGGACACCCAGTCTTGCATCCTCACCTGATTTATAGCACTTACAATGCCCTTGGAGAAGATCATTTCGCCAAACAACGAAAATCGAAACAATATTCACGAGATGCGATGTAGAATGCCGACGTTGAATTTCTATATGCACGAGCTGGTCTGGCTGTCTCTCCTTTATGCGCCTTTTGTGACGAGCTAGAGATAATCGAACACTTTTTGCTGGAATGCAGGCGCTTTACCTGTCTTACGAAGAGCACTACCGAAATGGCATTGCGAAATCTGCGCATTCCATTATCAAGCACTGTACTTCTTTCATTCGGGTCTTCCGCGATGGGACACACGAATAGGAATATAGGAGTGGGCATGGAAGCATCGGCAGAGGCATGTACTCATTCATGCTTCCCTACACTTTGCAGTTTCTCGTCGAGTGCCTGAGTACAGCCAGGGCAGTGACGTTACATCACTTTGACGTGCATTCCTGCGGCACGCTACCTGCGGATGGAATCAGCACCCACCTGGGTGCAGCCGAGCGTCCATTGCCCTGCGGTGTATCTCGTCGGTGCTGGCTCGTCGAAAGAAGTGATCTTCCACGTGCCGCAGCAAAATCTACATCGACCATGACGACAGCGACACCAAGGGCCCCTTTAAAACCGTGTCGCACGCATGCCTCCGGCAGTGGGCATGGAAGCATCGGCAGAGGCATGTACTCATTCATGCTTCCCTACGCTTTGCAGTTTCTCGTCGAGTGCCTGAGTACAGCCAGGGCAGTGACGTTACATCACTTTGACGTGCATTCCTGCGGCACGCTACCTGCGGATGGAATCAGCACCCACCTGGGTGCAGCCGAGCGTCCATTGCCCTGCGGTGTATCTCGTCGGTGCTGGCTCGTCGAAAGAAGTGATCTTCCACGTGCCGCAGCAAAATCTACATCGACCATGACGACAGCGACACCAAGGGCCCCTTTAAAACCGTGTCGCACGCATGCCTCCGGCAGTGGGCATGGAAGCATCGGCAGAGGCATGTACTCATTCATGCTTCCCTACGCTTTGCAGTTTCTCGTCGAGTGCCTGAGTACAGCCAGGGCAGTGACGTTACATCACTTTGACGTGCATTCCTGCGGCACGCTACCTGCGGATGGAATCAGCACCCACCTGGGTGCAGCCGAGCGTCCATTGCCCTGCGGTGTATCTCGTCGGTGCTGGCTCGTCGAAAGAAGTGATCTTCCACGTGCCGCAGCAAAATCTACATCGACCATGACGACAGCGACACCAAGGGCCCCTTTAAAACCGTGTCGCACGCATGCCTCCGGCAGTGGGCATGGAAGCATCGGCAGAGGCATGTACTCATTCATGCTTCCCTACGCTTTGCAGGTTAGTTATTTTAACAAACTACCCTATGGAAGCTTTCGAACTGACAACCGCTGTGTCGTGGTGCTTCCATGCCCAGAAGCCTTATTTGTGCCTTTTTGTGAACTTCTGTTATTAATATGTGGTGATGTCGAGCTGAACCCGGGACCCAGGGATGATCAGGTTACCTGAGATACATAAATTGGTGAAAGATATGCATGAACGCTCGATTCGCATTGAAGCCACGCAAACGGCAATGTTGGGCGACATCCTAGAACTTAAGCAACAGCAGCTTTCGCTTACTAAGGACATGTCCAACATATTAACGCGCCTGGAAGCTGTGGAAAAGCGGGCGTCCAATATAGATAACGTCCAGCACGAATTAACAACAACGAGTCAAGTCACAAAACAAGTGCGAAGCGACATGCTAGGGTTACGTGCGCGTCTTGACGAAGCAGAGGATCGCTCTCGGAGGGACAATCTATTATTTTTTGGTATCACTGATGACGCATCCGAATCTATGCAGCAGACTGAGGAAAATGTATTGAACTTACTCCGCCAGTCCCTCGAAGTAACGTTATCTGGTGATAACATTGCGCGCGCACATAGAATTGGTCGCTTCTCCGCTAATAAGGCTCGTCCGATTATAGTAAAATTTTCCACCTATAAAGTGAAAGAAATGGTTTTCTGTAAGCGTCACATGCTCAAAGGAGGCAAGGTGGTTATGCGGGAGGATTTCTCTGCTAACACTCGCCGTGCTAGAGCGATGCTGACAAACTTCGCCAAAGAACTCCATTGCCATTTTAGTCTTCGTTACAACAAATTGATTGCCAATGAGAAATGCTACGGTTACGACTACGTTACTGACACAGTGTACCAAATAGGTCCTTCCAGACGCGCAATTAATACCGCTAGTGTCGCTAACTTCTCTCCGCGGCATCTTCGTTCTGGTCGCGCAATTGCATCCTCGGGAAGCTAGGATAAAAAGAGGGGTGGCGGCTCTTGCAAAAATCGCAGAAAATTCATCGTGCTCTCTACTAACATTCGTAGCCTCCTGTCTAAGAAGGATGAAATGTGTGCAGCAATTAATGACTCCAATGCCGATATTATCGCGTTAACTGAAACATGGCTTTCCGACAAAATACGAAACGAAGAGTTGCTTTACTGTGAAAAGAAATACAAAATATTTCGCCGCGACAGGCCTAATCGATGTGGCGGAGGTGTTCTTCTTGCTGTGAATGACAACATTGAGAGCTACGCTGTTGTCTTGGACTCTGGCTTAGAAGCAGCATGGTGTTGCCTCAACGTGGCTTTTAGAAAAGTTGTCATTGGCGTATGTTATCGCCCGCCTTCTGGATCTGCTAACTTCTGTGATGACCTACATGATTGTCTGAATCGCATGAAAGTTTTGTTCCCCCGCGCAGCAGTAATTCTACTAGGAGATTTCAATTTCCCTAGCATTGTCTGGTCGAATTCGCATTCATACCCATCGTCTGGGTCAGCTGAAGCGGACCATTTCATTCGCATCTGTACCGACTTCGGTCTGACCCAGCTTGTTAATTTTCCTACACGTGTTACGAAAACTACATCATCCATTCTTGACCTTATTTTGACGTCAGAGCCAGATGTTGTATCTTCTGTGACCAGTACACCTGGCATCAGCGATCATGATCTTATTCAAGCTACTATTTCACTACCATTCTCACGCATGCGTAAGCAGTTGAAAACAATACGCGATTACAAAAAAGCCGACTTTGACTCGACCAACAATGCTTTAGGCTCCTTTCTAGATGAGCTTTACCTGACTACCTTGAAAGGTCTGTGCAGAACAACTGGGACTTATTTAAAGCTAAAGTTACAGAGCTAACCGCTAAACATATCCCCATGAAAAAAGTTTTTTCAAACACAAGTGCTCCATGGTACAATAGATACATAAACCGTCTTTCAAACCGGAAGAAAAGGTTTTATCGTGCCGCTATGACATCCCCGTCTGGTAAGCGTTGGTCAACATACAAATCCGCCGCTGCAACCTACTTATCTGAAATGAAGCGAGCCAAATCATCCTTCTTTAGCGGCACTCTACCGACTATGCTAAAAAATAACCCTAAACAATTTTGGAATTTTGTGGGTGGCAACGAGCCCCGCGCAATAGCCTTACTGACGGCCGAAGGGCATCCCGTTCCGGACGTAGAGTGCGCGTCTGTGCTAAATGACACGTTTATAAGAGCATTCTCTCGCCCCGTAACTGCCAACACACAGATCACCTTGCCGTTTCTGCATTACTTGCCCATGGACGCTATTTTTATTACCTCGGAAGGTATTCGAATGGTCATTAAAAAACTTAAAAATTCATCATCATGTGGTGTTGATGGTATTAATGCTAAATTCTTGAAAAACACTGTTGAATACTCGTCTATTATCCTGTCATGCATTTTTTCACAGTCTCTGCAGCATTCTAGTCTTCCGGATGACTGGCTGGTGGGGAAGATAGTGCCAGTTCACAAGTCGGGAGTAACACACAATCCATCAAATTTCCGTCCGATTTCACTAACATCTGTCCCGTGCAAAGTACTTGAACATATCATTTTTACTCACCTTGTTAATTTCCTTGAGTCAAACCAGTTTTTCACAACGGCCCAACATGGTTTCCGCAAGAATTTTTCTTGTGAAACGCAGCTTTTAGTCTTTACTAATGACCTACACTTCTTACTTGATTCTGGATTTACCACAGATTGTATTTTTTTAGATTATTCTAAGGCATTTGATAAGGTTAGTCATCAGTTACTACTTCTTAAGCTGAAACAACTAAATTTAGATCCCAACGTGCTTAACTGGATTCGAGCGTTTCTCTCTAATCGAACTCAGTTTGTTTCTGCTAACAATGTTAACTCGACTGCCCAGCCAGTGCTCTCAGGTGTTCCCCAGGGCTCTGTGTTGGGACCCTTACTGTTCTTAATCTTCATCAACGACCTAACAACTCATCTTTCATCAAAGGTATGTCTATTCGCAGATGACTGTGTCATTTATTGGAAAATAGCTAACAAAGACGACGTCACCTCGCTTCAGACTGATTTGGATAACGTATTCACCTGGTGTCATCTGTGGAACATGGAACTAAACATTTCAAAATGTAAAGCAATGCGTGTGTGCCGCACCTCACTTGCATGTCCACGCTATCACCTTAACAATATTCATCTTGAGGCTGTTTCATCTTACAAATATCTAGGTGTTCATATTTCCAGTAACCTGTCATGGAACCATCATGTAGAGTATATCATCGCCAAAGCTAACCGTTCACTCGGGTATTTTCGAAGAAACTTTCACATGGCACCCTCATCCCTTAAAAAGCTTCTTTACACTACATATATTCGACCACCACTTGAATATGCATCATCCATCTGGGATCCCGGTGGCGCTGGACTAACACACGAACTCGAAGCAGTTCAGAATCGTTCAATCCGCTTCATTTCATCCAATTATAACCGCATGGCCAGTGTTACCCTAATGAAGCACCAGCTTAACATTCCCGAACTTTCCATCCGGCGAAAAATAGCCCGACTCAGCCTGTTCCATAAACTTTATTATCACAACACTAACCTTCGCGAGCAGTTTGTTAAACCACCCTCATTCATATCACACAGAATTGATCACCTACAAAAAGTTCATGTTCCTTGTTGTAGAACCGTAACCTACTCACATGCATTTTTACCAAGGACCACATCTGAATGGAATCAATTGCCGCAGTCAGCCACCGCTATCATCGACACGTCACGCTTTAAGGTTTTTTTGCAAAATATGTTTTGACTTTTGGTCCGGCTTTTTGATTTGTATGCAGTGTCCCTTATTCCATGGTTTTTTTTTCTTTCCTTGATATTTTTCTTGTCTTAGTTCTTGAACACGTATCACATGCATAACCCCAATCGATACATTCTTTTTTTTCCTTTCGTTCTTTCTTTCTGTAAGATCTTTGAGACGTTATATATTTGTATATTCGGTAGATTGTTAAAATTTTGTTATATCGTTTTGTATTAAGTTTTCTGTTCCATTTATATGTAACATGCCCCTCCCCTCTGTAATGTGCAAACCCTGAGGGAATAAATGAATAAATAAATAAATAAATATGCCTTGCTCTACAGAAGTTCATTACGGATTCGAATCGATTTACTTATTCAGTTAATAGATCCTAATTACTTATTCCGTTATCATCTACACGATTGATTGTCATTTTTCTTTTATTAATTTACTTCGTATCAAGAGATTTTGTTCGTAATATTCAAATTCACACAAAGGACGAATAAACCTTTCAGGTAGAATAACTTTGGAAATTAAAGTCAAATCCGCCAGAGTCCTGGCTGATTCCCCCTAGTGGGTAGATGCGAAATGTGAAGGAGAATCATCATCATCACCATCATAAGGCGCCTCGCACCTAAAACTATCCAGCGTCTTTGTCTCAACCGTGGCCACGTCGACGTTTCTCGCAGGGTCACGTGCACGAGGGCCCAGAGCCTAATCTAATGGAAAGCTTCATGTCAACGGCTGCCAAGAGCCCTACACCTTCCAGCGCCCGCCCTGGCGTATACGCAGTGGACTGTGAGATGGCAAGTGTTGCTTCGTCTCTTACTAGAGGTTTGCTTGCGCGAAGGCAGGCGTTACAGCTCGCAGCAGCAGCCCAGCAGGGAGCCCTGAAGTCACTGGAACCTGGACAGTGCCATCACTCTTTCTGTTTGCCGCCACACCGCCCATTGGCTAGTTTTCATCGCGCGATTACCTTTCTTTGTAGATGTCGAAACCACTTCTCAGCGCTCACAGATTTCGCTTTCATGCACCATGGAAATGCTTTCCATTTGGTGTAACTGAGTTAATACTCAGCTTTCGTGCACTGATAGCGAAACATCTCCGAGATTCGTTTTCGTGCGAAGCAGCCACTAAACGCCCGTAAGAGCGTTTTTTTTTCAGTTGCGCCTGATTAAGCCCAGTGAATTAACTGATTCGTAGGACACCGAATGTCTGGTTTTAGGAAACTATTCTGTGGACAAGGGAGGAATGAAGAGTTCTCACACCCGGCGCCCGTATGTCGTTCTCGGCAATGTCCCATCCCGTTCTTTCCTGTGACGAATGTTTGAATGAAGCGTCTAGCAAATCCTGATATCATGTTAAACGTCTACTTCACACCATCAAATGCCTTGACAACGTAGGCTCCTTCTTTTATTTATTACGTTTATAGCTACGTATTGTGTTTGTAAGTAAAATGATTGATCTTGTGTGCTGTTTTGTTTTCGTAAAGTCGGAACGAGACAGATTACTTGTTCATGCGCTCGAATTCGCCATAATCAATTTGTCAATGGAGCAGGAAATTTTCGGACTCGGCCACGCCTGTTGTAAAAGCTGGCCAATACCCTTTTCGAATTGGGCTAAATCAGTTTTGAATGACGCCGCGCCCTGCGTGGCCTTTGGTACCATCAGATCTTGAACGCCTAATTTCTCCGCTCAAGAAATATATAATGATCTTACAAGAACGTCACAAATATGGTTCGATGATTGCGAAAAAATGAACGGCTTCTGGCATTCTACTTCCTCCCTGATTGTACGAATATGACTTGTTGAAAAGATTTCAATTACTTTCAGACGGGGTTGTGCCTGTATATTACGGGCAGGGGCGGATCGAGGCGTCTGCTTTGAAAAGGGGTTCGGCATTTGCTTTCCTTTGTTTTCTTTTTCCCCTGAAGTGGTAGAAAATTAAAAGTATTATTGTGGTTTAGATATGTTCCCATCACAGAAATGTCGGTGGTCGCCAGGGTTGAAATCCCAAGTCTTTTCTTTTTACAACGTGCCTTCTCCCAAACGGAGCGAGAAGCTAATGCATTCGTTTCTTCCGGCACTTCATAGAGTGTGTCATGCGTTGAGCTATCCTGGGAGGTTCTTCATAAATACAACAGCACAAAAACACGAAAACGGAAGACACGGACCAGGAAGACAAGGGACAGAGTGCTGTTCACAGGCACTTTTTTTTTGCGCTATGACTACCACTGTTGCTGACGCAGGCTGGACAGTAGAGGCTTCGCTTGAAGATGTTACTTTACATGTGCAAAGCTCCCGCGGGCAGAGTGAAAAAGAACGCAGTATCGTGCATTTAAGATTAATAACGAGCCTTTGTCGCGTTCAACACGGTTCTGCCCTGCATAGGTTTTGAGAAACGGGAAAGTTAGAAGCGAATGGCGGACGGCCCTGTAGCAGACGGCATAATCGAAGGGGGGTGGACGGGGGAGGGGGACTTGTCCTACTTGGCAAAGCAGGAACTTTAACTTGCATATACGTGCTACCCTGTGTTGGATGATGTGAAAATCACTTTCCGAAATGACAAATGACATTGACACGTTTCTACACCTGTTGACACGGAGAGCTAGAGGTTATGTATTTTTAGAGTTATGCGTTTTGGCCATTCTATTATTTCTATATTTTTGTGTTAAACTGCTTTTTCCATTTGTTGTTTTGTCTCTGCCTCGAAAAATTGGGGCCATGGACCACGTCAAGCCTTGCTGGCTTTTTGTTCATGGTCCTCAACATTGTATGAATGTTGAAATAAAATTGATTGATTGATTGATTTAAAACTAGGATGGCTACAGCCGCAGTTTTAGAGATTGGCCGACGTTTCGAGACCTGTTCGGCCAGTTATTCATGGAGTTGTTCATGGAGTTGTTCCTGGCTCTCCCCGCATGCCAACTCTTTTCCCTCCCGTTGCCCGCCAGTGCGCCGTGTTGTGCGTCACTTGTTCGCGCATCGTTTCTGTGCAAGGGCATTCTGTGCTTCAAGTTCTTGCTAGAAACTGAGAACAAGACACCTTCTGAAGAAACAACCCTCTGGCAGTTTTGCTTTTGGAAGTCGGTCTTTCAGCGTGTGTGGAGATGGGCATGTGAGACGTCTTGCCTCCATCCCGAGAATGGACCACTTGCAAAAGTCGCAGCATCACGAGGCACGACAAACTAGAAGCACCGCTTTGTTCGAAGACAAACTGTGCTCCATCCACGGCAGCTGAACCGTGTTCGCTTTTCATCCAGCGACCGCTTCCATACGGCGGATCACAGCAGGAGGAGCTCTTATCGTGTTTCGTGAATGCCTCGACGCTTTTCTTTAGCGGAGACCTATAACCATTCTTAAGATAAGAAAACTACAATACTTCTTCCTTGTTTTTTTTTCTTGGAGGACGGGGTCGAACGACTGGCTTCTCGGGTTGGCAGAATAGGACCGTTTTCGCAAGTTCTTTTTCGGATATCCACCTGAGCCAGAGGTTTTCGAGTCTGTTCCATGCGTTGGGGAAGACAGGCGAACTGGACAGATGCAGACAGGAAAATGAAGAGCGCGGACCCACAAACGAAGTTTAATTGAAAACTAATGACAAGCAGAAGCCCGTTACTAGCACCTGTCCAAAACATACACTTCCTGATTGTAAATACTAGCACAAATGGACACTAATGTGAAGCGTACTAACAGTTTTCTAATTTGCACATGCACAAAGGAAAAATGCTCAGGCTCTCTGCTTCCCCTGCTAAGTAGGACATAACGTACGTACACTTCGTGTGGGTGCGTACTCAACTTGGACACGGCTGATGTGCATTTCGAGACGCAACTGGTACAAAAATGCTGCGAACACCATGGACCCTGGGATCGGCGCCATGCGGAGCAGACAGCAACAACATTGCAAATGATGGATTATGCCCCATTCAGCCAAGTGTTAGGAATACGATGAACGTCCGTTGGCAGGTTATGAGGGGGTGTATGCTGAACGACCTGGAACGTCGACAGCACTGGACAGGCCTGGAACGTCCACAGATCACGGTATGACGTAACGTCGGCATTCACTGTAGTGCACAGAGGTTGTTACGTAGCAAAGAAGTGCGCGCTACGATGAGCTGGTGTGTATATCCTAAGCTTCTTTCGTTGAAGGATATATTCCTATGAAATCGAGTAAAGTGGCAGCAGAAAAGCATGCCGAGTGACAGTTGAACACGAGTACTCATTATTCCATTTTCATAAAAGCACTTTACATGCACTAGAATAACGGGCGTAACACAAGCACCATTACCACGACTGCTAGCGCAATGTTTATTTACTATATGTACAGTGAGGAGCAGCCACACTAGCTAGTGGGATCGTGCTTACTTCACACCTCGGTGACCCGCCTTCGACAAGTATGCGTCTTCAGCGTGTTATATGTTGCCTTCGGAAATAACAGCGTGTTCATCTGTGTGTGTGTGCTCATTTGTATACATTCCAATTGCAAGCTACGACAAGCGATATGCCTGTCTTGTTTTTTTTGTTTTTTTTTTGGGGGGGGGGGGGAGGGGTGCGTTACAACGACAGGTGAAATGTATATTTAAGTTGGTCGTTGGCTGGCATAGCTTGTATAAAATTCCAACATCTGCTCCGCATACCCGCTCACCATGGGCCGACCACTACGGCTATGGGACATGCGCGAGCGCATTATCGTTAAACAAGACATACACGACCCAGTGTGTGTCACTCCATGGTACGAATGTGAAGATCAGTCACCCATGTTTACATGAATTCGTCCCCTACCATTCCAAATTTTGCTGTACAACGGGTGCACGAGTCCACCAGAGTTCACCGAGACGTACGCGGCTAGGTATAGATAGACAGACAGACAGACAGACAGACAGACAGACAGACAGATAGATAGATAGATAGATAGATAGATAGATAGATAGATAGATAGATAGATAGATAGATAGATAGATAGATAGATAGATAGATAGATAGATAGATACGGTCAGACTGACTCAAGTCTGTTTATAAATTCTTCGCATTTCAAAGTCATAAAGCTTTCATCGTGCTTTCCAGTGAGAAAGTGTGAGCAGCAAATCACGCAAGGCGGTTGCCTACAGCTGCGTATGCATCGATTTACCGCTGCCCTCCACACACTATTCTTTCCGAAATAACATTCGCGGAAGGAATTCGGCATAATTTACTACTTTCCCTTGCATTAAGACAGTTCGTGAAGCCGAAATGCGCACAGTTCGCAGGCGTATTAGGCTCGCGGACCCTTCAGGAGTGTGGCACTATAGCGTTCTCCACCCATTTGCTTTCCAACCAAGCAGTCGACGCTGCCTCTGGCGCATGCGCAGTCCTACTTAAGAACTCCATTCTAGTAAACACTGTTTGTGGTTTCCGAGAACGAGCCTGTATGGATGTTCAGTCGGAAGACGTCAAGGGGCGAAAGGCGTGTACGGAGTGAGGCTCTGAGGCAGAACTCTGCTGTCACGTGTCTGCCTCCTAAATGTTTTGAGGTTAGGGTGCCTGAATGATCTTCCTTTACCTGGAGTGGCCAGGGAAACCACTGAGGCACCATATTTGGGGCATCCCTTCCTGCTAAGTTCGGCAACTGTGTTTTCTCTACGGTGTTCCTTCCTTTCGTTCTCCGACGTGCAGAATGCCCTTCTGCGTAAATTAAAGGAGGGACAACACGACCGAGAATTTGTTGGCGGTTGGATGATTCGGAACTAGTGCGCAACTACCTCGTTCTACCTCTTGGCTTTCTGTGTAGGCGTTTCTGCGGTTTGGCCACAAACGCGCCCTTGCAAGCTGCCACGCGACTTCGGGCAAAGCACTTCTTAGAGATGTGTGCCCAATCTGCGTAAGCACGTGCTTACGTCATATTGTAATCTCGTTGGGGTGACAAAACAAACAGAACGCAGAAGCGCAACGCTAGACGACCCGAGCGATCCCAAGCATCCTGGGTGCCCTCTCTCTTATTAATACCGCGCTGATGGCGTCGGGAGTGGGGAGATGATGATTACCTTGCTTGCACAAATATGGCAGAGTCCTTAGAGAAAAAGTGAAGGGTTAGACTAGTCGGCGCGTACTTGTGAACCAATCGGGGCATAGAGGCAGGAAAAAATGTTTTCTGAAAAGCCAGTTTCGTGCTTAACAAAATAGTGGAAGTAAGGGACGTTTTGCTCGCCTTAAGCAGGGATGCCGGCTTCGACGACCTAAAGAGATTGCACCTCTCGATAAGGTATTTCTTGCGAGACCCCATTCTCTGAATTCGCTACCGGCTTACATTTTAACATGAACAGTAATGTACAAGCTGGCTGCATATTCCTTGACTTTGCGGAAAGCTTCCGATCGTATAGCGCATTCTCGCTTGAGTTTACATCTATCATCATTAAAACTAGACTCGCCTATGCTAACCTGGCTCCGTAACTTCCTAACGAACCGTTAGCAATTTACTAACGCGCAAATTGGTCTTCATTCCTCTGTTACGTTTCCTCTAGTTGTTCCGCGAGACAGTGTTCTCGGCTCCCTACATTTCGTTATCCTAGATCGATGACTTGTCTTACAACATATGTATGCTCATATTTGCTGAAAACAGCATTATTTACAGTCCCAGCCACAGCAGTAGGGATGATATTGTCTTTCAACAAGACGTTGAGCGTACTTGTGAGTGGTCCAAGGCCTGGCAGATGATATTGTTTCCAAGTAAAACCTAATCACCTTTAGTCGAGAACACCATAACATTTAGTGGCGTGCACAAAGTTCCTGACAGCGTTGTCGAATGCACTTAGCATTACAAATACCAAGGAATAAACAATACTTGTAGCCTTTCCTAGTCCGCACATATCCCTTTCAATTGTGCTAAGACATAAAAGTCATTGTTTTCTACGCCACAATCTATACATTTCTCCCGCCAATGTACGCGAACTATCATATCTTGCTTTAACCCGTCCTCAACTCGAATTCTTCACCTCCATTTGCTCACCGTATCAACAATAAGTAGTTGACATGCTAGAATCTATCCAGAACAAATGCTGGTTATTCATGACGCATAATTACAGCTATCCACGCAGCATAACAGATTAAACAAGGTCTTGTACACGAACCATTAAAAGTTCGTTGTGACAGCTCCCTTTTATTGCTGTTCCACCAAACTTGCGCACACATCATGATGCTATCTGTTCACCTTAATCTTACTCATCGTACTTCAAGCCGACTGCTTAAGTTCATCACATACGTACGGTGAAACTGACCCCTTTAGCCTTTCGACTCTTTGCCGAGCGATTCGTTTGTGGAATGATCTACCGATGATCGCGCATCAGAGCGAGACCACGCGACCTTCTTGAAAAATCTTTAAAAAATATTTTTGCATCGAAATATGATAGCGTTCTCGCATTCATCGGTGCCATAGTACTGCTACAAAAGTGGTATTATTGTACCTTTATTTGTGCACATATTTGTTGTTTTCTGTATCCTTCTGCTGCGCTGTTACTGGCTAAATATTTATCTTTCTATTACCTTTTGTATAACACCTTTATACACTGTACCCTGAAATTGTTATTATATTTGGTGCTTCTATGTTCATTTAATTGTCCTCTTGAAATCCATATTACAAACCTATGTGTATTTATCGTTATCTGTTCACGCTGTATACCCCCCTCACGTAATGCCTCACGAGGGTGGTGTAGAGTACTGATAAATAAATGCCAGGAGCTCCAGGGGCGAGGGGGCGGATGGGCGATCGGGCCCTCTCCCCCCTGCCCCCGTTGTTCTCGATTTTGATTTCAGCAAAGCCACTTCGCCAAACACGGAGATTCGCTTTCATGAACTACCCGATAAACTGTATATCAAGTTTTACCATCAGGGCACAAGGGTAAGGCGCTTAGAAAACCTCGTTACCAAGGAACACGAACTTTATCTTTTTTGTACCCTTACGACTAGCCACAAGTAACGCAGATAGCGTTCTCTGCTGCATAGGATGATATGAACACGAAAAACCTCGTGTAGCGGAGCACTCTAGCACACCCGCGGCATAACTTCGAAGGAAGACAATACTACACGGGAAATGAGAAAGAATTGGACTGTATGCCGCTGGACCGTCAACGTATTCGTTGGTCTCGATTTGAGTTGCTTGGCGCCTCTAAACGGCACCTGATCATACTTTTTGGTATTTTTTTACATGTTTGCCATAAACGCGATCTTATCTCTTTATCTGAGTGACGAAGAAACGCGTCGATTTGTTACATCACACACCGTCACAGGACTGCTTGCGCAGCTGTGCTGTTATCGCCAGAGCGACGCGTTGAGCAGAATCAGGCAACAACAGCGCGCGAGCACAGACGGCGGCGGGAATCGCCAGTTTCCAGTGATCTTAAGGCGCCCTTGTGGCCGGCGCCACGTGCTGCTGGCCGCCGACCACGTGACCGCGCTGCCCGGCGAGACATTCCCTTGACCAGTCACTATAGAAGCAATGTGTATCGACCGCACTTGAACACTTCTTGCTGTATCACAACAGACGGCAGCTGTGTTACCGAGGCCGAACTCTGTCATAACGACGTGACAGACATTCATCACACGAGATTTTCGGGGCCAGGTTGCTTAGTCTGCGTACCGCACGAATGCCTGAAACGATCTGGCGTTTTTTTTCTGATCTTAAACGCACCAATGCAATCTGTTAAAATATTGTTACGGTTAACCAGTGGGCGATGTTCATTTACAGGGCGAGGTTGGCGATGACCAAGCTATGATGGTGTCGATCCGCTGCACACCAGCTAACGTCGTCTTCCTTCTCTTCTGTCCCCGGCTCTGTAGCATTCCCCGGTTCGCAGACGAAGCCCGGCGGGCAAATCCACATCAGTTGGGAAGTGCACGGGGAAATCGCTTGAGCCGTGCAACATGGAGCAGTTGTGTTCGGCTTGACGGGCGATTAGCGTACGTCAAGCGTGCTACCACGTACGTCAAGTCACTCAAACGATAGACAAAGACGAATGGGCTAGTATATTGCGGTAGGAACTTCTGACATAGGCCTCGTTTGCGTTCTGGCGTCCACACCCACACGGTCTCCTTTGGCGTATGAAACAGGTTGATGGCGACTGTCATAACGCTTCTTCGATCGGCCTTGAGATATCATGGTGCGAAGTCGAGCGATACGACGGGCTTCCTCAACAAGGCACAGCATCTTGGCAACATAGTACGAGTACTCGCTGTGGAAGTCCAACGGTAGTATTGTGTCAATACTGTTCATAGGCGTACAGGCGCGAGCAAAAGTATACGGACCACGCGAGCGCGTGCCAAACTGGCTTTCCGGATGGATGGATGGATGCTATGAGCTTCCCCTTTGTAACGGGGCGGTGACATGTGCGCCACCAGGCTCGTAAGAAGATTTAAGAACTTTTTTTTTCTCTTTTAATTTTCCTCATGCCTTTTAAATTTACTTCAATCAAATCGATCATGTCATATCAAAAACGGAATTTCATATCCCAGTTCCCTGCCCCTTATGGCAGAAATTCCATATTTTTCCCTATAATTATTTTTGTCCTTTCTCTCTAGTTTCTGCCACCAGTATTCTAACCGTCTCTTACTTATTTCAATCGCGGCTATGTTCAGCTTCCCGTTGTTCGCCCTAAAACCCAAGGCTTCATGTAGGGTGGTGCCCAAACGTACACCTGGGTGGATATTTCCGCATTCAATCAGAACATGCTCTGTCGTTTCCCTATCTTCCTCACAGCATGTGCATTTTTCTTCTTCTTTACTGAATTTCGCTTTATAAACACGCGTTCTAAGGCAGCCCGATCTCGCTTCAAACAATAAAGCGCTTCCTCTTGAATTATCATAAAATGCCTCCCTCTTTATTTCGTTTTTGCCCTCTCGGTAGTTATTCAGAGTCGGTTTTTTTTCCATCGCTGTCCTCCAGTAAATCTTCTCCGCCTCTCTGACTTTTCCCTTTACGCTCTTTGTTGTCAGTTCTCTTAGAGCCGTATATTTACTGGTGAGCCTCCTAGTTCTCTTTCTCCACTGCGTGTCAACGCTCTTTCTATATAAATAGCGGAACACCTTCACTGCCCACCTAACCTCTTTCATATTCCTTAGCCTTTCTTCAAACCTTATTTTGCTCTGCGCTTCCCTTGCCTCAAAACTCGCCCATCCCATATCGCCCTTTACAGCCTCGTTTGTAGTTTTCCCGTGAGCACCCAACGCGAGGCGTCCCACAGTTCTTTGATTCGCATCCATTCCCGATTGTATCTCTGGCCTCATGCACACCACTGAGTTCCCAAATGTTAGCCCCGGTACCATTACCCCTTTCCACAGACCCCTAAGCACCTCGTACCTATTGTGTCCCCATAACGCTCTGTGCTTCATTATTCCTGCGTTCCTCTTTCCCTTTGCTGCCAAGGCTTTTTCCTGTACCTTCATGTATCTATCGCCCTCATTTACCCATACGCCAAGGTACTTGTATTCGCTTACTCTCGGTATTTCTTGGCCCTGTATGGATACCGCCTGGTCGTTGGGATCATTGAATACCATCAATCCGCATTTTGTTACACTAAATCCTAGTCCTAGATCCTCGCCTTCCTTCCCGCATATATTCACCAGCCGTTGTATATCATCTCGACTGTTTGCGAATAAGACAATATCATCAGCATAAAATAAACCCGGAAGCATCTGCTCAATCATCACGCCGCCCTGTTTGTGTGACAGATTAAAACCAATGTGGCTATCTCCTAGCGCTTTTTCCATTCTAACCATGTACAGCATGAATAACAGCGGCGACAAAGGACATCCCTGTCTCAGCCCCTTGCTAATATCAACGTTCTCTCTGCTACTTATTCCTTCCCATTCTATGCAAACTGTATTTTCTCGATATATTTCCCTCAAAAGCTGTACACAATCGTCGCCTATGCCCATTCCTTCCAAAATTTCCCACAATATTTCCTGATTAACATTGTCATACGCCCCAGTGATGTCTAGAAAAGCCACATACAACGGCCTCCTTTCTATTTTAGATATTTCTATACACTGAGTAAGAACAAATAGGTTATCGTCTAAACGCCTGTCTACTCGAAATCCATTCTGAAGTTCTCCCAAAATATTGTTACGTTCTGCCCAGGCTTCTATTTTTAATTTTACTGCTTGCATAGCCATCCTGTATAGTACCGATGTAATGGTTAGCGGTCTATACGAGCGAATGTTATTCTTTTCCCCCTTGCCTTTATAGATTAAGTTCAATCTGCTTTTTCGCCAACTGTCCGGTATTTGCCTCTCCTGTAAGCATTTTTCTACGGCTTTCAATAGCGCTTCTTTAGTGTTCTGTCCTAATTCGTTAATGAGGCTAACGGGGACCCCATCTAAACCCATAGCAGTGCGCTTTGGAATTTTTCCTTCGGCCTTTTTCCAGTTGAAATTCTCAAGTTCTAGCTCTTCCTTAGTTTCGCTCTCCGTCATGGTTTTATCCACTGGGGGAATCTCTTGGACGATCTTTTTAAACGAATCGGCTGTTACCTTCTGGATGTAACCCAACGCTTCGTACCCTTCCAATTGATTTCCTCTTTCATCAACAATATGTTCTTGCAATGTGGCAGACTTATTACCTAGCGCTTTTATGTGGTTCCAAAATATCCTAGGCGCGTCCTTCTTTTTGTCATGAATTTCTGTAACCCAGCGTTCGCTTTCACCTTTAATTTTTGCCTCGACCAATTTCTGTACAATAGATTTTTTCTCTAAATATATTTCCCATCTTTCCGTGACTTCGACTTGCGGCCGCTTCTCCCTTTTTGCCTGCCTGTGTTCCCTTGATGCTTACGTCGATTTTCGATCGCTTCCCGGATTTCCTTGTTCCACCATCTTTTTGGCGTTCTCTTTCCTTTCCAGCAAACAGTTTTCTTCTCTTTACTTATTTCTTTCGTCATTGCATGAACTAGCTCATTATACCCCCAGTCCTTGCCTCGTATTTTGCCTACTTCTTCCTCTACTCTTGCGGCTATATTTTTTATTTGTTTGTCATTTAAGTACGACCTGCCAAACTTCGACTCTACGTTATTATTTTCAGTTTTATATCCCAGTTGTAACGTTATGCGTTTATGATCACTACCCAAGCTGTTCATCCCGTCCTCGTCTATTCTCATTTCTCTCAGTTTTTCATAGATTCCTTCCGTCATTAGACAATAATCAATGTTCGATTGTCTGTTTCTGACCTCCCACGTGATCTGTCCACCACACTTGGGCCCTGTGTTAACTATCACGAGACTATGGTGCTCGCAAAGATCGAGCAATAACCTCCCATTGGTGTCTGTATATCCGTCAAGGTCATGGATGTGGGCATTCATATCCCCTATCAGGATGATTTCAGCCCCATGACCAAATTCTTTAATATCGGTGTTTATGCAATGCTTTATCTCCAGATTCTTTTCCTTACAGTTATTTCCCGTCCACATGTAAGCTACACCTAGCCACGTTTTCTTTCCACCTACTGTGCCCGAAACCCAGAGGTGCTCTGAACACGTTTGTTTTACTCTCTCCCATTTGGCTCCGCTATGAATAAGCATTCCAACACCCCCACCTTTTCTTTCTGATATGATCCTGTTGCACCCTTCCCAAACATAATTCCGTTCCGCTCCACCTAGCGGAACGCCGCCTAACGGCCACCGGAGAGCTCCACCGGAAATTAGTCTACTCGCTACCCGCTAGCATGTCAAGTTTTCAGTGCCGTGCGCCGCACTGTTAGTTTGCTGTTTCCACGCACAGCGCTCGTCGGCGGTAAGAACGCCACATATCTGCCTTGATAGCGGTATCACAGCCGTCACGGCCTGCATCGACCGGTGTGCCGATGAAGAGATATCAGTTTCGCGAAGCGCTATCGTCATATGAACCCGTGGATTCGGATACCGAAGAGAGCCGCGTTAGAAAGAGAAAGGTGGAAAATACTTGTTCACAGTTGAAAAAACACAGGCCATAGATTTAAGGAGGGATGCTTCTTGCACGTAGCGCTGCTGTCGATCGCAGCTGACGTGACGGAAGTGTCGCGAAGAGCCCGTGAGCCACGCGATGCCGTGGTCCGTATACTTTTGCTCGCGCCTGTACGTGCGTACCCTTACAAAAATGCCATATATGGCGATATCAGGAATTGGGCAAATGTGGCTATATATGGCATGTGGCCGTATGTGGCCGTATTTGCCCAAATCGTTTTATAAACACATGTGGCAATGAAAGACACACACGAGGAATGCCACGTACGACACTTATGCGTATTGGGCAAATATGGACACGTAGGGACACGTGCCATATATAGCCAGATATGCATATATGGCCATATATGTATAGCTGGCAATATATGGCTCGTGTCCTAACGTGTCCGTATTTGCCCAATATGCACCAGAGTCTAACATGGCATTCCTCCTCTGTGTCTTTCATTGCCACATATGTTTCTAAAACGATTTGGGCAAATACGGCCACATACGGGCATGTGCCATATATAGCCACATGTGCCCAATTCCTGATATCGCCATATATGGCATTTTTGTAAGGGTAAAGCAGGTAAAAGGGAGTGTAATCGGTGGTCTCATGCTTCGCGGTATTACGCGCATAAGTGATGAATGGTAGAACGTCATCCCAGTCTTTGTCATCGGAAGATACGTACATTGCCAGCATGTTTGTTAGTGTTTTATTGGTACGCTCCACAAGACCGTTGGTCTGAGGGTGGTAAGGTGTCGAATGGCGTAGGTGTGAACTGCAGAGACGAAGCATTTCTTCCACGACGTCGGCAACAAACTGGCGACTACGATCGCTAATGATGACGAGAGGGGAACGGTGCCGAAAAATGAATCGTAGTAAGAACGTGGCGACACATGCAGCTGTCGAAGATGGCACGGCCGCCGTTTATGCGTAGCGAGTCAGGTGATCTACACATGCGATCACCCATCGATTGCCATTAGAGGACCGTGGAAACGGCCCTAAGAGATCGATACCCACTTGTTAGAACGGCAAACAAGGGGGAGGCACAGGTTGAAGAAGACCCGGCGGAGTGGTCGTAGTGTGCTTGTAGCGTTGACATTGCTCGCAACCAGCGACATACTGCTTGACTGTATCCCGCCTTTTCGGCCAGTAAAAACGCTCCTGTGTCCGATCGAGCGTTCTCGTGAAGCCTAAGTGGCCAGAGGTCGCATCATCGTAGGTGGTTTTTAGTATATCCAGACGCAGAGTCTTCGGAACCACCACAAGGAGCGTGCGCCTAGTGCCGAATAGCTGGTTTTGTACAGCAAGCGATCTCGCCCGCAAAATCAACCGCTGTCTTGAGGACGCAATGCGGCAGTAAAGAGGGGCTCAAAACTAACATCATTTTCTTGCTCAGCCCTAAAAGTCGTCAAGTCTGGGAAGGTCGAAGAAATAGTGGCAAAACAGTCCTCGAAATGGTCTTTGTCACACATCGTTGTCGGCAGAGGGAGGTGGGAAAGACAATCTGCGTCTGCGTGGCGAAGACCGGATTTGTAGGAGATGATGAAGTCGTACTCCTGAAGTCGAAGAGCCCAACGGGCCAGTCGACCACTCGGATCGTGGAGATTTGCCAGCGAGCACAAAGCGTGGTGGTCAGTAACGATATTGAAGGGTCGTCTGTAGATGTAGGACCGAAATTTGTGGACAGCGAATACTACTGCCAAACATTCTTGCTCTGTGACAGTGTAATTATGTTCCGCCTTAGTCATAGAGCGGCAGGCATGAGCCACAATGTGTTCAGGTCCTTGGTGACGTTGGACTAGTACGGCACCGATTCCGATACCACTAGCATCGGCGCGAACTTCGGTGGGGGAAGATGGATCAAAGTGGCGTAATATGGGCCACGATGTTAGCAGAAACTTTAGTTCCCTGAATGCGTCGTCACAAGTCGATGACCAATGGAAAGGAACGTCCTTTTGACATGCGGGGGGGTGCACCACGTCAGTGAATCTCGGTACAAAGCGACGAAAGTACGAACAAAGGCCCAGGTAACTCGCAGCCCACGCATTGACTTTGGTGGTTCAAAAGAGCTGAGTGACTGCCTCGATGTGTCGTGGGTCAGGCCTCACACCGTTCTTATCGACCATATGTCCAAGTACCAACGTTTAGGTCTCGCCAAAGCGACATTTCTTCGAATTTAGTACCAAACCGGCCGTCTAGACGCAATCAAGGACAATACTGAGACGTCTGTTATGCTCATTCAGAGTGCTGCCAAAAATCACATCATCGAGATAGCACAAACAAATTTCCCATTTAGTCCTCGTATAATCGTGTCCATAAATCGTTCGAATGTTGCTGGCGCGTTGAAAAGACGGAACGGCATAACGTTGAATTCATAAAGACCGTCTGGCGTTACAAAGGCTGTTTTCTCGTTATCGGCTGGGTGCATGGGTATCTGCCAATAACCCGATCACAGATCCAGCGACGAAAAATATGCCGCCGAATGCAGGCAGTCAATGACGTCATCAATTCTTGGAAGTGGGTAGACATCTTTTTTGGTGATTGCGTTCAGTTTTCTATAATCGACGCACAACCGCCATGATCCATCCATTTTTAACTAGGATGACTAGTGCTGCCCATGGACTAGATAGATTCTTGAACGACACCCTTCTGTAGCATGTCTGTTACGTGTTCCGCGATAAGTGTTCTTTCTGCCGAGGAGACGCGGTAAGGCTTTTGTCGAATGGGACGTGCAGAACCGGTGTCAATTCTGTGGCAAGCACGAGAGCGCGGTAGTGAAGCCTGTTTGCCATCTTGTGAAATCAAAAGCAGAAAGATGTGCCATGAGAACTTGCGCGAGAAGTTGGCGCTCATTTGAGGGCAGTGACTTGCTTATCATTTGTAGAACCATGCTGTTCACAAGTATTTCGGCAGGGGCTGCTCGCGGGAGGCTGTGCCTCCCCCTTTAGAGCCATTATGGCACTGTAACTAATTTCGCCAAATTAAGCAAGTTTCATACCACGCGGGAGTACAGCAGGAGCGGATGAACAGTTGAATGCCCACAAATTCGCGGCGCCATTCTGTCACAACAGATGGTGGCACAAGTACGTCCCTCTTAGCGCAGTTTGAAGCAAGTGGTTGAACTTGCGCGTCAAATGATGACAGGTCGGCAGCAGCTGTTTTGACATGCACATGCGACAGCGACCAAGGCGCTAATAGCATGTCGTCTGAAACTACAAGGAAATTCTCGTCCTTCAAATGTGCATCTGCCAGCGTTGTGAGGCTCGCGCTGTTGAGGGTAATTTCACCTGTACCACAGTTGACCGAAGCACCACAACCCTGAAGAAACTCATCCCTAGGATGACGTCATGAGTGAAGCGCGGCAGGATAAGAAATTCTGTTTTAATATCTTCCCCACCGAAGAAGACATTGGCAACGCCAACGCCGAGGGGAACAATACACTCACTACTGACACCACGAAACATCACACCACCATTCCACGGGAACATTACCTTCCGGTCCAGTTTCGCTTTAAAAGTCGTACTCATTACAGAAACGGTAGCCCCAGTGTCTATCAACGCAGTTGCACGAACACTGTCAATTAAGACACGCACTTTGTTCTTCATCATTGTCAGAGGCGGACGAATATTAGGCACAGGCGTAGACAGTTCGGCGATCTTACCTCCATCAGTCGCGCCGACTAGTTTAGTTTCCCGAAGGCGGCGATGACATAGAGCGTCGCCGCGGTGATGATGAACGGCGTTGGCGACTGCCTGGCGGTGTCAGGCTTCGGTCTGAAACTGGCGATTCACTCCTTCAGTTCTATTGACGGAACGTATTGGTCACATGTGGCGCTGAGCCCCCTGTGGCACTTGTGGCAGCAGAATCCCTTAGCCAGTGGTTGTAATCGTCACGTTCAAATTCGTGCCAAGTAGGGACTTGTGGAATCGTTCTCGCCTGTCGACGCCGGTGACAAATCCGAAATATGTGTCCACCGGTGTCGCAGTTGTAGCACACAGACGACGCGCGACCGACGTCGTAGGCAGCGTGGTCAACCCTGGGATTCTGAGCATAGGACACGCGGCCTCCCGAATGACGGTGAGTGGCATAACCAACGCACGAAGACGTTGGTTATGCGCCGTTTCGTCGGGGAAGGAACGTCGGCTTGATAGTCTACTGCAGCTGGCATGGCAGACAATGCAGATACGACAGACCCAGGTTCACGAAAGCAGTTTGAAGCAGAAGCAGGACAAAGCTGTTCAACATCTGTCGCCTGGACGTGCCGTTCCATTTCTTCGCGAACAATGTGCCTTATGGCTGCCGCAAGGCCTTGCTGGATGCTGTAGCTGTCGTCAATGCTGGCAAAGGTTGCGACGTTCGCCAACCTCCCGAACTTTGGCGTAATACGGCGCAGCTTCAACGTCTCGAACGCACGGCAATGCTTGGTGAGATCAACTACCGAGCTGAGGCTTTCCTTCCCGATCAGGTAGTTGTACACGTTCTCGGCAATGCCTTTGAGACGGTGTCCAATTTTGTCCTCTTGGGACATTCGAGGATCAACGGATTTACTAAGCTTCAGGACTGCTTCTATGTAAGTCATGCACGTCTCACCTGGGACTTGCGCAGGCTGAAGCAATGTCTGCTCCGCCCGCTTCCGTTTCGCATTTGAATCTCCAAAGCACTCAGTGATGTCGGAAACGAAGCGGTCCCATGTCGTTAGCGTATCCTCGTGGTTCTCGTACCGCACGAGTGCTGTGTCCGTTAGAAAGAGAACAACGTTCTCTAGCTGAGCCTCGGAGTTCCACCCGTTGTATATGCTCACACGCTTGTAGTGAGTGAGCCGCTCGTCAACGTGCTCGCTGAACTTTCCTGAAAAAGTACGTGGCCCCATCAGGTGCATCCGGACGCCGGCTGACCGCGCCGTAGACGGCAGAGACAGCTTGTCGTTCCCGGTGTGAAACATTGGGATCTCCAGTGGGGGCAGTCGAGCGAGGCGTCAGCTTCGTCGCAAGATTGGCCCAAGCAGCTCTGTATTCGTAGTTATCGTACCCCGCACCTCCACCACAAAACTGTTACGGTTGAACAGTGGGCGATGTTCATTTACAGGGCGAGGTTGGCGATGATTAAGCGATGATGGCGTCGATCTGCTGCACCCCACCTAACGTCGTCTTCCTTCTCTTCTGTCCCCGGCTCATACCTTGACCGGCTCTGTAGCAATGTTATCTTCGGCGCACTTCTATTCCTCTCGGGTCATGGAGCTTGCACGGGTGAGAGTGGTCGGATGGCACGAGCAGCGCGTATTCGACTCGCTTGTCAGACCGTACGGAATAATCCTAGACAACCAGACACGGTCGGTCGGTCGGGTCGGGCCCGGTGTTCCTTGCATGCGATCTAGGCCGTTGGACGAGGTGGTTCAGTTGCGTGGTTTACTGGGCCACTTCCTGGCTGCTAGAAGATTCTTTTCAGCAAAGTCAGAAGGCGTGCGCTAAAAAAGAGAAAGGTACAACGCAAATGCTGAGCTTACAAGTGAAGTTCAATAAAAAGAATGTCCTACAAGAAGTCCCCTAATCATGCCTAATGAACCAAATTCAGTAATAAAGATACGCACAGACATCCTTGCCCTGCCCTTTCTTTCAAAGCATCGCAGTGCAACGCACGTTCAAAAATAGAGATGCATCCATAACTAACGCTCTCTGTCGGTGAAATATACCGAATGTTCACCTACGCATATTTCAGCGCCCAGTGTTCCGATGTATAAGGATTCGTCTCTTGACATTGCTAGGGTATAGGTTTTGGCTCTTGATTCATGGTTGCAGAGGGGAGAAAACTGTTCTGAAGTTACAACCGCACACCGCCTCGTTTGTCCTCCTGTGTATACCGTTACAATTTCAGCGCTGTTTTCCCTACCTTGCGCTCTTTCCACACTACTACGGCGTTGGCACCCCCCCCCCTTCCCCTCCTTCACTTCATCATCTCGTAAACACACCGGATAGGGCTGCTAGGATGTCATCGCGCATTTTAACGCGATGACTTTAAGTACCTCCTTTCACAGAAAACACGGCGTTGACCTATAGGCATCCACGGTGGAAATAATCATTTTCAACGATCACCTTAAGGAACCAGTAGTAACCAACCACGCTAGCCCCCACCATTTCCGCTGGTACACTATTGAGCGAAATTGAATTTGTCAAATTGAAATCCGTCAGGAAACTTGCAGGCTACGATTTAACTAAAACTTCCACACGTGTCGGGTGGGACTCCAATTTTAATGCATTAGAATATACGATTCTGTTTCGAGGAAACTCAAAAAATGTCAGCATTCTGCATGGAAGGCGCTAATAAAACGAATATTCTACGAAAGGGCTATCCGAACTGGGCTAAATGGAAGCACAGCGTTCCACCGTTAAAGGCCAGGCTTAAGCGTACTCCATATTATTACTCCACTTCGTCCTTAACGCATTTGCGGCGTAGTTCCAAATGGACACGTTTTCCTAATAAACAAAACTATGGCAGCAAGTCCAGCATTTTTACTCTGGGTTTCTTTGTTCTTGCCCTGGCGTCATTATCTTGCTGGACTTGCCGCACTGGCGAACAACAGTTATTCGGCATGCGCATATAACGCGTGGACATTCCTTCGTTTAGCTCATCTGCGAGTTCTCCAGATATTTCTAACGTGTTAGATTTATTTATGGCCAGGTTTGATATATCTTCCCGTTTCACGATGACTAGATTTCTTCTAGAAAAAAAATGTTGCTTACGAGCGCAGGTTTCCTTGAGCCCTGCCCGTATAAAGGCGTATAGCAGGTCAAAGTCAGTGTAGCTGGGAAATTTGTTACAATCTTGATAAGAGGTGCGTGTGTAGTGCTTACAAGCTAATCTTCGCATGGAAGGTGCACGCTTATACTCGGAATATCCCCGCCTTCTCCATGTCTGTGTACTTTTTGGTAGCGGTGCAAGTTCTATAAGATTTGTCGACTAACAGGTTCAGAAGTAGGCAAAACCCAGAAAGTAATGGTTTTATTCTTGATTCCACGGTTCCATTCATTGTTCCTGATGAGCTGACCGTCTTGTTTGTTGCTGCTGCGGCAGGTTCACTGGCGCAGTGGAAGAGGACATGGTGGGCGTCGAGACGAGGCTGCACGATGTCCAGGCGGCCCTCCTGGACATGTTTTCGGCCGACACTGTACTGGTGGGCCACAGCTTGGATTCCGATTTGCGCGTCCTGCGGATCATTCATGGGGCTGTCGTGGACACGACTCTAGTGTTTCCCCTCCCATACAAGCGGGCGCTTCGGAACCTCGCTGAGACATATCTGCACCGGAGCATCCAGAACAACGGTGACTATCAACTTTTGTGCACCTAGCTGCTACAGCGACATCGGGCTGTAGTGAAGCGCGTGACTTTCGCGATGCGAACTCCCCTTCAAAAACGTCGCTAAATGGTTTAAAAAGTGAAATAAATGAAAACACGCGTGTCGTACGTTCGTGTCGTATATTGGGAGAGAGGACATACCGTGGCGCCGCCACGCGGAACAACCGCTGTGACGCGCAAAGTTGGATTGCTCCGCCAGCACTGCCTTGCTAAGCACGGAGCTGCTTGGCGCGTCGTCCTTTTATTGTTGTCGTTTATTTCAGCTAGACGATATCTGTAAAATACTGCTGTGGCTACGTTATTGAGTGTACTACAAGGTAATTAACTCTTCCGGAAAAATAATAGCTTCATTACAGAGCTTTAGACACCTCGTCAACTGCTGTTGTCGTCTGCTATGGTCACCGGCGAGGATACTGCGCATGCAGACTCCGCTGGTATTTTTTTAGGTGAGCTAGATAGCACTTTGCTGAATGAAAATGAATGAAAAGGAAGCATCAATACAGTTTGAGCGCGTGGTTGCTGTAAATACATAGTTTTTGGCCGCAAGAAAGGCGTGCGACGTGTTTCTCGTGCAATTCCTTCATTGTAGGTTTGCATCAACAAAAGGAACGCCGTTGACTCGAAGAAATGGAATTAGTAAATTTGTATTCATGCTCAGCACGCATACCCCTATAGAGCGCGATGCGAGTGGTTCCTTCGTTTTGCGGAAAGCAAAGCAGTAGGCATAGAGCTGCATTCAATCGCGACCTTTCTCACATGGCTTAAGGCGTACACAGGACATACGCATGTGCGCGCGTCACGAAAGCTTATTATCGAACAGGGGGTTCACCTTAAGACGTTGTGGCTTGACCACATTTTAAATTCTGGCCAGTGAGACTCCAAAGACACTAGCCTGGGGCACAGTTGTCCGTTGTTTCTGTTGCTTATTTTTCCCGCGTATTCACGACGGTCGCACACGGCGATTTTCGATCGCGATCGAGCCAGTTCATGACTGCATTTTTCGACGAATGACTCCCGTCCGTATTTTGCACAAAGGGGTCAACAGCGATCGAAAATACAGCGTAAAACCAGGACGTATTAGTTTATGCATTTGAATGCACTACTACGCTGCAAGGTGTAACTTATTGCGGTCTAAATGCTTCAGTGAAACTATCAGTGTACAGATCTACACCTTCATCGATAACCCGTATGACACCCAGCAGCTGCTGATAGGAGAATCCGTGTTTGAAGCATGCGACGTCGTCGTCTGCAGTGTACAAGGGGAAGAAGTGATACTAGCTGGGCTCATTTTGCAGACGTCTGTTAGGAAATACCACGCTTCCAATAACGCCGAGCGCACTTTTCAGCTTTTGTGGTCCCTCGGTGTCCGCGAACGTAAAATAAACGCGAAGCAACGATGTTTATAGATAAAAACGCTGGCGAATGGCTGTTGAAAACGCGTGTGAACCGTCCGCTTCCGCGGAGGTGGGATCTTGGGGTCACGTGATCCAACTTTGCACGTCAGAACGACGTCAGCATCTCCAGTGGTGGCCCTCGCGCCCAATATGGGAAAATTGGCCCGGAAAATCCGGGACGTATAACAGGCGCGACTAGTCGTTCCACCAGTGAAATGGCACACTCGTCTGTTATGACACGATTAACGATAGCAACTTCGCGTGCGCCTAATACACGCACTGGATATGCGGCCATAAACCGTAGGTCTAAAAAATAAAAAGAGGGAAAAGTAGGAAGTCACGAGTCACGTGTGACATCGCTTTGTACTTTGGTCCTTGAGGCAGGGGTATGCGGCTATGAGCCACACGTTACACATCTCCCTGTAGAAAGATGCAGAAAGATGAAGTCAGGGATTGAAGTTTACCCCAGGGGTGCTACCGCGTAACGATTCCATTCCCTCTTCCATGCCTTTTGACGTCACCAGCCGCCTCCCATTGGCAGAAAAATTTTCGCGCGCCTGACGTCCCAGGGAAAGGCAGGAAGCCGTGACTCATTTTTTGGCATCGCCAGAGGACGATGCTCTTCGAATGGAATCGAAAAAGGTATCAAACACGGAGGCCGCTCCGATCGGTCGGGCGATGGCTCTGTTGCGGCGCCGACTGCGAGAAAGGGAGCCAGACGATGCGTTCGACATGCATTTCCGCCTGTCGAAGGAAACTGTGCGATTGTTGTGCGACAAAATTGCGGAGGAACTCGAGCAGGAGCGTAGGACGGGGCTGTCGGTGGAACGGAAGATGTTTATTTAATTTATTATTTATTTATTCATATATTAAATGTGAAGCATTTCTTAGCGAACTTCGGCGACATTGAGCGTGTATATCTTTCTGTCTATCTATCTATCTATCTAGCCGCATACGATTTTTGTGCTCTCCTGGCCGTTTCGCTAATGGGACGATTACGAAAATTGGTATGCCACAACATGACTCCATGACGAACATAAATGACAGGTCATAACATGAAACTCATGGTATGCATGTCATGAGTGGCATGATTTACATAACACGGTCTAAGTTCTCTCCTGGCCGTTTCGCTCATGGGATGTATGCGGAAATTGGTATGGCACAACATGACTGCCTCACGAACATAAATGGCAAGCCATAACATGAAAATCACGATATGCATGTCATGATTGGCATGATTTACATGCCACGATCTCAGTGCTCTCCTGGCCGTTTCGCTAATGGGATGTATGCGAAAATTGGTATGGCACAACATGACTGCCTGACGAACATAAATGGGAATTAATAACATGAAAATCGTGAAGGTATGCCGTGGGCGACATGATTTACATGCCAGGCGTTTCGTTAATGGGACGTATACAGAAATTATCGTGCCACAACATGACTGCATGACAAACATAAAGGACAGGTCATAACACGCATATCATGACATGCATGTCATGAGTGACATGATTTATATGCGAAGGCCTTGGTGCTCTCCTGACCGTTTCGTTAAAGGAATGTATACGAAAATTGGGTTGCCACAAATGACTGCATGACGGACATGACTGACTGGTCACAACATGAAAATCATGATATGCATGTCATGAGCGACATGATTTACATGCCACGCGTTTCCTTAACGGGATGTATACGAAAATTGGGATGCCACAACATGACCGCATGACTATCATAAATGACAGGTCATAACAAGAAAATGATGACATGCATGTCATGAGCGACATGATTTACCTGTCACGGTCCTGGCCCTATACTGCCGTCTCGTTAATGGCCCGCCTACGGAAATTGGTGTGCCACAACAAGACTGCATGACGATCATAAATGACAGGTCATAATGTGAAAATCGTGACATGCATATTATGAGCGGCATGATTTATATGCCATGTGTTTCGTCAATGGCATATGTATACAAAAATTGCTATGGCACAACACGACTGCATGACGAACGTAAATGACAGGCAATAACGTCAGAATCATGATATGCGTGTATGACCGGCATTGTTTACATGCCACCTTATTGATGCTCTTGCGGCCGTTTCGTTAATTTCTTATGTACCAAACTCGGTATAGCGAGAAAACAATGCAAATCCATTTTACGCTCCTGATGCGTGCTTCGCATTTCCTCGATTACCCCTGAACGTGGGATCTGCCAATTTTTTTTATTTATATGTTTCAATATACTGCAGACCTTCTCGGTCCAAGCAGGAGTGGTACTACATAAATGGTTACAGTTGCGTCAAAAGGGACGAATACATTACAAAGAGACAGTTCAATGTTGGATGATATATAAGCAACAGCTTCAAAGATACATTTTTAGATAACATGCGAAGACAATACAAAGATGTAACACACTATTTAGAAGAAAAAAATGTCGCTGATTTCTTGAGTAAAAGATTCCATCCTTTCACAGTTCACCGCAGATGATGGTAGACTATGCCATTATGCTATTGATGATGGAAAAACAGAGGTTTGATGAATGTTGTGATTTTTAGGCAGCCGTATTGTCTTGTGGTTCTTGAGGAGTGTCTGAAGGGTTCAAGGAGGTATTCTCTTCTGGATATTTTATAATGCCCATGATAACCCTCCAATTTATCCCACCAACGATTTCAAACAAATATGAAGAAGACGATTGTTGCCTACTCACACTAAAACCCAAAGAACATAAAGAGTATTTTGTAAGGTACAGTGTATAGGTCTTTTGTTTGTGTGCATGTTTTACTAGTAGAATACAACTTTTTTTTTCTTTTCTTGCCATTTGTATAGTTTTATTCCTCTACTTATGTATTATATGTGACGTTCCACCTGTATGTGCGATGTTTTTCAATTTTTGCTTGTTAACTGCGTTTTTAGTCCCTTCTGCCATGTATGTTACATGAATGTATCTTTTGTTGGGCCTCAGGCGCACTCAAGCTACAGTTTTGTAGGTTTTGGTCTGAGGTCCCTTCCCCCTTTTGCACGGGAAAAATAAAGACAATTATTATTATTATTATTATTATTATTATTATACAAAAATTTCAGTTTCGAAATTATTCTACGTTGATCAACACAACACAGTTGGGCTTTTTTACGTAGAGCGGTTACACTGGTATGCCTGGAATAACTTGAAAACACAAATCGGACTGCTAAATTTTGGACTCGCTCAATTTTGTTGATCAGAAATTTGTGATGGGGACTCCAAATGATGTCGGCATATTGTAGTGGGGGTCTAACCAGCGTCTTATACGCGGTGAGCTTAACCTCAGGTGGAACTTTCCGTAGTTTTCTCTCGAGAAACGACAGCTTTCTTTGCGCTTTCGAACAAATTGAAATTGAAATTGAAATGACCGCCATATGCGGTTCCCAGCTTATGTTGGGTGTTAATATAACTCCCAAGTATTTCACCTGATTACTTTTGGTGATTTCTGAAGTTGCTAATTTATATGGAAATTTAAGAGGCATTTTTTTATTTGTGAAACTTATGGCTACAGTTTTTCTTGCGTTTAGTGTCATTCGCCAGTGAGAGCGCCATGCCTGAATATTTTGTAACGAGTGATTAAGTGTGACCTGGCCCTCAGTTTGACTTACCGTCGTGTACACGACGCAGTCATCCGCGAAAAGCTTTGTTTGAATGGGTGGGCCGACGCAAAAAGAAATGTCATTAATATAGGTAAGAAATAAAATTGGCGCTAAGACGGACCCTTGTGGTACGCCTGACAGAACGTCTAGGCTGGTCGAGATATTGTTGTTCACAGTAACAAATTGCTTACTATTTCTTAAGTATGACATCACCCATTTAATAACGTTATCTTCAATACCGATTGCTTGCATTTTTGTAATGAGATCGTAGTGGGGAGCTACATCAAACGCTTTTGCAAAGTCCAGAAAAACGGCATCTATTTGGCCTGTCGTGTTGAGTACATTTGCAATATCATCAGTGATCTCGGCCAGCTCTGTAACTGTTGACAAGCCATATCTAAATCCGTGTTGCCGAGAGTAGAGTAGGTTATTAGTCTCAAGGTGCGTTATAATGCCTTTCAAAATTATGTGCTCTAATATTTTGCAGCTCGTGCTCGTGCTTGTGGGCGCTGAGTTTTTTTTTTTCTGTAACAGAGTTTCTAAGGTTGTATAGGCAGCGAGCAGACAATTAGCCTGTCGCAGACGACGGTGAGCGAGTGCTTTCGGCGGGTATCGCGGGCCATCATGAGTGCCGGGACGAGGAAGCGCTCGGTGCCATCCACGGCCGAGTAAAAGGCGGCCGTGAAGGAGGGCTTCCTTCTATTCGGTGCCGTTCGCGGCGTGGTTGTGTGTAGACGGCGCCCTTATCGGCATCGTCGCACCCAAGGGGGACAGGAAGGCGGCTTTCATGTGCAGAAAGCATCTCTACGCACTGAAAGTCATGCTCGGAAGTAGCCTGTCTTGTTTATTTCGCTTCTACTACGCTTGCGTCAGATTCTTAAACCGGGTCGCGCGGGCTCTATCTACTGCTGTCGCGGTGAACAGTGGTCGCTGTTACACAGTCCAAGCATTCTTGTGAGTTTGGATCGAAATCATCATGTGCAAACCGGTATCGACGTATTCGCGACCGGAAGAGCGTGACCGTGACACAAGTACAGCATATCCCCAGGGTTAAAATTAGGGTGTGTATATGTCGTGCCATGTACATGTGCATGTCGTGCCAGCGGACTATGGCAGTGACTATTGTTTTTATGCAGGTTACAGAGGCTACCCGTTGGAGCCTCGGCTACTGACCCCGGTTTCGGGCACGCCTCTTCCTGACACAGTCCATAGCTAGCGCTACTTGACTGTGACGAATAGGGTGCCTACATACTCGCTATATACTCTGTACAGGGTGGTCACAACCAATGGCCGCTACAACGCCATTTTGAATCACAGCGAGCTGCGCGTCTATCTGGTGCCCGTGCTTCGTTCGAGACCCGGACGCACGCCGCAACCTGTTTATGAACGCAATCGCAGCTGAGTCCCAGGGATAGTGCGACTCAATATGGCGGAGGGTTGTCACCACCCTGTACAGAGTAGCGCGCATCGAGGCACCCTGGTGACGAACAACGCTATCCAGTATCCGGCACGCCTTAGCGTGTGCCGGTTTCCCAGACACGCTCAAATTCGCTAAATAGCGCTGCGCGAGAGAGAACGCACATTAAGGAAAGTTTAGCCAATGGTTCTTCGCTTCAGTGAGTCGTGAACGTACGTAAGATATATAAAGGAAACAGATTCCTGTCGTGTGGACATACAGCACGTGTAATCAAAAGGCAAGAGGCGAAACGGGAGCCACCTCTATCGCGTTTTTTAATTGGGATCTTTCTGATACGGCAGCTTTTTTTTTCTTGACGTTCAACAAAAACATACTCTAGAGGAAAATAAAGCAGATTATGTAGGGATCTCACATCGCCCTCTGCCAGCTGGGCGGAGCGGCGGCCCGTCACTGTAGAAGGCCTCCTACTTTACCCACGTGGTTCTTAACCATTCTGTCATTGGACAGCCGGCAGCTTCTCGGTTTGCGCTTTTGGGGTTTGGAGATGCTCAGGCAGTTCGCAGGGACTCGGAATGTTGCGTACGTACTTTTAAATGCGATAGCATTTCTTAGTCGGGCTATGTCAGGCGTCCGTCGGTGTCCGCATCTCTCCGCTCTCACTCCCTCTCCTATAGCAACAGCTGCGGGCGCGCGCGCTTATCCTCGCCCCTAGCAACCGGAGCAGGTGGTGCGGGCAGAGTAGCGGAGAGTCAGTGGAGAGGAGGAGCGCGCTCTGGCGTGTGAGGGCGCTCGCATCGCGGGAGCTCGGCGGAGCTCCCGCATGTGTGGAGAGAGTGTGGGAGAGGGTAGGGGCAGTGTTTCGCTGCTCCTTCACTCGCCGTTCGCTCTCCCTCCTCCCTGCGCCCCACTCCCGTTCGCTCGCTCGCACGTATATATAAATGCTCATTCGCATTTCCTCATGATTCCCTTCGGGGAGGTGGGGGAATTTTTTTGGTTTCTCCTGTTGGACGCTCGCACGTACTTCCGAGCCTCAACGACATCGGCAGCAGCCTGCGATGTGCACCCATCTCTTACTGTATGTTCACTCTCCTTCTCTTTTTAGGGGCGAAGCTCCTTAAGGTTTGGGTCTGACCGTCCGTTGTTCCTAGTAGCGCCTTACCTTCAAAGAAATGAATAATGCTACGTGTGGGAGGCACGCCCTCGGCGCGTGCCTCCCGGCGCGCGAGCTCTCACTCTTCCATCTGCTGTGGTGTGAGAGAGAGAGACACACAGAGAGCGAAAGGCGCGCGTTGACTATGGAAACGCTCTTTCTTCGATGAACGCGCTACAAGCTCGCAAAGAAGTAGAATGCGCCCTCACGCGCGAGAGACTAGCTTGACACAGGCAGCATCTTCTAGCCAATTTCTTGATTGAAAAACAGCGACTGCTCGCGCTGGAGAACCGTTCACCGGCCACCCATATATATATATAGGCACTGGATCTTGCAATGAAGTGCCGGTGGGAGATTTCACTTGTGCGTAGTTGAACCATAAGGATTCGTAGCGTGCGCGTTAACTAAATTAATCCGGAACTCGGCACGATCTACGATGAACCTCCGGAGCTTCGCCCACTCATCATCATTCACTCCGTGGATATGCTGTGAATTTATTTTCTGGGGGCGCCCGGTCGCAGGTGCGCTGGCCGAGGGTTAGGTCGTTCTCCCCATGCATGGTCTTTGTGTGTTGTTGTGTTACTCGTTGTATTAATTGTTATTGTGCTTTCTTTGTATTTCATTCGAGCTTAGCTTCGGCCTGTTTGTTTGTATTATTATCCTTGTTATTAAATTACCATGTTTGCAGAGTGACGCCTAATGTTCTTCTCTATCTCCGCATGCGCCGGTTCGTACTGTCCCGCCTCGAGATGGGCCACGGGATGACGCGCGCAGCAGCGCAGTGCTGCACGGGTTGAGATGAGCGGGCACGCAGACGCGAGGGCCCCATTCTACGCTCGTCGAGTGCTCGAACACCACGGCACGGTGTCGCTAGCGGCGAGGTTGTTGCAAGTAACCCTACAAGTATTACCGCCACTGTTGCGACTGATCTGCTGAATGAGCCAACCAGCGGGTAGCGTGTTGCAGAGCGGCGGAGCCGACTCGCAGGCACTTGGGCTTCGGGAGCAGAGAGCCGAGGCAGAGGCAGAGAAACTTAAGAGATGTTTATTTACATATTCACAAGAGCGTTCTCTTCCGAGAGTTCTTACCGAAGGAGTCCCTTCTCTGGGTCTCGCGCTTTTTGTTGCCCGGGCTTCTCCCCATTGGATCCTGGGCGAGGGAGGAGAGAGAGGATGGGAAGTGTCCGTACTTGGCCCGCCCATAGCCGTAATTACCGAAGGTGCGGGAGACGACGCCGGAGACGATCACGTCACGCCGCCAGCACCACCGTTATCACACGCGCACGAGCGGAGACAAACATCGGTTAACAGTTTGTGTGGTCCGGTGCTGATAAGGTGGACACTCGCCGGACGAACCACTTCCAGATGTGCCGGACGGGGTCAACTCTTCGGCTCGGGACCGGACGTCCTTCCCGGCTGGCCTTCCTTTTGTGCTAACTAAAAACGTTCGCACACACAAAGCACGCGCGCACGTGCAGCACACTGAACTCATGTCCCCTGGCGGCGCCACACCATTGCAAGCACACCTGCAGCAGCTTTGTAACACCACAAATAGTTCTGGCGAGTGCTACTCGGTGCTGATATCGTCCCAGGCAGCTCAGTAAGAAGGGCCAATGTGGAAATACATTGGCTGTTCCGGGCCCAACCATGGGCTGGAATTGGCTCCAATGTTGGCTCTACCACTCTTATAGTATACCATCATACGTCCGAGTTACAGTCATTAACCAGTATTGGTCGAGCCATTTCTAAAGACATGACACATTGGTCCGCATTTCAGAATCATTAACCAGTATTGGTCGAGCCATCTCAATAGACATGATACATTGGTCCACGTTACAGAATCGTTCACCATTACTGGTCGAGCCACTTCAACAGACATGACACATTGGTCCATGTTACAGAATCATTAACCATTATTGCTATGAGCCATTTTGATAGACAGGAGACATTGGCCTAATTTATCCAGTCAGTAACAATTATTGGCAAAGTCATCCAATTAGGATGGACTTATGGGGCTGACATTCGTACGATATTTTCCAATGTTGAAACCAAGCTTCCTCAACTTCCAAAATAGAGCTAGTTTCTGTACCGGACGTCATTTTTTATTCCTCTTCCTTTCTTTTTCAGTCATTTCAACGCTTACTTCGAAAGCTTCGAGTAATGCACTGAGCAGACGTATATTTGATCAGCAACACGTAGCCGCTAAACACCTGACGGAACATAATTGATCAGTTAACACCGCGCGCCATGGTGTCGCATGAGCAGCTTGAGTCGTGATCAACCCCGATTCGGATCGAATTTATTTATCTTATCAATAGTGACAGATGCTACACTAGCCCGGACGCAGTTTGGCGCTGACGTTAGCCGAATAGTGATCTGGGGGCAAGATCGCGATGAAGAGACAACAACCGCGTCTCATCACGACTAGCGACCGCACGCAGCAACGCGTCATCCAAATCAAGATCTGTTGCACCGTTTTAAAGCTATCACGTGCCAAGCGTCCGGCTGCAGCGCTCCTACTGTGGGCGCCCCGGTATGACGACACGACCCGGATCCCGCTGCCGTAGATTTATAGCGGCAAGCAGTACATACCGGATCGAATAGAAATTATTGTACGTGTGTGCACAGCAGCCAATTAGCTATGCCGTCCCTGCTTTGGCAGGCAACTTCCCATTGATGCGTGTCCCGTGTTTGAGAACTAGGTTAATGCTAGCGTAATACAGCAATGCGGTTGCTGCAATAGAACGCGCTGCTAAAAACCGCATAATAGAAAGACTAGGGCACCCGCAGTCATAGATACCCAGGTCACGACACCCGTGTAGTCTCGTCAGTGGAGCCGTAGGCGAAGCCATAGCATGCTACCAAAGCATGAGCCGGACGCAAAGCTAGCATAGCTCAGTACGTATAAGCGCAGGCACCTTCACATCAAGCGCTGTGGTTGGGAGTTCGAATCCTCGAAAAAGTTTTTTTTTCCTATCCCACGTGCGATCCCGCATATGGGCGATGAGCAATCCGCGCGTCGGCATGCACGCCCGCGACACAACGCATCCTCGTGTATCAAGCACAAAATAATTTTGAACAGCCCTGCTTCGTTTTGTAACAGAATTGAAGAACAGCATTGCCGATAACACAATGCCTTTTCGAATGACAAGCGCATCACAGCAGCCCTACGCCCGGACAACGCCGGGGGTGCCTTTCTAGGCCAACGCCGTAGGCCGCGCTCGTCACAAAGCGCCCATTTTTGCCGACAGAATTAAAATTTGTACTCATATGTCGTTCTTTAGCGTATGCGATTAGTTTTCTCGAAACTCTGACGTGAATGAAGCGCTTTGGCAGAAACGAAGCGAGCCGCTTCGTCGGAACGGCCCGTGCAGGTGTTTACTTTCGCACAGCGGCGGTTTCCGATCTCACGAGTGCTTTCGAAATGGGTGCTACTTTGCAGATTGCCTCGCTTTAGTTATTATACTAATCAATAAAGATTTATTGTGTGCCAGAAACGAGCCATAAGATGTTTTCTATGAGATAGCGTCAAGCCGCTGTCCGAAAGCCACATTTGCTGGGATTCACACGTCAGTGATAGTGCGCTGTGCTATAATGACGGCAATCGAGCAGGAATTCTCTTTTTAGGAACATGTGGCGTCACCCCACGTGTTTTGTGTACTACAGCCGGTCTCACACTGGTTTGACAAGGAGCGCGTGAAAAAGAGATGAGTTTCAAAGCTCGTCATTTAAGTGGGGGCAATATCGTAGAATAAAAAAGAAAAAGGCAAACGTCCGGGGAACTCTGTAAACATACAAAAAAGCGAGTAAGCGGAGTAAGTTCCTGTATTCTACTCGTGCCTTTTGAACTATTGTAGTGCACGCATTCAAGCACCAAAATGCGCTTTTTTTAAAAATACATGTATCTAAAGCTACAAAAAAAAGAAAGACTGCTAGATTTCTGAAAAAAATTGAAAATTATTTGGCAGTATGTGTTAAGTGAGGACATTTCGCTTTCCTTTTTATTTTGGCCTTTCAGGTGTACATAGCAGCATAATATTTTTCAAGTTCAGATTATTAGCACAATCATGATGGATTTCAGTGTGCTAGATTTCATGGCAGTGCTGCCTTTTCGTTTCTCACAAGTGACGCCACTGGGGGTCGGCAACTAATTTGCTTGAGGTAGAAGTAGCCCTGGCCGACTCTGACCCCAGAAGGACAATCTGCTATGCTTTCTTTGTTTGCTTCAAATTCAACAGATGAAAACGTGCATCTCTCTCTTAAAGGCCAATGAAACAGTGCAGCGACATAGTTGGTGCCATGAGTGATGTCGCTTGTTGAAAGAGTGGGTGCTGTTCAGCTGCATTTGAAACAAAATTGCAAGTCTTGTGCATGCAGTTCAATAATATTTGACACACATGTTTACTGGAGCCTCCATGACTGATTGGCACCGTTTTCTATGTTCAAAGGTGTTGCAGGCCTTCTTTAAAAAAACACGTCAGAAGCAGCTAGCCAATGCAAATAACATGAAATATACACATCTGTGTCTCATACGTTGTTCATATATTCCTAAGTCAAACTTTCTCTCAAGAATTTACAATTACTCGCATATATATTGAAACACAGCAAAGAAGGAAACTAATGAGATGGGAAGGTTCACTCAAATAAGAAGCAAAATGAAGAATTTGTGGGGTGTTCCTAGACTCTGTAACGTAAATTGCATTTCCTCACATGATGTCCCAAGCTCCCTTGTCAAGGACCATCATCATATTAATCGTTCCCTTAAAGAACCTTTGAGGCATTACATGAATGAGAGGGAAGGGAGCAACATAGTTTAAAAAGGGCCAAGTATACATCAGTCATGACAGAAAGAAAAAATACACTAAATAATTAAGTTTACATCGATTCAAGTGAGATTAATACCAATCATGCGAGTGTAATGAAAGTGGTTCACTAGCATTGAGCATTGATGCTACAAGGCAAACTTAAATGAACGAATACATACAAATGACCGTAAGTGTAGCTAACTGGCCCAGTTGGTACATTTTACTAAAAAAACAGTGCAATGAGACAACACACAAAGAACAAACAGTGCTCGTTTGTCGTCTCTTTCGTTGCGCGTTGTCTCTTTGTGCTTGTTTTTTACAAACAAGAAACAGTAGTAACAAATGGCAAGAGGGATGCTGTTAGCACATGTGCTTTAACATTTACTGAAATTTATTTGTATCTCGCTCATTGGAAACTCCCTGGTAGTGTGATGGAAACTTTGTTCGTTTTTCACTTCTTCCTTGCACTTAAATATGTTGAGGTACTTGCCTAAACAATGATGATGTCCCAAAAACTGGGGAAGTGCAATGTTAAACTTTTCGCTGGCTTTGCTCGACATCACTAGTATACAATAGGAAATCTAAACCATGGCTGTCTGCCGCATGTTTACCAGCTGCTATGAAAAGAAGGATGCTTTGTTCTTTTGGGCCACTCCCACAATAATGATGCGATGTGTACAGCTGGTCTGTGTTTTATTTGAACAACATGTAAGTCAGTGAAAAAAGGAGCATTGCGAGAGGGGCAATGCAGTACAGACAGGGGACAAGAAGCGAAGGACAACTGCTGGAGTTGTACTTGGTGAAACTGGGATGCAATTATGGAGGCATGCCCAGGGACTTAAACCAGAATTTGGATTTTCGGGGGGGGGGGGGGGGGCAGGATACAGTCGCTGGTTATGAGGAGCATTTTTGGGTGGGTTCAAGTGTACAATTGGGAGGTTGTAAGGGGGTGTTGGGGATGTGTAAATCCCTGGCCATGCCGTAGTGGAAGGGTCTGGAAATTCCAGTCACTTTACATGCACCGAAATTGCATGGTGTGTGGGCCTGTAGCATTTTGCCACTATTAAAATGCAACCACTATGGCTAGGATTAAACCAGAATCTTTCAGATCACCAGCCCAACCCTGGCAGCCTGAAATAAAAACAATGTAAATGGTCATTTTTTATTCAGTTCTTGTCTATTGCCAGTGCCACGTACACTGCCCATTTCACAAGATGTTTGATTACAAACTCATTTAGACTGCAGTTTATAAAAGAGGCTCCACACACAAAAAACTATACGTTAGACTTTTTGACCATAAATAATAGTTGAGCACCTTTCCAAGAGACTCTGCTGTTAGACAACTAGATATAAGATATAATTTACTCACATAGTGCCCACCCTCTCTCTCTCCCATTCTTTGAACTTAAAGGGACATTGAAGTGGTTTTAAATTCTCGAAGAGAAATTCGGAATCTGGGACCTTGTATACAGGAATCAGTGACGGATGTTCTTTTTTGCAATATTTAATTAAACAATAGCGATAGAAGCGCCCAAACTTGGTCTGCGGGAACGCCCCACGGAGCGCGCGGAGTGCAGGTAAGGAGGATGACAGAGTGAAATGCTGATAAGTGACATCATATTGAGGACAAGCAAGGTAGCCGCATTGGAGCATTGGTTTGTGGCGTTCGTTTGCAGCAAAGGTTTCCGCGTGCGCACTAGCACAGCCAAGGCAGAGTAGGGTGCTGTGAGGCACTCACGATGACGTCATGAAGCTCTTCAACCAATCATAGGCAGCGACGAAGTTTAAGTTACCGCCCAGGACACGCGCCACGTGTTTTTGCCAAAATGGAGTCATTTGCTGATGTTAGGCCAATTTTTGACGTGATTTTTTAGTTCACCGTATGAAAAATCATAAAAGAGCACTGTAACCTCAATTTTCTTAATAAGTCCTTCAGTGTCTCTTTAAATTTAGTAACAGACATTTGGTTATAAGTTTAGTAGCAGACGCGCTCCCAAGGACATTTGATTATACAGAACAAAATACCGTCAGCACCTGGTCAGTGGACTTGCTTGCAACACATTAACACTACATGCAGTGCTGCTGGCTGCTAACTGCAGTTAATTTATTGTGATTACAATACATGCAATGCTGATGGCTGCTAACTGCAGTTCATTTATTGTACAAACAAAGGTAGGTGATAACCAAGCAATGTGAGAAAGTTGTAGTGGATGAAATATTGGGTTCTAAAACAATCCACCAAGTAAATCACCTAAAATCAAGGCAAATAGCGTACAATAATCCTTCGCTACAGGCTGTAGGCTTCTTTTATAGTCAGTGTACATATGTGCCCATATCGAAATAAGGGTTGATCAGAAAATGAAAACATGGCAGCTTGCTTATAAATGATGCCTCATATAAGGGACAGGAACTGCTTTCCGGTGCATGTTTGTGTACAATGAGGATCAGCTGTATTTGTAAATCCAACATTTCATATCTCACTTCCTTTTCTTATGTTCTTTCCCACTTTATGCCAGTTCTTTAAAAAAAGGGTCTTTTATTTATAAAATAATGGTTGCAGGTATAAATCGGTGTCAGTTTTGAAAATAGCATGCGTTAAACTAGCTTTAACAGTGCACATGCAACGGGTAAGCTGAATCTCGAACTGCTGCCGTTTTGAAGTCACTCAATATGAATGGAGATGAAATCTGGTAGTAGCTTTATTTAGCTATGGGTTGTTACTGAAATGGTCCAACAAAACCTGGGGCCCTCTGGTTTTCTGTTTACTTCAAGTTGTCTAAGTACATTATTTGTTCCCCTTCGTATAGTAGCGTTTGTCATGGCTAAAGAGGTTTGCGTACTCTTGTTCCTACATATTTGGGATCAAAGAAACTATTCTGTATCAAAATTTGTTTCAAAAATACTTCCAAGTATGTTGAATGATGCTCTATTCATGCATGAATAAACATGTGCTAATATTTCTGAGGGTTCACGAGAGCGGAGAGGCATTGCACTTTCTCATGCCGAACATAGCTTCGGTGGCCCTGAAAAGGGCCGTTTGGTCTTCATTATTGCAACTTGTTCCAGGTGGACAGCCCTTCACCACATAGAAATGGCAACACATCACACAAATCCAGGCACAATGCAGGAGAACATCACTTGACCACTCAGTTGCTCTTCTACGTTGACAGAGACATGCGTCATGGAAGCTGTGTGGTAGATAAACAAGTGTCGATGTCAAAGAGGTGATGCAGTGCAAGCTTAACACAATGAGAAAACAAGATGCAAGGATGACAAGTGGGGCTGCAGTTGCACACCACCAGCACGCTTCTCTAAAATGCGTAGGGCTGCATAGGCTTTGCTGGTGTGCATGGGAAGTAAAGGAGATTCAGTGTGTTCCTTTGTAATGTCCTTCCCTGAAAACCAGTGCCGTAGCTGACCACATCACATTTCCAGTCTGCCACAGCAGATCAGTTCCCCCTTGCGATAGCTCAAAGGGAGTGAAGCAGCACAGCCGCTCTGCTACTGCCAGTACAGTAGCTGCCAGTCACACGAGGGAGCAGTCGCATTGCTTTGGAATTCATTCACATGAAATGGCCACCACCAGCTGTTCAGGTTCTTCGCATGCTGGTTTCACTTGGCCCCGCCACGTTGGTCTGGTGGTTTTGGCACTTGGCTGCTGATCCGAAGGTCGCGGGATGGAATCCTGGCCGCGGCGGCTGCATTTCGATGGAGGCGAAATGTTGAGGCCCGTGTGCTGTCCAATGTCAGTGCACGTTAAAGAACCCTAGGTTGTCGAAATTTCCGGAGACCTCCTCTACAGCGTCTCTCATAATCAGAGCTGGTTTTGGGACATTATACCCCAGAAATCAATCAATGCTTTCAGTTGGCTCAACTATACAGCTTCGTGGCACCCGTGCATCTTGAAGGAGTCTTCTGGACAAGGTGCAAAACCTTGAATAGCTGACCACATTGCCTGCTACAGTCATCATACTGCACTGTTTTGCAGAAATATGCAATTACAAGACTGATTATTCATTGCTCTCAAATGTCCTCTTTTATATGGGTTGTTGCACGTAACTGTGTCAGAGTTTCACCATGACACCACTGAGATACTATGTAGTCACTGGCGAGAACATCAGCTTGGTGTTGACCTGGTGTGAAGTACATCCACTGCAATTTGCCAGGGAGACGGAGAGTTGTGCTAAGTTTTGCACCACTACAACTGATGCTTCCCTTGAATACTGACTGTATGCCCAAGAGCATCATGGCTGGGTGACGTCTCCACCAGGAGTACTGCTCACTTGTCATGAGTGCAGCTTTCAAATGCCGGTGAAATCTCTCACCCATTGGCTCATTAGATTGTAGGCTGTTGTCCTCAGGCACAATGTGCTAGTGGTTTTGTGAGACTGGCATATCATGCACACCCATTTCCTCTGTCCGTTATTAGGGATTACAGCACGCCAAAGTGACATAGGTAGTTGCTGACAAAGCCATGAGCAAGATGGCTGTAATGTCTGGCATCGGACTGGCCTCTACCCAAAGGCTTGGCAACGGCTTGGCAATGGGAACAGCTATACATGCTCAAACCAAGCATCTGGCCCTGCAAACACGCCAGTGTCTGAGTGTAACGCTGAGCCTCAGTACACTGAAGTACCAACATTCAAGAGTCGACTGTAGGGAGATCGCACTATGCCAGGCCATGCAAAATCCGCTGCGAGATATTTCTGGGTTGCCAAAACGCCTGGGTAGGAAAGCTTGTGTGCCCACTAATATCAATGGAGGCACACGGGCACAAACAGTGGAGAATTGGTGGCAGGTGTGCCTTTAACAAATGTCGCCTATTCTTCACAGAGAGCCATTTCAGGGCTAATGACGTCAGTTTCTTCAGGGTGCTACTTGTTCAAGGCCAACTCCTAGAAGACAAGTAGAGGCGTTCACAGGAATGTGTGATATAGGGCATTAGGAACCCCGCCAAAGTGGTCTAGTGGTTATGGCACTCGGCTGCTGACCCAAGGTCGCGGGCGCATGATCGAATCCCGGCTGCAGCGACTGCATTTCAATGAAGGCGAAATGTTGAGGCCCATGTGCTCTGCGATGTCAGTGCACGTTAAAGATGGGGTTCACACCAGGTGGTCGAAATTTCTGGAGCCCTCCACTACAGTGCCTCTCATAATCATATTGTAGGTTTGGGATGTAAAACCCCAGAAATCAATTGATCAACCAGGCCATCAGGACACCATTGTTGACTCTGCTGGTTGGTGAATGTGCATGGCAAATTGCCATATGCCCATCTTCGGCAGTTCGCGGGAAGTGTGAAGGCCACCCTTAGAATTAAGGGAGTGTAAAGTGAATGCAAGGGGCTTGTGCGACACATCACAGCACATGCTGTGTGCTATCAGTGCTTTTCCACTAAATTCTCACACAAGTGCAGAGAGGTACATTTCGGCGCTCGGCCACGGTGGTCTAGTGGTTATAGCACTCGGCTGCTGATCCAAAGGTTGCGGGATCGAATCCCGGCCGCGGCAGCTGCATTTCTATGGAGGCAAAATGTTGAGGCCCATGTGCTGTTCGATGTCAGTGCACATTAAACAACCCCAGGTGGTCGAAATTTCCGGAGACCTCCACTACGGCATCTCTCATAATCAGAGCTGGTTTTGGGACGTTAAACCCCACAAATCAATCAATCAATCATTTCGGCTATGTTGAATAAAGTGTCATTAGCAGACAGTACTCAACACAAGCTCTGTGACAACTATACTGGCTTCAAAGAGCGGATTCCCAGCCCAGCAATTGAATTGCAATGGGAGCAAATGCAAGAATACCAGTGTATTTAGATTTAGGTGCGTGTGAAACAACCTGTCACCTAAATTAATCCAGTCTCCACTACAGCATGCCTTGTAATCACGGTCACCTGGGCACAGAGAAGTCCAGAAATAATCAAACTGCTGCATGTAAAAATGGAACGACAACGTGTCCCTCTTTATAGCGCAGCTTCACGCATTGAGCTGCGTTCTCAATTTGCTTAAGAGGCCAAACCTTTGGATCATTCCTTAAATTGTTGCACCGCCAGATATTAAGCTGCGACGAGTGGCATTCCTTTTGGCTGCGCCGCTCACATGCATAATAGCCAGTGTGACCAATAATACATTTCACATAGCTCCTTGCAGGGGCGTCGCACACCATAGCTTCAATGCTCACCTGAGCATTAATAGTTCCTACAGTCATCCCCTCAGAAGTTAGCTTGGATAGCTCCTGCAGGAATGGCTGCAAATAATCTTCAAGGCTTGGTGGCTTTCCTGCACCACAGTACACGCTGACAACAAATGGAGGTGATGCCTCAACATTTGTTATGCGGCACAAAATGGGCCAAAAGGATATCAGGCTGCTTCTGTGAAGCGGCACGCCATCAATGTTCCCTTGAAACTTTAGTTTATCAGGAACTACTTGCCCTGGCCGCAAAACTCGACGGATGCCTTCTTCAAGGCCCAGGTGAACAAATGAGCCATCCTGCTCCACCCGCGCTTTGTGCTCTGTTTTCAAAAGTGTCCGTGCATCCCTTGGAAGGTCAGGGACACCTCTGTGCCGACAAAAATTGAGCGCGTCGTTGATGCAGGCATGCGTCATGTTGTGCTTGACAGCAATGCCTGCCAGCTGTTCACAAGCAGTAACCTCCACCGGAACAACTGGAAACGTTGTACTGCGAGTGGGCGCTACTTTCTCGACAGACCCTGTGCAGTTGTCTGAAGCGACGCAGTCATCACTCGACTCGTGCCACTGAAGACTGCCTTCGTCACTTGAGCTGCTTGTAGAGCCGCTGCACTCGCAAAAGGACGTCTCCGTAATCTGTGATTCGAGCTGTTCGACGCGTTCGGCAAAATCGGCCTGTAGTTGGAAGACGCCATCATCGTCCCTTCTCGACCGCTTGGACGCAGGCTCACCAGCGTTACCTATGGAAGGTTCCTTCATCAGTCTCCCGCTGCTTCCTGGCTCCGCTGGTGACGGCGGTGCTGTGCTGGCGGCGGCGGCAACCGTGTTTGCAGCTCCGTCGTTGGGCAGGCGAGGCAGGGAATGTGATGGTCGTCTCGCTACAAAGTGCGTGAGGCCGAGTTCATTCAGTGTCTGGTCGAACTCCTTCTTAACAACGCGAGATCTCCTCCACTTAGAGGACATGGCGAATGAAGGAGATGAGCCAGATGCCCCGAACGCAACGCTTAAACGTGCACACAATCGAAAGCGAAGGCTACACGTCTACACACTTACGCAGGAACAACAGGCCTAGACAGCAGCACACAAAGCAACGTTCAACCACAGAAGGCAGTAAATGAGGCACAACGTGGAGAAGAAGCGAAGACTGCAGAGTCACAGCGCTACAGTAGTGCGCGACCGCCGATGATCACCGACGATCGAGAGGGTCTGCGGAAGAAAGTTGCCGCGGCGCTGTAGTCGACAATATGTTTTCAGGCTGTGTGCTGGCCGGCGCTATGGTGCTGGCGCGCTGCAAGAAAAGCACCTTCGTCCGTCGCTTACCATCGGAAATAATTGGAACACTAGCATTAAGGCGCATTCCGTATTGTGTTCATCGCAGCTTCTTTATGCCTGTGAAAAAAATTCAAATGCTTTCGTTTTCGCACGTTGTCGCTGTGGGACCGTTAAAATCACAATACTGCACATTTGTCGGTAGTGGTGGTGGAAAAGCTTTATCCCCCCCCCAAGGAAAAGAAAGGATGGGGTGGGGGGTTCTGTAGGGTGCCCCACCAAACTGTCAGTGTTGAAGGTGTCCGTTGCAGTTTTGGCTAGATTGTTATCGACACTGTTCTTTTTTCTTCACTAACGTGGGAAATGTTGAGGGGGGTATTCGCAAACGCTTAGCGGGCGGCTTAGTCGCACAGCCCAATAACTGCTATACACTTTGTACGAGGGGTTTATCGAGAATTTGGATTCTGGGGTATGCCCCCTCCCCCTGAATGTTGAATTTGAATTCAATTTTATTTTCCAGAAAGATACATGAGTCAATACGTGAAAAAACATCTGGATCCTTAGCATTAAGCTAGTTTGTATGCATGGCGGTGTGGGGATCCCTGCTTTGCACAAAACACCTTTGTCTTATTAAGTGTGTGTTATTATCGCTGTCAATAATCTTGAATGCCGAAATAAGTGATTTTGTCTATTCAGAACCTCAAACCAACCACCTCGAAATATAAAACGCGTAATAAAAGGAAATCTGTCACAGAATGGTGATGGCGAATAGTATATATTGTTTGGTTAAATAGAAATGTCTCCGTAATAACTATATATACCTACTCACGACGTCAGAAGTTTTTTCTTACTGATTCTTATAGTGGCTTCTTCCTCTGTACCAACTGAGCTTTGGAAATCATTTGGTCATTTTTTGCAATGTGTAAAATGTGATCGACCCTCTCGAATATGCATATGGTATACACTGAATGGGAGTTCCTGCTTGCTGATATTTAGTATTTTTTATTATATACTATTCAGTATGGTCGTTTTAGATTCTTGTATAGGGACAATTACATAGGGTTTTTCGCTGCTATCTTGCTATGTACAGATGGTTGTAGAGTTATGAAAAATAAACAGGTTTTTTTGTAGCAAAAAAAAATAAACTTTTATTTCCATAAAGTACTCGCTTTTCAGTCGATCACCGTCCAATGGCTTGGTATAATTCCCCTCCTCGTATGCGATTAAGCATTAAGTGACGCAATCTCTCCGTAATCCTTTAACATAAAAGTTATAATCCTGGCTGGATATTTAAAACTCAATTATTTTACCTATCCGTTGGAGTATTTAGGTGCTCATCGCATCCGACAGTACAAGCGGCATAATATATATATATATATATATATATATAATCCAGTAAGTGTTTCTGCGGATCGTGCAAGAACTTTTAGGGGCGAAGCTCCTTATGGCGTCACCCGTTCGTCCCCATTATCGTTTGTTTGTAACCACCGGCGCGTGCCTGCCGGGAGGCATCTGCTGTCTTGTGAGAGAGAGACAGAGAGAGAGAGAGCGAAAGGCGCGCGTTGATGGAAACGCTCTTTCTTAAATGAACGCTGTACCAGCTTGCAAAGAAGGAGAACGCGCCCTCACCCGCGAGAGACAACGTTGGCGCAGGCAGCGTCTCCTAGCGAGTTTCTTGATTGAGAAATACCGACTGCTTGCGTTGGAGAAGCGTTCACCGGCCACCCATATATACATATATAGGCACTGGAACTTGACTTGCAATGAAGTGCCGGTGGGAGATTTCACTTGTGCGTAGTTGAACCATAAGGATTCGTAGCGTGCGCGTTAACTAAATTAATCCGGAGCTCGGCACGATCTACGATGAACATCCTGAGCTTCGCCCACTCACCATCATTCACTCCGTGGATATGCTGTAATTTTTTTACTTTCGAACGTTTCGGCTGGTGGTCCGCGGCCTTCGTCAGGAAATCCCCTGTGCAATTATTGTCCCTATACAAGAATCTAAAACGAAGATACTGAATTTTACATAATAAAAAATATTAAATGTAAGCAAGCAAGGCTGGACCACCGGCCGAAACGTTGGAAAGTAAAAAGTTCTTGCACGTTGGTCCGTTCCTTCACTATATATACGTATATATTGCCATTTATGGCAGCCAGCAATTCCATGATGCTCTCTCAAGGTAGCTTTAATTCTTAGAGCTGAATCAGCCTGTCGATCAATATGCTTACGAACTTGGACAATTTGACCGAAGTATGGGATAATTAAGCCACCGAAGCCATCTCCTCTTGTGAACACAGATGCGTTGGACGTCTTTCCTCTTGAGGCACGAATTAAATGTGACGTACATGTTCACACACGCAGACAAGGTCCTTTGACTTTCAAACAAACATTCTTGTTACACACACCGAGCCACGTAATGCTTCACTTTCGAGCCATATTTACACACTGAGTGCAGCCCTAATTCTGCTCCTGCAAGGACTCCATTCGTGAGCAGCATATGAATGAACCGTATGTGAACGTGCTGGTAGGCCATTCACTCCCATGAATGATTTTATGGACCAACATTTGCACTTGGAACGAGAGCAGTTCACAAATAGCGCACTAGAGTACAGAGTTTGTGAAACTTGTGGAAATTTCGCTGCGAAAGAAGCCTTCTCTGTTCAGCTTTCGAAGCCTTAAAAATCGCGATAAGTCAGGCCCCTGGAGAGTTCTTGCATAGCCGCTTGTGCTACCCGGCGTGAGGTCAACCGCCACTTGAGGGGCATGATAAACAATGACGCCGCAAAAAGGGGCACGAAGGAAGCCACGTCCCGCATTAAGACGCGCGGAAGCACAAGCGGCGCGCACTCGTCCCGTTGTTTGCGACGACAGCGCCAACGCTACTTTTGCTGAAGGTGGTACGCGCGCGGCGAACTATGCGAGGCGCCTCACAGGACACACAGCCGTGCAGAATTCAATGCTTGGCTTGACCAGCTGTACAAAGGCAGTATCTGTAAGCAAGCCGCCGCCGGGGTATGTTGGATTGTGGATAGGATTATGAATTAGATCTCTTTTTTTTAATGTGTGCTTTATTGCAGCGGCTAGAATCCGATCGTAGTTTTGGCGCGCCGGTACGATTTATAATGTAGCTCACGGAGCCGCCTAATTCATGACATTATTACACAGTTTTCTCATAGCTATTCACTGTGACCAGCATTGCTATGACGCCCATGAAGCTTCGTTGGGGGCGCGCAAGGAGGCTTTACAGTTATATTCCAGGTGTTTGGTGAGTATATAAGGGCGACGATTCCACCGACAGTCCTCTTGCCTTGCCTTTCCATCTTAAGGAAGCACCACTGTTAGACGTCGACCAACGTGCACGTGAGTATGATTTACATGTAAGCGCTGGGACGTGGTGCCCCCGGGTACTGACCCCCATTCGACAACTTCGCGAGTGCCTTCTTGATCATGGTACCCTGTCATGTGCATCCTGGTCAACGGATAACCATCCCGTGCATCCTAGTTAACGGATAACCGTCCCGTGCTTGTGTTTGGCTAATAATTACTGCGCACACTTGCGGCTAGGCTGTCTGCCGCGTGCCTACGAAATGAGAGATCGATGTGCATGAGGCCGGTACTAAATGGCATCGAGTGGTTGGTGCATACCAAGTAGACCGCTCTTTTCAGCTGTAATGTTGCTTGCGCGTGAAGTGTCGATGGCTTAATTTCGGCGGGTTGGTGAGCACGTGCACGTATATAAGTGTAAAGGGTATATTCCCCCCCCCCCAAAAAAAAAGTGAATGCAACAGGCTTCGCCAGTGCTCAGTGCAGTCACTCCGCGCGATTGTTTAGAAATACGAGGGAAGAAGGGTGAAAAGTTACCACCAACGCTTCATGCACGTGTTTTCAAACTTTGTTGTGCAGAGTTCGTGGGCCGTTGGCTGACGTATTAACATAGCAGCGCACAGAGCACGACAGCGCAAGGAACAATATTGTTCATGTTGATGATTAAGAAATTAGCTTTTAATGTTTTGGCAACTGGAACTTGCCCTCTCATTTCTGTAACGCTTCGTCGTGGCTTTTCGTTGCGATGCTTGATCTAATTTGGAATGACTTATCCATTTCTTAGATTTGGCCTTTGTGTGCTGGGCTGCAGCCTTAAGGCAGCCACCACCCCTTAGAGTCCAGTGCACTTAATTTCTATTGCATGTTAGCAATGTGACTATAT
>CM023489.1:76536473-76947635 GCA_013339685.2 Hyalomma asiaticum
CAACGCGAGATCTCCTCCACTTAGAGGACATGGCGAATGAAGGAGATGAGCCAGATGCCCCGAACGCAACGCTTAAACGTGCACACAATCGAAAGCGAAGGCTACACGTCTACACACTTACGCAGGAACAACAGGCCTAGACAGCAGCACACAAAGCAACGTTCAACCACAGAAGGCAGTAAATGAGGCACAACGTGGAGAAGAAGCGAAGAAGCGAAGACTGCAGAGTCACAGCGCTACAGTAGTGCGCGACCGCCGATGATCACCGACGATCGAGAGGGTCTGCGGAAGAAAGTTGCCGCGGCGCTGTAGTCGACAATATGTTTTCAGGCTGTGTGCTGGCCGGCGCTATGGTGCTGGCGCGCTGCAAGAAAAGCACCTTCGTCCGTCGCTTACCATCGGAAATAATTGGAACACTAGCATTAAGGCGCATTCCGTATTGTGTTCATCGCAGCTTCTTTATGCCTGTGAAAAAAATTCAAATGCTTTCGTTTTCGCACGTTGTCGCTGTGGGACCGTTAAAATCACAATACTGCACATTTGTCGGTAGTGGTGGTGGAAAAGCTTTATCCCCCCCCAAGAAAAGAAAGGATGGGGTGGGGGGTTCTGTAGGGTGCCCCACCAAACTGTCAGTGTTGAAGGTGTCCGTTGCAGTTTTGGCTAGATTGTTATCGACACTGTTCTTGTTTCTTCACTAACGTGGGAAATGTTGAGGGGGGTATTCGCAAACGCTTAGCGGGCGGCTTAGTCGCACAGCCCAATAACTGCTATACACTTTGTACGAGGGGTTTATCGAGAATTTGGATTCTGGGGTATGCCCCCTCCCCCTGAATGTTGAATTTGAATTCAATTTTATTTTCCAGAAAGATACATGAGTCAATACGTGAAAAAACATCTGGATCCTTAGCATTAAGCTAGTTTGTATGCATGGCGGTGTGGGGATCCCTGCTTTGCACAAAACCTTTGTCTTATTAAGTGTGTGTTATTATCGCTGTCAATAATCTTGAATGCCGAAATAAGTGATTTTGTCTATTCAGAACCTCAAACCAACCACCTCGAAATATAAAACGCGTAATAAAAGGAAATCTGTCACAGAATGGTGATGGCGAATAGTATATATTGTTTGGTTAAATAGAAATGTCTCCGTAATAACTATATATACCTACTCACGACGTCAGAAGTTTTTTCTTACTGATTCTTATAGTGGCTTCTTCCTCTGTACCAACTGAACTTTGGAAATCATTTGCGTCATTTTTTGCAATCTGTAAAATGTGATCCACCCTCTCGAATATGCATATGGTATACACTGAATGGGAGTTCCTGCTGCTGATATTTAGTATTTTTTATTATATACTATTCAGTATGGTCGTTTTAGATTCTTGTATAGGGACAATTACATAGGGTTTTTCGCTGCTATCTTGCTATGTACAGATGGTGTAGAGTTATGAAAAATAAACAGGTTTCTTTGTAGCAAAAAAAGAAAAACTTTTATTTCCATAAAGTACTCGCTTTTCAGTCGATCACCGTCCAATGGCTTGGTATAATTCCCCTCCTCGTATGCGATTAAGCATTAATTGACGCAATCTCTCCGTAATCCTTTAACATAAAAGTTATAATCCTGGCTGGATATTTAAAACTCAATTATTTTACCTATCCGTTGGAGTATTTAGGTGCTCATCGCATCCGACAGTACAAGCGGCGTATATATATATATATATATATATATATAATATATATATATATATATATATAATCCAGTAAGTGTTTCTGCGGATCGTGCAAGAACTTTTAGGGGCGAAGCTCCTTATGGCGTCACCCGTTCGTCCCCATTATCGTTTGTTTGTAACCACCGGCGCGTGCCTGCCGGGAGGCATCTGCTGTCTTGTGAGAGAGAGACAGAGAGAGAGAGAGCGAAAGGCGCGCGTTGATGGAAACGCTCTTTCTTAAATGAACGCTGTACCAGCTTGCAAAGAAGGAGAACGCGCCCTCACCCGCGAGAGACAACGTTGGCGCAGGCAGCGTCTCCTAGCGAGTTTCTTGATTGAGAAATACCGACTGCTTGCGTTGGAGAAGCGTTCACCGGCCACCCATATATACATATATAGGCACTGGAACTTGACTTGCAATGAAGTGCCGGTGGAGATTTCACTTGTGCGTAGTTGAACCATAAGGATTCGTAGCGTGCGCGTTAACTAAATTAATCCGGAAGCTCGGCACGATCTACGATGAACATCCTGAGCTTCGCCCACTCACATCATTCACTCCGTGATATGCGGTAATTTTTTTACTTTCGAACGTTTCGGCTGGTGGTCGCGGCCTTCGTCAGGAATATCCCCTGTGCATTATTGTCCTATACAAGAATCTAAAACGAAGATACTGAATTTTACATAATAAAAAATATTAAATGTAAGCAAGCAAGGCTGGACCACCGGCCGAACGTTGGAAAGTAAAAAGTTCTTTGCACGTTGGTCCGTTCCTTCACTATATATACGTATATATTGCCCATTTATGGCAGCCAGCAATTCCATGATGCTCTCTCAAGGTAGCTTTACTTCTAGAGCTGAATCAGCCGTGTCGATCAATATGCTTACGAACTTGGACACTTTGACCGAAGTATGGATAATTAAGCCACCCGAAGCCTCTCCTCTTGTGAACACAGATGCGTGGACGTCCTTTCCTCTTGAGGCACGAATTAAATGTGACGTACAGTTCACACACGCAGACAAGGTCCTTTGACTTTCAAACAAACATTCTTGTACACACACCGAGCCACGTAATGCTTCACTTTCGAGCCATATTTACACACTGAGTGCAGCCCTAATTCTGCTCCTGCAAGGACTCCATTCGTGAGCAGCATATGAATGAAACCGTATGTGAACGTGCTGGTAGGCCATTCACTCCCATGAATGATTTTATGGACCAACATTTGCACTTGGAACGAGAGCAGTTCCAAATAGCGCCTAGAGTACAGAGTTTGTGAAACTTGTGGAAATTTCGCTGCGAAAGAAGCCTTCTCTGTTCAGCTTTCGAAGCCTTAAAAATCGCGATAAGGTCAGGCCCCTGGAGAGTTCTTGCATAGCCGCTTGTGCTACCCGGCGTGAGTTCAACCGCCACTTGAGGGGCATGATAAACAATGACGCCGCAAAAAGGGGCACGAAGGAAGCCACGTCCCGCATTAAGACGCGCGGAAGCACAAGCGGCGCGCACTCGTCCCGTTGTTTGCGACGACAGCGCCACCGCTACTTTTGCTGAAGGTGGTACGCGCGCGGCGAACTATGCGAGGCGCCTCACAGGACACACAGCCGTGCAGAATTCAATGCTTGGCTTGACCAGCTGTACAAAGGCAGTATCTGTAAGCAAGCCGCCGCCGGGGTATGTTGGATTGTGGATAGGATTATGACTTAGATCTCTTTTTTTTAATGTGTGCTTTATTGCAGCGGCTAGAATCCGATCGTAGTTTTGGCGCGCCGGTACGATTTATAATGTAGCTCACGGAGCCGCCTAATTCATGACATTATTACACAGTTTTCTCCTAGCTATTCACTGTGACCAGCATTGCTATGACGCCCCTGAAGCTTCGTTGGGGGCGCGCAAGGAGGCTTTACCAGTTATATTCCAGGTGTTTGGTGGTATATAAGGGCGACGATTTCCACCGACAGTCCTCTTGCCTTGCCTTTCCATCTTAAGGAAGCACCACTGTTAGACGTCGACCAACGTGCACGTGAGTATGATTACATGTAAGCGCTGGGACGTGGTGCCCCCGGGTACTGACCCCCATTCGACAACTTCGCGAGTGCCTTCTTGATCATGGTACCCTGTCATGTGCATTCCTGGTCAACGGATAACATCCGTGCATCCTAGTTAACGGATAACCGTCCCAGGCTTGTGTTTGGCTACTAATACTGCGCACACTTGCGGCTAGGCTGTCTGCCGCGTGCCTACGAAATGAGAGATCGATGTGCATGAGGCCGGCATCGAGTGGTTGGTGCATACCAAGTAGGCCGCTCTTTTCAGCTGTACTGTTGCTTGCGCGTGAAGTGTCGATGGCTTAATTTCGGCGGTTGGTGAGCACGTGCACGTATATTAAGTGTAAAGGGTATATTCCCCCCCCCCCCAAAAAAAAATGAATGCAACAGGCTTCGCCAGTGCTCAGTGCAGTCACTCCGCGCGATTGTTAGAAATACGAGGAAGAAGGGTGAAAAAGTTACCACCACGCTTCATGCACGTGTTTTCAAACTTTTGTTGTGCAGAGTCGTGGGCCGGTTGGCTTGACGTATTAACATAGCAGCGCAGCAAGCACGACAGCGCAAGGAACAATATTGTTCATGTTGATGATTAAGAAATTAGCTTTTAATGTTTTGGCAACTGGAACTTGCCCTCTCATTTCTGTAACGCCTTCGTCGTGGCTTTTCGTTGCGATGCTGATCTAATTTGGAATGACTTATCCATTTCTTAGATTTGGCCTTTGTGTGCTGGGCCTGCCAGCCTTAAGGCAGCCAACCACTCCATTAGAGTCCAGTGCACTTAATTTCTATGCATGTTAGCAATGTGACTATATATGTGTGCAGCTGGGCTGCCATTTTACAGCTTCTCACTTTATTCATATGTGGTTTTGTAGTGCCTCCTTTTATTTGTTGCGGCAGAGTTTGCACAAGAGGAAAGAAAAAACTTTTAATACTCGGGGTGCTAAATGGAAGACACTGCATAAAGCAAGACACACAAATGTCACACTCTCACTTGCAACTAATCATTACTGAACATAGAGGAAGCAAGCGCCCATAAGCGGACATGTCAAGGGGAGGTAACTGCAAACATAGCTCTGAGGCGCATATTTAACATTAATGGCAGAATTCTTTGTTTTGCGTTGTTAATGATGACTGGCTTACACAGTGTGGAGTTCTTTGTTATGTGGCATCCTTCTCAAATTTCTTGTGCATATTGGAAGGGTCATAGGAAAACTGGGACTGTGCTTGTAAGAGAGTACTACAATGGCGTGACTGGCAACATGAGGCAGGAATGAATGGCAGCACGCAGTTCAGTGAATTTCTGTTATCTCTGAAGAGGGTGTTGCGTTGCACTGTATAGGTGTATGAATGACACAGGAAAAAGCTCTTTTGACCGCTGCCAGCTGCATCAGCCACACGATTTACATGCCTGTGGCTGCACTTTTCATTGCCTTCTCATGTGCCGTAACAGAAAACATTTATGGAGTTCTGTCCAAAACTACAACATGTCTATGAGGTATGACCCATGGTGGAGGGCTCTGGAGTAATTGACCACCTCAGCTTCTTGAACATGCACCTAAAATTAGGTGTACAGGTGTTTGCGTGTTTTGATTGAGATGCAGCCAGTATAACTGTGATTGACTTTCGTCATCTTGAGCTTCTCAAGCTAGCACCCTAGCTAGCTTCTCAAGCTACCATGGCAGGTACCTGCTGATGCGTCCAATGTCCTTCTTTGTGCAATGGAATGGATGCGGCCAAGCTTCTGTGGCAAATAGATCGCTGCCCTCCCCCAATTCTTCTTCCATTCCTCCATTTTTTCAGGCCATTATTTTATGCATACAGGAAAGCATATTCCGGTTTCCTTTCTGCTTGCAATGGCACTTATCATTTTAGTGCGTGCTGACATGAAGTCAAACACCGGTTCCTCTGGTCGCATGTTCATCTGTCGGACAGGGCAACATGTTAATGTATACTTTGGAGACAATAGAAATTAATGGCACGCAGTCATTTTATTTTGCCTCATGTTGTCGGTTGTGCCATTGTAATCTCTTCTTTGAAAGCAGTCATTTTGTTCAGTCACCCTGGCCATTCCCTTGAGAAGATCTGGAAGTATTCGTATTGCGAATACTGTTTTGCATAGATAATGATCACTTTGCTCTGTGACAACAAATTAATTTCACTAAATGATATTAAACATGTACCTTGGACGATGTTTGGTGGTCACTGCTCATAGAGACTTGCACGTTGATCTATTAAAATGTCTGGCTGGAAACATAGGTCGGCAGTGTAGGGGAACCACTCACATCACACTCACTCACCCAAATTTTTCCAGCATCCGCACTACTCGCACTCGCACTCAGCCCTTCTCACCCCTCATCACACTCACTGGCGCTCACTTCGCACATTCGCACTCCTTCACTCACGCTACAATCACTCACTCGCACTCGCACTCACCTCCACTCACACTCACTGTGCACTCACTCGCACTCGCACTCACTTCCACTCACACTCACTGCACTCACTCGCACTCGCACTCACTTCCACTTACACTCACAAGCACTCACTCGCACTCGCACTCACCTCCAATCACACTCACTTGCACTCACTCGCACTCGCACTCACTTCCACTCACACGCAAAGGCACTCACTCGCACTCGCACTCACCTCCACTCACACTCATCTTGCACTCACCGTCGCACTCGCATCACTTCCACTCACACTCAAGGCACTCACTCGCACTCGCACTCACCTCCACTCACACTCACTGGCACTCACCTCGCACTCGCACTCACTTCCACTCACACTCACTTGCACTCACTCGCACTCGCACTCACTTCCACTCACACTCACAAGCACTCACTCGCACTCGCACTCACCTCCACTCACACTCACTTGCACTCACTCGCACTCGCACTCACTTCCACTCACACTCAAAGGCACTCACTCGCACTCGCACTCACCTCCACTCACACTCACTGGCACACACTCGCACTCGCACTCACTTCCACTCACACTCATTGGCACTCACTCGCACTCTCACTCACCTCCACTCACACTCACTTGCACTCTCTCGCACTCGCACTCACGTCTATGAAATGAGTGCGAGTGAGTGCGAGTGAGTGCACTCATGAGTGAGTGCGCCGACCTATGCAGGCATCTGCGGCAAATAGAGTGACACGAGTTTTTCCTCCCGGGTAGAATAAACGGCAGCGGTGCCAGTACATTGCGCAGGTTTCACCTGGTCGCCGACCTAACTCGGCACTACGCGCACCTCTTCAGTCGCGCGTACATCTCGAAGTGTGAGCGCTGTCTAATATATCAGAGACTAGAACACATAGTATTTCGCGACTGTCCCCCATTCGTGCCACAGCAGTAGACGGCGGCCACTAGGCTGGCTGATATGGGAGTACAAGCAATAGACGAAAGCCGTATTTCACCCGAAATAGGGGACCATACCGAATTACCAAATGCTACAAGGTCATTTTTTCAATAGAAATGGACTGGATGCTAGACGTTCGGTACCACTGCGCAAAGTTGCGGATTATGAAAAGCGACTATTAAACTTAGATGCAACTAAAGTGGCTTCTTTTCATTATGCGACTATTAGACCTTTATCATAATCTTCGAGTGCATTTCCTGCACAGCATATTCGTCCGACTGATGGCGGCCCCTATCACGTTTCAAGTAGAGGCGAGGTCCCAGTTACCCGTGCTGGGGTTTGACTATTGCCAGTGTTTATGTCAAGAGAGCCGGGTCGACATTTTCCGCGTCACAGCACATTGTTTTGCAGAAGTGAATAGCTGCCATAAGTTGGGCTAGTTGGTATCAAGCGTAATAAATATGATTACTGGAGTCCATGTCCCCTTTGCGCAAGCAGTAATGTCTTATATGTATATACGGATCACTCATTCTTATCCCCATCCTCATGCTTCATCACTCCTCTTCCCCTGTTGCGTTGTCCCCGAAGTAGAGTAGAAGGCCGGGGCGTACTAGATGAGGCCACCCTCTCTACCTGTCTCCAGTGTATTGGACTTCAAGTACGCGAGTATGTAGCTTCATTATGAAGCTGAGGTTGCTTCGATGTAACGTTGCTCGCTGTGACAGATTATGCACTGCATTGTGATGTTGTTCATTATAACGATTATGTTAATATTTCATGCGGTATTTTCTTTGAAGGTCACTTTGGTCAGTATTCATTGTCACTTGATTGATGCTTTTGGTAGTCTTTTCAAGCTTGCCTATTTACATCAGCTGATGTCCTAGGCAAATTTTCACTTTGATACCTAGGTCATATTTGAGTTCCTTTGTTCATACTCATTGATTTTATGTGGCGAAGATACAGCATAACATGACTGAAAGCGGCTATCACACAGTCATTCATTATGCTGTCTGTGCTCATATAACAGGATGCGCTGCTCTCATGCTGAGAAATGCATTGTCGTTTGGCTTTTGATTATTGTTACTAGTGCGCTTTCTGTAAGCCTCTAGTCGTTAATAAGTTCCAGATATATTTAAATTATTTCTTCTGCAGTTCCTTTTGAATATTTTTGTTGCATTTCTCTTTTTTTAAACTACCATAAGTTAGTTTCTCAATGAAATGTTGAATAAAATGTTGTTGACGTCATGATCATTGGCAGCTCCTTGTTAGGCCGCTTGCCAAGAAACTTTCTATCCTTAACTGTAGAAAGATATGTCACTACTGTTTTTGGTAGATTTGCTTCATACTATACAAAGTACAAGCTATATTGATTTTTGTATGCATGACAACTAATTGTGACCTAAATGCTAACACTGATGAAACCTTTGCAGACAACTGTGTGCCTACCTTACTGCACTATTGCTCTGTTGCACTCAATGCTAGTGCTTTGACCCACCAGAAAAAAAAACGTTCCACGCAAGTGCGACACCAGCACCTCTTCCTAGGACGAAAGTATTCAGGTGGGCTGGCACTAACGCCCACTCTGCAGCACCCTAAACCTTATGGTGCAGCTGGTAACATAGCAGGTCGCAGCTACTACCATAAGGCAGGGACGACGTCCGTGGATCGTGGGTGCCCCCCAAAATTATTATCCCGTTGACACCTTCAGAAACACAGAGTTAATGCCTTAGGGGTGCAAAAAATGCCTTGGCATCATTTGAACCCCTAAGGCGTTAGCTCTGAGGTCAGATTATCATTTATATATTCTGAGGGTGGCAACCAGACCAAAATTTTGGTGGGCGCGCCCAGTTCCCGAGCACGATTCCTGCTTCTTTTTCAGATTACGGCTAACATTTCAGGAACAGCTTTTTGATGACGCACGTGCAACGAGCCGGACATCAGACGATATACGACGCATCCAGGGCTAAGGCTTCTTACACGTGCCGTCTGCAACGTTAACGTCTCGGATATCCGTTTCGAAGTCGTCATAAATCCTTTGTGTGCTAGCTGGGGAGGAGAGTACCAAGACCGTGGCATGTAAATCAAGCCGCTCATGCCATACATGTCATGATTTTCATGTTATGACGTGTGTAGAGTGTGTGTGTGTGTGTGACGTGCTCGGCGATGTGTGCATTTATGCATCTACGAAATTGCGAGGTGTAAATAAATAATACTTCGTGTATAAATGTGTGTGTGTGTACAATGCATCATGACAAAACTTTAAATTCATTAATTACACTTTAATCATAACTTTACTCCCCCTCATAGCATCACCCCGTGCATTCGCACTTAACCATGTTCACCCTCGGGGAAATGCTTTCTTTTTGTGTCATCAAGCGTTCTCCTCTGGATGCCTTCACGACACACCTGAACCATCAAGCCGATTCTATTCAGTTCACCGTGGAACTGGAAGCTTAGCAGAGGCTACCTTTCTTGGATGTTCTTGTTAAAAGGAACAATGGGGTGCTATCCTTAAGCGTTTACAGGAAAGGCACGCACACTGGCAGGTACGTGAACTTCAGGTCTGTCCATCCTGACACTCACAAGAGGTCTGTGGTTGCCTCATTATTAGGTCGTGCGAATCGCATTTGCACGAGTCCCGAAGACCTGACCGCTGATGTGAAGACAGTTCGGGAGGATCTTTCGAAGTGCGGTTACCCGTCAGCGTTTATTAACGCGGTGGAAGATCGTTTATCTGCCTCCTCCCAGCCTGCCAGTGTCAGACAGAAGAAACGCGCTCCTGTTCCTTATGTGCCCGGGATGAGCGAGACCTTATCACGAGTATTGCGTAGCTACGACGTTGAAGTTGCCCACGTGCCTGTACGCAAGTTAAGGCAATCACTCGTAAGAGTGAAAGATAAGCTACCGAAAGAAGCCTTTCATGGTGTGGTATACAAAATCCCTTGTGCGGATTGCGAAAGTGTTTATATCGGGGAAACCGGCAACTTTAGACAGCGCATGCGTCAGCATCAGAACGATGTCGAAAAGAAGGTGGCGTCTAATGCGTTGGCCGAAATTGCAGCTACGTCCGATCACACAATTGACTGCACAAACGCGTGCATCATTGGGAGGGAAAGAAACTGGAAATCACGCCTGCATCTCGAATCACTCGAGATACAATCTACAAAACAAACACTGAATTGAAATGATGGAAACCTTCCCTCGTCCTACGCACGGTGCTTGCGTCACGTGCTTAAACCTATTTAACAGAACGAGAACGGAAATCTGGGCGAGTTGGTGATAATTCATATTGACCAGCTTACAGCGCAAACGGGGACGAAGACGAAGGAAAGACAAGGTGACAGCGCTCGTGTTGTCACCTTGTCTTTCCTTCGTCTTCGTCCCCGTTTGCGCTGTAAGCTGGTCAATATGGACTATTTAACAGACTTGGCTTGCTCTTGGGCCTCATTGTGAACAAGGCTTCCGTAGTGAAACCGAAACTTCTTTTCCTTTTTTTCTTTTATCTTTTTATTGGTCGGTGTACTTCGTTTTTGTGTCCATCATGACATTATTACACACTTTTCTCCTAGCTATTCACTGTGACCAGCATTGCTATGATGCCAATGAAGCTTTGTTGGGGTCGCGCAAGGACGCTTTACAGTTATATTCCAGGTGTTTGGCGAGTATATAAGGGCGACGATTCCACCGACAGTCCTCTTGCCTTGCCTTTCCATCTTAAGGAAACACCACTGTTAGATGTCGACCAAAGTGCACGTGAGTATCATTTACATGCAAGCGCTGGGAAGTGGTGCCCCCGGGTACTGACCCCCATTCGACCACTTCGCGAGTGCCTTCTTGATCATGGTACCCTGTCATATGCATCCTAGTCAACGGATAACCGTCCCGTGCTTGTTTTTGGCTAATAATTACTGCGTACACTTGCGGCTAGGCTGTCTGTCGCATGCCTACGAAATGGGAGACCGATGTGCATGAGGTCGGTACTAAATGGCATCGAGTGGTTGGTGCATACGAAGTAGACCGCTCTTTTCAGCTGTAATGTTGCTTGCGCGTGAAGTGTCGATGGCTTAATTTCGGTGGTTGGTGAGCACGTGCACGTATATTAAGTGTAAAGAGCATATCCCCCCCCCCCCCCCCAAAAAAAAAAGTGAATGCAACAGGCTTCGCCAGTGCTCAGTGCAGTCACTCCGCGCGATAGTTAGAAATACGAGGAAGTAGGGTGAAAAGTTACCACCACGCTTCATGCACGTGTTTTCAAACTTTGTTGTGCAGAGTTCGTGGGCCGGTTGGCTTGACGTATTAACATAGCAGCGCAGCAAGCACGACAGCGCAAGTAACAATATCGTTCATGTTGATGATTAAGAAATTAGCTTTTAATGTTGTGGCAACTGGAACTTGCCCTCTCATTTGTGTAACGCCTTTGTTGTGGCTTTTCGTTGCGATGCTTGATGTAATTTGGTATGACTTATCAATTTCTTAGATTTGGCCTTTGTGTGCTGGGCCTGCCAGCCCTAAGGCAGCCAACCACTCCATTAGAGATCAGTGCACTTAATTTCTCTGCATGTTAGCTATGTGACTATATATGTGTGCAGCTGGCTGCCATTTTACAGCTTCTCACTTTATTCATATGTGGTTTCCTAGTGCCTCCTTTTATTTGTTGCGGCAGAGTTTGCACAAGAGGAAAGAAAAAACTTTGAAAACTCGGGGTGCTAAATGGAAGACACTGCATAAAGCAAGACACACAAATGCCACACTCTCACTTGCAACTAATCATTACTAATCATAGAGGAAGCAAGCACCCATAAGCGGACATGTCAAGGGGAGGTAACTGCAAACATACCTCTGAGGCGCATTTTTAACATTAATTGCAGAATTGAATTCTTTGTTTTGCATTGTTAATGATGACTGGCTTACATAGTGTGGAGTTCTTTGTTATGTGACATCCTTCTGAAATTTCTTGTGCATATTGGAAGGGTCATAGAAAACTGTGACTGTGCTTGTAAAGAGAGTACTACAATGGCGTGACTGGCAACATGAGGCAGGATGAAATGACAGCACGCAATTCAGTGAATTTCTGTTATCTCTGAGGAGGGTGTTGCATTGCACTGTATAGGTGTATGAATGACACAGGAAAAAGCTCTTTTGACCACTCCCAGCTGCACAGCCAACACGATTTACATGCCTGTGTCTGCACTTCTCATTTCCTTCTCATGTGCCAGTAACAGAAAACATTTATGGAGTTCTGTCCCAAAACTACAATCAAAAGAAGAGGCTTGCAGGACACGGACACAAGGAGAGCAGTGAACAACATGAACGCCGACTAACAACTGATGCACAGCACAGAGGCGAAAAAGAAAGAAGACACACAGCTTATCTGCGCATGCTCGAATGGTAGCGCCACCTGTCAATCGGTTACACGTGCCGGTCTTTCTGCGATAGACACTCCTAATGCTTTCTATCTCCTCTCTGTTTAAGCTAATCGACGGCTGACTCACGCATGCACTTCCACTAATACTGATATGCCAGGGCCTCAACCATAAACCGTATCTTCGTTCTTATGCATGTACAGGTCTCGGTTTTTGTCTAACTCGGGCATGCAGCTACAGACCTGGCAGTGCAAGGATAGATGGACGGCGTCCCACCTGATAGCGACCTTCTGTGTTCAATTAATCTTTGATTAATACAACGCGCAGTTTGCCCTACATAAAACGTCCGCAGCTAAAAGGAATCTTATAAACTACACCCATGCGACAGTCGGAGAATTGTTCTGGCTAGGTGCTTAACCGGACAGATATCCGTTGCTTCTTACCTTCGAAACAATGATGCTAGCATAGCACATGATAGCTCAAGCGACTCTCTCATCGCAGCTTTGTAAGCTTCAGGAAAAATGCAGCGCTACTCTATGCACCGTGTTATCAATGGGTATACGTGACACCTACAATCCATGCATTAAATCAGTACGTGAATTGAAGGGCACAAAAACAATGTAGAATGTGTTAGGGCATTTAGGCCTCATAAATAGCAAGACACCTTGTGAAAATACTAAAGGTATTGACCCCTGTATCACCATCCTATTGCTCTAATGGACAAACGTTGTTTCTATTTTGCCAAAGTTGAGCTATGTGCTGGGATAATGATGCACACCTAGCTTTGTTACCACATACTTTTGCAAGATTTCGTGTGCCATCTTTATTATTATTTATCTTTTTTGGTGCTTATAAATCTATTTCTGCATTTAGATGTGATCAACAGTTAGCCAGCACCAGTTGTCATCCTATCCTGCTGCTGCCTTAATATTTCAAAGCATAAGCGTGCTCACCATCTTCTACTAGGCTTTTGCTAAATGAGGCAGCAGTGTGATGCTCGTGCAGCAAATGCAAATCTGTTGGCACGGTCGATTTCATGTTCTTACATGGTCAAATTAGCCTTGTGCAGTGAATCAACATTATGAGCCAAAAGGTGCATGTATACCAGAGAACTTTGGCCACTGAATATACCCTTAGTGTGCTCTGTCCTTGGTGTAATGATTACATGCAGCATGGTTTCTTATAGCATGTCACGGCACCTCATTGTTCTAAAGAAAGTGAGTGGCTTGCCAGCTGCATTAAGGATATTGTGCTGTAGTATGAAAAGCTTTGTGGCAGGTATGAGCAGGTGGCTTAAGTTACAAGTAAATAATTCTGCTCTTAATTCTGCGTCAATTAAGTGACAGTGTGCTGACTCACATTTTCCTTTGTTGCTTTGTGAGCCTGCAATTTCTTTTTACTCTATTGTGGAAGTCTGCAAGTGTTAAATTGCATAGAAAAATTCCTGTCTGTTCAAAGTTCAATTTTCTTTGTAAGATAGGCTTGCTAGGTACATTCCTTCGAGTTTTTCTAAATTAATGCTTGCCACAATCTGGTACTGCGTTATCTTTTAGCATGAACCAAGCTTAGGCCTAGTTAGTTAAACCATTCAAGCTTCCTACAAAGGGTGGCACTGCCACAAATATGAGAAACCAACAGGTGCTGCCATGTTCAGTTCCAAATAGAAAAATACGGAGCACTAAAGAATGACAGAGAAAGGAGGCTACACACAGTACTGGCACCCACAGTCCTGTGTTCTTTTTCTAGGGCGCTTCGTTAAAGTGAACTTCTCCATGCAACAATATCTTGTGTTGAAGCATAGCAAGCAAAAAGGGTAACTGGCTTTTACATGATGTGCATGGGACATTTGCCTTTTAATGGCACACTTGCAGTGGAACTGAGTGCCAGTGTGACTGCTGATGTCGCAAAACATTACCGTTGCCGATAATAATTAAGACCCGCCTATGGCATTAGAAAGGATGAGTAAAATTGTATACAAGTTGGTTGACCTGTTGCCCTCGTGTAGTTTAACATGAAAATTAAAAGCTTTAGTTCCTCTTGTTCTCGAAGAGCATTCAGTTTTTCTTTGATGTTCTGAGGAAGATGACAAAATTTTTCTGGATGTGTCCTGCTGCTCATGATGATTTAATGACAAAATATGTGCAGAATTTCGGTCACCAACTTGACCGCTTTTTTTCTCAGGATGCCGAAACCTTTTAGGGTTGTACGTTTCCCTGAAGAGCAGGACAGTATAGCTGTTGTGCCCTCAAGTTTGGGTGACGGCCGATGGCCAACTATCTTTGTGGCCACCGACCGTGAAGGATGCTCACCGGCTGTCCCTTGTAAAAAGCCAAGCCCCGTTAGGGAACGACTGGCGCGGGTTCCCAACTGTGGTGATGGCAAGGTGCAGTAAGTAAACTTGCCACACTTTTTGCCTAAGCCTTGATCATTTGAAACTGCTTTATTGTAACACCAAGACCAGCTGAAGAGGTGATTGATATAGGCAGAATAAAGTTTGGAATCTATGAATGAGATACAAGGTAATGTGGACTGAGAAGGATCAGTTTATGCAAGTTGTCCTAGAAGGCCCAGCTAGAAATGGCTATCAATTTTTGTTTTACGATATAAGCATCAAGTGAAATTATATAGCGAACCAGAAAATTGATAGCAAGTAGCAAGTTAAGATACCAATTAAAAAGTAGTTGAGCATCAACTACTTTTTCATCAACTTCATAAACAGGGCAAAAGTTACGTTTGTGTTCTTTTGTTTTAATGAACAAAAAAATCCAACAGATCCCATGCATTGTGGGAATAGATTTCCTGTGGAGCAGCCAGTGAGTAACTTGCCTGTGCCAAAGTGTTACAAGTAGCATCAGTGCAGCGGTCAAATAATTGTGATTAGTGGAACATGGCCCAAACACACTTTGCCACTGTTTGCAACATGTGTTGAGTATAAGACTCCATAGGAAAAAAATTCTGGTAAAAATTGTTTCACGGCATTTCCCCCAATGCCATTACATGATTGGACACTAACCAGTAAACCTCTTATTAAAATAACGAAAAAAAGGTACTTTAAAATTGGTTGTTGGTCTCTGGTATTTTGGTGTGCAATGAAAAGGCAGTGCCCATAGAGCAGCCATTTACAAATGTGGTGATATATGATAAGGCTGTTTAATTTGATAAATTGAAGGTAATAAAGCCTGTGGCTTGGATTGAGTGCAAAGTCTGGTTTAGAAGAAGTTGAAAAAGCTGTTTGGTCTTTGGTTATAAGAAATCAACTACTACTACGTCATCATATTGCGCCAAACGGAAATTGTACATTCTTGGAGGTCCCTCTGTCATTTAGAAGCAACATAGCATTTCCTTTAGGTGCCCCATTGACAGAGGTCTCATGTTTTTTTGTTTTTTTTTGGAGAATCGGCTAGCGCTGTTTTGATTTTTCCAAGCTTGATGGCAACTTTATCGTCGTGAAAAGCAGTACCTTGTTGACTTCTTACATCAGCCGCTCGCTCTAAAAATGGTGTATCAAAGCGCTTCAGCCTGTTTTTTTTTCTTACCAGTTTGGATGTTGCCATCATTTTGGCATTGTCAGTGGGAGCTGTAGTGCCACATTAATTTTTCTTAACTATGTACAAGTAAATGACTTCATCGTGTCGTGTGTCGTGACACTCATTGTTGCCAGCTTATGGAACTAAAGCTCGTAACTGGTGCCTTTTTCCAATTACTTCTTCAGTTCCTGGCTTCGTGAACATTTATCGCGCAGCTACCTAACAGAGCTGTAGCTCTGCCCTATTGCTCTGGATGTCATCAGCGGTCACGGATTTATTGTTCACGCCACCTATATTTTGCAGAAAGAGGCCTCCACTGTTTGTCATTTGCTTATTCCCAAGTGTTTTTATTGTAACATTTTTAATTCAATTTGTTCGCAGGCACTTATGAAAAGGCCCAGGCAAGGGCGATAAAAGCAGAAGTGTATTCTGGTGTGGACACTACAGAGGTGTCTGGTAATTGCCAGCATTCATTCCTTACTTGCATGAAAGTGGTAGTTAGTATCTTCTGAAAATTCATGCCTGGGAGGCTATAGGGCAGGCAGTGTGCCAACTGGGGTAACCATGAGGGTGGACTAATGGCACAGACAGACGGACAGTGAACCTTACTGAATCCTGAGGAGCTGCAGTATGTAGCTAGGGGCCTGTTAATCATAATACGGTGCATGAAGTGCCTACTTGTATTCTTTTACTTGCTGGACGTTCTGTGCTTTGTTATCGTCGTCGCTATTGTCCTCATCCAGTGGGGAATATTTTCTTGAGGCTTGGTATCGCTAGGAGTGTGCCAGCACAAGCATGGCAAAAGGGCAATGGTGCCTACGCTGCAGTGCTCAAAGTTGGCTGTCATGGTGACGTCCCGGAAGTTGAGGGTCCCCTTCGGTTATCTTGTGTGTTGTCGGTGTCACAAGGTGCAGCGCATAGCACTCTATTGTGCACAAGAACTTCAATATTAGTTTAAGTTGCCCTATTTGCCGTTGCGATTCTGTAGATATGTGTATGTCCATGAAAATCGCTCCCGCAGGCTATCTCGCCAGTAATTTTTGTGTCTGTACCCCCTTAACTAATTGGCAAGTTGAAGTGCAAGCAACCAATATTGGCCATGGCACAGTGCCTCAATTTCTGGATCAATTTAACGTTGTGCTTCCATATGTGAGGTACCTGTTCTATAGGGATGGTCGATTAAATTTTTTAATCGAATAATCATTAATCGTTCGTTGGTTTAGCCTTTCACCAATTAATTGTTTTTTTCTGTGATATTTTCATCGAATAATTCATTAATCGACATTTTTTATAAGTGCCTGAAAAATGATGTCTTGTTGTTTGAGAGGCGTTGCTTGTGTTTGATATCGACACAAGTTATCCGACGTGCTAGAGATCACATGTGCGCATTAGCGGCTGTGTAAAAATTAGCACTTTCGCCCACTGAACATAGGGAGTCCATCGTCTTTGGATGTTGTCAAGGATCCAAGATTTCTTGAGTGGCTATGACCCACGGACGATTGGGCAGCAGGTCGTATTTCGTCGAAGTCTGCCTACGAGAGCGAACCGAAATTGGAAGCTCTTTCGATGACCACTAGTTGTAAAGTCGCACCGGAAACACGCAATGTGGCCGAGCGTGAGGCAATACCGAGAAAGATTTAAAAAAAAGAGACGAGGAGGAAAGGAAAGTTAAAGACGCTCGCTCTTGTAGGGACGGCAACAAATCTCGGTTTGTCCGTTAGATATTGTGGAAGCCGTCAATAATACTATAACCACGAACTGACGTGACCTCTTCCTTAAGGTCACTCATGCGAAAATGTACAGCAACAGACTGGTCTCAAACAGGCCATCAGTGCAGGAATCTGTGGCAAATAGAGTCACACGAGTCTTTCCTCTCGGCTAGAGTAAACGGCAGCTGTGCCAGTATACTGCACAGGTTTCACCTGGTCGCCGACTTAACTCGGCACTATGCACACCTTTTCAATAGCGCGTACAGCTCGAACTCTGAGCGCTGTCTGATGTATCAGAGATTAGAACACAGTATTTCGCGACTGTCCTCCATTCGTGCTACAGCAGTAGACGGCGGCCTCTAGGCTGGCTGACATGGGAGTACAAGCAATAGACGAAAACTGTATTTCACCCGAAATAGGCGACTACACATAATTAACACATCCTACAGGCTCATTTTTTCAATAGAAATGGACTGGATGCTAGACGTTCTGTGTTGCAAAGTTGCGGATTATGAAAAGCGACAATTAAATGCAGCTAAAGTGGCTTCTTTCCATTATGCGACTATTAGACCTTTTTCGCAATCCTCGGATGCGTTTCCCTGCACAGCATATTCGCCCAACTAATGGCGCCTCCCGTCACGTTTCAAGTGGAGGCGAGGTCCGAGTTACACGTGCTGGGGTTTGACTGTAACGAGTGTTTATGTCAAGAGAGCTGAGTCTACATTTTCCGCGTCATAGCACGCTGTTTTGCAAGCGTAAATAGCTGACATAAGTTGGGCTAGCTGCAGGCGTTAAGGCGGACGGTTGGGCTAGTTGGTACCAAGCGTAATGAAAAATGATTACTAGCATCCATGTCCCCTTTGCGCAACAGTCATGTCTTATGTATATACGGATCACTCATTCTTATCCCCATCATCATGCTTCATCACTCTTTTTCTCCTGTTGCGCTGTTCCCAAAGTACAGTAGAAGGCCGGGGCGTACTAGATCAGGCCGCTCTCTCTACCTTCCAATACATTATCTCTATTTCTTTCATTGGTGACAAATAATCTTTAATTCGCTAAGGAGTAAAATACAACGGCAATAAGCACTGAACCAGTCAAGAAATAAGCAGCGCATATTACAATGTCGCACTTGCACGAAAAGCCAGTAAAATCTGGGGGTTAAATAAACGGTGTAGGTGACGGAGATCGGGTCGAGTTCATTTCTATCTCTATGGGGTATGGCCGCCTGCGGTTCCGGGCTCCTTCGACTTGCGTAGAAATATGCGCTCGACATCTGCGTCACGGCGTCGTGCTCCTCACAATCATGCGCTCCGGCCAAAGGGCGGTGTTGGGGTCAGGGGGGGGGGGGGTTCCTAATCGATTAATCGAAGAGCTTTAATCGATTATTTCGATTAACTGAAAGGTGCAAATCGATGACGAATAATCGATTAACGGTGTACATTTAATCGATTAATCGTTCATCGAATTTACCATCCCTACTGTTCTATGTCGCAAATGCTAGTGCGCATGCAAGTCATCGATTAAAATAGCTTTACATTTTTTTACTGTAGTACTACTCTCCTCTTTTCAAGGTTATTTTACAAGCTGCAATTTGCTGCTTTTAAGCAGCCCATTTTCTCCTTCATCTGCTGTAAATGCTAATTAATTAGAACTTCACAGTGCATGCTGAGTTTGAATTAAAGTAAATTATGACTAATTAAGGTGATAAACTAAGGACTATGTTACGTTATAAGATGTTGAAGCACCTTTAGGAGAGTTACTTTTTATTGAACTAATGATCGTTTTTCCGTCTTGGTTTCTCGAGAAGTGACCAAGATCCACTGCTCGAGGTATGCGGTAACACATGTTCAGTACATTCATTTGATAGCTGCACAACTGTGTCTGCCATCCAGCTATCCCCACGTTAGCTGGTTGCTTCAAGAGCACATATATCGCTGTCGCCACTTGTATCTGCCTGTTTTATGCGTGTTCATCCAATGCGCCTGTGATCTGTCAGTTGTATTCGTCACAATTTTATGTCAATGCTATCACTGTTAAGCTTTTCATCAACTTTGCAGGACTTAGTTTGCAATGTTGAATATTTTGAATTAAATGGTTTTACTGTATGGCACCACTATGTTGCAAGTCCGTGTAACTGTGGTGGAATGGCGATTTAAAATGAATATGCATGCACAAATATTCTCTGCAGGCAATGAAATTCATTCCCAGGATGAGCACCCTTCTTCACCCCACCTGTGGCTGCTCATACACCGTAAGCTATGTCAAACACTTTTCTGAAGCACCTAACTCAGTGTCTGTGTTACGAGAAATTTGTGAAAGGTCTTCAAAATTCGAAAACAAGTATCAAAACCATATTGAAGTACTTGAATTTGCTTTCTTGGAATGCAATGATTACCTTCATACTGGAAGTGGTTAATGGCTTATCAGTGCATTTCTATACACATAAATGCAGATGCAACAGTCTCCTGTTTTGGCTTTTGTAGAGGCAAAAGTATTTGGTGCTTACAGCCTTGCAATGTTTCGCAGCCCTAACTGAGGCTGTTGCCTGAGCAGGAAAAATTTGTAAAAGCAGCAGTGCTGCAATGCAAACATTTCTGCATCTTTTGTTAGTGCATTTCCAGCTGCTTAAACAGCAGCTCCGGCTGTTTTTTCACATGTTCTGATTTCAATGTTTTCTAATGGTGTTGATAGTCCCGTACTAGACAGGGTGGGTGATTTTGCTCAGAAACCCACCAATAACTTTAAATAACCAAATGAACAATGTGTTCAAGCCGAAACCGATACAGGTAGGTGCTTGTTCCAGCATATGTGGTAATGTCACAAGTGTCCCTGCCATCAGAAATATGGAACTGGTGCCAGAAAAATGAAAGCGGGGGTGCCATCCAACAGCATAGTGAGTTATATGCCAGCTTTGAACTTGACAGTGCCGATTTCAGCCCTTAAGTATCGCCGTATTGCTCTCGACAGCCCGCCTGCTCGGGCAGGCAGCGTAGACTCTAATGACGTCAAAAAGACAGGGTGGCCCACATGAGAATGCTAGAAAGCCTTACATTTCGTTTTCAGGAAAACTAAATGACTTGCAACAGCCTTGCTCGGCATATATTATTAATGATGAGGAGAACATATACTGAAAATTTCATTGACACCGTGAACACCAAAAAAAAAATCGCAGCATATTCACGGGGTGAATGATGATGAGTGGGGCGAAGCTCCGGAAGGAATCATCGGTAAACCGTGAAACTCTTCCGTGGAATTCGCCCCACAATTAAATGTGAAACACTTCAGTAAATGTCATCAAACTATTATAACATCTCGTATCTTTCATCATCAACTACAAGTACCGCCATCTAGTTTTATAACATCTCGCGCATGCTACGAATCCTCACGGTTCAACTATGCACAATGCACAAGTGAAATCTCCCACCGGCACTTGATTGCAAGTCAAGATGCAGTGCCTATATATATATATATATATATATATATATATATATATATATATATATATATATATATATATATATATATATATATATATATATACGCGAGCAGTCGGTATTTCTCAATCAAGAAACTCGCTAGGAGACGCTGCCTGCACCAACGTTGTCTCTCGCGGGCGAGCGCGTGCCGGGAGCCACGCGCTCGCCCTCGGCGCGTGCGTGCCTCCCGGCAGGCACGCGCCGGTGGCTACCTACTACTAGGGACGCACGACCCACGCCTTAAGGAGCTTCGCCCTAAATATCGCCGGAGTTGCCTTAACAGTAGCATTTCGATGCCACTGTCGCTTAGGCCAATATGTAGATGTTAATGTTGGAAGAAACTAGCATGTCTGTAACTGTTCAAAATTTAGGTTGTGTAAGTCTCCTTACTAATCTCTTCTTTTGCTTGTTTATCATGGCACTAGCGCTTCATTGTTGCTATTTTGCTCTGCTGTGCTAGCGTCACTGGCACTCCCTTCCTTTGAGGAGCCGCAGCATGACGACTGTGGTGAAGTGATGTGTGAGTTTCATTTCATCCTTGCACTCTGCGTGTGTTCTGGCTATCTCAAATAAGGGGAAGAATACTTCAGTACCTCTCTTGAACTCTGCTGTTGCTCCATGCGATACTCATCGCCACAATACATAGCCTCTCTGCCAGAGGGCATCGTCAATGTATTCGAACTGCCTGCCATGGACCAGGACCTCGTGGTGTAGAATAGACCGACCTCACCGTGGTATTTCACCACTGCCGCAGTGCATGCCGGAACTTGTGTACTCGCAGCAGTTGCGGTATGCCTAAATGCACGGCTGCTTCTTTGGCGAGTGGCCTTGACAAGCTCTATCTGCTTTATTTTCAAGAGTTGTGGTGGTTGGGTTTACGTACTATGTGTGGGGGTGCTACATGAACAGCCTGAAAGAAAAGTGCCTCAGATTTCTCGTATTCCCAAACCATGTAGCATCCCCACACATAGTACGTAAACCCAACCGGCACAACTCTTCAAAATAAAGCACGAACAGCTGCATCAGAAAGAGTGGGTAGCATGGCACATGATTTCTTCAGCAGTGCTTGTGAATTTTGTTTTTCTATGCATGGTGCCACTTTAGCAGTGCCCTACAGCATCATAGCAGGTTACACACATCATGGACGGGCCGCTCATTCACCGCAACAATTCAAAGCGTGTGCACAAGCACCTTGCCGGGCAGTCATTGCCAGCTGGCATCGGACTGGATACAGCTTGTGTTCTGGACAAAATAGTGGTCACTAAAGATGCCTAAATTGACCTCTTATGAAGAGTGATGACAACTGTCAAGCGTCTAGCATGGATGAGACATCTGATACACCCTGCTTAACTGCAGTGCTTAGTTCACGCCATGCACGGCAATTGCTCAGCCACACTGGCATTGCAACCAACTTTGCCGCAGGTATCTTAATTTACACTGTGATTTTATTACGAGCACAAGGTAAAGCAAAAATACAAGTGACAAAACATATCTTGCAAGCGTAATTGGCTCATACACTTAGGGCCATACTCCTACTGAGGTACCGTCCTGCGCACTTTCGAAATGGTGAGGCCTAGCGACGACATTGGTGCCGAGCGTTCGTGTGCGGGTAAACGGGCAGAACTGGCAGAACATCGTTTTGCATCTGTCGCTAAAGTCGCTTACCAACTCATCCATACTTTATGCAGCAGGCATTGCTGTTGTAGGTCACAGTATTTCTGTGACACTTAGCAGTGGTCCGTAAGTTTTCGCAAATGGTGTGTGTCAAATCATCATTCCGCTAAGGTGGACATGCATTTAAGTTCATATATATACATATATGTGTATGTATATGTATATATATAGCAATTGCTTTCTATTCTTTCACTTCTAGTGCGTCACTATGATTGAAACACACCTTGCATTTGAAGTTTTGCTTATGACAAAACAAGCGCAAAATTGTTCCTTCGACTGAGCATTCAGTTCTTTCAAGCATTCAACCTCTGCACGATACATGCATTGATGTGTTTTCACGTTTTCTTTTTTTGGTACTGTAACTCAGCAAATATGGTTAACAGCAACGTGAAGTGGCACAAGCGCATCAACTGACAAGATCATGATCAGGTCGCATATGTTTGCATTCATCTTTTTTTTCTAACAGTGCTACATCATACAGTAAATTTAAATGAAACATGTCCCAAAGGAGGCCCGGTCATAGTCTTTTACGCCCCAGTTTTCCAACAATCAATCATTGTTCTTGCAAAATGCCAGTAAATATGGCACACAGCAAGCGTGTCATGGCTTTAGTTGCGCTCTCAAAGCCCGGCTATACAAGCTGTGCTTTGAGAACTGCAACTAAGATGGTGGCAGTGCCACTTCTGGAAAATTGCGCATGCCCGGATTGAATGGTGAGATCGGTCTATTGGCTATTTCTGTTCAGTTCAGTTTAATACCTTAAAGACCCCCAAGGAGGTATTAAATAAGGCGTGGTTACAAGGAAAAAAAGTACAAAATGTTCTTTATACAATGCAATAAATTTCTTTTTGTAAAGTGTTGTTAGTACATCACTGTAAGCTTTATTGTGCATTGTTAGTTTCGAGATAGAAGTTGCATGAACAGAGTTGGGCAGGTGGTGGCAACGATTTCTTCGGGAAGGCCGTTCCAGTCTGAGGCAGTTCGAAAAAAGAAGGAAGATGAAAAAGTAGAGGTTCGCGCACGTGGATGCGAGACTTGACGCGAGTGACCTAGGCGACTAGATGTGCGCGCTGCGGGTGAGATGTAAGGTGGTTGATGAAGAGAGCTGAAAAAAAAATTGTGGTAGAGCGATAGACTAGCGAGGCGGCGACGATGGGCGAGAGACGAAAGATCAGATTACGATTTTAATGACGTCACACTGATGTCATACGAGTAGACGGAATGACTAAATCTGGCCGCCCGATTTGAACCACCTCTAATGCTTCGGTGAGATATGCCTGATGCGGGTGCCAGACAGATGACGCGTATTCAAGTTTTGGCCGAACGAGGGTCTGATAAGCGATTAGTTTAACATGCTGTGAAGTATGGCAGAGGTTACGGTTTAAGAAACCTAATATTTTGTTAGAGGCTGATATGATGTTTGAGATGTGGGTGCGCTATAAGTCATTACACACAGTGATACCCAAGTACTTATATGACGATACTAGGTCAAGGGATGTACTGCTAATCACATATGGAAAGACTAAGGGGTTAAGGCTTCGAGAAAATGACATTGTTTTGCATTTTTTGGCATTGAGGGACATCAGCCAGGTGTCACACCAGTGTAATACATTACAAAGGTCTTCCTGTAAAGCTTCTTGATCGGATATAGTTCGTATACAGCGATAAATAACACAATCATCTGCAAACATTCTGATATTGCTAGTAACATGCAGTGAGAGGTCATTAATATAATTAGGAACAACAGCGGTCGAAGGACGGAACCTTGAGGGACGCCTGATGTTACAGGGACAGGGCTTGACAGCTTGTTATTTACAATGACAGACTGCGAACGGTTGTTAAGGAATTCTGCTATCCAATTTGCGAGAGTAGGGTGCAGGTTAAGTTTGGAAATATTAAGTAGCAGTCGCTTATGCAGTACCTTATCAAAAGCTTTCGCATAGGTTAAGATGTATATCATGCAGGAATATTGCCAGCTGTGTGTCGCATGAGAGCCCCTTTCGAAAGCCGTGCTGTGAAGGATGAAAGAAATTATTAGAATCGAGGAAATCCATGATGTGGGAGTAGATGAGTAGATGACGTGTTCTATGATTTTACAGGGGATGCTGGTTAGGGAGATGGGACGATAATTTAATGGAGAGTTTTTATTGCCGGAATTATAGACGGGAACTACCTTCCCGATTTTCCAGTCATCTGGAATGCCTGATGTGGAAAGAGACTGAAAAAATTTATGATAAACAGCGTGAAACTTCGAATGTGGCATTTTTCAATAGTTTTGTATTTATTTCGTCTGTGCCAGCTGATGACGAAAGTTTAAGATTGCATGAGATTCCATTTACGCTGAATGTGAGGTTAGGCATGGAAGAAGTTATTGTACCTGGCGGTAACGAAGGCGGTGTGTCCAGCTCTGATGTGAAAACGGTAGCAAAAGCAGAGTTGAACACTTCAGCGCACTCAGTATCAGACAACGCCCCACCCGAATCACTGGAAATGACAAGATCCAGAGCGTGATCACCTTTTTTCCTCTCCCTACTGGCTTGCAGTTCAGTCAGCTGTGCAAAAGGCAGGAGAGAAGACTTTGGCTAGTTTCTTGCAGAAATGATGCTGTCAGCAGCCACAGAGAAACCAGTTTCTGTGACATAGAAATGAGTTGAGGGAGCCAGCCCTATTGCACGCTGATACACTTGTCGGCTGCTGAATTTAAGGTCTAATGATGATTAGAGCTTCTCGGCATACATTTTTAGTTTTTTTTCTATGAATAGAACAGAATTGAGCAAGTAGCATTCTATTCGCTCTTTCAATGCACTGTAGTGATCTTTTTATTATTGTCAGCTTGAGTACTAGTAACCTTTTTCGAAGGCTTTACTACATCACTGTGCCAATGTACCAGTATGTCCTTTGTCCTGCGTCTAACTAAACTGCTTGGTGAATTAACTTAAGCTCTTCTTTTGCTTGTTTACCATGGCACCAAATCTTGATTGTTGCTACTTTGCTCTAGCTGCACCGGGCTCTCCTGGGCCAGCACCGCAGGCGAGCCGCTCCTTTGAGGAGCCACAACAGGACCAGCCGAGCTCAGAAATGTGTGAGTCCCATTTCATGCTTAAACTCTGCCTGTGTTCTATGGCTGTCTCAAATAAGAGAAAAGTACCTTCCTTGAACTCTGCTGCGGCACTGTGACGGAGCTCCCTGTGATACTCGAAAGCTTCTGCAGTGCTGTGCTTCTCTGCCACAGAGGGCATCATTCATGTGTTCGAACTGCGTGCCTGGTGATGTAGAATTGGCTATTTTCTTATCTTACTAGGTTGCAGTCCGGTTAGCTGTGCGAAAGGCTGGAGAGAAAGCTTTGAATAGTTCCTTGCAGAATTGTATTATTGGCAGCTTGAGTACTAGTAACCTTTTTCCAAGGCTCGATTGACTATCCCACTGGGCCAGCGTACTAGTATGTCTTGCTAGTGGAGCAAGACAGACTTTTTGCTTATCCTTGCCAGAAATATTCGCTACTTTGGTTCCTTCTAGATGAACCTTCATGCTCGTATATTTCGCAAAAGCTAGAAATGAAGCCAATCACTTGCCAGTGGAATCAAACAACGGCTTGTTCAGCACAATGTTGAGCAGCTGGAGGGTGGACGTCATACACCTGGTATCACGACCAGGTCAGTTTTTCCATCGCCAAGTGCGCGCTTCACAGCGTTGGTCAGGTGACCACGAAACGCATCCCACTGCATGCTGCAAGGATGCAGTGCACCTGGCCGACAGTTCCAGACTACTCGTATCCATTCGAGCATCATGGGCTTCTCCATGTATCCTTTGTGTTTTATGTGAACGAAGCACTGGCGGGAACACTTCCTTCGGCATTGTTTTTCGTTTGAAAGTGAGGAAGGGCGGCAGCTTTCTATCGTCTGCCGTGCAAGCCAGCATGACTGAAGCGCGAGCGCTCGTTGCCAGTGGACAACAGCTTCACATTCTTGGCACTGCGCTGTGTGATCGTGGTCGACAGAGGCATGTCAAGCCACATGGGGGTCTCATCAGCGTTGCCACTTTGCCCCACCATGTAGTTCTGCTCCCGAAGCCAGTTCACAAAGCCCTGGAAGTTCACAAGCTTGTCCTCTAACTCCTCCGACAACTTTTGACAGATGGGTGTGCGCCAGCGAAGAGAAAACCCTGTGCGTCTCATGAATAGGCGCACCCGCGAGTTTGGTGCACGGAACTCTTATGAGCCCAGCTTCTCAAGCGAGCTCCACGGCTTTGTTGTTGTTGTTGTTATGTGGGGTTTAACGTCCCAAAACCAGTTCTGATTATGAGAGACGCCGTAGTGGAGGGCTCCGGAAATTTCGACCACCTGGGGTTCTTTAACGTGCACTGACATCGCACAGCACACGGGCCTCAACATTTCGCCTCCATCGAAATGCAGCCGCCGCGGCCGGGATTCGATCCCGCGACCCTCGGATCAGCAGCCGAGTACCTTAGCCACTAGACCACCGTGGCGGGGCACGGCTTTGTTGTGAATGGTATCACGGCTTTGTTGTGAATGGTATCCACGGTCACTAGGTGCGAGCGTGCACGGACTTCCTGCACAAAGTCCGCGGGTGTATCCTCCGGCTGTGGGTGAACGCACTTCGCCCACGAAATGACGTTCTCCCGAGGGTTTCACTCCTGCAACTTCCCTTTCTGCACTCTCCAATACGGCGCGCTTTTTTCCAAAATGCCAGTGGCGCTGAGCGGCCATGTTTCCGTTCGCTTTGGCGAACTCAACAACGTTTAGTTTAAATGCAGCTGAGAAGTGCCTCCTCGTGCTGCTACTCATATCCAATGAACGACAAAAAGAACACTATAAAAATCAAAAGCGACATCAATCGGAGCGGAAAACTCGAAACAGATCGGAAGCACAGCACGGACGCAGAGAAAACAGGGAAACTAAAAAAATGCCTGGTATTGGATTTCGATGTGGATACGGTCGTGTGTGGCTTCGACACTCATGCACGCCACACGTTGCCAGACAGCGACGCAGTGTCGGCTAAACATAGCTATATAAGACGAGGGTTGACTTTAGCTCCTTGTTTTATTGAGAATATCTAGACTTGCAGTCCAGTTTATACGGTACTGCAATTACCGTACTGTACCGAGATTGGAGGCTATGGCGTTGGAGAACAAAAGGACAGAAAGTTGAGCGAGTTGGTAAGGATCCATAGTCAAAGACGAGGCGTCCAAGACACGGACACAAGGGGAGAAGTGAACAACACGAACGCCGACTAACAACTGATGCAGAGCACAGAGGCGAAAAAGAAAGAAGACAAACAGCTTATCTGCGCATGCTCGGAATGGTAGCGCCACCTGTCAAACGATTACACGTGCCGGTCTACGCGATAGACAACTGCGAAAGCATTCTATCTCCTCTCTGTTCAAGCTAATAGACGGCTGACTGACGCACGCACTTCCACTATTACTGATTTGCCAGGCCTCGACCAATAAACGCGTCTCTTCATTCTTATGTCTGTACAGAATCTCGGTTTCGTCTAACTCGGGCGTGCAGCTACAGACCTGGCAGTGCAAAGATAGATTAGACGGCGTTCCACCTGATAGCGACCTTTTATGTTCAATTAATCTTTGATTAATACAACGCGCAGTTTATCCTACATAAAAACGCCCGCAGCTAAAAGGAATCTTATAAACCACACCCATGTGACAGTCGGTAAAATTGTTCTTGGCTATATGCTTAACCTGACAGATATCCGTTCGCTTCTTTCCTTCCATCAGCTCATTTCTTCTATGCACGGCTGCACAAACCCTACCGAACTTATTGGGAGCCGTAAACACAACATTAACCCCATATCTACTTACCACTTCCTTAAGCCTGTGCGAAACTGCGTGGATATACGGAATACTCACGACTCTTTTTTTTTCTTGTTAATGTTACTCTCTGCTACAGCTTTAGTTCCGGTCGAAATCGACTTCTTCAGACGCTCAGCTACTGCGGCTATGGCTAGTCTAGGGTAACCTGCATCTAAGAGGCGTTCGACCTGCGCATTAAAGCTAATGGTCAAATGGTGCACGTATGACTTCGATAGGGCTGACTTTAAACAGGACACGGCTATTCCGTTTTTTACTACTTTCGACTGCTTGGAGTGAAAGTTTAACAACGGCTTAGATGCTCTAGGGGAATACTGCCAACACACGTGATTCTGCTCAAACGACAAAAAGATATCTAAAAACTGTATTACGTTCCTCTCCGCTGGTTCTTTCGTAAACCTTAGACCATCTCCATTAAGTTTAAATTGATCGCTTACATAGGTGACGACGGATTCAAAATCATCCTTACTACAAAATATCAAGTAATCGTCTGCATACCGAAATACCCTGATGATGTGGTCGCCTAAAGCCTCTTTTAAACGGCAGTCAAGCTTGCTCAAGTATAAATCACTTATAATAGGGGCGACCTTTGAACCTATACAAATGCCCGATTTCTGCACAAACACGCCTTCTCTGTATCCAACTAATGTTGACGTTAAGTACATGGAAAGAATTTCTAGAAAGGTACCTGTAGAAAGAGAAACTCCGCATCTATCTATGAAACCGGACTCTTGCCCTTGTTCTTGAATACATTCTTTCACGCAATTTAGTAAACCTTCATGCGGCAGCGAGTAATACAAATCTTCTACATCCATGCTAAACGCTGTGCAGTCGCCATGATTTTCCTCTGTTAACTGAACTAGAGCCTGAGAATTACGTACACGGAAGGGGTCAGAAAAACTTGGAGATGTTAAGCACTCCTGCAAATAGCTAGCTACACAAACTTGCAAAGTCCCTGACTCTGATACAATCGATCGAAACGGAATTTCTGGCTTATGGGTTTTTGCTGAGAAAAATAATTCTGAAGTGAGCAATTTTGCCTTTTTAACACTAGAAGCTACCTTATCAAGGTTATGTTTCAACAGGAGATCGACAGCTCGTTGTTTTATTACCGAAGGTTTCAGTTTCACAGGTCTAAAATTCTTTTCAATAGCTGCTGAGGCTTTGTCTAAAAAAGTGCGATTCGGCATGACGACAAAAGAACCTTCCTTATCAGATAAAACAGGTCGAAGATTATGTTCCACACAGTAATTTACCACTGGTCGGATAGGGTCAGAGGCCTTAACCAGATCGTTCGAAAGCTTGATGCTGGCGAAGCAATCTGAGATACAGCGAGACCGTTCAACTTCCGGAATAACCTTAGTTACAGATCGAGGTAAGCTTAAAACGTCAACTTCTTTTAGGTTAGGCTGAAAACAGTACTCAGGGCCTAATGCTAGAATGTTCTTGTGATTCTCGTCTAAAACGGCGTCTCCGAGAATCATTACCTTTTCTGACGGCGATTTAGTAGAAACAGAATTCTTCTTACTTTGTAGTAGATCCGGTAGCTTCGTCCTCCACAAAAAATCCGCGTGCTGCTCGGAAACTCTCAACCAATTGGCGCAAATGCGGTTCCTTTGACGGTCTCCCCGGGTGGCGCAGCTGACTTCTAAACACTGGCGATAAAATCTGACTTGCCGCCATGCTTCGGCTGAAATAATCGCGCAAATCCTGTTCGCGTGTCCCGTAGAAGGAAGAAGAAAACCGCACAGGAAGGAAGAAGAAAACCGTTGGAGAACTTTGCTCAAGTATGCAAGTTTGATTCCCTGCCTTGGCAGGTGTATTTCAGTGGGGGTGGAATGCAAGAACGTTAACACTTGTATCGTGTGCCTTGTCATGTGCTGAGCCACGCGTTGCACATTGATTGATTTGTGGGGTTTAAAGTCCCAAAACCAGTTCTGATTATGAGAGACGCCGTAGTGGAGGGCTCCGGAAATTTCGACCACCTGGGGTTCTTTAACGTGCACTGACATCGCACAGCACACGGGCCTCAACATTTCGCCTCCATCGAAATGCAGCCGCCGCGGTCGGGATTCGATTCCGCGACCTTCGGATCTTCAGCCGAGTGCCATAACCACTAGACCACCGTGGCGGGGCACGTGTTGCACATTAGAGGCCCACATGGCTCAGCACCCGACTGTGGCGTTATTCTTTCTTGGTGTATTAAGTAGATTTCTTGCAATGGCATTTGACATCTTTTGAAAATAACAGATTTTGGTGATGTCCGTCATTATGGCTCATTGACTTGGCTGTTCGAATGTGCATTAATCACCTTTACTGGAAGACAGCATGACGCCTTACAGTTTTTATGAAACTACTGAAATGAGATAGCAAAGCAGTGTTATACTAGACCTTCTTCTACTAGGCAGTAAATGCACCACACCAGCTACCTTTTAAAATGCGTTTGCATGCATGTTCCAGCGGTCCTGTTGCGGGTTCTCCGCCTGCTGATGCACGTGCGTCAGCAGAGCAGGGACACCATGCAGGAGTTGTGCCTCTTGAGGAATGAGGTACAACTCCTGTCTCAGAGGCTCGGCCAGGCTGAGGCTGCAGACAGGAGCCCTTCCCTGCCACATGCACAGCCTTCCGTGGTGCTGCCTCGGCTGCCTGCGGAAACCATCGGCGAGCTTGACGCAGCTGTGCAAAATGAGGCTGCGGCTTCTGCACTGGTATGTATCGCTGCATAATTTTGCTAAGGCAAAGCAAAAAGCCGAAATTCTGTGCTGTTTAGATGCTGTGTATTGCAGGGTGAAGGCCTCTCCCAATGAGCCTCGACTTGTCCTATCTTGTGCGAGCAAATTTCATTTCACGTCTGCTAATTTTCACGATAATGAGAGCGGAAACTTACCGCTCTCATTAAAGCGAAAAATATTCAATCACTGCATTCTCCCAGTACTAACGTACGGTGCAGAAACGTGGAGAATAACGAAAAACTAGAGATGAAACTAAGGAGCATGCAAAGTGCAATGGAAAGAAAAATGATAGGGGTAACGCTAAGAGATAAAAAACGAGCGGAATGGATCAGAGAACAGACAGGAGTAGCCAATCTTATCTTATCAATTAAAAGAAAGAAGTGGACCTGGGCAGGATATGTCATGAGGAGGAAGGATAATAGGTGGACAGTAAGAGCGACGGAATGGATACCACGAGAGGGAAAAAGCAACAGAGGTAGGCGCAAAGGTTAGATGGAGCGATGAAATTAAAAAGTTTGCGGGCATAAAGTGGAACCAACTCGCTCAGGATAGGGTGGATTCGAAATCAGGATAGGGCAGTGGACCTAAACAGGCTGATGATGATGATGATGAATTTTCATATTGCACACCATACTAGCTTATTCGCTATCGGGCGATGCCTTACGAAACTTGAGATCATTGGATCAAATCCCAGCCACAGCGACTTCATTTAGATGGGGCATCATAAAGAAAACATCCATATATCATATTTACTCCCATAATGAACACACTTTCTCATAATAAATGCACCCCCAACTTTATCAGTCAAATTCCAGATTTCTTTTTACCCCGCATAATCAACACACCCTCATGTTTGAACCCCTGCGGTACCGCGAATGGCCACACTGTTCGGGAGCCCACCGGCGCGACAATTCAAAACTGCCCCACATGGCCACATGTGAGCAGCGGTAACATCATTTACTCACACTGCTGCATTCTTCCTTGCTATCGCAGTTCCCTTACACCGCTTGCTGCAGTATGCTGCCATGCGTGCAGCATAGGCTGGCACAGCTAAGCATAAGCATGGTTGGGGCGTCGTCTCCAAGATTGCCACGATGCAATCTAGCACATCACGCTAGACGCATAAGGTTGAGAGGCTTAGCACAGATTAACGAGAAATGCGATCGTGAGCAGTTTTACGTGCGGTCTTGGAAACGCCTATTCTCCTGTTAGGCTAAAGTCCCTCAATTATCGAGGTAGTTTCGTTATGGCCACCCGCGAACTCTACCTAACGCTGATGTGGCTGGGCATCTCCCAAGATTGCATAGGCGATATAGCGGCATTTCTTTGGCTGGCCGCATGCTGGTGTGGCAAGGATCAGAGGCCTATGCATAGTGTGTCATGACATTGTTACAGACGGGACCCGCGGCAAAGTCTGCTGCGTGCCACCCGTTTGTTAGCCTGGCACTCTATAGTGGACGACACTAAATTTGGCTAGCTGGGATTTTTATGAGGGCGGTTCTGCTCTTTTTTTAAGACCTCTTTTTTAAAATTCTTGATAGATATTGATGTGTTTATGGTACATTGTGTGCCATTTTTAAATGTGCAAATATTCTTCTACTGCTGCATGTGGTTCTAAAATAATGAGCATTTCATTTCCATTGTTGGGAGTGCGATTTTTTCCTCAACTGACAAAGCTAGACTGCAAGTCAGCACATCACTATAATCTGTAATGAGAGCTCTGTTTAGTGGTACAAGAATGGATAGGTGCTTTAAACCTATTTAAAAAGGAGTTATGGTATGTTGAACTTTTGTGAGCGATATCCCAGCTCGGCTTGCCCACGAGTGCTTGACATACCGTCACTTTTGTTCAATAGGTTTAGAGCATCCATTCTTAGACAGTAACATAGAGCTATCATTCCAGATTGTAGTGATATGCCAATATGCATTCTAACTTTGTTTAGGCAAAAATGCTGCTCCCAACAAAGCAAATTTAGTATTGGCTCTTTTAAAAACTATATATTGTATTTGAAAAATTTTGACTGCATATTCAAAATCAGGTCACTAATATTCATAAACTCGATGAAGAATTTAACAGCTTCTGAAGAGCAGCGTCCCCTCCTGCATGAGTGCGGGTGCTTTGCATTTCGCCCACGTCCACATGTCGCTGCCACGATATATCTTCGACCTCAAGCTCGCCAAGCGGACACTTCAGCCACTAGGCTTGAATTGCAGTTAGCCTTGATTTATCATCATACATTGGACTCTGCAGCTACCCTGTTTCTCTGCACACACACACACACACACACACACACAAATAGAAGGATGCAGGGAAAGAAGACATCTCTTATCAGCTCCATGCTTTAAAGGGAAAGAAATACAGGAGCAGCTGCATTGATACGAAATGAGGATAAACGTAGACAGAGAATACCTCACCAACTTCTTTGCAGGGGACATCACTGCTAACAGCATATTGCAGATAAGAAATGCAAAAAACAAGCAACTGAGGCATGGGAGAATGGCTAACCATAGTATATATAGAAGTCTTGAAATGGTGCTCTAAAGGGGACCTGTTAGTTGCAGCGTGGTACATTGATTGCTGCTGCATGTCATGGATAATTAGAGTCTGTTCATTATTTATTTATTTATTTGTAGATACAGCAATCCCACATGAGGGATTATAGCAGGGTGGGAAGTACAATCATAAATATTCCTAGGTAAACAAGAACAAAAATACGGAAGCAAAGTACAGTTCTCGGAATTACAAGAGAGGGAAAAACTGATATACAAAATTCACGAATACATGATCAACCATGGCGACAAAATACAATTCAAAATGTACAGGATAATAACTATTCCAGAAACAGAGTCACATAAACAAGGATTGGAAAAAAAAGGGGTGCTGATTCTACACAATTTCAAATATGTACACATATATACATATACACACATGCATAAACATATGTTATCAGTTAAACACAAGGCAAACTTTTCAAGTGATGGCTGTAAAACAACGTCATTAGTTAGGTTGTTCCATTCCCTGACTGTTCTCAGAAAAAATGAATACGTGAAACAGTTATTGCGTGTTTGAAAGGGCGTAATAGAGAGATTATGGCGATGCCTTGTCGATACCCAGAGGAGAAAGACAATAATTTGCTAATGTCTATCTTATAGTGTTCTTAATTAGCTGATATAAAAAGTTGAGACGAGAAATTCGGTTTCTTTCAGTTATTGGTGGAAGATTAGCTCTAGCTAACAGTGCACTAACAGATGTGCGACCATAACTGTTGTATATAAAACGGGCTGCCTTTCTTTGTATTTTTTCAATCTTTTTATTAGTCAACGTAAAAGGATCCCATATAACGACTGCATAGTCTAGAATGGGTAGAACTGTTGATTTGTACACCAGCAAGCGCACAGAGGGAGTGGAGTGCTTGAGAGCTCTCCTAAGAAATTAAAGTCTTGTGTTAGCACAAGCTGCAACATAATGAATATGTTTATTCCAGGTCAGGTTGTTGGTAATGTAAACCCCTAGATACTTGTAGTACTGCACCTCAGCAAGGAATATATTGTTACAGCAATATTAGAACAAGAGGGGCTCTTTTTTGTGTGAAATGCGCATAAATACGGTTTTCTCAAAGTTTATGGGCATCTGCCAACTGTCGCACCAAGATATAACATTTTGAAATGCGGCATTTAACTTTATTTGGTCATTAGAGTTTTCTACCTCGGAGTAAATAACGCAGTCATCTGCATAGAGTTTTATGTTAACGGGTATGTCATTCACAATGTCATTGATACATAAAAGAAAAAGAAGCGGTCCAAGTACCGATCCCTGGGGGACGCCAGATTCCACAGAAACCCTCTCAGAGCATTTATATTTAAATACAACAAATTGCTGCCGGCTATGAAGGTAAGATAAGATCCATTTAGTTAACTGCTTGTTTTTGAGTATGTTGTCTAGTTTGAAAATTAATTTTTTGTGAGAAACCTTATCAAATGCCTTTGAAAAATCCATAAAAATTGCGTCAGTCTGCTCATCATTATTAATTCTCAATGCAAAATCGTAAGCGGTCTGAACTAATTGGGTACAAGTAGAGTAGCCTCTTCTGAATCCATGTTGAGACTCGGATAGGGTATTATGAGCAGTTAGAAACTCCGAATATGATTATGAACTATATGCTCGAGCAACTTATAAACTGTTGACAATAGTGATATTGGCCTGTAATTGCTAATTTCATCTTTCTTTCCCTTTTTATGAAGTGCTTTCACTTTGGCTGTCCTCCAGTCGATCGGCACCTGTCCTTCTTTCAACGATTTTGTAAAAAGAATGCACAGATATTTGGCAACCCATTCAGCGTACCTTTTGAGAAAGGCATTGGGTATTTCGTCAGCACCACTAGATTTTTTCACATCAAGTTTCAGGAGCATGTTGAAAATTCCCTTTTCACTTACGGTAATGTCAGGCATCGGCGGTAATGGTGACGCAAAATTAGGCAGTTTCCCATCATTAGTAAAGCAGGACTGAAACTGCCTATTGAATGCATTAGCAATTTTTGTGGCATCAGTAATTTGGACACCATTAATGGTGAAAGCATCCACATCAGTATAGGATGGAGAATCGCTTGCCAAAACTTCTGCGGTGAACTAGTAATGAAACTGGGTAATGAAACAAAAATATTTGTATTTGTCAGCTGCTACTTCTGTTTTAACTTTGTGAGACAAATCTGAAATTTTGGATTCTAGGCTCACGCAGTCGCCTACAGATCGACGCTTTTTCTTTAACCTCCTTAATTTTCTCTGCAAATGTATAGTAGAACGACTTATCCAAGCATTCACACGTTTGTTTTTCTTGCGTATCAATGGCACAAATTGTTCAGTGCATTTATGTAGGAGTTTCGTAAAAGAAGCCCAAAGATTGTGAACATTCGCGTCACTGCTAGAGAAATTCTCTCGATGAAAGGAAAGCACGTCTATTATAGCTTCGTCAACGGCTCTGGAAAAGTTTCGAAAATACGAAGCTTCGGTAGCTTTGTCGACTTTAACATTTCTGAGGCTAAGGAAGACGGCCTGATGATCAGAAATTCCTGGAATGATTTGAGATGTGGCATTCTCGAAAATGCTGCCGCTTACGAAGATAAGATCGAGTAGTCTTACTGCTATCCTGAATTCTTGAGAAGCCTTCAACAACTTCAATAAGGTCAAAGGCAAAAGCAATAGCAAGCATTGCCTCTATTACCTTGTCATTACGGATTTTGGGGGACATTGTTAGCCAGTCAACATCAGGCAAATTGAAATCACCAGATAGGATTATCCGATCATCAGGTTTGACATGGTCACTTAAATACTCCTTCAACACATCCATGGTAGAAGCATCAGAGTTAGGGGGTCTGTACATGGCACCAACAATATACCTAAGGCCGCCACTATAGGCTTTGCAGAATAAACGCTCAATGTTGGCAACATTAGGCATCAAGGATACGTTAAGCGCACTTTTATAGATTATACCAACTCCACCACCCCCACTACCACGATCCTTCCTGTAAGCTCGGTATCCTGATGGGACGAATTCACTATCGTATATGTCATCACTGAGCCATGTCTCAGTCAGTATAACAATATCAGGATCGTTAGCAATAATTAGCCTCCCAAGCTCTGTGCTCTTTTTTTTGACTACGCTCCTACAATTGATGTTAAGAAGTTTCAAGAATTGATCATCATTTTGCCGTTGTCAAACCCGTTTATCACTTTTCAACTGGAAGCGGCATTTCTTGTCACTGTCCCAGACGTACATAGCGCCGTTTACACTTACCTTATCATAGATAAGCTTTACCTTAGCCCCTTTTTCCTTTTCGTCTTGAGCAGTTTTCCAAAGCATCCTTCGCTGCTCACGGACATGTTGCGAAAAATCTTCCGCGACAGACAATGAAGTGCCTTTAAGTTTATACGAAACTTTTAAATTGACAGCTTTTTTTTATAATCCAGACACTTTATTACTATTGGGAGATTTTTATTTTTCATACTGCGGCCTATCCTATGAACTTGCTCAATGCTGACCGCTTTAAGTCCCAGTTTTTCTTCAACAATGTCCTTATTAAATTTCTCTTCCAATTCTTCATGTGTCTCGTTCTTGGGTTCATAAAGACCAGAGATGATTAGGTTATTTCGGCGGCTCCTATTTTCTAAGTCATCTACTTTGTCCCTAAGCGCCACGAAGTTTCTATCAAGGTGGGACATTTTGTCTTCTAAGTCTTTAATCTTGTCGCCCAATGTGGCAAGACTAAACAGCTGTTTCTCCATTGCCTCCATTCTGTCGCTTACTGCTGACAATTTATTTTCTATCTTCTCATGAGAAGATTGCATAGATTCCATGGTTTCCATTATTTTTTAGTTGTCCAGACAGTAACTCACGCAAAGTATCACTTTGGGAAGGACCGGGGTTTGTTTCAAAGCAATAAGCATTTTGCTAGGGTGAAAATATAAGTAACAGCATTTAGTACAAAGTGTGGGCAAGGCAACAGCAACAAATAAGGGTTGTCACTACGAAAACAATGCCATGGCCGGTTATCACCAACCTGAAGAACAAAGCAGAAGGGATTACTGAGCATCCCGCCGGTAGTGCTGCCGCCTGGCTCACTGGGGAGGCTCGCTGGTTCACGTCCTTTTGTAGCTTCCAAGATGGACATGTGATGTGACGTAACCGAAGACGGTCGCAATGGCCATCTCGCGGTGTGAAGGATTTTGATGCTGCTGATACCTTAGTCGGCAAGCGGCGATGGCTCCGGTCCATATCTTCGTAGCAGTTCGGCTTCCTTGATTCCAGGGAGGCAGCCACGCTGTGATAGCCGAATTTCTTGAACCGCAGCCAAAACCTGAAGAACGAAGCAGAAGGGATTACTGAGCATCCCGCCGGTAGTGCTGCCGCCTGGCCCAGTCTTCAGTTTCAGTTCGGGACCCTCTTCAGTTTTTTTTTGGGGGGGGGAGAGCTGAAAGCTATACGCTGCCAGCTGCTGCTAATCATCCAGAGCGTGACATATGGTGAACGAACTCAACCATGCCACCGCACAGATCTGCAATGCATTTTCACGTAACCTGCAGCATCTGCTTGAATTCTTTCACCCACTGTGCAATGTCCATCAGTCATTGTCCCATGGCAATTTCCTTGAGGCTGGGATATTACTATGCTAGTGCTATCCCAGGGAGAGGGCAATGATGACTTCAATAATAATTTGTATGACCGTCCAAGCTATATATGCTGTTGAGATTTGGTTGTGCAAGGAAACTGTATATAATACCCCTTTGCAACAGGCTGTCACCTTCTTTTGTGGTCAATGTAAATGAAGTGTGCCCGTATCAAAGGAACTGGTGCTTGTGTCTTATAAAGGGGTTCAACTGTACTGGCTGTCAGATAACTTGTTCAATAATTTCTGCATTCACCAGCACTTCAGGTTGTTGCTTTAGCTGTTCCGAAATGTTTTTGGAGAATTCTATGCGCTGTTTTTATTTCTTATGCTTAGGTGTCTGTTTATCTTGTGAGCTTTGTTGGCTTCTACACCACATTTATGAGAGCACTGGCACCTGTGGGATCGAAGTGGTTAGTCTTTGTGTTTTCCTGAATTGAAGTGCCAAGGTTAGGTTGTTTGTCGTATTGCGACAGCTGATCACTTGCTTATGAACATGTGCACCCCCTCTTTTGATATATTGGTGTCTCATTTATGGTCACCAGTATGGAAACTGTCCGAAGTCTGTTGGGTGTTTCTAGTACCTGCTTCATCACTTTCATTTCATAGACTGTGCGTGAATGTTTGTTCTAAGCGCGTTTCTTAGAAGCCCACTCCTCCTGCATTTCGGTCTCCATCGCTGTGACAGTACCCTGCAACCTTTCGGAACCATTGTAGATTAGAACTTATTGCTGCTCATAGATGTGGTGCACTGCAAGAGTGTAGAAGAGATTTAACAAAAATGCGTTGCTGGCACGGCTGTTATTGTGGAGATCAAGAATTGCATTTGCACCGTGAATTCCTTCCTTTACACAGTGAAATATTTGCTTGTCTGTGCTAAGAATTTTCGCGTTCTAGATTTTTTTTTCCTTATCAGTACCTTTTCATCTGTGCTTCCATCTTTGCTTTCATCTGTGCTTATCAGTACCTTTTCATCATCTGTGCTTCGTTTTCTGTATTTTACAGTGCAAGCACCTACTTTCGATTGGGGGGAAGGGCCTCCGAGAGGTGGCAGTGAATGCCATGAAGGCTGTGATGGGGCACGACGTACAAGTGCGTTACAGCCGGCCGAAAAGGGAAGCTGGCATTTATACAGCTCAAGCTGTGCACCATAGTGACAGGTAAGGGTGTGACATTGTTAAATTCTATCTTGTGATGTGCTCCACTGTGGTGGTTCATACATACTATGTTGTGGTTTTTGTATACTTCTACGCAGATGCCATTTGCCAAAAGGCAAACGTCGACCTGTTCACGGCGAGGGACTTCATAAAGAGATGGCTGCCAGGATCCTATCGAGCGCAGCGGCGGCAGAAAAAGGCGCTTCGCTGAAGCACTCATGGCGGAGCAGCCTGATGATCCCTGCCCTCGGAGCAGGGACACTGAGAGCAATGCCCTTAGGGCAGGGACCATCAGCATCCCACCATTGCTGCCTTTTTGGCCAGCTGCTGCCATGAGCGTCCTGGTCAGACCACCTCTGCCAGCTTCCTTCCACATTCGGTCCCTCCCCCCTCTGCCACCTTCACCTTGCAGCCCCAGCCGATTGAAAAATTAAAGCTTTGTGTTCTGTGTTCTTGTTCACTTACATTTCCTTAGCTGATCTTTGCAGTATTATGACATGAAATAGAGAAAATCATGGCAGGCCAGGGCGGTCCTGCTCTTTTTTAAGACCTCTTTTTTTAAATTCTTGATATATTTTGATGTGTTTATGGTACATTGTGTGCCAGTTTTAAATGTGCAAATATTCTTCTACTGCTGCATGTGGTTCTAAAATAATGAACATTTCATTTGCCTTGTTGGGAGTGCGACTTTTTGGTGTCTACACATAGGGAAGGTAATGAGTAGTAAAGAACAAAAAGTCGTAGCTTGGCTATTAGCAAGCATCGTGATCTGTAGTCACGAGCTAGAGCTCGTATGATTTTCTGGGCCACTGAGCTGAGGCCTTGAGGCAGATTTGCGGGCCAGTGCAAAAGGGCGCAGACGATGGCTACACTGGCAGAACAATATTCTGAATGTTTGCTCAGTGATGGCACATCACTGGCTGCTTGATGGCCCTACATTCACTGAAAGTTGGCAATGCATGGCACTTGCATTGGCAAACTGCAGGCCCAATGATGTTACATGTCAGCTGGTCCAATACTGGTAACATCCTGGCTAATACTGTGGCTAAGAGCTGGCCCATTACTGGCATGAGCACTGGTCCTGCATTTGTGAAAGTTGCACTTGGCCCATATGCCTATTTTGGCCCAATGCTCATGCCATTATTTTGAACGTTGGTCCAGGATTCGTCCAATGCAGGTGTGCTGCCTGGGGTTGAGCGATTTAAATAAGTCGGCTGATATGGGTGGTACGAGAACTGGAAAAATACTCTCAGCCATATGTCTACGCGACCCACGAATAAAGAACGGGTGCGAGAAAAGTGTTAGACGAGTAAGAAGTTCGTGGGCCTAGGAACTCGGACGAGAGGCGGAAAGACGCCAGACATGGAAGAAAAACACTTTACGACGTCACAACAATGGACGAAGCGCAGTGCCCAAAGAGACCTCTACAGCTGACATAACAAATGACGTGACGTACACTACACTTGACTAACACACACGCCACCTCCGGGCACTAACGCCGCCGTGCGCCGACAGACACATGTTCACACGGCACCGGACGCCTGGGCTTAGCATGTAGCGCTTCTGCAGCTGACGACCACTCACTCGAGCCGTTGCGGCAAACATGGGCGCCGGGCAGCCCGATGAATTGGCCTTGCCGTTGTTGCAGAGCAGTACGTCGTTGGTGGTGGCCCGAGGCGCGCTTGACATGGTTCAGAAGCTGTAGGCCAGTCACATTGCCACTGCGGCGAACACAGCCGCCGGGTAGCACGGTGACATGGACCTTCAGGCCTTTCAAGCAAGCCTGTCATCGGTGCTCGCGTCAGAATCTTCTTAGAAGAAGCAGACCGCTGTCTCACACCACTGTGTCGTCCATGCGGCCTGGTGGCGCCCACATGGCCCGATTGCCCAGCACACGGCCCTAAGCCAACCACCCAGATCGAACACAGTGCGATGGCCACCCGACCAACGTCTTCACCCTCTTCTGTCGCCAACCATTACGTGGCAGTAGCCGCCGAAACCAGTTCACCACATTTCCCCCATTTCAAGAAAGTTGTTCGAGTCCCCAAGAATATGAAGGCGCGTCCACATTTCGTACAACTTCACTAAGTAACCGAAAAAGGCACAGGAGACCACACATGGCGAATCGAAACTGTTCATATTTGGAACGGCGCACCCGTTCCTGGCGCATTCACACAGGTTCTTAAGAATCATTTTGCGCGATGTCGTTCTCATGTAACCAGGATGCGATTCCTGCTCACTTCATGTGCGAGGACATCCGCGTCACATGATAATAAACGATAGTGTGGGCAGTTATCTTTAAACACTGACGTGGAACTAGTTCAAGTGCCTGTTCATGTGGCACACTAACGGGCAAATGGCTGTGACCCCTGCTGTCGACGAATATAACAAACATACAAGAAAACAACTAAGTGAATCAAGGCATAATATGGTTGTAGGCTTTTCGGTATTTCTCTACTCATCAGGTCATGTTTTTACATCTTGTAGAAAGCCGTATATTCTGCTACTCCTATGCCCTTGTATACACAACTAGCATGTTTTCTTGGAGTAAGGAAGCCATGTTGCTGCAGTGTTCACTAAAACTTCATCAGCCGCGAACCCCAAAATTACTCTTTGCAGTCACAGTCAAATTGCTATAGTCAAGTAATATCATACAACCGGTCAGATCACCCGCTATGACTCAAAGCCTGACACTGATTTTATTGGGATACTCTCATTTCCCTTTTACTGCATCACTTCATTCACTTTTCTTCAAATGAACCTATCTTTTATAAAATTGTCGCCCATATCAAAATATCTCCGGACGCAGCCGGTTATCTAGGATTCATTACAAAAGCATTAACCCGCAGGAAGAAAAAAATCACAGCATATTCACGGGGTGAATGATGATGACTGGGGCGAAGCTCCGGAAGGAATCATCGGTAAACCATGAAACTCTTCCGTGCAATTCGCCCCACAATTAAATGTGAAACACTTGCTCATGCTACGAATCCTCACGGTTCAACTATGCACAATGCACAAGTGAAATCTCCCACCGGCACTTCATTGCAAGTCAAGATGGAGTGCCTATATATATATATATATATATATATATATATATATATATATATATATATATTGTGAGCGCAACGAACGGTCGCCTTTTCTTCATCTGTATGTACATATCATCATCAACTACCCGGTTCGTTTTTGCCCGCTGTAGCTCGCGCTCGGCTGGAATAAAAGCGGTACCTCACAAGTGGTGGAAGGTGCTTCTCGTCCTCGAAGACCTCTCGCAAATTTTTTCACTGGAGCTTCGCTCGGGCCGCCGCCTACTACCTCCTACCATGCAAGTTCCACCGAATCCAGGCGAGCCCAACGCCGCCGCTGCACTACAGCCTGCGCAACCCTTGATGGCCATCAACACCCGCCAGCGCGACCCCCCGGTCTTCGCCGGCTTACGAGGCGATGATGTCGAAGACTGGCTTAAAAACTACAACCTGGTCAGCAACTTCAACAGGTGGGACACTTCACAAAAGCTTAGCAACGTCCCCTTCTACCTCTCCGATGTCGCCAAAACGTGGTTTGGAACCACGAGCCCGACATTCCTGACTGGGCGACATTCACGGAACAAATCCGTCAAATTTTCGGTGCTCCGTCTGTTCGCGCTGAGGTCGCGTAGAAGAAGCTCGGTGAGCGTATCCAATCTCTTGGCGAATCGTACACCTCGTACATTGAGGATGTCCTTGCCTTGTGCAAGCGCGTTAACGCCACAATGTCTCAGACAGACCAAATACGCCACGTTATTAAAGGCATAAACACCATCGCCTTCAATGCCCTCGCTACGCAAAATCCAGCAACAATTCAGGAGGTGATCGCCATTTGCCAGCGACTTGAGGAACTGCAATCCCTCAGGCTATCCACAGATACTTCTGACATTCGTTTTCCATCGACCACCGACTTGCGTACACTGATACGCGATATCGTTCGTGAGGAGCTTCACCTGCAATGTTCATCCTGTCCTACGGCCGCCAGTGTCCCCCCTTCTTCGAATACATTACGCGACATCATTAAGCAAGAGATTGCATCCGCGTCGCGTCCGACGTGCCCCGACAGTTCCTGCGCCCGCCAAGTGCCAACTTAGGCTGATATAGTGGCGCTCGCTCCATGCACTCCCGCGGCCCTGCCAACACCTGCAGCTCAAGTCCCTGTGGCTTCGTTGTCACCAACGATGCTTCCGCAGCCTTACTACACTGCTCCTCGTCCTGCTCGACCGATTTGTTTTTACTGTGGTTATCGAGGACACATCTCTCGTTTTTGCCGACGACGTCAATCTGATGAGCAACGCGGCTACATTCCGGAAGAGCGCACCAGCACACGTCCCGCAGGGGGATACCAGCGGACGTCCTACCGCTACCGGTCACCTTCGCCTCCTTACCCTGCCGCTATGCCCACCAATACTCGAGACTCTCGCCGCCGATCACCATCTCCGCGTCGTCGCTCAGTGTCGCCTCTCAGGCCCGCCTCCAACATCGCCAACTCCCGCTCGGAAAACTCCCCAATGCAGTTTTAGGAGGGGAAACTGCATTCACTGGACAGCCTGAAATTCCTCCAGACCGACCATCGAATCTGTTGTTAGTGTGCGCAGAAGGCATACACGTGGAAGCTCTCGTGGATACCGGCGCTGCAATTTCAATTATTCGTGCAGACTTTTGTTCCCGCCTGCGTAAAGTGACCACGCCATACAGTGGCCCTCCTCTGCGTGCTGCTACAAACGTGGTCATTCGTCCGGGCGCCCAGTGTACGGTTCGTGTCATGATAGGTGCAACACGTCACCACATAGTGTTTGCAGTATTTCCCGAGTGTACGCACGAACTCATTTTGGGATGGGATTTTTTATCGTCAGCCTCCGCGTCTATTTCCTGCAGTCAGCGCCTCATACAACTGGATTCCACTGGCTCTTCCCTTCCCAACCATGAAGAACGAATTCGCCTTGTTGCCTCTTCCGATTACGTACTTTGGCCAGCTGGAGAACAAATTATACGCGTTCACTCCAGCACCATTATGGATGGTGATGTATTTATTTTACCTTACGGGCGTACTCTTTCTCGAGGGATTGTGATTAACCCTGGCCTCATTCGCTTCTCTGCGGGGTCTGCTCTCGTTAACGCCATAAACCAGACTTCCGAACCTCAAATGCTACCCCGTGGGTCGAGTATCACTTGTACTGTTGAGGCCCATCCTATTGGAATTGTTGCCCTTTCGCCTGTACCGTCCGAGTCCAAAACGCCGCCGTTCATTGCCTCTCCAACACCATTCTCGGCCAACATAAGCGCCGACCTGACACCTGCCCAGAGACAAGATCTTCTGTCCCTGTTAAACAAACACCATTCCTTATTCCACGTCAATTCATCGGCACTCGGTATGACTACCACGGCAACTCACCGTATAGAGACTGACGGCTCCTGCGTTGTTCATCGGCGGCCATATCGCGTGTCTCATAAGGAGAGGAAAATAATCGAAGAAAATGTGTCAGACATGCTTCGGAGAAATGTCATACGCCCTTCCTCCAGCCCTTGGTCCTCCCCGGTTGTTTTGGTGCAAAAGAAAGACGGTTCAGTGGGTTTTTGTGTGGTTTACCGTGCGTTGAACAAAATCACGCGCAAAGACGTTTACCCTCTCCCACGGATCGACGACGCACTGGACTCGTTACACGGCGTCGAATACTTTTCGAGTCTAGATCTTAGGTCAGGCTACTGGCAAATACCGATGCGCGAATCCGACAAAGAGAAAACTGCTTTCGCCACCCCAGATGGGCTTTACGAATTTAATGTGATGCCTTTTGGGCTCTGTAATGCTCCGGCTACATTCGAGCGCATGATAGATAACGTCTTGCGTGGGTTGAAATGGAAGACTTGTCTCTGTTATCTAGATGACATTGTCGTATTTTCAACCACGTTTTCACAACACCTCGAACGGCTGGAAGAAGTCCTCGTCTGTCTCGCAAAGGCTGGCCTACAGCTCAACACAAAGAAATGCAGTTTCGTGAGCAAGAACATCAAAATTCTTGGACACTTAGTCAGCAAAGACGGAATTCGGCCGGACCCCGAGAAACTTGCGGCCGTGCTCAAGTTTCCCCGTCCTTTGCGCCAAAAGGACATGCGCAGCTTTCTCGGGCTTGCATCTTACTTCCGGCGCTTCATACGCAACTTCGCCGTGCTTGCTTCTCCGCTCCATCACCTCCTCGCGAATGACGCAGCTTTCGTTTGGTCCGACAAATGTGAAAGCGCTTTCGTGTCTTTGAAGCATGCCCTGACTTCCGACTCGGTATTGTGCCACTTTGATCAGACCGCGCCCACTATTCTTCACACTGATGCCAGCACTCATGGTCTCGGTGCTGTTCTTCTCCAACGTGATCACAGCTCTCGCGAACGAGTCGTCGCTTACGCTAGCCGCACTCTCACCGCCTCGGAGAAGAATTACACTATAACCGAACTGGAGTGCCTGGCTGTTGTTTGGGCAGTGCAAAAATTTCGTCCGTATCTCCACGGCAGCCACTTTACAGTCGTTACCGACCCACCAAACTTGCCCACCAAAGTGCCGACCGATACTGCATCACTATTCTAAAACGCATGAAAGGTTGTTCTCCACCTCCTAACGCCCGGCTTCGTCGACAACTTGCGCAATTCAAACTTCACAATGGAATTTTACATCGCTACATCTACCACGTCGATGGCAACAAATGGGTCCCCGTCATACCACGTTCTCTGCAACGTGACGTACTCGAGGCGTTTCATGATCACCCGACAGCAGGTCATCTAGGCTACCACAAGACCTATGACAGAATACGAAGTCGCTGCTCCTGGCCTGGCCTGTCATCATCCGTTGCCAAGCACGTTGCATCATGCGTCCCTTGTCAGAGTCGCAAGCGACCTACAACTGCTCCTCCAGGCCTTTTGCAGCCTCTTCCTTGTCCTGCTTCACCTTTTGAAGTCGTTGGCATAGACCTGTACGGCCCTCTTCCGAAGACCTCTACCGGCAACCGCTGGATTGTGACGGCTGTTGACCATCTTACACGGTACGCCGAGACAGCGTGTCTGCAATCTGCCACAGCCACCGAAGTGGCCGATTTCTTTTTACGCAGCATCTTTCTGCGCCATGGCGCTCCCCGCGTTCTGCTCAGCGACCGTGGTAAAGTCTTTCTCGCGTCTGTTCTTGCCGAAGTTCTCCGAGCCACGGACACAGTTCATAAGGCCACATCGAGCTACCACCCGCAGACCAACGGCTTAACGGAGCGCTTTCACCGTACGCTCTCAGACATGCTTGCGATGTATATCAGTCCAGACCAAACAAACTGGGACGCAATCCTGCCGTTCGTAACATTTGCCTACAGCACGGCCACACAACGTACTACAGGATTCTCTCCTTTCTTCCTCGTCTATGGCCGTTCACCAACTTTCGTTCTGGATGTCTCGTTCCTTTCGCCACCTGTACACTCAGTAGCTCCTTTCCCCGAACAATTTTTGTCTCGCCTTGCAGACTGCCGTCATCGCGCACGCATCAACACCGGCATCAACACCGGCATCTCCCAAGAAGTACGGAAGTCCCGCTACGATTCCACTCACCGTGCAGTCAGTTTTTCCCCTGGAGATGAAGTTCTTCTTTGGACACCCGTGCGCGTTCCGGGCTTGTGTGAAAAACTGACAAGTCGTTTTATTGGCCCGTACGTTGTCACTGAAGAGACATCGCCAGTGAATTACCGCGTTTCGCCTCTGAGGATTCCAGCTGACCACCGTTGCCGTGGGACAGAGATCGTCCACGTCTCTCGCTTAAAGCCGTATATTCGGCGCATCCCGTGATGCTTTCGAGCGGCCAGGCGGCGGCTTCCACCACCGGGGGAATTAGTGTGAGCGCAACGAACGGTCGCCTTTTCTTCATCTGTACATATCATCATTACTTGTGCATCTTCCTCATCTGTACATATCATCATCAACTTCCCGGTTCGTTTTTGCCCGCTGTAGCTCGCGCTCGGCTGGAATAAAAGCGGTACCTCACAATATATATATATATATATATGGGTTGCCGGTGAACGCTTCTCCAACGCGAGCAGTCGGTATTTCTCAATCAAGAAACTCGCTAGGAGACGCTGCCTGCGCCAACGTTGTCTCTCGCGGGCGAGCGCGTGCCGGGAGCCACGCGCTCGCCCTCGGCGCGTGCGCGCCTCCCGGCAGGCACGCGCCGGTGGCTACCTACTACTACTACTACTCATACATCGGGGACGCACGACCCACGCCTTAAGGAGCTTCGCCCCTAAAAGCAATTTTCCCATGCCTTCCGTCATCCTCCACCAGCCTGAGTATTGGCTTAACAGCCAATCCTGGCATGCTCGACAATGTGAGGTTCGTGAGCCCAGGCACTAGGAAGAAAGGGGCCGAGGCGCAGACATCTTATGGCTAGGCGGCAGTGGCGGACTGTTTTACGCTGCCCCGACTGGACGGGCGGCCTCGCTCCCCAGTATGATGATGGTGGAGACGGCACGTGTTGAGACTGGTGTGACTCCAGACGTATGGTAGGAGTACCTCTCGAGAGCCACGACTCCGGTTGTGTACTCGGCCGTGACGATGTCGACAGCATCTCGACTCCAGATAAAACTTGCTCTGATTGCCTTTCTTTGTTGTGGGTTTTAACGTCCCAAAACCACTTCTGAATATGAGAGACGCCGTAGTTGAGGGCTCTGGGATAACGTGCGCTGATATCGCACAGCACACGGGCCTCAACATTTTGCCTCCATCGAAATGCAGCCGCAGCAGACGGGATTCCATCCCGCGACCCTCGGATCAGCAGCCGAGTACCATAGCCACCGTGACCCGTGGACGCATGTAGCACAGGGCTTGGGGGATTGCTAATCTACGGGAGAGGCTACTGTCAGAATTCAGAATTATTTTATTTGACGTTAAAGGAAGAAGAAAATGCATGGTAAGTATATACAGAAGCAGGTCCCGTAGTTACAAACTGAAATGGGACCTCCTGGGCGTAATAACATGGTGAATAATACCATCAAAATGGCAATATGTGCACTTAATAATGGTGATAGTTAACGTAATACAAGCGAGCATCTAACCTGAAACAGCTTTATCTAAAAGCATGGAACAAGTGAAGGAATATGCCTTAGTCAATGAATAACGCGGACTGGGTGGGAGACAAAACGGAATAAACAGTAATGCAGTATACGCGATAATAAAACTCAAAGTGCAATAGGCAAATAAAGTAAATCATTGATAAAAGATTCAAAGACACGAGAGGACAGCAGGATATGGAAAAAAGTAACGAAAGGAAAAAGAGAAAAAAGGAACACCTAGAGCAATAAAGGACCGGAATAAGACACATTTAGCAGAAAGCGCTTGAGTTTGGATCCGAATCTATGAGCATTTAGTAGTTTTAAAGGAGATGGCAGTGAATTCCATAAAGCAAGTGCTGAAAAATGTAATGATTGCTTGCCTAGTTGGTGCGGACGATGGATAGAATGAAAGTATTGTTTCTAGAAAATCTAGTATTATCCGGTGTTTACCAATGATGCCTTCGGTACTATGGATACACAGGAAGATTGTTGTGCAGTGCCCTATAAAGGATAATGGCGAGACTATATTTTTTATTAATATCAGACACACTTAGAATATTGTTACGGGGGTGACGAGGCAGAGACACTGAACACCATTTACACGGTATATTACAGAAGCAGCGACAACACTGACCGGCCAAGCCCACCACGCGAGCCCAGAGTGTTCTTCCTTCCCCTCGCTTGGTCCATAGCGTCCGCGCGCATCGTCCGATTGGCTAAATACAACATGCGTGTAACATCATCCCCAGGCGGCAGAAGCGACGTCTCGGCGCTCCTAACCGTCAGTAGGATCAGGAGCGTGATAGGGCTTCAATATTGTGACATGCACAATATCCCTGGGTTGCGCAGCAGATTGAGCAGATGGGGCGACAGGGGCGATTTCATAAGTAACGGGAGTGACGGGACGAAGTACTATGTATGGCCCTCTATACCGAGGCAACAGCTTTTCTTCAGACAGGCCGGGGCGACGGGACGGAGATCACAGCAGGACAAGAGCACGTGGCGGTGTCTTCGGTCGTACAAAGGACGCCGATTCTCTTGGGAGGCCAAAAGTCGATCACAGGCTACTTCTCTCGCGTGAGCAGCTCTGGCGATGGCGTCGAGAGCATATTCGCTGGTCGGTGTTGCGGGACCTGGAATGGACGTATCTAGGGGTAAGGCTCGTTCGCAGCCGTACAAAAGAGAAAATGGGGAATATCCGGCGGTGTCATGGCGCGAAGAATTGTATGCGAATGTCAAATACGGTAATGCAAGGTCCCAGTCTTTGTGATCAGAAAAGACATATTTCGCAAGCATGTCCGTAATATATTGTTCGATTCAGACTCCCTGTGAGGCCATTGCTTTGCGGATGGTATGACGTAGTGAGCTTGTGTTTCGTCTGGCAGAACTGCAGAATGTCTGCTATGACTCTTGAAAGAAATATCCGGCCACGGTCTGTAAGTTGCTGTCGCGGTGCGCCGTGTAATAAAATTACGTCATGGAGAAGGAAATCAGCGACGTCTGTGACGCAGCTTGTTGGGAGCGCACGAGTGATTGCGTAGCGCGTGACGTAGCCAGTGGCCACAGCAATCCACCTGTTACCGGATGCAGAGAGGGGGAAAGGGCCAAGCAAGTCTAAGCCGACGCGAAAGAACGGCTCCAAGGGAACGTCCATGGGTTGAAGGTACCCGGCTGGGAGCGTTGATGGTATTTTTACGGCGCTGACATTTCTCACATGCTGCAACGCACTTGCGGACGGAGCGAGTAAGCCCTGGCCAAAAGAAGCGTCGCCGGACCCGGTCATAAGTGAGCGACACACCGAGATGACCGGCCGTTGAAAGGTCATGAAGTTCATGGAGGACGGCCGAGCCAAGATGCTTAGGGATTACAAATTGTAGGGTCGGGCCGTCTGGGTGAACGTTGTGGCGGTACAGGACACCGTCTCGAAGAACAAACAGGCGAAGGGACTTATCAGAAGGAGCTGATTCGAGGCGTTCAGTGATGTCCCGCAAGGATGCATCACGGTGTTGTTCGTCAGCGACATAAAGAAGTTGAGATACAGAGAAAAAGCAAGCGTCGGAATCATTATTCAAGATGGCGGGTGCGTCTTCGACCGGGTAACGAGACAGACAATCTGCGTCTTGGCGTTGGCGTCCCGATTTATAGGTCACGGTATAGACATATTCTTGCAGCCGCAACGCCCAGCAACCAAGGCGGCCAGCAGGGTCCTTGAGCGAAGAAAGCCAACATAGCGCGTGACGGTTTGTGATGACAGAGAAATGCGTGCCATATAGATATGGGCGGAACTTGGAAACTGCCCAAACAAGAGCAAGGCATTCGCGCTCCGTAATTGAATAGTTGCGCTGTGCAGCAGTGAGGAGGCGGCTATAATAGGCGATAAAGCAGCTGTGTCCTTGTTGGCGTTGCGCTAAGACGGCTCCGAGTCCGTATCCGCTGGCATCGGTTCGGACCTCTGTAGGAGCTGAAGGGTCAAAGTGGGCTAATATGGGTGGAGTGGTCAGAAGTCTAATAAGGCGTGAGAAAGCGGCAGCCTGATGGGAACCCCAAGTAAAATGCACGTCTTTCTTCAGAAGTTCCTTGAGTGGCCGGGTCATGACTACGAAATCTAGCACAAAGCGTCTGAAGTACGAGCAGAGGCCAACGAAACTCCGGACGTCTTTGGCAGATTGGGGAACAGGAAAAGTGGTGACTGCACGAATTTTCTCGGGGTCTGGTTGCACACCGGAAGCGTCGACGAGATGGCCTAGAACGTTTATCTGACGGCGACGAAAATTACACTTTGATGAGTTGAAATGGTGCCCGGCCTTGCGAAAGACGTAGAGAATAGCAGCGACACGCTCGAGGTGCGTTTCAAATGTCGAAGAAAATACAAGGACATCGTACAGGTAACAAAGGCACGTTGTCCAGTTGAAACCTTGGAGCAGAGTCCATCATCCGTTCGAACGTGGCTGGAGCATTGCATAAACCGAATGGCATAACCTTGTATTGATAAAGGCCATCAGGGGTGACGAACGCGGTTTTTTCTTGGTCTTTCTCGTCCGCAGATATTTGCCAATAGCCAGATCTCAGGTCTACCGACGAGAAATACTTGGCACCGTGAAGACAATCAAGAGCGTCATGAATGCGTGGTAAGGGGTACACGTCCATTTTCGTGATTCGGTTTAGTGCAGGATAGTCTACGCAAAATCGCCACGTGTTGTCTTTCTTTTTAACAAGTACGACGGACGCATCGTCCGAGAGGCTAAATAGAACGTGCGTGTAACAATATTATGAGAATGCATTAACTGATTCGCGTTAACACATCGAGATAACAGTGTTATTAGACGAATGGCTCGGTTTTGAATGGCCTGTAATGGCGTCAAGTGACTGTTGTATATATTACCGCATGATTCGATGTTGTAGTTAAGATGAGAATGAACCAAAGCGTAATAAAGTAATAAAGCGATATGAGAGTAGAAAAGGAGGACGGCACTCGAGCTTTGATAAGAACGCGCAATTTTCCCTGAAATGCGGAGCATCTCTTGCTCGCGGGTATGTCACGCGTCCGGCGTCCGCACTCACACTACGCATGCGCGACTGTCCACTCCCTTCCCTCTCTCCAACAGCTGCTGCAACAAATAAAGCGGGTAGAGAGAGCGCGCGCGCTTCGCTCCAGTAGTATCTCCTCCTTCTCCGATGAAAGAAATTGGTGGTGTTGTGTGATGGAAGCAACAGTTCCGTCAACGAGTGGGTAGACGCAAGTACGCATCAGCATCAACCCACGCTCTGACAACGGTCACGCGATGCGTGGTAACAAACCAAGTTAACAACGTAATAACACGGAAGGTTCACCGCAATGTTCACCGCAAAAGTGACGCCGAAAACACTGCAAACCTGTAAACACCGCCGTTAAATGCACCGTTGAGACTCGCAGCGATGCTCCGCATCACCCCATGGTCCCCTTCGGGGAGATGGTGTAATTGTTTTACATTAGACACATGAAGATGAAATTTAAGGTGCCAATCAAGTTCCACTCCTAAAAATGTACAATGATCAGCTGGAGAGATAATGTGATTGCTGATTGAAATGACTTGAAATTCACCTAGTCGGTTGTACCTATGTGCAGTGAAGTGCGATAGCCATCTGTTGAATTGTTCATTGTGATTTCATGTGTGAACCACTCTAGATATATATTAAGTTTTGTAAGGTGCTTGCGAAGCCCTTTCACTTGGCTCCAAGAACGCAGTGGGAACCCAATTAGACTCAAGTTGCAACCGCATGGTGCACCGCTATGTTTCGGTGTCCAGCAACTGGTGACGCTCCATCTGTACGCACTAAACTAACGCGCGCATACACAAGCGTTATTCGTTGAACCAGCAAATGCATGGGGGGCTCGTATACACGCACTAAAGAAACACAAACACGCACACACATTTGCGACGGAAGCACGTAAAAATCATTTTTAAAACTCTCATGGGGAGGTTCTTACCACGTGGTCTGAAACACTATGAGGAGTATAATGACTTCATGGCGTTTTCATACTCCACCACTTCACGACAGAAGATAACGTTTTGACTCTACTCTGACGGAGTAAATGATAACGGAATCGTAGTTTTGTTGGCTGATGCGCTGGTGAAAGCTCCCATCTGGGCTGATTTTTGTTTTGCAGTGTGTATACAGTGGAACGCCTTTGCAAGGTAGGGTCAGGGCCGTGGCTCCCGATCTTCAAGCAAGTTGAAGTCGTCAAAGACAATACCGGGCAAGAGAGCCATCAAACGAACGATATTTACTGGTGCGAAGACGAACGGGGCTTTCTGAGAAGCTGCTGCCACGTTACAGTGGCCCCTACCGTGTCGTTCTTCAGGTGACGGGCGTCACGTATGAGGTCGTCCCAGCCGATTCTCCCACGTCATCGTTTGCTTCGAGCGACATAGTTCACGTGGCTCGGCTGAAGCCTTATCAGCCTCCCTCAACCGCACATGTATAGGTTTAGCACCGAGACGCTACTTGCGCCGCCGGGGGTTATATGATACCAACCACCCATCTCAGCGCAGCGGAATGAAGAGGACGTCACGGTCGTTGATCTTGTACCACCGCCATTTTGTCAGAACATCGTGCTCACTCGGTGTTGTCTAAATAGCGGTGTAGTTAAGCCATTCCTAACATTATGCTGTATGATCAGCCCAATTGTTATGTTCGGAACGTAGTACGGCCCCCAAGTTGGTTCTGCAGAATCATGCTAACCACAATTTCTGGAGATGCCCATAGAAGGTATCAGGCTTGTTAAATTGGCAATCAGTGGCATCCTGTAAACCGTATTCTCAATTGCAAAGGGACTGCCTACCGCTCGGAATTATTTTTTCAGTTGTGCTGAAAATTACACCATTCCTTACATTGACAGAAATAAGCATGCTTTCATCCCAAAAAGAAGGCATAACATATTTAACTTGGAAATGAAATTATTGTCATAAAATGACCGGTGGCAACACCCACGTCAATGGTTATCAAACTGCTAGTGCGAAGAAAAACAAACAAATACCCACAAAGGTTGGGTTATCTTGCTCGAGGGCAAAAATTTACTTCTTAACATTGCAGTTGACCTGCATCTGGTCGTGTTCCTTTGTAGGAAGAAGAGGACCCGTGGCCGTAGCTCTAGAACACGTCTTTTACCCATTCACTTTCGTCTACATCTACACGTCTTTTACTCATTTCTAAGGCTATTCCCGCTCTCTCACTTCTTCCTCTAGCGCTCACTTCCCTCAAGCTCATGCCCCACACCTTTATTTTTAACATCCTGCGGCGGGAACGAAACAACGATGAAGGTAGCAGTGGGTGTCGCGTTGCTGACGGCGAAAGAAAGTGTATTTAGCCGCTTGTATATGTTACAGTTCTTTTGCGAATAACAAGAAAACACCATGCAGATGAGTTTAACTATACCATAAACGATGACCCGGTAACAGTGGTTTCGCAGCACAAGTACCTCGGACTAACAATAACGGCTGACCTTAGATGGGATTGCCATGTCAATAATGTTAGTTCAACTGCACTTAAGCGGCTCTTTTTTCTTAAGCGACGCCTTCGTCAAGCACCCCCGTGAGACTAAATTATTAGCTTATAATACACTCATTAGGTCAGTATTAGAATATGCTACTCCAGCTTGGTTTTCATCGAAAATAAATTAATTACCATTTTAGAGGTAGTGCAAAGGAAATCAATTAGATTCATCTTCAATAAATATCAGCTTACAGACTCTCCAAGTGCATTGATCAATTCGGCCGGATTACTCACAATTGAAAACCGCGCTACGCTGGCCCGATTGAAATTGCTTCATCAATTAATTCATAACAAACTAAATGTTAACAATTCTAAATACATCTCTACTGCAGACACCAGAATAACTAGACTAAAGCATTCATACACCCTAAATGAATACCGCTTTCAGACTAATTGTTTTAAATACTCTTTCTTCCCGCTAGCCATAAGACAGTGGAACAACTTGCCTCCCACTATTACCAATACGTATTCCGTAACCATCTTTCAATCACTACTTGAGAAGTACTTACATGACACACAAACATAAAACTACAAATATTTTTGCACCATTCCTTACTGTTGTACCTTAAGCTTAGTACTTTCAGCGCTACCAACATGCCACTAACCACCATTGCAACAAACGCCTTTTTAGCACCTTTTGAAATGTGTGCTTTTTTGTGCCTTTTGTAATGTATGCCTTTTTTTACCTTTGTATACTTATAAGTTGTGTCCTTCCTGCAATAATCCCTAATGGCATTGGCAGTATGTACTAAATAAATAAATAAATAAATAAATAAATAAATAAATAAATGCCCTGTATTGAGTGGTTCACCACTCGTTGCAAGACGCACGGAGCCGGTCACATTAAAACCATAATGTCCAAGGTGATCTAGTCACTCTGCCAACACTCCACTACGTCTACAAAATATTCTTCTCTGAAAATGCCGTCGTCCGGAATGCGCGGTGGAGCTTTGTCAAGAAAACAGCGTGCAGACTTGCCCGGCATTAGTTACATGCTTTCTATCACCCGTTTCCAATTCTTCACTCGTCGTATCCAAGCACGACACGTGAGGTAGATGTCAGCAGACTTCGAAGCCTTTGCAAGGTGGGTACGAAAGGAGCGGCAGATGCGGCAGCCTGGCACCACACGAACAAGGATGATAGCCGCATTCCACGACGACCCATAAATACCCTGACAAGCAAGAACAGTCAGTGGACCATATAACCTGCGACTCTACCATGGCACGTAACGACATCAGTTCGTGCACGAATGCTGCGCCTATCGTCACACCCGCGTCTGACATGGAGACGACAGAGCCAATATAGCCGCGCTCTTCTTCGTACAAGTGTGGCGCCGGTCCAAACTAGCCCAAACTAGCCCAAATAGACTAGCCCAAAGCCCGATTGTTGTGCAACAGCACAACAATCGTTACCGCCGAATGCAGGACCGTCATTTCCGTCGATAAGAAGCGAACGAGCTTGCGCAGAGTACACTGAAGCATCAAATGCGAAAAATGTAAACCTGTCGCCCAATTTTTTCGAGAACCCCAAGCGAAGGCCTGCACCTATCATTTATATTTTTTTTGCGATTCCTCACAAGCCGCTGCAGAGACTGCCATGCCGATTTCTACTGTGCGGCCTACTGCTTTTGGCCCAGCTCTACCGAGTGCGACTACGGCCTCAAAGGAACACACAGAAGCAAAGGCTATGCTACTTCAGGCCGGCCGCACTTATACCCCTCTCACACTGCGCACGTAAACGTCATTGGCAAGAAGCGACAACGAATGTCATTGTGGTTTCACGTTCCTCGTCTGTACAGGGTTTAAAAAATGACATTCGTCAGTGATGACGATGTTTACCCGCCGGATACTAAGATAACAAGGTGTTGCAAATTACGCCTTTTATTTACATATTTTCTCTTCATTGCTACAGACGCAGTAGTGAACATTGGCAGGCTATGTGAAAATGCATCGCAATAAAATAAGGCAGCTTTACTAGGCAAGAAATCCGCGCAAGTATCCCAAGCAAGACTAGCCCAAAGCCCCTTCAATTTTTTCCTTAGTCGGCGGTATCTTGGACCGTGCCTGCATTGCACGACGATCAGTACAAATATACATTAATTGCTCCCCAGGTGCTCGCAACAAAGCGCCGAAACCGGCTGAAACGGCTCAAGCAACAGACACGCGTTTGTAAACATGGTCGACAGGAAGCGTGGAGTAAATTTGGAGCTTACTAGCAAGAATATAGTTGCACAGGCTGCATCAACTATTGTCCTTTACATCAGAAGGTTATCGAAGGGCCACGAGAGCAACTAATAAGAACCGTAACGTTCTGTACACCCGTCGTAAAAATAAGTCGGGACCCGCTAGCGACGACCGCAATCAGATCAAACTGCACCGCTGCGCCCTCTGACGCGCTCAGTTCGAAGGTGGCACGGCGGCGGTGAAGTGTACGCGGCTCGCTACAGTGACAAACCGGCGCCACACACTTCATTAGTTCTCGGCACATTCGTTTTGGTTGAAGCGTACTATGTGATACTGAACTACAAACCGTTACCGAAAACGGAAAGGGATTGAGCGGAAAGATTGCTTCCGTTTATTAAATGCGAAGCATTTCTTAGCGAACTTCGGCGACTTTGAGCGTATCTATCTATCTATCTATCTATCTATCTATCTATCTATCTATCTATCTATCTATCTATCTATCTATCTATCTATCTATCTATCTATCTATCTAGCCGCCTACGACTTTGTGCTCTCCTGGCCGTTTCGTTAATGGGATGTATACGAAAATTGGTGTGTCACAACATGACAGCAGGAGGAACATAAATGACAGGTCATAACATGAAAATCACGACGTGCATGTCATGAGCGGCATAATTTACATGCCACGGTCTTAGAGCTCTCCTGGCCGTTTCGTTAATGTAGCTCAAAAGGACAGAAAGTTGAGCGAGTTGGTGAGGATCCATAGTCAAAAGAAGAGGCGTGCAAGACACGGACACAAGGGGAGAAGCGGCGTTCGTGTTGTTCACTTCTCCCCTTGTGTCCGTGTCTTGCACGCCTCTTCTTTTGACTATGGATCGTTTATGCAATGTACACCAAAATTTGTGTGGCACAGCATGACTGCATGACGAACATAACTGACAGGTCATTACATGAAAATCATGACATGCATGTTCAGTTCAGTTCAGTTTATTAACCTTAAGGGTCTCCCGAGGGAGACATTACATAAGGGGTGGGTTAACAAAAACTTTTACATGATTTATACATTAAATAGTTTCATATTGATTTTTTATACGTTGTTGGAACAAGGACGGGCAGGTGATGGCGGCAATGTCAGCAGGAAGGCCGTTCCAGTCTTTGGCAGTGCGTGGGATGAATGAGGCAGAGAAGTGAGCAGTTCGGGCACGTAGGCGTGCGACTTGTTGCGGATGACAGGTGCGGTGAGAAATGCGTGCAGCGGGAACGATGTATGGAGCTTGATTAAGGGTACTGTAAAAGAACTTGTGAAAAAGAGCAAGACTGGAAGTGCGTCGACGATCAGAAAGCTGCATGCGGTAAGCCGGATTCTGCCTTAAGTGCTGAAATGCTGATATTATATGAGTAGCTTGAGTGAATGAACCTAGTAGCGCGATTCTGCACCGCCTCAAGAGAATCGATGAGATATGATTGATGTGGGTTCCAGATGGCTGATGCATACTCCAGTTTTGGTCTTACGAGTGACTGATAGGCGAGCAACTTCACATTTCGAGGGGCCTGACGAAGATTACGTCTAAGAAAACCTAGGGCTCGGTTCGCTGATGATATGATATTAGAAATATGAGTATGCCAGGTCAGATCGTTGCAAAGAGTGATTCCTAGATATTTATAAGTACGTACATTCTCGAGAGGCGTGCTTTTAATTCTGTAAGAAGATTCTATGGGATTAGCACTGCGAGAAAATGATATAACTTTACATTTGTTTGCATTTAAGGTCATTAGCCAATCATCACACCAAGCAGCTATGTTGTCTAGATCTTTTTGGAGAGCAACTTGATTGTGGGTGTTATATATAGTGCGATAAATGACACAGTCATCCGCGAACATTCTAATTTTACAGGAGACATATGAAGGTAGGTCATTAATATATATAAGAATAGCAAAGGGCCGAGGACCGATCCTTGCGGAACGCCAGATGTTACTAGTACTGAGTTAGATAAGTGATTATTTATAATTACGGATTGGGAGCGGTTACTAAGAAATTCACTAATCCACCTCAAGACATCCGCATGCAAGTTAAGTTTTCCTAGCTTTAATAATAGGCGCTGGTGGGGAACCTTATCAAAGGCCTTGCAGAACTCCAGGAAGATTACGTCCCTCTGTGTATTAATATCAAGATTGGTATGAATGTCGTGTAGAAAAATGGCAAGCTGTGTTTCACAAGAGAATCCTCTGCGGAATCCATGCTGAGCGGGATGAAAAAAGTCGTTCGAGTCAAGAAAGTTTATGACAAGAGAGTAGATGACATGTTCCATGATTTTGCAAGGTCTTCAGTCTTCAATCAAGGATGGAAGGCCCCATCGTCATCAACGGCATTGGACCTGGCGGATATAAAGCACGCACAACCCTCGCTGCAGCTTTGTGGGCCCGGTGACTGTGCCTCTGCGCAGTGCGCTAAACCTTTCGCTCTAGCCATGCAGGTTGGTGGACCGTACCCTTTGTTTGCTAAGAAAACTAGTAACTACTTTCTGGTACAGTTGCCGAGCCCACATTGCTGTGTTACCGTTGCTGTCGAGTGCGTTCATGTAATTTGTGATTTGCTGATTTTGGCCGGCGACGTGGAAACAAATCCCAGTCCCGGTCCTAATGTTTCTGAAAGCTTACTAACCGAAATGAAAAAACTAACAACGGGTCAGAACCAGCTAATTACCGAAATTCAGGGCCTAAAATTCCAGCTTATGACTACAGAAAAAAATATAACGGACTTGTGTAAACGAATGAGCGACCTTGAAAGCCATTACCAGGCGCTTGCGCGGATCAGAGGCGAAATGGTGTCGGTGCGCGCTGCTACTGAAGAAGCTGCTAACCGTATCTCTGAGCTGGAGGCACGTATCGAGGATGCCGACAATCGATCACGACGGGACAATTTAATTTTTTATGGCATTCCCGAGCCTTCCAGCCGTGAAACCACTGCCGACGCAGAGAGGCTCATTGTTTATCTGTGCCGCGAGAATTTAGAAGTCAACATCGACCCTAAAGAAATTGAACGAGCACATCGCGTCGGTCGTCATTCCCCCAACCGCTGTCGTCCACTTATAGCTAAATTTTCGTCCCACAAAACGAAAACAAACATCCTTTCGAGAGGGCGTATGCTTAAGAACACCAGTTATAGTATTGGGGAAGATTTCTCGCAGGAAGTTCGTATTTCACGAAAGCATCTTCTGGCGTTTGCGAAAAGCAAAGGCGTTCCATATTCGCTCCGTTTCAAAACCTTATTCATCGGGCCTAAGGAATATGTTTTTGATGCGGTTTCTAACAGTGTGTCACTTTCTATAGTCTATGCCAACGTGCGCAGCTTTCTTCCGAAGCGTGACCTGGTATCAAGCACAGTTTTATCAACAGGTAGCGATATACTGCTACTGACTGAAACGTGGCTAAGTAGTGACGTCACTGATGGCGAAGTCTTAAGCGACTTGCACAATTTCTGCCTTTATCGAAAAGACCGTGCAGGAGCCCGCGGTGGTGGCGTACTAATAGCACTACACGAGCGTCTACCATGCTCACCAATAAGCATTCCATCAAGCCTGGAGGTACTATGGGTACTAATCCATACCTCTCCTAAAAAAGTCCTACTCGGTGTTTGCTACAGGCCCCCTGGTGCCACTTCTGAATTCTGACATGAGGGGCATGATTTGCATGCCAAGGTCTTGATGCTGTCCTGGCCGTTTCGTTAATGGGATGTATACGAAAATTGGTATGGCACATGACTGCATGGCGAACTTAAATAACAGTTCCGAACATGAAAATTATGACGTGCATGTCATTAGCGGCATGCTTCTCATGCCACAGTCTTGGTTCTCTTGTGGCCGTTTCGTTAACTTCATATGTACGAAAATCGGTACGGCGAGACAACAATGCAGATCCATTTTAATTTCCTGATGCGTTTTAATTTTCGTGATTCCCACTGCAAGTGGGATCTGCCATTTTTTAACATAATATACAAGAGGCGCGCAGATCACCTCGCACATGCAACAAAATAGGCGAATGCACGAGAAAAAAAAACGAACACCCGCAGCAATTGTCATCAGTTGGCTATGAAAGAACAAAAAAGGAAAGCATCTTAGGCTGAATGCGAGCTAAAAATAGCATCGGCCAAACTTATCACCGGTGCCTGCCTGCATCCGTGTCACGGATTGAAGGAAGAAAGTGACACCTAGCGCAGAACGCTACACGTAATCACTTGGTCGGCTGCAAGCGAGTAAAAAGACATGGCTGCGAGAATGAAAGACTCGCATGCACATTGTGATGCAGTTTTTAGGGGCGGAGCTCCTTATGGCATCACCTGGGCGGTTCTCGGTTGTCGATGCATCCTACGTAGCCGGTAGCGTCTCTCTTAGCATACAATATATGGCGCTGTCCCACATGGATGCATGCAAACAGCAGTTCGGTGACGATACACCAGATGGCGCTGTACGCATTCTGTGTCGTCATCTCTATTTCTCGTCTCGTTTCCGAGAGGGCGCTGTCCCATAGACATGCGTACAATATGGCGGTTGGGTGAAGGTACGCTAGGTGGCGTTGGCGGTGCAGCTGCTCGACATGTGAAGAGCACCTCTGGGTATCTGGAACGGTAAGCGGGCAGAGAACTATGTTGGGTGTGGTTTACATGTGGACTGGAAATAACTGAAAAGAGAAAAATCAGGAGTTAGTGAATTGCATAAGCAAGGATATTCAAAACTTTGGTAACGCGGCCGAAATAATCCTCATAAGAGATATGACTGCTCATGTGCATGACCTCGACGGATATACAGATTATAACGGGAAGTTGATGGTAGAGCTCTGCGAACAACATAGTCTCGATATAGTTAACATGAGTCCTAAGTGCGATGGGCAGGTAACATGGTAGGTCGGAAGCAGGCAGTCAACAATCGATTACTGCCTCATGACAGAAGGAATTCACGACAAGTTGAGACAAATGAGCATAGATGAAGAAGGGAGTAGCAGCTTGGGAAGTGACCATAAACGCATAACCTTGCAAATGGGCTATGTAGATTGTAAAAAGAGCATCGGATTAAAGTCGGGCAGCTCTCTTCTAAGTGAAAAACAAATTAGGAACGTAGTCGCAACAATCGAGGACATAGTGAGCAGAACAAAATGTAAAGTGTGGGATTATAATGAGCTTATTAATCTAATAAGGACTGAAATTACGAAAGAAAAACAAAAGAGGTGCTGAAGGGGAAAGCGAAAGCCAAAACGATGGTGGAACAGGGAAATTCAGGACGCAATTGAGAATCGACGGGAAGCATCTCGAATACATAGGCGGGCAAAAAAGGAGCAGAGGCCACAAGACGAAGTCAAACAAAAATGGGAAACATATCTCGAGAAAAAAGCCCTGGTACAGAGTTTAGTTGAAGCCAAGATTAAAGGCCAAAGTGAACGTTGAATATCGGACATTCGCGAAAAGAAAGACGCATCTAGGCTTTTCTGGAACCACCTGCAATCGCTGGGGAAGAAAACTGTAACTATGCAACGGCATATTGTGGATGAAGAAGGAAATAAATTGCAGGGGTACGACGCATTGACTTATATTCGAAACGCAACAGCCGATTCCTTTAAGAAGCATGACGAGACTCCTTTTACGACGTGTAACAGTAGCAAGGGAGACCAAGTGGAAGAACTAATTCTGGAAAATTCAATTGGAAGAAGGCGGAGGAAATGATTCCCAAACGAACAGCCACAGGATTAGATGGGGTTAGCATTACTGTAATAAATGAGCTCGGAAGAAACAGCAAAGAAGCCCTATTAAAAGCAATTGAAAAAAGCTTAAAGGACAGGCGAATACCGGACAGTTGGCGTCAAAGTAGGATGAACTTCATTTATAAGGGCAAGGGAGAGAAAAATAACATTCGCTCATTACCATTACATTACATCAGTACTCTACAGGTTGGCGATGCAGGCAATTAAATTGAAAATGCAGACATGGACAGAGCTTAATGACACTTTTTGCGAACTCCAAAATGGATTTCGAGTCGACAGGAGATTAGATGATAACCTTTTTGCGCTTACGCACTGTATCGAAATAGCCGGAAAAGAGAACAGACCTTTACATTTGGCAAATTTGGATATTAAAGGTGCGTACGACAATGTGAATCAGAATATTTTATGGGACATAATGAAAGAGGTTGGTATAGGGATGACTGTATAGAGCTCTTAAAGGAAATATACAGTGGAAATACAGTATGTGTGGAATGGGAAGGTATGACGAGTAATGGTAGAATGGAGGCCGTCGACATAGGTAAAGGGTTGAGGCAGGGATGCCCGTTGTCCCCACTATTATTCATGCTTTACATGAGGAGAATGGAGAAAGCATTGGAGATGAGCAATATTGGTTTTAATCTGTCGTACAGACAGGCAGGTATAGTGATAGAACAAAAGCTCCCCGGGTTGTTTTATGCAGACGATATTGTGCTATTCGCAGACAGTCAAACAGATTTGCAGGGTCTGGTTAATATATGTGGTCGGGAAAGTGAAGATTTAGGGCTAAAATTTAGTGTGACAAAATGCGGCTGGATGATATTCAATGACAGCAACGATCAGACCATATCAATACAGGGCGAGGAGATACCCAGAGTACGAGAGTACAAATACCTCGGGATATGGATAAATGATGGGAATAGATGCATGGAAGTACAAGAAAAAGCTATGATAGTTAAAGGAAAGAGGAACTCCACAATAATGAAGCATAGAGCGCTGTGGGGTTATAACAGGTACGAGGTAATTCGAGGTTTGTGGAAAGGTGTAATGGTGCCAGCACTTACATTCGGAAACTCAGTGGTGTGCATGAGGTCAGAGGTACAATCAGGGCTGGACGTGAATCAGAGGACGGTCGGACGTCTCGCACTGGGAGCCCATGGGAAGACCACAAATGAGGCTGTTAAGGGGGATGTGGGATGGTCTGACTTTGAGGGAAGGGAAGCTCGGAGTAAAATTAGGTACGAACAGAGGTTAAGGAATATGAAAGAAAGTAGATGGGCAGCGAAAGTATTCAGGTATTTGTATAGGAATAACGTTGATTCACAATGGAGGAAGAGAACTAGGAAGCTTACCAGTAAGTATACATCCAGTAACGAAACGGATGGGACGAAAAAGAGCGTTAAGAGCATGGTCAGAGCGGCGGAGAACTCGGATTGGATAGCAAGAATGGAGAAGAAAGCGGCATTGCACAACTACCGAAAAGGGAAGGACGAAATCAAGAGTCAAAAATTTTGCGATAATTCAAAGGGAAGCTCTTTACTGTTTGAGGCAAGGTCCGGTTGCCTGAGAACCCGAAGTTACAGAGCGAAATTCAATAAAGAAGGGGACACATGTACGTGCTGTGGAAAAGCTAGGGAAACGACAGATCATATTTTAATTGAATGTACAGATGTCCAGCCAGGTGTAGCTGTGGACACTACCCTACAGGAGGCCATGGGTTTCAGGAGTAACAGGGGAAAGCTGAACATGCCGGCGATAGAGATAAGTAAAAGGCGCTTAGAGCATTGGTGGCGCAAAATAATGGAGCAAACAAAAGCGCAAGGTAGTTCGGGTAAGATTGTTTCATCACAGAGGAACGATAATAGATAAAATAAATAGACGAGGAGAAAAATTACTTGTGAAAATATGTGTGATTCGGGAAAAGAAATGTTTGTAGAGGAAACAGAAATAAAGCTAGAGCTTGGTGGCCCGGCTACCGCCCCGTTATAAAGGGGACGCTCCTAATATCCAGTCATCCTAATATCCATCCATCTCTCCGATTGGCTGCTGCGCGGGCTGTGCCTGGGTGCGCGGTGAACGAGTGCCTCTGTCTCCTAGATCGTCGCCGTACGTGTCGGATCGTTGGTGGGGCATGGACGAAGCGGAGCGGCGGGTGCGGAGGGCCGCGGCGGCTCGCGCTCGTCGCATGAATCCAAGATCGCGGTTGAGCAGATCGTCCACAAACTCTGAAGCTGCTGCCGCTTTATCGCACTGGTGGCCACGTTCGTCCTGAACGTCATGGTCTTCTCTGACACGATCTACGATGAACCTCCGGAGCTTCGCCCACTCATAATCATTCACTCCGTGGATATGCTGTGAATTTTTTTTCTGATTGCGGTCGTCGCTCGGGTGTCCCGACTTATTTTGACGACGGTTGTGCATTTCGCTTTTTCTCAATAATTTTGCATTTTATTTCCAAACCCTTGTCTTCGAGATTACGCGTGTCGCGACTGTGCGAGTTCGGCGAACGCATTCAGGGGGAGAATGCTTTTAGATGTGAAGGTCATTCGCCATGCCCGTGTAGCAGCAACAAAAATGACATTAGCACATGCTCACATTCGCTACGAATGTCATTACACGTGCCGTGTGACATGGGTATTAGGCGGCACGTGGGTACCGACGACTCCTGGTTCGCATGACGAGAGGCAACCGCAGTCATCGCGCGGTCATCCGTACCGACGCTGCAAAGGCTTTCTAATGTCCCAAGGGCTATCTGTCACACGTTGTCGGAATACGCCAAGTGAAGTAATGGAAACGGCGTAGTTGTAAACACGCTACTACGACTGGTCAGATGCCACTCTGTTTTCCTGATCAAGCTGGACGGGATTTCAATCGGATTAGAATAGCAGACGTGTGTGCTGTGCACTAGCGTGAGTGTCATGTAGGTGGTACCATGAGTTATCTACCATTCCGTCGCCACTCTGCCGACGACGTTCTTGGTTAGTCCACGTTCAACATACACCCACTCATGATCTTTGCATAGAGACGTTCATCCTATTCGGAACATTAGGCTGAATGCAAAGCAATTCGTTATATGCAATTTCTTCACTGATTGTTTCGCAAGACACTCATCCCTAGAATGCATGGGACCTGCAAGATTTTAAATGCGAAGCATTTCCTGGGGAACTTCAGCACCTTTGACGCTATCTATCTATCTATCTATCTATCTATCTATCTATCTATCTATCTATCTATCTATCTATCTATCTATCTATCTATCCATGTGGCTGCCTATGACTCGGCCCTTCCCTGGTCACCCTTACTTGGTATGCGCCACAATTTGCTTGGTAAGATAACGATGTATGTCGAACAGCAATAATTGAACTTCACGTCGCTAACATATACCAGGCATGCAAGTCACGATTAACGACACCGTGAGCTGTGGCTCATACGTATATTGCTCGACCCGGTGTACGAGGACTTGCGTCACAGGTGATTTACCAATGCAGCCTCTGTAAACGAAGCACCAACTACAGTAGGCATTGAAAACTTATATCATGACACACTTTACGTATGTTAAAGAGAAAGACGCACCGTTTCTTGTAGCTTGATACTGAAATGTACACGTAACAAGCAGATACACAGGCACAGCAGGCTGTAACGACCGAAGGCAATATACTACGTCTTTGGCGGGTATAACGTGGATTTTCTTCCAAAATGCAGACATATGAGTACTTACGTGAGCGCCAAAGTTAGGTCGTATCACAACCTACTTCTTTGTCACCCTGGCGCTGCCGACGTAACCTTAAAAGCCATGTTCCAGGTATAACCACACAGTTTACTCGAGGGCCTTGATCCTGCACTCGGGTAAACGAGAAACAGGTCAGCACAGGCCACTTTCTGTCTCACTGCTTGGCACGACATCGATCACCACAGTGCGTGGGATCTGAAGGGTTTCTTAGCTACTTCTCAGAAAATTTAATTTATTTCTTGCTCTCCTTCGTTTGCTCAAAATGTAATGTGGCGCTGACATTTTCAGTCCGTATTAACCGAATACCTACTCTAATTCTACTCCTGGCGCTCTATTCTAGTCCTATTCCCCGTAGTGGGTAAGCGCCATCATGAATGGCTCAGCTTGATCATAACTCCCAGCTTCATTAACCAACCCCAGCAGTGGGTAGACTGCATTAACCGAGCAAAAACAGCTGCGAAATTCGTTCGTAGGTAAGGGTTCTAGAGACATATTTCTGACCATGAGTGACGCGAACGAAGCCGCCGTCGCTAGTCCGAGTTCGCCGCATTCGCCCGAAGGCGGCCACTCCGAGAAGTCACACAAGAAGCATGGCAAGAGGCATTCCAAGTCTTCTGCTGCAGTTCAGGACAAGGCCAAGTGAGTCACACAAGCCTAAGCCTAGCTAGGGATCGTGGAGGAGAGCATATTTTGTTTTCGGTAGATGTTTTCAGGTTTCTCGTGTGTGTCGCAATTCCGTTATCCTTGCCGGCGACCGCGCATAACACATTGATGAGATTTCTCATGCCGCTTGTCGTTTTGCGAAAGAGCAACGCAATCCGCCTCTCTGTGGCGATGGTGGTTGTCCGGCGCTTAACACGTCCGCACGAAATAGGAAGGCGGCTGTAATTCCTCGTCGAAGTGGGGGCCTGCGAGGAGGCCTTGCTTCAGGTGTGCGGATGGCATACCGTTTGCTACGATACCCAAGAGAACGGTGCACTGCTGACAACGGGTCTTGTGAACGTGTCCTTTACTCGACATACATAATGTTTGTATACTTGCCACTCTATGATTGGCCCATGTCAATCGCTGCGTGAACGCCTGGTTCGTTTACCGACACATGTACACTACACAAACAGTGGCCACATCTACGCAATACTCTGGCACTTGGTGTAGGCTACCAGGTGGCAGCGATAACGCTGCGTACCTCTCGTGGTTGTCTATGCAATATACAATGCTCTACATGCAAACATGCGCATCTGCAGCAAAGCTGTTTGATGAGAATGTTGCTGCAGATGCACGGGGATGACGCATACATAAACACCATGTGTATTCATTCATTTCTGACACTCTCTCCATTGCCCCGCCACGGTAGTCTAGTGGCTACGTTACTCGGCTCCTGTTCCGAGGGTCACGGGATCGAATCCCCGCCGCGGCGGCTGCATTTAGATGGAGGCGAAATGTTGAGGCACGTGTGCTGTGCGATGTCAGTGCACGTTAAAGAACCCCAGGTGCTCAATTTCCGGAGACCTCCACTACGGCGTCTCTCATGATCAGAGCTTCTGGGTTAAACGCCACAAATCAACACTCCCTCCATTCGTGCGTGGGAAATTTCTGTCAGCACATTATAAGGCAGCGTGGTGTACAGAGATGAATAATCATATATACAGAATGGCTTAAGTAATACGGTTGAGATGATTTCATTCGAAATATCGCAAATGGCTCTTCGCCGAATAAAAAAAAAATACATCATATAATCCTGCAAGACAAAACACGCGGCTCAGACTTGGAGACCCAAGGACACCTCCTAGCTCGCATGTTGCGTGTTCGGAAATGCGCACAAAAACACTCGGGGCACCGACGGCACGAAAACTGGAAATAAAGCAGTGCTCTTCAAGCCTTATTGTTCACGTCCCCTTTCGCGTGACAAGTACGATATGCCGAGTTCTTATTCTACTTTTATTCTACTTTCAACTGAACGCTTTGCTTTCACATGAATGCACGTGTTACTGCTTACAAGGAAACTTGTTCGCAGTGCAAACCTGATCGCTCTTGCTCTTTATGTTGCTGCCCTGTCTAGTCATTCCCTTGCACCATAACTGTACTTCTGCATACAGTCCTTAAGCAATGCACGATGCATTACCGCATTGTACAAAAGTAGGAGTGCCATGAATGATCGCTGTCTAAGCTGACACCCGAGGATGGGTGACTTATGTGCGCGATCCTGTGAATTGACTCGCCACTCATGTTGTTTGGTAAAAACAGACCCAACGCCGAAGAAAACGAGCATGTGTTCATCGACGATGAGCGGACACTGTAACTCTGACGCGTGTATGCGTGTTGTCGGCATGTGCCTCTCTGTGGCTTGATTAAAGTAGAATATATGATCAAGTCAAGTTGACCATTGGTCAAATCACAAGAGCACTACTTTGCTACTTTGCTATGACTGCATTTAAAGGATGGCGTTCTTTCTATTTATTTCTTGCGAGCAACGCCCCCGTACAAGCACAGGGACATAAATTTGTTCATTGTTGACCAATGGCATTCGCGAATGCCGCGCTGCGAGAATATTTATTCAGAGACGGTCCTCCGTCGCTGGCTTCTCTGGGAGATGACGGTATGCCCAGTGCGCCATCAGATACACCTTGGTGCGAGGCGTCATGTTAGGAGGTGAAACCGTAGCATTTGCAAGGCTATGTAGAAAAGCACGAAGACTGCCGCAAGCATGTCCTCTTAACAAGTTCTTTTGTTTTCATTTGTGCAAAATGTCGATTTCCTAGATATTCACCGAATGGATGCCCCAGACGCTAAAAACCTAATGATTGCTGTAATAATTAGCGCCAGCATGTGGTATATCCTGATGGCTTTTTATGGGGTATTGTTAACGATGAAATAGCAACGAGTGCTTACCTGTGGTATATCTATTGGAAGATATGTGTTGTGAATTCGGCGAAGCCCCCTTACACTGGCCACACCATTGAATAACTTATTCCACAGCGTAGTTTGACTAACCTGAAATCAATCAAACGCAGTAATCCTGTATTGAAAGCATGCGTCACCCACTATTTTTTTTTTATTTATTTATTTCAAATACCCTCAGGGTACATATGTACATTGAAGAGGGGAGGGGCAAAAAGAAAGAAAGTTAACAGATAATAACTACTTGGTTACAGATACATAATATAGAACAAAATAATATATCACGATGACACTTACAATTTCAGTTGCAAGAACAAAGGCAAAAAAAAGAGATATAATGGTAAAACATAATGTGCAAAAAAGTAAACATTCGTAAGACGAAATTAAAAAAAAAAAACATAGCAAAAGCATACACAACAATCAAAGGTGTAAAATAAACACTGCGCGACGTTAACTTGAAATGAAACTCTGAAGTGCGATTTTGAAGTTATTGGTGTTAGTTATGCTTGTGAGTGATCCAGGTAGATTGTTCCAATCTCTCGTCGTTTTGGGGAGAAATGAATGTGAAAAACCGACGGTGTTGCAGTGTGGAATGTCTACTTTTTGGCGATGGTCGATGCGAGATGAAATGTACGGCGGCGGCTGAATAAATATAGAATGTAAATATGAGTTGTGGTAGTAGATTTTATGGAAAAGACAGAGTCGAGACAGTTTTCTGCGGCGTGATAGCGGTGGAAGGTGTAGGATGTCTTTCATATTAGTAACACTCGCAGTTCTTTGGTAGTTGTTTAGAATGAAACGGACTGAGCGATTTTGTATTTTTTCTAGTAATTTTATGTGGTTCTCATATCCGGTGTCCCATACTGATGATGCATACTCAAGCTTCGGACGAATGAAAGTTGTGTACAGTAGTAGTTTTAATGATGATGGTGCTTGAGAAAACTTCCGGCGAAGGTATCCTAATGTGCCAGTGGCCTTGGTGGCTATGTGATCAATATGAGTTTTCCATGATAGGTTATTGGTAATATGAACACCCAAGTATTTGTATGATGTTACGCATTCTAGTGGAATGTTATGAAGTGTATAAGTAGGGGGGGTCCCTTCAGTACGGGAAATCCTCATACTTTTACATTTTTTAATGTTTAATTCCATTCGCCATATTTGACACCACTTAGTTATGTTATTAAGATCTTCCTGAATTAGTGAAATGTCTGCGGCATCCGTTACTTTTCTATACAAGACGCAATCGTCTGCAAACAGGCATATTTTCGAGGAGACGTTAGTAGGCAGGTCATTAATATAGATTAGGAATAGTAAGGGACCAAGCACAGATCCTTGCGGGACACCGGAATCAACAGGGACCAATGAGGAGTTAGCGTCGTTAGTGGTTACAAATTGCACACGTGATGTCAGAAAGGCGCGAATCCAGTTTATGACACCTGAGTCGATATTAAGAACGCTTAATTTATGAAGAAGCAGTGCATGGTTCACTTTGTCGAATGCTTTAGAAAAGTCAAGAAATATACAATCTGTTAAAAAACCGTGGTCTAGATTAGCATGCAGGAAATTAGTGAAGGCGATGAGTTGAGTGTCACAGGAAAAGTTTTTGCGAAATCCATGCTGCATAACTGTGAAGAAGTTGTTGTTTTCAAGAAAATTTACCAGATGTGTGTAAATTATGTGTTCCATAACTTTGCAAGGTACTGATGTAAGAGAAATCGGTCTATAATTCTGTGGGTCATGGGATGGTCCTGATTTGTGAATAGGGATTACTCTACCAGTTTTCCAGTCGTACGGTAAGGTGCTAAAGTTGTATGATTGCGAGTAAATGTGTTCTAGTATGATTGAGCAGTATTCGGTGGTGTTTTTTAAAAATATAGTATTGATTTCGTCTACCCCACATGAAGCTTTAGATTTTAATTTTTGAATGATGGCTTTGATACCGGTGGAGCTGAAAACAATGGGATCCATTAAGTGGTAGTCAGTAGGCCTTATCTCAGGCATCGTACCGGGAAGGCTAGGAGATGAGAATGATAAGGCGAAAGTCTCGTTAAGTAGAGTAGAACATAAATGGTCCGGTACAGGGTCCCCAGAATCTGTTAGCAGTGCTATCCCAGTTTTATTAGAATTTCCCCGGATAGTCTCCCAAAAGCGTTTTGGGTTAGCCTTTAGTAAGTTTGGGAGTGTGCAATTAAGAAAAGAGAATTTGGCTGATTTTAGGGCTCTGAGATATGAGCTTGCAGCGGTTTTGTATGCTAGCCAATGAGCCAATATCCCAGCTTAAAACCTACTCTCATTCGCTACACCTGCATGCACTGCCTTTGTAGCTCCTCATTCGTGTTTTAAGAACAGGGGTCAATTGCAGTGCCATTGAATCGCCGGATTCGAAGCCTGGAACGTCTGATGTGGAAAAGGCGGCCAGCGGTGCCAGTCCGTCGGAAAAGGTGTCGCCGGCTTCCGCGGACAAGAATGCAGCTGCTTCGAAGGGCGCAGGCCAAGGAACGGTAAGTTTCAGGCGATGATGTGCGGTGATCACGGGACATTCGCTGGGCAGGTCAAAAACATATCAGAAGTCTTTACAACGAAGATGTCTCTTGCTACGCTGCGACAAATTGTCCTTGTCTCGCCAGTATTGTAATATGGGCCCACGATCTAGCAGTGCAGCCAGGCACTGTGTGTGTAGAGTTGCCGGTTGGCCACGTGCGTTTTTCTGTAACGATTACGCTCGCGTGGGCCGCGTCCCTCAATGCTACTGCCTTCACAGCTATGCAGTTACGAGTGTGCACAGCGCGCTCGTAACCGCATAGCTGCGTCCGGAATTGTCCCACATGCACGCTGTGGGACAATTCCGGACACTCAGTTACTACTATGCCTACATGTACGCTGTGGGCATAGCACACTCAGTTATGAGTGTGCTATGCACACTTACAGCGTGCATGTGGGGCAATTCCGGACGCTGTACAGGGCGTGTAGTAGTAACTCACACGCAAATATTACGTGAGTATAGTGTGCAAAATCAAAATTGAACCAGAGGTGCGTTTTGTGGACTACAGTTAAACTGATTTCAATAAAATATGAATAATATTAATCAACGTCAATTAAAGTGATAAACATGACAAATCAACTAACGCGAAACATGGGGTGGTGCGCATTATGCACTATGATGCGCCAGTGTTCCCCACAGAAAAGGTCAATCGCTCCTGGTGAGCTTGCTTTATCGTGGCCAGGACGGCGACGTTAGACGGCGACAGCCCGGACTTGTTAACAGAAATTCATCAAAATCTACTTCGTAAATCAATGCACCGACATTACACAAAATGCCGTTCTGAGCGCACTGTGCTTTATCAGTTTATTTTAGCGAAGTGCCCTATATATCGGAATTTCTATCCCAAAAATTGGGATCGAGTAACTTATGGAGCCATGCTTCCTGAAAGAACACGATATGATCATGAGCCGCATCGAAAGTTATAACACTCATATGTTCGCCTTTTAATTATATTGTAGCGTACGCTGTTATTGTCTAATCACAGTGGCGGAAATTGCAAGTGGCGACGGTGTAAGCCGGAGCCGGTGGTGTTTTTTGCTGCTATCAGCTTCGTTTAGGGGGAAAAAAGCGAAGCACGCCTACACTTCATCTTGAAGAAATGAACGCTATACTACACGGCCATTCGAATCCGTCCGCATCGCTTTCTCACAGAACGTTCACTAAAATGGGCGTCACTGTTTAAAATGCTGAAATCATTTCAGTGTCCTCGTAACAGAATCATGTTTTCTCGTGCATTCAAATTACAGTCCGAGCTATCGTGTGTTTATTAGTTAAGTCGTAGTTCATAAATTTTCTTCCGGATTTTGCTTTAAAGCTTTTTTTATTTTTTATTTTGTTCTTTTCCCTAACGCATCTGCCCCCTTCGGACGACTTGCTCGGTCGTGTGGTCCGGCAAAAAGGGCCTTCGTTCCAAATGAATATTTCCGCCGTGGACGCCGACGCCAGCTTTTATTCAACGCGAGCACCTTAACCATGTCGCTTTAAAACTCTGTGTCTGTATGGATTGGAACCCACCCAACAGAAGCGGTTCTACTAAAACCCTGACTGAACCGTACCTCTTCCTTGGGCATCTGCAATTCTAAGCCACCGTTCTGATACAGAGGGAGTGGTGTTTCAGGAGGCCATACCTTTGTCAGTCGGCAACTGAATATACTTTCATGGAAGAAAAGGAGAAAAAAGGCGAGGGAGCGGGATAAAGGAAGTGGGATTAAGGGAGTGGAGACGACACAAATAAAGGGGAGAAGATAGACAGTGGAGGGAGCAAACTGACGCAGCCATTAACATGCTACACATTATTATGCATCGAGCCTCACGTTTTGGTTTTGATAAAAAATTCTAGTTCCTTTGCTGATAAATAGATGGAAGATGCGCTTATGTATGGAGACTTTCATCTGGCCATTTCATCAGCATCGATTATCTCGCTGTTGGTTTTCTTTGCGCCAGCGTTCGCCGCTCGACGCATGTTTTTCACTTGGTTCATTAAACAGTTTGTTGTAAGTAAGCCCTGTGGTCAGTATTCATTTCATCGCTTCGTTTTTGTCCCTAACAGTGCGCCACCTACTACAACATGCATTTACTACCAACAAGCACACTCATACGTTTTGTCATTTATCAACGCCTGCTCACTGCCTCACCAAACGTGTGCCCAGTGAGTGCGTGAATACATGCGGCGCACCGCAGCTTCGACCGCGTTCTGTGCATGTGCGCCGCACGTACGGAAGATGGTCGCTCCTTCCAGGAAATGTCAGGACGGTGATGTGCGCTTGCTGGTTGCCCCATCTCGCAATCATTTTTTGCTAGTGCCGATGAACAGACACAGACACAGAAAAGACACAATTAGACCGGACAGGCGCTAGACATCAACTGATTTTGCTTGTGGAAAAACACATACAAGTCGAAGAAGTTACATGTGTTCGCACCCGTTTCGCAGCTACGAAAAGGCAAAGATCAAGCGACACGATAAATTATAGAGGCAGTAGCGATTAATGCCAAAGAAAACGCATGCATAAGTGTTCCTTCGGACACCTTGTCTCAGAAGGAGTTTGAATATTTAGTCCTGAATCTTGTTAACGTAAGATGGTAAGATAAACAATGCACAAGACACCTGCGCCAGTGTATGTTTGCGCGTGCCAACACGTGCAGCTTGTTCAACTTCTGTATGTGTTTTCGAAAAGTAAAATCAGTAAATTTCTAACACCTGTCCGGTCTAATTGTGTCTTTCCTGTGTCCCTGTTTATTCATCTGCGCTAACGAAAAATGAATGCGAGAGCTTTGCGGGAGATCCGCGGCGCCGCGACGTGCACCCAGCGGTTCCCCTGTATACTTAGTGCCTGAACTTAGTGCATTCTAGATGTGCACTCAGCCTTTCGCATTCTTGTGCTGCAGGACTGTAAAACGTGCCGAGCTTCGCATGCCGTCCTAGTAGAGGGAACATTGTACTAAATGAGAGTAGCAATTCCACAAGCTGTCATTCTCATTCGATTCCTAAGAATTAGTGTTCACGCGCTTCTGCCCTTCAAGGGTCGCAAATGTGCCCTTGGTGTGAAATTATTGTCGCATTTTCTATGACCTTTGTTTGCAGGAAAACGTCAAGTCTGCTCACGAGGCCCCGGCGGCCGTCCCTGTCAATGAGGAGAGAAGACCGAGCAGGTGAAAGAACAACCTTTGTATTTGAGGCCCGTGTTCACAACGTAATATCGCTCTTAATCGTTTCTACGAAAAGCTTTTGAACAACCTCCTTGTTGCTCTAATAATTAGCAAGGCCCCTGACAAATGAAAAACGGCATTCATGAAAACCAGCTTTTGGAATGTCAACTTCTGATCAAAAACCAAACCGGAAGAGCTAATCCACAACAAGAAATAAGAGACGGTTCGCGAGGGAGATGTAAAGTAACATAGCCGGAATCGAAGAAGGGGGCGCGATGGACTGTTAGTAGAGCGAAATTTTACATTTCACTTCCGCGTTAAGCAGTTGGATAGCACGACGTGTCGTTTCTTCGATATCGGGGCCATTACCTTAGGCGGCGGAGTGATTTCGCCTCAACTACCTCATTTGTTCGCATACTACACTAGCAAACATTATACTCTCTACAAGTGTATTCGATTGCGTAGTGTTCATTAAACCATGTCGAATGTTGGCCGCATGCACCATTAAAATTAAAATTTCTCCTTCATCGATTACCATAAGTACTTTGATGTAATATCTCCCAGCATAGTGGTGGATTATGAATTGGAGATGCAGAAGGCATGGCGGGTGGCGTTCGTTCACACACTGAGACGACAGTTGTAGTTTTGCTTAAGTATTGTTATAAATATTCCATATGCTAGAATCCTTATTTACTGCAACATTATTTCTAATGAAGTATCGCGTAACACACTCAATGTTCGAAAGCAGGTTTACGTGACTTTCACTAACTTTGCAGTCTACATTGTCTTGTATCGCAACTTTCGCGTGCAGTGTTCTGATCAGTGAGTCCACGAAATATCTAACATTCATGTGCGCTCAGCAGCATTTTTCTGGTTTTGCAAGGGATGTAAAGGCCATTTGAAATGGAGGAGGAAATTTTATTGACAGTCCGCTTTCAGCCCGAAAAAACAAAACAAAAAAAAAGCTTAAGGTTGCGGGGCGCGCGCTCTGATATTCCTTGCCGCGTTATTTTTCGATTAAGCGACAGTGGCTGAAAACGGCTAGCATTCTGCTCTCGCAACCTGGTAGTGGATGGTTCGAATCCTCACCGCGATGACCAATCTTTATTTTGGCGCGAGTCGAGCTAACCCTTGCCGACCATGATGACGCCGACTAGCCTAAAGAATGTTCGCTTGAAAATGTCTAGCATACAGTCGTGAGCACCATTAGGGCAAAAATGCGAGCGCGTGGCGGCACTCTGTTTAACGCCAGGGTAGCATGCGTGTCCGTGCATGGAATGAAACGTGTGCATGCGCGCGTTTAGTGGGAGGGTCGGCCTTGCGTAGCTTGCTGCAGGCATGGAAATGCTGCATCCGTATGATCGGAGCAAAAGGCCATGGCTTCGTTTATACTGCGCATGGGTAGGCTTACATGTGAGTGCGGTACATATGAGCTCGCATCGATCACCGCATTAATGTTCGGGTTCCATCTTGTCGCACTATATGTTTTCATGACTCATTCATACGCAGGACTTGTGTGACTTGGAATGACATTCCCAGTCACGTCACTTGTATAGCAGTTTTCATTATGTTCCGCAAAACAATTTCTCTTCTATGAATATATATAAGCTTGGTAATATTTGTGTATTTTGTTCCTTATTTTTAAAATTCTTCGCATGTATCTCCGCTGCTATTTTAAGTATTTGTATTTTTCTGAGTTTTCGCAATGCGGTTTGCACCTTCTTTATTTTTCCTGATGACTTACTGTTTTTTGCGTTCTGTACGTATCCCCACGCCCCTCTGTAATGCCCTCGGGCCCTGAGGGTACAATAAATAAATAAATAAATAAATAAATAAATAAATAAATAAATAAAGCGCTCCCGTGTTCACCTTGACAATGACAGAACTGTATATGAACATTTGATCCCTTGTTGAATCGCCCTTCCGATGGTTTCGTTCTTTTTTTTTTTTGCATTGTAACTGTGTGCGTTGCAGTTGTTTTGCTAGGTCGCGGCTGCATATTGTGTTTTGTTCTCTACCTACCTGACAAAAACATCTCAGTATTTAAATATCAATCACTAAACCAGAACAAAACACATGAATAAGGAAATGTAGATAAAACCAGCATATACTGTGTTAAGCCATGTTAGTTTATTGGCTAACGATCTACCATATTTGGGAAAACAATGTGCACAGTTTGCGCATAAGCATTGGATGCATGAGGCTACCGCACCATTTTTTCGGTAAACTGCAATAAAGTGAGCTTGCGTTGTAGAACAAGGGTCGCCACCACTGCGCAGAGCGCGGCTGCTTTGAGTGAATGCCTCCTTATATGGAACTGTTCTGAATGCAGCTCTGTCGTGCCGATCATCGCGGGCGCCTTGGTGGTCTTGGTAGCAGCGGTGGCAGTCGGGGTGAGCCTGATTGTCTATGCCGTCAAGGATGCTCGCACCACGACTCCTACAGCCGACCCATTTTCCTGTGTTCCGCTTCAGAATCTGCCCACCGACGCCGTAGTGGTGAGAGTCGCGCATTCTATGCGATCACCGTAGCTGTCTTCATCATCATCACCACCATCGATATTTGAAAGGGTATTTACCGCGCGAAGTCCAGAAGAGAAAGGAAATGTACGAGACTGGCGCATGCTCTCAACTAATCCTTACTGCAAAACAGAAAGGTAGGGAGTGGCACTTATCACCGTGCACGCATCTTGAACGACACAGTCGTGGTTCTCCGATGTCTGGTTAGGTGCGCACAAATTAGTTGTATTCCTAAGTGCTCAATGTCATAGCTGGCTCTTCGTATGAGTCTGTACGAACTCATTCAGTACCTACTCTATTTTTTTCAATGCCAGTCGTATGCGTCCGGTCCGACCGTTCACCATCCTCTCCGCCGACTGTTTCCTGCTCTTTCCCGTCGGCTAGCGCTCACGCCTGCCTCACGGCCGGAGGGGGAGAGTACCCTCTATGTGGCGCCTCGTGGCCGCTGCCGGAAGAAGTATTTGTTTATAAGTTGTCCCGATATGCGCGGGCATGCTAGGCTGTCACACTGGGTGTTGACGCGACGCGACGTCTGCTGGTGGCGCCCGTGTTAACCGATAACGTTTTAGGGGCGAAGCTCCTTAAGGCGTGGGTCGTGCGTCCCCGATGTATGTAGTTGTAGTTGTAGGTAGCCACCTATCGTTTAGTTCTTGGAATGTCCGCTAGATGGCGGTACTTGTATATGAGCGCTGTCCGCTATCAAAATGCGCTAGCAAAATGTCCGCTAACAAAATGCGGATTGATGGTATTCAATGATCCCAACGACCAGGCGGTATCCATACAGCGCCAAGAAATACCGAGAGTAAGCGAATACAAGTACCTTGGCATATGGGTAAATGAGGGTGATAGATACATGAAGGTACACTAAAAGCCTTGGCAGCAAAGGGAAAGAGGAACGCAGCTATAATGAAGCACAGAGCGTTATGGGGACACAATAGGTACGAGGTGCTTAGGGGTCTGTGGAAAGGGGTAATGGTACCGGGGCTCACATTTGGGAACTCAGTGGTGTGCATGAGGCCAGAGATACAATCGGGAATGGATGTGAATCAAAGAACTGTGGGACGCCTCGCGTTGGGTGCTCACGGGAAAACGACAAACGAGGCTGTACAGGGCGATATGTGATGGGCGAGTTTTGAGGCAAGGGAAGCGCAGAGCAAAATAAGGTTTGAAGAGAGGCTAAGGAATATGAAAGAGAGTAGGTGGGCAGTGAAGGTGTTCCGCTATTTATATAGAAAGAGCGTTGACACGCAGTGGAGAAAGAGAACTAGGAGGCTCACCAGTAAATATACGGCTGTAAGAGAACTGACAACAAAGAGCGTAAAGGGAAAAGTCAGAGAGACGGAGAAGATTTACTGGAGAGCAGCGATGGAAAAAAAGCCGACTCTGAATAACTACCGAGAGGGGAAAAATGAAATAAAGAGGGAGGCATTTTATGATAATTCAAGAGGAAGCGCTTTATTGTTTGAAGCGAGATCGGGCTCCTTAGAACGCGTATTTATAAAGCGAAATTCAGTAAAGAAGAAGAAAAATGCACATGCTGTGAAAAAGATAGGGAAACGACGGAGCATGTTCTGATTGAATGCGGAAATATCCGCCCAGGTGTACGTTTGGGCACCACCCTACAGGAAGCCTTGGGTTTTAGGGCGAACAACGGGAAGCTGAACATAGCCGCGACTGAAATAAGTAAGAGACGGTTAGAATACTGGTGGCAGAAAACTAGAGAGAACGGACAAAAATAATTATAGAGAGAAATAAGGACCTTCTGCCATAAGGGGCAGGGAACTGGGCTATGAATTTGCGTTTTTTATATAGTATGATCGATTTGATTGAAGTAAATTTAAAAGGCATGAGGAAAATTTAAAGAGAGAGAGAAAAAAAAGTGCTTAAATCTTCTTACGAGCCTGGTGGCGCACATGTCACCGCCCCGCTACAAAGGGGACGCTCATAGCATCCATCCATCCATCCGCTGGAGCTGCCGCTGCTCTCCGATTAGCTGCTGCGCGGGGCTGCGCCGGGAGCGCTCCTCTCATTCTCCTGGATCGTCGCCGTACGCGTCGGATCGCGCTTCATGGACCATGAACGAAGAGAAAAAAATTACAGCATATCCACGGAGTGAATGATGATGAGTGGGCGAAGCTCGGGATGTTCATCGTAGATCGTGCCGAGTTCCGGATTAATTTAGTTAACGCGCATGCTACGAATCCTCGTGGTTCAACTATGCACAAGTGAAATCTCCCACTGGCACTTCATCGCAAGTCAAGATCCAGTGCCTGCATATATATATACATATATATATATATATATATATATATATATATATATATATATATATATATATATATATATATATATATAGCCCCGCCACTGTGGTCTAGTGGTTATGGCACTCGGCTGCAGATCCGAAGGTCGCGGGATCGAATCCCGGCCGCGGCGGCTGCGTTTCGATGGAGGCGAAATGTTGAGGCCCGTGTGCTGTGCGATGTCGGTGCACGTTAAAGAACCCCAGGTGGTCGAAATTTCCGGAGCCCTCCACTACGGCGTCTCTCATAATCAGAACTGGTTTTGGGACGTTAAACCCCACAAATCAATCAATATATATATATATATATATATATATATATATATATATATATATATATATATGGGTTGCCAGGGAACGCTTCTCCAACGCGAGCAGTCGGTGTTTCTCAATGCAGAATCGCGCTAGGAGACGCTGCCCGCGCCAACGTTGTCTCTCGCGGGTGAGAGCGCGGTCTCCTTCTTTGCGAGCTGGTACAGCGTTCCTCTAAGAAAGAGCGTTTCCATAGCCAACGCGCGCCTTTCGCTCGCTCTCTGTCTCTCTTTCTCTCACAAGACAGCAGAGGCACGCGCCGAGGCGAACGCCGAGGGCGAGCGCGTGCCTCCCAGCACGCGGGTTACGCCTGACGTCTGACGCGTGACAATGTTATACTAAGAGGAGCTTCGCCCCTAAAAATTCCGAACGTTGTGTCCGAAGCGCGGAATCGAACCAGGGACCCCTCGCTTCCGAACGCGCGGCCCTAGCCACTACGCCACGAAGCGCACATGGACACATGCACCACGACAGTAAACACCCAATATTAACGAAAGACTGCGCGTTTTTAACGCGTTTGTGCTAGCGCGTTACGACCCGTGCAAGAAGCTGGTGTAAGACGCTGAGGCCTCTCCGCCTTTTACTCTCTCAGCAGTCATGTGATGGCGTCGGCAAACGCGGTGCGCGTTCCGGCCTGTGTAAGGGGCTGCGTGAGTCGTCTTTACACGATGATCGACTGGGCGAATTGCACGGAAGATTCACGGTTTACCGATGATTCCCTCCGGAGCTTCGCCCACTCATCATCATTCACCCCGTGGATATGCTGCGATTTTTTTGTGCGGCAGCGAAGACACATTTTCTGCTATTTGCGCCACACCATCTACACGCGCAAAGTAATGTTCGTCAACGAGGCGCCCTGAAACACGAACACTGCAAAGTACAGCTCTTCATATTGTAACGACGCGTAACCAACGAGGCACAAGGCACAACGAGGCACAGGAGCGGCACAAGCAAATACACTTTATCGCGGTCTTCGACGCCACGATCAGCCTGAAAGCGCGTTGAACTTCGACTTTGTCTGCGTTGGCACATCCTTGCAGCAGTACAGTTGTTCCAATTCCTCCCCCTTTAAACAAATTCATCGTCCCGATCATAGAAGCGCACGTAACCGACAATATGTTTAGCGATGAGCAGTCGTCAGCGCAACGACCACCGTGAACTGCGAATAAAGCTACCGTAGGATGCCTCGATGCCAGAAAGCTGTCGATCCTTCAAGTTTTCGAGCACCAAACATCACTCACGCGGAGGAAGTCGCCATAGCTCTCGCCGCAGCGGACCCCGCATCTCGGATCATTATTACCGATTCGCGGAGTGCGTGTCAAAATCTCATAAAAGGTCGCATCACTAATCGCGCTCCTCGAATCCTCAAGCGCTGTTATTATCTGGACCGCCCCTCTACACGCGCCGTTATCTGGACTCCGGCCCACGCAGGGCTAGGTGGTAACGAGGCTGCCGATACCTTGGCCCGCGCGCTTCATCCCCGGGACCCGCGTTCCCTCCATCGCTTGATGATCCAGAACCTAAACCGGTGACATCATATCGTGAAATCGCAGCTATGTATAAATCGAACAGGCTCCGATTTCCGCCTCCGGCACCATGCCTGAATAAAGCTGACGAGCGCTGGCTCTTACGGCTCTACACCAACAGAGTATTGTGCCCGGCGATACTCAAGCACTTCAACTCGGCCTTCTCTGAGGAATGCCCGCACTGTGATCATCCGCTTGCGGATCTTTTCCACATGGTGTGGGCATGTCCATCTAACCCGGCGGTCCCCCCAAACACCTCCCCTTCACCCCTTACCCGAGAGAGCTGGGAGGCTGCCCTGCTCGGCTGTTCCACCTTGGAGGGCCAAAAGGCCCTCGTGGTCAGGGCGCGTGCCGCCGCGGCAGCCACAGGGACCCTTTACAGGGTGGGCCCTTAAAGGGGCACTGACACCAAAATTTCGTTGCTTAGATAGCCCGTGGGATCGATTTTCGTGGACATACACATGTCATCTACCAAATCTCAATGGCGAACACAGCTCCGAAGGTAATTTATATGAATATTGAAGTTCGCATGCGCAGTCGAGCGCTAGACGCCGTACATCGCGACATCGACAACAGCAAAGGTGACCTGAAGAGGACCCCTGTGGCTTGCACGGGGTCGAGTGCGTCAAAGGAATGTTATTGAATGAAAACGCGCTCTTATATATACATCCTATCACAGGGGGCGTTGCCGCCAACCGAGCGCGCGTGTGCATGACTGCGCATTACGTCACATCTCCCTTTTTATTAAACAAAAAAAGCTAATGTTCCGGCATTGGGTATCTTCGAGGTGACCGGCGGTTACGTTCGCTTCTGCGCAGTTGTGGCTCTGCGGGGCCCACGTCGGCTTGATGTTCTTGTGTGTGGGGCACCAGTGGAGCGGGGGCCAGACGGAGATGTTCTCTGGTGCGGTGCAACTGGAGCCCATCTTCGGTCTCGACAATGTAGGCTCTCGGAGTGTTGGCAGGCTTGACAACCGTAGCAGGGGACCAGGTCTTTGATGGCACGTTGTACACTGTGACGCGGGAGCCATCGGGAATTCCTGGTAACGGCCTAGTACCTCTGTTGTAGAAGGAACGTTGTCTACTTCTGATGTCGTGGAGCCGCCGTTGAACCTCGTCAGGGGGTATGGTCTGCGGTCGCAGGTGGGTTTCTGTGACTGGTAGCAGCGTCCTCGCCTGTCGGCCCATGAGTCTCTGCATTGGAGATTTCAAATAGGAATCGCGAGGTGTGTTTCTCCACTCAAGCAATGCAGCACAAAAATCCACTGTGCCGTACCGATACCTCTTCAGCAATTTTTTGGCTTCTTGCACAGCACGTTCCGCCATTCCGTTTGATCGAGGGTGATACGGACAGGAACGAACATGGTGCAAGCCAATCTTACCGACAAATTCACGAAAGCTCTGGCTGCTGAATGGCGGTCCATTGTCCGTGCATAGGCGCTGCGGGAAGCCATGAATGGCGAATATGTCTGCGAAAGCAGCAATCACCTTGTCGGCTGTCGTCTTCACAGGCCTGATTTCAAAAAAGAGAATAAAAGTCAGCAACCACCAAGTACTCGGTGCCATTGTGGTAGCATATGTCGGCTCCCACAAATTCCCAGGGTAGGCTTGGAATTTCATGGTTGATCAATGGCATGCGCAGATTTCGTGGCTTGTGCTTCTGGCAGGTCTCACAGCGTCGAGCAACTTCTTCTAGGTCGCTGTTTATAGAAGGCCAAAAAGTACAGTTCGAGCACGTGCCTTCATTTTTTCTGCTCCCCCATGCGCCGCATGAAGGCACGCAAGAACTTCGCTGCGCATCTTTGATTGATTGATTTGTGGGGTTTAACGTCCCAAAACCAGTTCTGATTATGAGAGACGCCGTAGTGGAGGTCTCCGGAAATTTCGACCACCTGGGGTTCTTTAACGTGCACTGACATCGCACAGCACACGGGCCTCAACATTTCGCCTCCATCGAAATGCAGCCGCCGCGGCCGGGATTCGATCCCGCGACCCTCGGATCTGCAGCCGAGTACCATAGCCACTAGACCACCGTGGCGGGGCATTCGCTGCGCATCTTGGCAGGAATGATGAGGCGGTTGCTTCTGAACACGAGGCCATCTTGCGTATGCAGCTCGTCGCGGAAGCTCCAGTAGCAACGTAGTTCGCTGCTGACGTCAGCTTTGCTCTCCGGCCACTGTGTGCTTGCGTAGTGTCGAAGTTTCACCATCACAGGGTCCTGGTCCGTCTCATGTAGAACTTGGCTCAGCCGCCTGTCTGCAACCTGCAGGTGAGCAATGGTGTTCAACTGATAATTCAGGCACTGTTCTTGCAATAGTGCTTTGCTCGGGGACCGCGATAAAGCGTCAGCAACAAATAGTTGTTTTCCGGGTGTGTATTTGACGACTATCGGGTACCTTTGCAGGCTGAGGCGCATGCGCTGAAGCCTTAGAGGACATTGGCTTAACGGCTTCTTAAATATCATTTCTAGTGGCTTGTGATCCGATTCTACCACAACTTCGGACTGCCCGAAAAGATAGTCACGAAATCTTTCACATCCGTGAACAATTGCCAGCATCTCCTTTTCGATCTGGGCATACCTTTGCTGTGTTTCCGTCAAGGAGCAAGACGAGTACGCTAGCGGATGCCCGTCCTGTAAGATTACTGCGCCAATTCCGTTCTGACTGGCATCTACCGATAGCCTAATTGGTTTGCCCTTCTCGTAGTAGCTTAGTACAGGGGCTGTAGCAAGCGCTTCCTTCAGAGCCTTGAAGCTTGCGTCTTGGCGGTCCTCCCAAAGCCACGAGACATTCTTTTTTAAGAGTTCTCGAAGCGGTGCTGTTAGGTCTGACATATTCGGAATAAAACGAGAGACAAAATTTACCATGCCCAGGAATGTCTGCAGCTCTTTCTGGTTGCATGGCGTCTGGACTTGCAAGATGTCTTCTAGCCGCTGTGGATCCAGACTCAGTCCGTCACGCGTCAAAACATGTCCCAGATACCGGACGGACTCCTGCAAAAAACGGCATTTCTTTCGGTTCAATTTCAGTTTGTACTCTCGGCAGCGTCGTAGGACGTTTTCAAGGTTGACATCATGCTGCTCTCTAGTTCGGCCCCAAACTAGAATGTCGTCCATGACAACCGCTACGCCTTCGAGGCCTTCTAGCACTCTGTGCATGGCACGCTGAAATACCTCCGGCGCCGACGAGATTCCAAACGGCATGCGTAAATACCTATAACGGCCGTATGGAGTGCACATAGTGCAAATCTTGGAGCTTTCTTTATCTAGCTTGATTTGCCAGAAACCGGAGGCTGCGTCCAAAGTTGTAAAGTACTGCGCCCCACAGATCGAAGGTGCTATGTCTTCCAATGTTGGCATTGGATAGTGCTCGCGAAGAAGAGCTTTGTTCAGGTCGGAAGGGTCAAGACAAATGCGTACCTTCTCTCCTTTCGTAACAACGACCATGTTGCTGGCCCACTCTGTCGGCTCCGTCACTTTCACGATGACTCCAGCCGTCTCCATGCGGTCGAGCTCAGCTTTCACCTTGCTTTGCAATGCTATTGGAATCCGCCGTGCTGGTTTCACTACTCCTTGGGAACCGGACTTGAGCATTAGATGGTAGACGATGCCCTCGAGTTGACCTAGACCTTCAAACACGTCTTCGTAAGGCTTGGCAGCGCCGTAAAGCTCCGTTTGCTCGATAGAGCAGACTCGTTGGAGGAAGCCAAGCTCTTCGGCAACTGTACCGCTCAAGGTCACGGCGATGTCTTCATCCACGACGAAGAACTCTGTCAGAACCTTTCTTTCTCCCGTTGCCACTTCAAGACGAACTTGCTTAGTTGCTTTTTTCTGGAAGCCAAAGAATGTGTTTAAAACAACGTTGCAATCCAGTGGCTGCTTGTTTGTTATTTTCTGCAGCTGGCTGCGTGCTATAACCGAGCAGGTTGCGCCTGTGTCTAGCTTGCAAAAAATAGGCTTTCCTTCTATCTGAACGGTAGCCGTCCAGCGGTCGTCTTTTCCACGGGCATGCGATAGTGTTTCTAACCAGAAATCGCCTTCTTGCACTTCGACAGATGCTACTGCTTGCTCTTTCGAATGGAATCTTTTTTGCATCTTCTTGCAGGCTAACGCAAGGTGATTCCTTCCCCCGCATTTCCTGCATGTGCGTCCTTTTGCTGGGCACACACGGTCGGTCTGATGAACCTTTGCGCACTTTGTACAACGCCGACCTTTCGCTTCAGATAGTGCGTTCATCTCGGCTGCGTAATCGTTTTTCGGGCGCGCCTGTATTTCCTCACATTGTTCTTTGCCTTGTTCACGTGAGCGACACATTTCTACGGTCTTCGTGAAAGAAGCATTTTCGGAGATTACCTTTTCTTGCAGCTTTTTATCTCTAATTCCGAGAATAATACGGCTTCTCAGCATACGCTCTTCAAGCTGCCCAAACTCGCAACTTTTTGCTAGCACTCGTAGGTCTGTCAACCAGTCGTTGAAACTTTCGCCGTCCTTTTGGTCGCGCTTTCCAAAGCGGAACTCATGGTAGGCTAAGTTTAGAGCTGGTTTATAGAATGCCTCAAACTTCACTTTCAGTACTTCTACGTGCGACTTTTCCTCGTCAGTTGCAAAATCAAAAGTGCTATACGTCTTGCGCGCGTCCTCTCCAATAATCATGAGAAAGGTGGCTGCCTGTACCTCTTTCGGTTGCTGGTTCAGGTATGTTGCCGTTGCGAAAAGCTCGAACTCCTGCCGCCATGTCTTCCAGCTTTGCCATACGTCTCCTGTGATGTCCAGGGCTTTCGGCGGTGGCAATAGCGTGGTAACTGGACCGCTGGCCTGCTGGCGCTGTTCCCCGTTCGGCATGCTTGTAGCTGGTTGGGACCTTCGAGCCTCCCTTGTTGGCTCGCTACCCGTCCGCTGTTCGTTCGCCGGCTGCGTACATCGGCTGCAGTCCGGCCACTTCTGACACCATGTGGCTTGCACGGGGTCGAGTGCGTCAAAGGAATGTTATTGAATGAAAACGCGCTCTTATATATACATCCTATCACAGGGGGCGTTGCCGCCAACCGAGCGCGCGTGTGCATGACTGTGCATTACGTCACAACCCCCAAATTCCGCGACGTCACCACGGCAGCCGAAATCCGACAGTGCAGCTAGCAATGATGACGTCATATCCGCCATTGCTTATTATCTGCGGCTGCGTTAGTAGACTGCCGGCAACGCCAGATCACAAGAAAATAGTTGCCACCCAACAACAATGACAGCAACAGCGACAACAACGCGCAGGACGTGCGACAGGCGAAAGAAAACGAGCACGCGGTGATTGTCGTGCGGAAGTGCGTCGCAGTAATGTGTGCTCACGTGGTCGAACTCGTTTACTCCATTGCGAGCGCTAGATGGCGCCAGTTGCACCGTGCGCCTTGTCATTCTTTTAGCTCTCCCAAACCGAAATTGAAACTAGTGGCTAATAAACAGGCCGTAAATAATTATCTGACGCGCGCCGGAGCAAAGGATGTGCCGTGTTATGGCTAACAGATCCTCAGCTACATATTGCAGCAAAGGAACATCAGACGAAAATTTTCGTGTCAGTGCCCCTTTAAGGCCGCCCCTATCTCTCTCTGTACATACTATCAATGAATGTTTTAGGGGCGAAGCTCCTTAAGGTTTGGGTCTGTCCGTCCGTTGTAGTAGCGCGTTACCTACTAGGAACCAGTGTTGTACGGAACGTCGTTCCAAGGAACGAGTTCCTTTTGAGAGGAACGAAGGAACGCCATCGTTCCTTTTAGGGTTGGTGGAACTGTAACGCTAACGCGTTACATTTACGGAGGAATGGCAAAGGGAACGGCGTTCCTTCTATGCATGGTCCTACTCTACGAAGATCGCACGTAGGGCGGATTGGTAGGGCTGCAACAAGTCATCGCTGGAGTCCTCGTTTTCCTGTGGTTTCGATGATTCGATGGTTTCTATGATTCGGCATGAGTGACCGTTCTGCGTCTTCACTGCGGCTGCACGACGTCAGGGTATCCCGATACTCCTTGGCGGTTCCCGCTTTTGGCCACAGAACAAGTAGTTTCCGGCTGGCAGCCAGCCCTGTATGCACGGCAACGCGGGAGGAACTGCGTGCAACAGAGAGAAGCTCCTTTCGTCCCTTACATGATTCCGCCGCCTGGGCTCCCTCCGAAATAAAACACTGTCAAGGTGTGCTTTACCATCGTCTCTCTTCGCATTGGTTCTGAGAACCCGGTTGTGGCCATGGTTGTCCATACTTGTAAGACGCTCTGTGCGTCAATCTCTTCAAGGCATTTTAGTTGAACTGAACAGACAGCGCATTAATTTACCTTCAGTAGCCATATGTCCTCTGCAAAAAGCAGAAACGAAAGGCTTCTCATACACATGCTCAGGCGAACATGTGCTGAACATGCTTAAGTGCGTGCGTGTGTGTTTGTAATGCGGAGCCAAGTTAACATTGTTCTAACCCGGATCTGGTCAATTATGTTCCTTGATGCCCAGTTTGTGCCTAATAAAAACTATAGTCTTATTGCTACGCGACCAAACGGCTAGCTATACAGGAACAACCAAACATTTTAACGCACCGCACACCGTCCACTTTACTGGACAGCCCCATTTGCTGTATAACAATGTCCTGTCAACCATGCTTGCGTGGTGTGGGTCATTACTGGTTGGCATATCCCGTCTAATTATGCACGTGAGGCTATTTATTTTCTTGTTTCTGCACCACAACAGCATTTTGTCCTTGCATTAATGTCAGCTTGCCCATGAGTTAATGCTTATTCCTAATGCCAAGAAGAATGAAACAGTCCTGCGTTATTCGGAGGTAAACGCACAATATAGCAATAATAAAATTCCTCACACCGACACACGCTCAGCGAAGCCATAATTAACAACAGAAGTACAGCACACCACAAATGCTTTAAAGTGATGAAACTAAGTAAAAGCCATACATCCGGAACTGCCAATTGGTTTTATTAAAATGCTACAAAAGCTATCAATTTCGAGCGAGATTTTTTCGTATCGGGAATGCTGACGGCATCGGGGAATCTTGTTCCAGTATTTGCGCGCAATCGCATGGGTCAGGCACAAACCTTTATATACTATCCTAAATCAAAAGGCCTATTACTAGCTCTTAGTGTCAGATGCATGGCTGTTACATGCATTAGTGCATGTGAGTACCTACCTATTTCCACACCAGAGGCGCAGTATCCTGGCTACGCATCTGAAGACTGAAGTGGAAAGTGCCATATGTGTCGCACTTGTCCAAAACGCCAAAGTTGCAGTGGAGTTGTCCGTAATATGTTCGTTGCTCCTTGAAGATATTTGCCTAGGAGCATTTAGTTACATTTTCTTCTCTACAGATATTACGCGGCTGGTGACGTTCAAATTCTTCAATTATACATAGGGCGATTCGAGATTTAAAATGTTCACATTATTTTGCCGCAGGATTAATGTTCAATCGTAGAAATCAAATGTAACGTTAATGTAACGACGCGTTCCATTTTTGAAATGTAACTGGAACGCGTTCCTTTTTATTAAAGGAACTTGTAACGGGAACTCGTTACAAAATTGTGAAGGAACGAGGAACGAGTTTCCGTTCTTGTTTTGGAGGAACGTGTAGAACACTGCTAGGAACGCGCTACTAGGAGGGCGGGTGTGGGAAGCGCGCCGTCGTCGCGTGCCTCCCGGCGCCCGAGCTCTCGCACTCTTCCATCTGCTGTCTTGTGAAAAGAGAGAGAGAGACAGAGAGAGCAAGGCACGCGTTGACTATGGAAACGCCCTTTCTTCAATGAACGCGCTACCAGCTCGCAAAGAAGGAGAACGCGCCCTCACCCGCGAGAGACAACGTCGGCGCAGGCAGCGTCTTCTAGCGAGTTTCTCGATTGAAAAATACCGACTGCTCGCACTGGAGAACCGTTCACCGGCCACCCATATATACACATATAGGCACTGGATCTTGACTTGCAATGAAGTGCCGGTGGGAGATTTCATATGTATGTAGTTGAACCATAAGGATTCGTAGCGTGCGCGTTAACTAGATTAATCCGGAACTCGGCACGATCTACGATGAACATCCGGAGCTCCGCTTACTCATGATCATTCACTCCGTGGATATCCCGTGAATTTTTTTTTCACCGCCACTACCACCACCTTCAAGTGCAGCTCTAGATTACCGAAAACGGAAAAAGTGCCGCCTAGCGCATCCAGAGAGAACTACCAAGGAGGAAGTGCGAAGGAAGAAATCTGACAGATGCCTTGTATAGGAGCAGGACGCAGCGGCTCCTGCGTCGCCGAGCAACGACAGCGACGCGCTCTCAGACGCATTTGTAACGCAAGCAGAGGTACGGCAGAGTTTGGCTAATTTTTCATCTGGCGTTCTCATGGCTCTGCGCGATTGATTGATTGTGTTTCGGTTCGGAAAGGACGCTAATTTCTGCAACCCATGTAGGGAGCACGGCTAAGCGTCCGTGGGGGTGGGGGGAAAGGGAGTGAAAGAGATAGGAGCGAAAGGCCGTAGTGGAGTGCTCCGGAAATTTAGACCACCTGGGGTTCTTTAACGTGCACTGACAACGCACAGTACACAGGTCTTTGGAATTTTCACCTCCATCGAAAATGCGACCGCCACGGCCGGGATCGAACCCGCGTATTTTGGGTGGCAGCCGAGTACCGTAACCACTACACCACCGCCGTCCTCTCCTCGTGATTAAACCCTCTCCCTCACCGGCGGCGGCGGATGATGATGATGATGATGATGATTGTGGTTCGGTTAGGAAAGGACGCTAATTTCTGCAGCCCATGTAGGGAGCACGGCTAAGCGTCCGTGGGGGTGGGGGAAAGGGAGTGAAAGAGATAGAGGAGAGAAAGGCCGTAGTGGAGGGCTCCGGAAATTTAGACCACCTGGGGTTCTTTAACGTGCACTGACAACGCACAGTACACGGGCCTCTGGCATTTTCACCTCCATCGAAAATGCGACCGCCGCGGCCGGGATCGAACCCGCGTATTTCGGGTGGCAGCCGAGTACCGTAACCACTACACCACCCCAGCAGTGGCGGCAGCGCGCGGCGGGTGGTCTGTCGGAGCCGCGAGGGCGAGGCGCCGGCGCTGCCGCATTTACGCGATTGCTGAGGAGCGTGCGTAGGTTGCGAAGCTCTTGTGCGAAGCCGCGTATGGTCCCGCGCGCGTATTCATGCGTGAATTTGTTGCGTGCGATGCGCTATTGTTGTGCGGTTAGCTGCTCAAACAGCAGGGCACAGGGTTTCCGCCTGTTTAGGCCTCCCGAGGAGATGGACGGCGCCTCTGGATTAGAAACGTCAGATGCAGCAAATGGAAACCGAACGACTGCTCCGTGTTATGCGCGTTTCATGAGGCATCTAAGGCGTTCGCCATAAGAGCAATATTGTAATGAACATGACATTCAACAGCGCGGATTATGTTTGCATGAACACGTTCATACTGTTGAAAGCGCAAGCATCGGAGATCCGATTTCTGACTGTAGTGATCTTGAGCACTCGCCGGTACTCCGCTCCCGAAGCAAATGAAGAAAACAATGTTAATTAGAAAACAATGAAAACAACCATAGTATATATATATATATATATATATATATATATATATATATATATATATATATATATATATATATATACTGCACGTGCAGATCTTGAGGAATCTGTCCTAAAAAACGTCTTCTCGGAAGCGTTGGGCGTACACGCCGGCTCGGTAGAACGCATTCACAGGATCGGACGGAAGCGAACTGATAAAGTGCGACCGGTGATCATAAAGTTTTACGATCACCGCGAGAAAGTAAATATTCTAAAGAACAGTTTTAAGCTAAAAAACAAAGGTATATCTGTCTCCGAAGACTTTTCCGTAGCCACAAGAAATAAGAGACGACAACTGTGGAAAAGTGCAACCGTTAACAAACAGAATGGCCAAAAAGTCAAGCTCGTATATGATAAACATAAGATAGACAACGACATATTTGAATGGGATGAAGAGCGCCACGTGCGGGTACCGCTTCACCAACGGGATAAGCGTAGTTCATGAAATACGCCCCCGGACAATAAACCATTCGTATGTATCCAGCTAAATGCACGTAGCATTGTTAATAAAGTTGTCGAACTGGAAGGCATCCTCTTAACACATAAACCACACATCGTATGCTTAACAGAAACCTGGTTGTACACGGATATTAGGAGCGACGAAATAGTACCCCCCGGTTATAGAATGCTCCGCAGAGACAGAAATTCTCGGGGTGGTGGTGTGGCAATCATTTTCCGTGAGTCCCTGCATGTAACAAGACTTCCTGATATTCCCGGTATCGAAAGCATAATGATTAAGCTTCACCTAACTGAGTTTTCGCTAGTCATCGGAGCGTTTTATCGTCCGCCAAACAGCGACAGGATTTTTTTTGATACGTTGAACGAGTTCTTATGTTCCAGTACTATTCCATCTTGTAACACTCTACTTGCTGGCGACTTCAACGTGCCTGCTATCAGATGGGACAGCGAAATTCCCGAACCCCTAAGTACTACAGCGGAACCGCTTCTCGATCTCATCTTCTCCCACAACTTCACACAAGTAGTGATGGAACCTACTCGCATTCAAAATGACACGAAATCCATTTTAGATCTTTTCCTTGTAAGTAGAAGTCTGCTTTGCCAAAAGCCAACCACGCATATCTATGATGGTATTTCTGATCATAGGATGATATTGCTAAACCTTACATGTGGTTCTGCTCGGAATGACAAAGATGTGCATGTAGTTCCGAATTTCGGACGTGCCAATGATGTTGCGATAGTAGACTTGTTGGATCACTCTTTTTCTGATTTCGTAGCTTTAAGTGATTCAACCGATTGCACCGTCGATGCATTGTGGCGTTTTTTCAAGAGCGTTGTGCTGAAGTGTGTGAATGATTTTGTGCCAAACATGACGAAACGAACACGAAATGCTAGTCCTTGGATAAATAAAGAAATTATTCAGCTACAACGTAAAGCGAAAAGGTTAAGAAAGCGGACCCGGTTGTCCCCCTCGACTGCTAACAAAAACAAGCTTTCATTGATACGTGCGCAGATAAAAGACTGCATTAAGAAAAATAAGGACTATTATTTCAGTGTGACAATGCGGAACTTTCTGCTCACGGCACCGGAAAAATTTTATCGGCACTTGGCTCCTAAAAAGGAAACAACATACAAATTATGTATAAATGGCGAGACGACGACGTCACAATCGCAAATCGCGTCAGCTTTTAATCAATTTTTTTCTTCTGTATTTACAAATGATGACTGCAGAACACCTCACTTCATCCCACTGTCCCAAAGCCAGCCAATTGACAGCGTTATCGTATCCGAGCAGGGCGTTCTGTCGCTTTTGCTCAACATTGACACTAAAAAATGCTCAGGTACAGACGGCATACCCAATGCCTTCCTCGTCAGGTATGCCGAATGGTGCAGTAAATACCTGTGCATCATATTCAACCAATCACTATCTAAAGCAGAGGTTCCATTTGATTGGAAATGCAGTAAAATTGTACCGATTCCCAAGGCAGAAGATTCTTCATTAGTTTCATCTTACAGGCCAATATCATTGCTGTGTGCATGCTCTAAGGTCCTTGAACACATTATTTTCAAACATATTTCGACGTTTCTCGAACATAACAATATCATCGATAACAGGCAGCACGGATTCAGAAAGGGATTTTCAACCGTGACGGCACTCGTGGAGCTAATTCATGATTTCTCAGTAGTTATTGATGAACAAAGCCAAATCGACGTTATCTTTCTCGACTTTGAAAAAGCATTTGATCGAGTCTCACACCATAAGCTCATTTCTAAACTAAAACCATTGTTAAATAATGATTCGCTGCTTGCATGGATCGAAGCTTATTTATATGGTCGAACCCAGTGTGTCAGAATTGACGATGTGTGCTCAGATCCAGTACCTGTTATGTCGGGCATTCCACAAGGGTCTGTGCTGGGGCCCTTGTTCTTCTTAATATTTATTAATGATATAGTTCAGAATGTACCCGTTAAAGCTAAGCTCTATGCTGATGACTGCATAATCTATCATCACATCCAGAGTCCTAGCGATCAGGCTGTACTAAACCATGCTTTAGCACAAATTGCAGTGTGGTGCACAGATTGGCAAATGAAAATAAACGTAAAAAAATCAGTTGCGATGACTGTGACACGAAAACGACTGCCATTAAGTTTTTCATATTGCATAGGCGGCAACTTTCTCGCTGTTGTAAACAGATATAAATACCTCGGGGTTATAATAACGTCGGATCTGAGGTGGAATGAACATATATCGGAAGTTGCGAGGAGGGCAATGCGGAAACTTGGTTATTTAAAAAGAAATTTGCGGCAATGTACACACGAGGTCAAATTAATAGCATATAAAACTTTAGTCCGTCCTGTAATAGAATATGCGTCGATAGTTTGGGACCCATACTCTCAAGGCAACATAAAAAAACTAGAATCTGTCCAAAAGAAAGCGGCTCGGTTTGTATTTCGTTCTTATAGCTGGCGCACTTCTGCGAGTGCCTTGGTAAAGAAAGCAGGTCTCGAATGCCTACAAAAGAGGCGCCAACGAGACCGATTAAAATTCATGCACCTGCTATTTCATGACAAACTTGGTATACACAAGGAAACGTACGTAGAACCAGTGTCCAAGCGAGCCACCCGGTCCCATCATAATAAAAAAATAAAAGAATATTCCTGCCGCACTGAAACTTTCGCAAACTCTTTTTTTCCTAAGACAATTCGAGAGTGGAACCGCCTCCCAGCCAGTGTTGTGGAATGTCCGACTACTGATTCTTTTGTAAAAATTCTTCAGGTGTGATCGCTTTTACAATCATTTACGACCATTGTAGTTTCAAACGCTGTCCATATGCCTTACACTTATCTGTTTCATTTTTTCTTTAGAGCACATTATAACCCCTTTTAACCCCTTTAGTTGACGTGATACGGCTGTCGCGTATCCGCTTTTTTTTTCTTTTTTTTTTACGTAAACAGAAGTACTATCATATCTTTCTGCAATCAGTTTGCGCATACCACTGCTTGAAAAGTTGCGATTACGTTTGTACTTTGTTCGTCTGGAGCGTTCTTTCTTTTGATTGTTCTAGTGACACGATTGTTGTATCTTGATTTGTTCACTTTATTTTGTACCTGTTACTCCCACTCCTGCTTACAGCCTCAGCTAGAGGCTAGCAGTACTGTATAAATAAATAAATAAATATATATATATATATATATATATATATATATATATATATATATATATATATACTATCAGAAAGACACAGTGACAAACATAGGATTTATTCTGACGTTTCGGCTGGAGGCCAGGCTTTTTCAAAGATATTTTCTCATGGGCACATGGTCTTTAAGTACACTTCCCGAACATGCATAATGGGGGGTGGAAAGGGGGAGCTCACAAAAAGATAAAATAAAATAAAATAAAAGAAGGGGGGGGATACACATGTGTGTCCAGGAAGCAAAGGCCAGTCCAAGATGACGTCTGCGTCCGCACGGCGCCTCCATAACAAAGAACGGGTGCCGAGTCCTGGCGCTGCGACTCCCGCAGTGCAGCGCGGAACCGCTGAAGCCAAATGTCGTTCTTGTGTGGGGAGTGCAGAGAGGACGGGCGGGGGAACGGGGGAAGACGGGTTGCTCTGTGCGCGGTCGGTACCAGCATAGTTCAAAGGATCGCCCCCGCGCCGTGTTTCACGGAAAATGGAGGATAGATAAACGTAGCGCATCCGCGAACAACCTTGAATGGTTTGGTTCGTTAAAGGCATGTACACACAGACACACACACACAAAATAGAGAAAGATAAAAAAAAGAATAAAAGAAGAGAAAACACCACACAGAAAGAAGAGTCGTTTGGTTTGACGAGTCATACTCCGTGGAACCCGTTCTCTAGCGAAAGTGCGCGATGTTCAGCCACGGGGACACAATACATATCTGCACCTTGCGCGCGCGGCGCGCTCTGAGTTAAATATACCAGATAAAAATGAGAGAAAGACAACAAGAAACATGATGGGGAATTAAATATCCTAAGATAATACATGAAAATAAATGAAATCAGAGCAAACAAGAAATTAACAATAGGAATAAAGTAAAATAAAACAGGTGGGCATCGACAATCAGTTCCGCATCCCAACAGGAGACACTGCCCGAGTGAGCGCCGAGGGCACACAAGACATATTTGCACCTTGTGCGCGTGCAGTGGGAAATGAGCAAGACATATCAGACAACAATAAGAGAAAGACAGCAATAAACATGATGGGGAACCAAATATCGCGAGGTAACAAACGAAAATAAATGCAATGAGAAAGAATCGGGACACATACAAAAAAAAAAAATAATAACAATGCGTGCAGAATGAAATCGACCATCATTTCTGCATCTCATCAGCAGCGCCATGAATGTGCACCAGAAAGAGAATAGAGAGAGAACGCAAGAAAGAGAGGAAATATAAGACTTCTGTGAGTTCATAGTCCACATATATTTCCATGTGGAGCCCTAAAGAAACAACAACAACAATAATGATAAGAAGGAATATAAAATATTAAAGACACTTAGCCGCTTGCGTCGTTAATTGGTTTAGTTGCCTGACAGGGCAAGCAAGATAGTCGGCCTGTACTTTCGTTGATGCCACCGGACATAGCGGGGTCGAAAAGCTTCTCACGAGATCACTGTGCCGAGAAGCCCTAGCAGAAGCGTACTAAACATCTTCAGCGTCAGAAGCATTACCAAGCGTCCCTATTTCTCAACCGAAGCTTTAAAAATTAATCAAGACAACAAACCAAAAATATACGAAAACCCACAGCTTTTTATAGCACGAAAAGTCACCGATGATTACGATGCTCCCTCATGCGAATTCTGGGCGCAGCTTTGTGTTGACGCAAAGCCACGTGTTTGAAGTTATGGCTATCCGCATTCGAACATTCTTTCCATATTGCCACAGAAACTGCCAGCGCCCTAGAGATACGCACACCACTCTGGCCATTGCAAGCGTCGCGAACCAAGAGCAACGCTGAAATCGACATCCCCATTACGACAAGCGAGACACAGCGCACCCGTTAGCCCTGCATGCGCACGAGCTCCGACCGAAGGGCGAGAGCGCGTGACGGAGGAAGAAAGCGATGTTAGAGGCCAGTGGCTCGTGGTATGGACAGACTCTGCGTCCACTCTATCGGTTACGCTGACGGCGATGCCGAACAACTAAGAAACGGGCACCTAAGAACTGCGCTCGAAAAGCACAGCGTGTTTTGTAGAACGTCGTGGACTCGAATCGGCGTTCACAACTCTAGGACACAGTTTGTCGATGATTTGGAGACGTCTAATTCTCTCCACATTCTTCGTTAAACTTGTGTAACAATGTGCTAGCAAAATTTCGCTTTCGCGGTTTGTTTAGCAGCGCTAGATTTCACGAATGAACAGCGCATACATAACCTCAGCCGTGATCCCGTTGCGCGGAAAGACTATATATGACGGGCAGCGCCGGAGCGGAGGGGTGGCAGTGACATGAAGGGCATGATCGCCGCGCCGCGACATGACTGCCCCGCCCATTGACCAGACTCTCCCCATATACGACTCTGGCCGTACCCTCTCAGTGGCGTCGCACAACGACAACTCCCTGAACTTAGCTGGACCGACGGTTACCATTGATGATTTGGTTTGATTTTTTAACGTCCCAAAACCAGCTCTGATTATGAGAGACGCCGTAGTGGAGGGCTCCGGAAACTTCGACCACCTGGAGTTCTTTAACGTGCACTCACATCGCACAGCACACGGGCCTCAACATTTCGCCTCCATCGAAATGCAGCCGCCGCAGCCGGGATTCGATCCCGCGACCTTGGGATCTGCAGCCGAGTACCGCAGCCACTAGACCACCATGGCGGGGCGGTTGCCATTGAGGAGCGAGCGTTTTCGCATTGAAAAATAGAGGAGTCAGCCTCAATTTGCATCATTTTCATCTTCAGCCTATTGACACGCGCAATTGTCTAGTTTGTTCACAGGGAGCTCCGTTACCACTTTCTTGTGACGCGCTGGCTCTACAAACTGCATGCCTGACGCGCACATTTCAGTGCCCTATAGAAAAGCAGCGATAATGGCAGAACGCGGTGTGACGAATGCATAAAAGCAGGCGCATTTGACCGCTCGACAGTTCTTACCGTCGACTGTTCACCGACGACTGTTCACGCCGCTACGGTCTTGCAGTATGTCTTGTAGTGCGCATTGCTTTGCTTTGCTGGGAAAAGGTTCACCCAATAAACGGTCTGACTGGCAACACCTTAATCATATACTTACAGGGCACCAAATCTACAGATTTAAGAGAGGGGCACAGAGACACACAGAGCGCCAAATATTAACTGATTTCATTGAGGACGTAAGAAGGTTGTCGATTTTTCAAGCGATAGTGGAGCAAAGCAGGTTATTCTATGTCATTTCAACTGCATGTGAAGCAAGTGCATCTCGGCATCAAACAGCGATATGGAGGTATCGCTCACACACGTGACTCCTTTCAATTTGACGAAGTGTGCTTCCAAAAGTTCCCTAGCCATTTTATTAGGACTCCTACCAAGTATGGCAATACGCTTAAAATACGGTTAACACGCGCAGGCTCTACGGTGCACGCTAAGGTGCGCACCGTACAATCTCCTTGAATTCTTTGGGTGTTCCCTCAGTCGAACGTTCAGGCACCTGCCTCTTTGGCCCAGGTATAAGTTTCCGCAGCTAAGAGGAATTTTATATACTACCCTACTGCACAGTGCCCAAATGAGTCGCTGTGCTTCGTCTTGCTGCCTTTTAGGTGCTGAGTACCTTAGTGGCTGGGCTTGTCGACGTGTGCTGCTGCTGTAGTCACGGTGGGACCATCCTGGAGGCAGTGTAGTCACACAGTGCGTGTACAGTTGTGGGTCGTTCGCTTGTTCGCTCTCTCAATCGTTCGTTGGTTGGTTCGTTCGTTCTTCATCTTAGGGGCTGGGTTTGCTGGCACGTCCTGCTGCTGTCGTTACGGTGGCGGCATCCTAAGGGAAGTGCAGTGCGATAGTGTATGTACACTTGTGGGCCGACCCTGCAGGCAGTGAACTCAGACAGTGTATGTGCAGCGTTGTCGGGTCAGAAGCGATTATTCAACCAGTTTCTGCTAATGCGCTCGGCCTGTCGGAGTCTAGCGTCGTCATCGTGGAAACGCAAAACAAGCTCATTAGCAGCAATTGACGTTACGTGTGGGAAAGACGGGCGCGTCACCGCATGCTTCGCACCTTCTAAGGTTTCACGTTAGTGGAGCTGCCTTTGTTTTTTTCTCAGTACTCGTCGCCCCATGACAGAGTTGCGCAAGTTTGCTGCGGGCGCAAAAGGCAACACGTACGTCGTATCTGGCAGCCACTTTTTTGAGCTTGTGGCTGATGTTGTGCACACAGCGCACAACCACCGCCCTAATAGCGTCTGTTCCAGCAGCGTCGGACGCGGAATATAAACTGTTTTTCACCTTTCGGTGAAGTGATTCGGCCACGCTTCGAGGGAAACCAGCTTTTAAAAGAACGATCTGATCAGAAAAGCTTGCTGCATAGTGTGAACGCATCATTTGCGCAGCGCCGACCCAGGACACAAAGAAGCGACACCATGTTTTATAACCTTGGAATGGGCTGATTCCAATGCAAGGACTTTTCCTTTAACACACGGATTATAAGCAAAGCAAACGTGACGTGGTGAAAACGTGAGGTTAATGTCTAAAAACTGCTAATCATTGGGCAGTTCAAAGGTAAACGACACACCTTGTCCAGATTTTTCAAGATCCGCTAAAACTAACTCGCCTGCTTCCTCAAATGCCACTTGGGTATTCGTGTCTAAGAAGAATTTAAAAAATCATAAATGCTTCAAAACATACATACATACATAAATGCTTCAAAAATCAGTGATGAACTACATGAATGTTGGAGTGTGTGGTCCATGCTAGATGAAAATACGCCACATAAGATGGGTAAAATGCGCGATCCGATACAGGTACATTTCTTTTGAAGGCAACACCGCCCATTAAACGACACAAATGTGTTGTTGAGATAAAAGTCCAAAAAAGGCAAAATTACTAGCAGTCAATTCTACCTTGCTCACAAATATAGCCCCATAACTGCTTGTAATGCATTAAAAAGCAGCATACAGTTCGTTGTGCGGTAGAGAATAGGTCTTCCATATCTATTACGGATCTTCCATATCTAAATACGGATTCTTAACATCAAGCAACTTTAGAAGAAAACCGCTAACTTGATATTGCCATGCTCCCTTTTGACTGATAATTGAGCTGAAAGGGATATCTATTTCATGAGTTATTCCACCAAAAAACACAGCTATGGGGTCCTGTTCACTTTTCGAGATGCACTTCGCGAATTTTTCGGAAGCAATTTGTTCACATAGTTTATTTTCGTTTCTTTTTGCTCTCGTTAGGCTTACTTTCATTTCACGAAAATTTTTGTTTATAGCTTGCATTGCCTTCTCATTAAAGACGTTGCATTGCAAGACGACGAACTTGCTTTCCTTGTCATACTGCAGAAGTCACAAATTATTAACCCAGAAAAGGTTGCGCAACAAAATTTCGCTCGTGTGTTCGCAGGAGCCTCCGCAAGTGCTCGGCGTCATCTTCTAACTTTTTTCAAAAAGCGTCGGAGGGCACTTTTAGGTTATGCAGCTCGTGGCATTTATATGCGTTGGAGGATGACGAATAAAGCAATCGTTAGCGTGTTAACGCGATCACGAACTGTGTAGTGCGGCGCTTTCGTTTACAGTTGGAGACTCCTGGAGGCAGGTTGGTGGGCAGCACCGTGTCCACGGCAACCGGTGTCAAGGTGAACCGTTGGCTAGGCGTGCCGTACGCCAACACCTCTGCCGACCAGCATCGACTCGCCTTGCCTATGCCGCTGAACGCCACGGATAAGTGCGAAACAGTCCTTGCGATGGAACCACGTGAACCGTGCGCGCAGTGGGTGGACGGCAAAGTGCTGGGCAGTGAAGACTGTTGGTACCTAAACGTGTGGGCACCTACCACAAAAGGCAACGGCACGAGGCCTCTGGTAGTGGCGGCGACTGGCCACTGGTTCCAACGGAGCACCAACGATGTGCCCGAGTGGGCAGAGCTCGCCGCACAGGGTAAGGTGGAGCGAGCTTCTACAGGAAGGGGTGTGTTGTAAACCGTTGACAATTGAGAAAAGACCCGGTTGTCTGGAAGAGCTCGTGAGCCCAGCTAGCACACAAAGCATTATGACGTCTTCGAAACGGATGTCCGAGAGGTTAACGACGTCGCAGAAACGGCACACGTAAGAAGCTTTAGTCTAGGATGCATCGTATATCTCGTCTAATGTCCGGCTTGTAGCAAATAAGAGATACGTTTCCTTAACGTCTTCGAAACGTCTTCAGAAAGCTGGTCTTTTAGACGGCGTAGAAGAGACTCCAATAATCCCATTTCCCGCGATTTGTGAATCCGTTTAAAGGCTTACCAAAGACGTCATCAAAAAGCTGTTCCTGAAACGTTAGACGTAATCTGAAAAAGAAGCAGGAATCGTGCTCGGAAACGGGGCGCGTCCACCAAACTTTTCATCTCGTTGCCACCTTCAGAATATATAAATGAAAATCTGACCTTAGAGCTAACGCCTTAGGTGTTCAAATGACGCCAAGGCATTTTTCGCACCCCTATACATTAACTCTGTGGTTCTGAAGGTGCCAACGGGATAAAATTTTGGGGGACACCCCGGATCCGAGGGCGCCGTCCCTGCCTTATGATAATAGCTGCGATCTGCCTTGTTACGAGCTCCACCATAAGCTTTTTGGTGCCTCAGAGTGGCAGGTAGTGCCAGCTGAATAATTTCGTAGTTACGTCCTAGGAGGAAGTCCTGGCATCGCACTTGCCTAGAACTCTTTTTTTCTGGTGGGTCAAAGCATCGGCATTGAGTGCAACAGAGCAAAAATAGTGCAGTAAGGTAGCCACACGGTAGTGTGGCTACCTTACTGCTCTACAAAGGCTTCATCAGTCTCAGCATTTAAGTAACAATTGGTTGTCATGAATACAAAAATCCATCTAGCATGTAATTTGTAGAGTATGGAGCAAATATACCGAAAATGGTAATGGCATATCTTTCTACAGTCAAGGATAGACAGTTTCTTGGCAAGCGACCTAACAAGGACGCCTCTGTGGCAATGATCATGAAGTCCAAACACTGCTACATCAACATTTTATTGAGAAATTGTGCAAGTTAAAAAAATGAGAGATGCGAGAAAGCCAAAAGCAAAAATATTCATAACGAACTGCAGAAGAAATACTTTAATTATATTTGGAACTTATTAACGGCTAGAGGCTTACAGAAAGAGCAGTAATAGTCAGACAATAATCAACAGCGAAACGACTATGCGCTTTTCAGCATGAGAGCAGCGAATCCAGTTATATGAGCACAGACAGAACAATGGATGACTGTCTGATAGCCGCTTTCAATCATGTTATGCAGTACCTTCACCGCAGAAAATCAAGGAATATGAACAAAAGAACTCAAATATGACTCAGATATGAAAGTAAAAATTTGCCTAGGGCATCAGCTGATGTAACGAAGCAAGCTATAAAGGACAACCAAAAGCATCAATCAAGTAACAATGAATATTCACCAGTGACCTTCAAAGAAAGTAGCGCATGAAATATTAACAAAATCGGTATAATGAGCAACATCACAATGCTGTGCACAATCTGTCCCAGCGAGCAACGTTACATCGAAGGAACCTCAGTTTCATAATGAAGCTACATACTCACCTACTTCAAGTCGGATACACAGGAGACAGTGTTGGGGCGACCAGACGCGCAACTAGTTCACGTTCACAGTAATCAAAAACTAGTTGTAGTGTCTAGGCTTAGTGCAGCTGACGAATACAATCCTACCGGCATCATATGACACGCTGAAACCGCCGTCGCGGAAATTCAATGTAGAACCGCAGTCGAGCCGTGGTAGAACGAAGTTGGTGCACTTGATCATGTTATCCATGTAACCGGTTAAACCGCATGTATTCCTGCAAAGGAGAAAACTAGGGCCATTGTTCCCTATAAAGCTGTTCTGGAACTGTGTTTTGAGGAACAAAATTTGAAATGCATCTCTATCATACACATTGCGCCCTTTACAGGAGGAGCTCATAATATCCTGCAATGTGCAATAGAGCAACACTCAAAATGAATTTTCCTCGAGTGCCTGCTTCCTCTGAACTGCTGCCTGTATCATATATGAATAAATTTAATGAACCAACAAACTATGAAGCCTAAGAAAGCATAGGGGACGTTATTGTGGTTCTTAAATTTAGTATTATAATTGTGCAGTAAGTAGAAAGGAATTAAAGTGGAAGTAACGGAAATAAATTACCAAGTATTTTAAAAAGACGGCAGAAGTAAAAAATATATTTATCTTGAATAGATTAACAACTATTGGTTTGCAGAAAGAGCATTCGTACTCACACAGGAATCAACAGCCGGACAACTATGTTGTGCTTTTCAACATAAGAGCAGCATATCCTAGCATGAGCACAGACAGAACAATCGATGACGTGTGGAAGCTGCTTTTGATCATTATTATGCAGTATCTTCACCGAATAAAATAAATGAATATAAATCAAAATTCAAATGTGAATATGAAAGTACTGCGTACGACACCAGGTGATGCAATCAAGAAAACATTAAGAGATAAAAACGTCAGAAAACTGAAAATATTTATCGAAATCAGCTTCGTCGGGAGCAGTGCATAAAATGTCGACAAAACAGGTGTAATGAGGAACATCACAGAGCAGTGCGTAATCAGTCACAGTGTGCAACGTCAAATGGAAGCACATTCAGTAGCATAATTAAGCTGAATAATCCACTATTTGAAGTTGAATACACTGTAGGCAGCATCTGGGCCACCAATAAAAGCAATGTTCTGAATTACACATCCAAATGTGGCTCTCTACAAAAGCGCTGCAATACACACATCTATGAACATTTGACAGCAAGCGGTATCTAACTGGCAAGCATCATTTGGGGACCAAGAAAAGGTCTTGGCAGAATAACATGCGCCAGTTATAAAGCTAAACAACCAGCACGTCTACATGTGCAAGCTCAAGCTGAGCGTCTACGAATGTTGCCGTTTCACATTTCAGAAATAGTGACACGATACCTAGTCGTTAAACAGGATGTTTCCGGCTGGTGGCCTTGGCTATGCCACGATGGTCATTGGAGATAGCGGCGGCGCTGCGCCTCGATGCGCACACGGGTGCGGTGGAGTGCCAAAATTTCTGCAGAACTGTGTTGGCTATTGCGGGACAGTCAGAATTGCCGCCGACAGTTGTGCCATCGCAGTTCTAAAGGTAATGCGCAAAATCGTAGCCACTGAGTGGCGGCTCGCCGCGAAATGTTATGTTGACGAAATACGAGATCGGCAACCACGTTATTAGCAGACTTCGGCTGTATGGCCCGTCTACATCCGTAAAGGCCATGCGCTGCAACAGGTCAGAAGATCTAAAGTCAGCACCCGATCCGTCGCCAGACGTGGACTGCACTTGCAGGCCAAGTAAAGCAAACATATTGCTCGCATTCGATTCGGTAGAATCGACCATATCAGGATGACTGTCTGCATATATGGCAGATGACTGGTATCGACACTGTGTATGCGGCACGGATAAATCTCACAGTACGTCGATGACTACCATCGGCAAGCCCGCTTCCCTGGCTTGTGGCACATCAGGAACGACAGGAACCGGCTGCTCCACAAGGTCAAGCGCTAGCGAGGTTGGTAGCTCTGCTGTCGACGGCTGCGGCTTGGTAGTCGTGCGGTAGGTAACAACAAAGGTTCTAATATCTCTGGTGAGGAACATAGCTTGGTTCCACTGAACATGCCAGGGCGGGGTGTGATGTCCTGTGCCGATGATCTGCAATTCGAAGCGATGATGGTGTCCCGCCTGAGCTGTACCCACGGCAGCGTTCAGGTCACTCTGGGTGGTGGCGGAGCGATGGTTTTCAATACGACCGAATATGGCAATTAAACGGGCGCTCCACTCATCCGAGGATCGATTACTGACGCCTTCGAACCTGTGCCACACCGTGGCTTCATCTGGAAGGCTGTCTAGGGCCGCGCAGGACTTGTACTCGTCTGTCCAGGCATGCCGATCTCCGAGGGCGTTGACCGTCGCGACACAATCACTGGCGTCGTCTTCGAAGCCGCGGAAGCCTAGTATCTCGCACACGGCAGATGAGCACCCCGAGTTCACCGACGACAAAGTGTCGATCTGGTCAGATATTCCTATCATGGCACACCAGAGCACAGTGCGGCTTTTGGATGGGCTATTGAGTAATCCGGCCCCTTTTACGGCGACTACATCGAGAACGCCAGCGATGTCGTACAATACCGGCAAGGTGGTTGATGACAGGCTGCAGCTCTACTAAATCAACTTAGCTACCCTGGCGCGAACATGGAAGACGGTATCCAACAGCTCCTCTGCGCTGTCGGGTGAACCGGAGGATGAGCCATTAGTGGTGTACGAGCAGAAGGTGGTCGCTGCACCCGCAGCGGCGCTATCCTTGTTCGACGGAGCTTCCCTATCCCTATCCTTCTGAGGTGTCCGTGAAGCGCGGAGCGAGGTGTCACAAGGGAAGCGTTAACGGCAGTCCCGGGCAGCAGCAGGTAGTGTTCTGTCTTGATAGCGGCGGGGCACGCTTGCGTTTAGGCCGCCGAGGAGGCCTGGACGCCATCGTCGAATGGTGGCACAGGTGCTTCCGGCAGTGGTAGGGTCGCGGGATTCATGATCGTGGAAGCGTGGACGGCGTTCCTACGATGAGTGCCCGCAGGGCCGCTGACCCGAGAACGCGCACTTAATTCTCGTCGTTTGTGGACTGCGTCGTTGTAAAGGACAAAACAGTTTTTTCGACAAGGGGTGACTGCTCTCGCCTCTGTTGTAAAGGCCCGTTCACACCGTGCGCAGGGCGGGCAAAGCGGCAGTACCGAAAGCGGTGATAACCTCCTCGTCTAGTGGGCAAAGCGGGCGGAAAACGACGCGGGCTGGCGAACCGCTCCCGAAACAATTTCTTTCGCCTCATTAGCTCATCCCGCTTTCCCGCAGCCAGTCAGCTCGAAGAGAAACGCCGGCTCAAAACAACGCCCGCCGAGATGGCTGGTTTCCTTTTGGGCTGCTCTTTACATGGATATAATCGAGAGGAATCCGATGAGTATCACATGGATCCTTCTCGTGCGCTGATTAAAAGAAACGGAAGAAATTAGCTCAAAATTTTAGCCTGGAGCAGTTTCGCATGCTTTCTGGTTATAGCAGACAACATGCTAGATAAGCTAGTGGTGATCTGTCAGGCGTGCCGCTCTGTCGACCTTGGAACAACCTTGCACGAGCTGTGCTGTACAGGTACTAACAGCAATACATAGTGACACCTAGCCTACCAATGGATATGCTAGTTAACCCTACTTAAGTAATGGCTAATTACGTCCTGACATTCAATACTACAATGGTTGTGATTCGGGCTTCATGGCACGGATGATAGTTTGAAACAGCGCAAAGACGGGACAAACGTAAGTGTAATTTTCACCGCTCCATCGTCGCATAATTCAACGTATGACCTGACCGTGGTACCGGAATGATATACAAGACAAGCAAACCTAGTTTTGGATATTTTTATTCAAGAGCTAAAAATAGCTGAAATGCCAACGCTATTAACTCAGTGCCCGTGTCAGATTTTTCACGTGACGATGGCTCTGCTAGTGACACCTAACAACCCCTGTACACACCAATTAACCCTAATCAAGTCATTGTTAATTAGCTCGTGACGTCATGCAATACCACGTTACGCCGGTACTATAGGCGACACCTGGCAACCCATATGCATGCTAATTAACACTAAATGCCTCACTGCTGATTAGCCTAATTACCTCACTATATCATGGAATACCACGTGACCTTCCGTTACGTGATTTGGTGGAATCATGTGCTGTAACCTTGCGTGACGAACTCACGTCCTCCTGAACGAGAAACAAAAAAATGGCCGCATATCTGTTTGCTTCGCTTCAAATGACGTCGAAAGACGATATTTGTCTGTCACCACTGATAGCTAACACCACCTCTTCTGCCACCTCCCGCCCCTCATGCTCTTCTCCTCTACTCTCACTCCTCCCTAAAAAACGTAACGGAAGTTTTCCTGAATTCATTTCAAATTTTGTGCAAAATGGATGGATGGATGTTATGTGCGTCCCCTTATCATGGGGCGTTGGCCCACCGGCCATGAAGCTCTACATTTAGTTTTTTTTTCTGTACAGACGCGGTTTCCCGAATCACACATTTTCCGAACCAATCTTTGTCTGCGCATTCCTACGTTAGCTTTTATCGTTCCGCTGTAAAGTAACAATGTTATTCGAACTACCTTGCGCTTCTGATTGCTCCATACATAACGCCACTAATACTCCAAGTGCCTTTTTTTTACTTATCTCCATCGCAGACATGTCCAGCTTTTCCGTGCTACCCCAGAAAGCCATGGCCTCCTGCAGGGTAGTATCCACTCATAGACATGGGTGGACATTCCTACATTCAATTAAAATTAGGATCTGTCTTTTCCTTGGATATTCCACAGAACGTACAAGTAACCGCTTCTTTATTGAACTTCGCTCTGTAAATTCGTGCTCTCAGGCAAACTGATCTTGCTTCAAACAGTAAAGCGCTTCCGCTTGACTTGTTATAAGATGTTTTTCTCCCGAATTCGCATTTCAATTTCCTGCAATTGCTCAATTCCGGTTTCCTCTCCATTGCTGCTATCCGATCCGACTTCGCCGCTTTTACCATGCTCTTAAGGCTCTTTGTTGCCCCATCCGTTACACTACACGCTGTATACTTACTGGTAAGCCTCCTTGTTCTCTTCCTCCGTTGTGAGTCGGCGTTCTTCCTATACTGCTGCGTGCGCTCGCAGAAAATTTCTGTGGGTGCAACCGCTTGCTTCTCGCGGTGAAACTGTTGCTCTCTCTCAATCTTCACACGGCAACACTGGCCTGCAGTTGATCTTTTTGAGGACTAACTGGACATCGGGGAGACGAACGGCAGCAGTTACTCCAAATTCGCTCGGTTTTCGCTTGGAGTGTAAAAAAGTTAACGATCTTAGAATATGGCTAAGCACTGGTCTATACTCCATCCACAACTTACTCTCGCCTTTATCATCAGACAATTTGGCTTTTCATGAACGCGTGATACGTTGGCTGCGTCGTGTATCATGGAGTAATTTAAGATTGAACCCATTGGTCGGATGCGCGGATTTTTCAGACAAATGTTCCCGTGCTTTCGCAGCGAAAGTGCAGATTGAAGTAGGGCGCGAGAAATTTCAGCTATCATTCATTTATGAAAATTATCCAAGATCGATTTTTCGTCTGCCTTTGTTATGCGACAATGCAGCCCAATTTTTAAGACGTTTTGCCGCTTCCCTTCCTTGGAATGAAAATGCGAAAGCAGTTTTCAAGCAGAAAGCTGTGTTCACATAAATGTCATGTTTGCAATGTTTACTCGACGAGCGCTTCAGAAAATGAGGAGTACAGTAAATAGGGCTGTAGCGAGTGCCTGTTGAAGAGGGTATTTGAGATGTCCGATGTAGCGGTCGTAAATGCACTGACACTGTCGACAGCGCAATTTCCTGCGCACAACTTCAGTGACTGGCGCATGAAGTTTAGACTAAATTTTAATTCATCTTCATTCTCGAAAACAGTGGTCTGTTTCGATTCATTTGACGGATGCCTGGTCGCGCTTGGGAGTCCTAAATCAAAAGATCTAAACAAAAATACGCAACATTTAAGAAAAATTGACAACATATTCGTAAGCTAGGTTTTTATGACCTGTGGGGCTAATGTATGATTCCCTGAGATATTTCTTAAGCAATTACGAGCAATGAAGGCATGCCATATCGCAATGCTTCACATTCCTGAACCTAAGAGGTGGAATACCATGAATACTGTCGTTATGTCCTTCACCCGATATTCATGCCCTTTGTCTTTTGAATATGCATTAATGATGGCACTTCACGTAGTGTTCAAATCCAAGTACCTAGGTCTCCTTATGCCACACAATTCGTGGTCCAAACATATTTATCTCACCTGCAACAGGACACATAAGAGGTTAGAGTACTGCACCGTACGCGCCGTCTTAATTCCTCCTCAAGAAACCAAACTTCTTACGCATAAAACTCTCATCCTTCCCATTCCTGAATACGGTTGTGTTGTGTGGAACCCGTACAGAAAATGCGACATAAAAACGAGAATCCTTTCAAAAAGTGCTGTGCATCTTGTATGCGCAAGATACGATAGAAATTTTTCACCGTCTAAATTTCTTCCCCAACTGCGCATCTACACTTGCAAAGCGTCGCCACGTTGATTGCCTGAAATTTCTTCACAGTTTACTCTTCAAATTGCAGCGCGACCAAGACGAAGACAGGAGACACATGAATGACACAGACGAGCGCCGACTTACAACTAGATTTATTTGCACTGCACCAGTCCTTTTTATGCAAATTCTTGCCACATCACGCCAAGCAGTCCAACAAAACACATACGCACAAAAACCAAAGATATGTAAAGCATACAGGCAAGATAAAACCTGCAGGTTTTATCTTGCCTGTATGCTTTACATATCTTTGGTTTTTGTGCGTATGTGTTTTGTTGGACTGCTTGGCGTGATGTGGCAAGAATTTGCATAAAAAGGACTGGTGAAGTGCAAATAAATCTAGTTGTAAGTCGGCGCTCGTCTGTGTCATTCATGTGTCTCCTGTCTTCGTCTTGGTCGCGCTGCAATTTGAAGAGTATGAACCAACTAGCCCAAGTCAAAATTCTGCTGGTTCACAGTTTAATCAATTCTCCCCGCCTCGACACTCTACATGATTATCTTAAGTTTCCCAGACCTATATCTACGAGGAGCTACCGTGCCTTTAACATTTCAACCGTTTTTACCCGAGCTGACATGATTAAGTTCATATTTTTTGCTTCGGCAATCGAGGCCTGGAATTTCTTGCCCTGAAGTGTCCGTTCTCTGCCGCTTCAAGAACCTCTAGGAGCGTGTTCTCGAATGTTGATTTCCCTGTTTTCCCCACTCCTCCAATAGCCTCTTCCAGGCTGCTGTATGTGATAATGAAATAAATAAATAAATAAATAAACAATTCCTGTAATCGTAGCGATTTATTTTACTTCAGTGCATGCATGACACCTTCCCACCTCTTCCCTCTTCGTCGATGCAGGGTTGCCTACTTGATTCAGCCCAGGTTAACCCCCGTGCCTTTCCTGTTCCTTTCTCCACGTCCTCTTCAACATTTGAAATTTTGAAATTGAAATTTGAAATTGAAATTTGAAAGTTATTTCGCAACAGGACATGTTACGAGGAGGGCAGGTAAAAGCTGTGAGAACAGCTTGAGGATCCCGGATCCCTGACCCCCGGGTACACAGGGTAGCACAGAGGACGTGCGGCTAAGTACAACCAAATAAAAAAGAGTATGTTTCACAATGTGCATTAAAAAGCAAAAAAAGAAACACAAAAGGAAAGATTACAATACAGGCATAAAAAAACAAAATGAAATATTACAATGTAGGCATAAAAAAGGTAGTCAGGAGATCACATCGTTATACAAACACTGATCGCAGCTGTTTTGGTGATATGCTGGATATGTCAATGTGATGTTCCCTAGTTATGCGGTTAAGAAGTGTAGGCAATAAAAACTTTAACATTTGATTTCCGCATTTTGTTCTACATTTCGATATGTACCGCACTTCAGGTTGACGTACATTATAAGAAGGAAAATATAACTATTTCTTCAACTACCTGAATTTACGCAAAACACTAATCTTTATGCTACCATTTGCTTAGGCTACTATATGGCAATCCGCTGCCTTTCGATGGCTTTTCTCTGGTCATGACCCTGCGTCCCATACGGAAGGAATAAAGTGTTTCGCCTTCCCCATATGCTCCTTGATGCTGTTGTTTCTTTGACATCATTACAGGACATACGCGTCTTTTTGGACAGGCAAAGTGAACTAATGACTGTCTCTATGGCTCCAGCTGACGCAGTCGTGGTGGCGCCCAATGTGCGCTTGGGCGTCCTGGGTTTTCTCCACCCAAGAAAGGTGGAAGGCATCATTCCAGACATCGCTGAACAAGACATGGTGGTTGCCATACAGTGGGCTCTGGACAATGCCGCCTCATTCGGTGCTGACCCTGCGGCGCTCATGCTCGTCGGCAATGGCTCTGGTGCCTATATGCTTGTGGAGGCTGCCGCCAATCTCAGTGTCACCGTAGCCAAGGCTGTCGTCGAGGGCTCCATGTACATATCAGGGATGCCTGCGAACATGGTAAACCCTAGCCTCGAGCTGATCTTTACGATGATGGAAGGTTTTTCACCAACACAGCCATTGGAAACTCTTGCGGTCTGTAAGCACTTGCCCAAATGACACCAATGATCCACGAGTTGTCCCGCCCTATATTCGTGGCGGCGGACATGCGCGCACTAGCCTCGGTAGCGCATACTTAATATCCACTGCAGGGCTACTAGAAGAAATGGAACACACTAAAAATAGACGAACAGGGAAGACACAATTGAAATAAAATTCCCGTTTTGAAATATGCTATACTGACATTGCTCTTTGAGATGTCCCAACCACGCACAAAGGGAGTAGCGGTTCTACACCTAACAAAACATCACTCAACCACCACGACCACACTCGCTCATCCCCTTTGGACACACATCTCAACAACATTTTACTCTAGAACGGATCCGTGCTGGGGCCGGGGAGAAGAGAGGCAACAGTCTTTCTTAAGTTCACAAAACGTGTAATTCAATACATCGAGAAGATTGAATTATACGGATAACAATTAACAACTAATATGGTGAAAATCGGACAAGGCAATCATGGAGCACAGTACTCATAATATAACACATGAATGTGGTTAACAAATATCATTTAGCAGCTGAAAAAAAGGTGCAGGACAGTTCTCGCATCAAAAATGCAATGTCTCAAACGCGCTTGCTGCAACAAAAAGAACGCTTATCTGGGAGGCAGACTATCGGTGCACAGGTCTCGTCGCCGGCTTGTGGACTGGTGGTTCGGAAGGGGCTCGGGAGTCATCCTAGAAGTAGCCGTGGCTCAAGGAACAATTAAACGCATTGCTGCTGTCTTGGGCTCTTCACGGTGACTATTTCGGTACTTAGTAGCTAAAGAACCGAACGGCGAAGCTCGCTCGAGGGACTCAGAATGAGGATTACCTCTTCGTCCGAGACATGACGGAATGCCATCGAATCTCTACGCGTCTCTCGAATCTCTCCAAAAACTCTCGTTCCCGGCCCCGAGACGAGTTTTTCTCTTCTACCCAATGGTTGTGTAGGGCACGTCGTTAGTCGAAAACTCACCAGTCCAATCCGCCGTGCGACCACCGCTCGACACCCGCCTTCATAGCACAATACAGCATAAGTTCCTTTCCCCAAAACACGGAAAGCAAAATATAAACATACACAAAACTCGACATTAAAAGAGGGCGTCAGACAGCTTAAGCAGCGACACAAGTGTACGGATTTCCGCACCCGCGTTAGCTATCACTGCCTCCAATCCGAAACAGTCCGGGTGCAAGCAATCGTATAGGCGCTGTTGCTACTCGAGTTCGCACTTGCCAAACCGTTGCGTGCACCCCTCTTCGACAGCAACCGTCTTTCGGGTACGCGGGGACAGGACCCCTCCTGCGAGATGTGTGACCCGGTTACTTTCGGACAAGATGTCGCCGGCCTGTACTGAGAGCGACACCACACAGCAACGGGCGCGACTCCCTAGCTCCTCGTTATTGCCCGTGGCTCTGGTGGTGTGCGACCGCGTAAACAAGGACATTGAGCACATCCGGGCGAACTCAAGCAAGCGGCCGGTGTGTGACAGGAGCGGTCAACACGTGTGCACGGTTCACCAACACCTGACAGCTTCCAGATGGGTGTACGCGTACCCATCCCTTCGGCCATAGCGAACACTGGGAGAGGGCGAAGTTGAAGCCCAATGTACACGCGCATGTGGGGCCACCTCTGCTGTCATTAAGTGGTTTCCGCGAATTTGCAGACAACGAAAGCTCCGGCGATTCTCCGACCGCCACGGCAGCCGAAAAACAGGAATACCGATGCCTCAGATGCCCGTTTCCTGCGTTCTCCTCTATCGCCCCACAGACGCCTCTCGGGGCGTCACAGCATACTACATAAATTCCATATGATAGTTCATGTCTTGTAGACTGCAGCGTTATCAGTGGATTTCTCTGATCCTGATGTTATTTTTCAACAAGTAGTTTATTTACAAAATAACGCCTCGTAACGATTGAAACCACCCGAGTCGATGATTCGTTCACCACTCTTCAACCGTCTCTGTCCGACGAACCTCCGATGCGGGCCTCTGTATCTCTCTCTCTCTCTCCTTCTCAAATCACATCATATCACTTTTATTTCATGGCATTTCCTGCGGAGACAGCGACTAAAGGCTGAAATAGCCTCCGTTCAATTCTCTACCCCCGTTCAGTTCATACAGCGTTTACAAAAACATATACAACAAAGTGCACATTATATCGGAATTTGGGTTGCGCTCAATATGCAGGTGGAAAGGCAAAAGTAAGATAACGCCGATTACATATGGTAACAAATATGAGATCTATTGCATGTGTACATAACACAGAATACACATTATACATCCATATAGCATAAGCAAGTGGATCACACAGACCTCTCACTCGTTCACATAGTATACAAGCTCTAGGTGAACTAAAGGGGCCTTTGTATCGCGTTACAAATATGTGTCGGACAGCAATGCTTCAGTACACCGGGCGTGCAAAAGCACTAGAAAGCGGGAATGTTAGTAGTAGAGTAACAATTAACGTAACGACTGTCTACAATGCACATGCTGTCGTCACAAGAAACGTTTTATACATTTTTGAGCTGACTAAGGCTACCTGTGCAATTTATTACGTATTTTTGTTTGTTCAAAAACTGTCTGACTTGGTGGATAAGAATTGTTTCCCGTAATTTGTCCTACTCTTCGGAAGCCTCCCCATCTGCTGCCTCAACGCTTACTAAGGTTAGACTACCGCGCCAATAATTTTGTATATGCGGGTGGTGTCTATATCCTGCACTACTTTATAAAGGTAAACATGATTGGCCGTAAGGATGTCATATGTCGCACAAATAGTTCCCTGGTGCTTAAATCACGGATATTACCTACATAATTTTGAAAAATACGCAGCACTCGCTTTTCTAGAAAAGTCTATTGTTGTCTATTGTAGTTAGTCTGTTGTAGTTGCGGTGAGTGGCGGTACCCCATACAAGTGAACAATAGGCAATGTTCAAATATAGTAAAGTGTAATGAAGAGTTCTTTTTTAATCGAAGGGTATTAATGTGGAAATATTTCTCATGCATCCTATTGATCGAGCTATATCAATTGCCAAATGGTTCACATGACCATGCCAGATTTCTGGAACCAAACACATAAGAATTTCTGTTCAATTGTTTGTTGAATTCTCTTAGTGTCATAGGTAATATGCATGTCATGTTGGTCTCGTTTACTTGGGGAAGATAACAATAATGTACTTAGTTTTAGGAGCATTTCATTGCAGGCAATTAACATTCGGAAATGTTCTGCAGATAATGGTTAGTCTTTTCTTGACGATCACGTTTTTTTCCGTGAAGTAAAAAGTATGCTTGTGTCGTCGGCAAACATTACTATATCAAGGGCTTCCTCAATTTGAGCTATATCATTGATATACAACATCATTTATCATTGATAAAACTGTGTAGGACCCAACACTGATTCTTGGAGCACTCTGTTTATTACATTTAACCATGCGGAGGTGTAAGTATTTACATTTGTAAACTGGAAGTGTTTCTCAAGGTGGTTTGTCATTAATTTCAGTGCTGTAGCACGTATACCATAAAATTACAATTTGGGAAGTAATATGCTGTGGTTAACTGAGTCAAACACTTTTCGCAAATGTAGAAAAGCCCTAATGTATGATCGTTATTTTCAATACCTTGAATGTTTTTCTTCTATGCATGAAGTAGCACTCGTTCGGTTGACTTGCGTTTTTGAAATCCAAACTGCGAACTAGATATAACATTGTATTTCTCTAAGAACTTTGTTGTACTATCAATAATTGCCCACACAAAGACTTTTGAAAATAGGCAATACCGAGATTGGCCGGTAATTTGTTAGGGCGTTTTTATCTCCGGATTTGTATATCGGCACAATCCTTGTTATTTTTAATTGGTAAGGGAGATACCAGTGTCGAAAGTTATGTAAATAATATGCGCTAGAGCATTTGTTAATAAGCTGAAAACCTACTCGATCGGTTGAGGTTTAAAGTCATTATAACCTGCAGCGACATCATTTTTTATTCTACTAAGTAATTTTTCAGTTTCATGCGGGGAGACGTGATAGAGAGCAAAAGAATTTGGTAGAGAATCAACGTGTCTTGTTGGTTGCTATATGTCTATAATTTCGCTATCAGCCCTCCCTGATTATTTGAAATACTCATTGAACGTGTCAGCCAGACCCTTGCCTATTATCACATTTCCATTTATATCAATTCCATGAATGCTGGCTGTTCCAGCTTTTCGGCTTGTTAACCTGTTTACTATTTTCCATATCTTTTTGCATTAGTTTGATGGCGTGGAAACAAGCCTTCATAATAATTTTCTTTTGCTTTCTTTAAATCTGCACTTAATTCAGTTCGAACGCTAAATCACGTGTAGTAATGAAAGTGTGATACATTTGATTTTTTTCTCGTATTCTTGCTTATATTGCGGAGTTTACGGTTTTCTTATTGCTTTCTTGTTTTTTCGGCCACACTGCAAAGGAAATGCCTTATCATAACTAACTTCTGACTTATTATAGAAGTTTTCTTAGGCATCATTAGGGTCACCGCAGTCATACACATTAGTCCAGTTTATTGCATCCACCAATGAAAAAAAAATTTTCGAGTGATTTATCATTTAGCAAGCGACAATTGCTTACTTCCGATTGTTGTCTACGCTTGAGGTGAGTATAGCGACACAAAACACAGGCGGATGATTGCTCAGGTCCCTATCACTCCCCCCATCAGTTCTGATGCGCTGATATTAGTAACACAGATGTGTATGGTTTTACCTGTTTTAGAACCGATACACAGAAACGGAATTCTCACATACAGCCTAAATTGACTCTGCTTTTACTACAAATACCATGACTATCATTTTACTATGACCTGCGACTGCTATTACAGAGAATGTGCGCGCTGGGATTAGATAACTGACATACTCCTGGAAGATTGCATGTACAGCCGCCAACTGGAGTGTGGGAGCGGCCACCGTTTCGCGCATCAGCGCCGCGTGGCGGAGCCAACTTGCAAAAGGTTCGAGGATATGCGCCCGCAGACGCCGCGCGCCCGGCTTCGACCGTCGTCTGCTAGGCTGTTCTTTTTTACGGTGGGCACGCCCTTATCAGCTCGATTGAGACGAACAGACCGCCTGACTAGGCGAATTGTTTTGCTCGTATCTGGTGTTCCGAAAACGGGCGTCGATATCAAGCTTATAAGGGCGTGCCTTCTGTAAAAAAAGCAGAAACGAAACGCTTTTCGAAACGATATACACACGTTCTAACGCGAACGTGTGCTGAACACGCTTACATGCGTGCGGGCGTGTTTGTAATGCTGGGCGAAATTACCATCGCTCTGAACCGGACAAGGTTAATTACGTTCGGTGATGCCCAGTTTGTTTCTAATAAAAAAAAAATTGCCCGCCAATCCACCCTGTGAAGGTGGTTCGAAAGCGAAGCTTTTTACGCCACCCTCACGGTGACGGCGAGAGCTGCTGGGTTTTGCCTACGACGCTGTTGAGCGAGACGATTTTGTTCTTTCCGCCGTGCCTTATATCACGCTCTTCTTCTGCCGTCTTTGCTTGGTCTACCCACAGTGGGGTAGTCTAGAAATGAACCGAAGCAGTTACTAGGCTGGAAGGGTTTCGAATGACGTCAACCCTCTTTCAAGCAGCTGCATAAGCTTTGGAACAGCTGCAATCTAATCTCACGGACCGCGCCGAGCCTGTTTCCGTTGTTTGCCCGCAGCCCTTATCATCCATCATGTTGGCTCATCGCTTTGAAGCTTGTTTTGAAGCTCGCTAGAAGACGCTGCCTGCCTCAAGCTCGTCTCTCGCGGGTAAGGGCGCGTTCTCCTTCTTTGTGAGCTGGTCGAGCGTTCATCGAAGAAAGAGCGTTTCCATAGGCAACGCGCGCCTTTCGCTCTCTCTCTCTCTCTCTGTGTCTCTCTCTCTCTCTCTCACAAGACAGCAGATGGAAGAGTGAGAGAGGTAGCGCGCCAGGAGGCACGCGCCGAGCGCGAGCTACCTCGCGAGCGCGAGCGGTTCGTCAGGATCGTTTTTTGCTTACAACGACGGACACGACAGAACCCTTGGCTGGTAGAGGTACAAAGCTTCGCTTTAAAAACACCGCCCAAGCACTCCGTAGAAATGGTTAACCAGCGAAGCTGAAATGTGCGGCGCCGGTGTTTAGCAGTGGGTTCAACCCGACACAGACGTCGCAGCCGAAGCCAAAGTGCCGCTGGAGAAACTCTCGCCGAAAGCGGGCGTTCGCCCCGCGAACGCGCTCCCGCAATCACCACGTCGACGCTGTTCTGCCCGCAACGCTGCTTCTTCAGCGCGCCGTCGTTGCAAGCGTTTGACATCGCGAGCTAACATCCGTGGCTTACCCATGTGGAAGCTCTCAGTCGAAGCTGATGCGCGCGTGCTCGGCGCCACGGCTGCGACGGGATGGACGACGCCACTCACGGGCCAGCCAATGGCACGCGCGCTTTGGTACGGCGCAGAGAACGACGTCACTGGAAGGCGCAGCCAATGGAGACCGCGCGCGGTCCACGAACGAGATGTTTTTCGTTTCTCCTAGCCATAAACAGCTTTCGCTGTAAAAAAATGTGGTTGGTCCCTCTGTTATAGGAATCGGTAAAACACGAAAGTGAAACTTCGCACATAAGCGGCAGTCTGGCGAATCGAGGGCCGGGAGATGGTTCGGGCACTGTGGACTCCCCTTTGCATGTACACATAAGCGGCACCTCGACACTTTACAGGGATCTTCGACTGTTGTACGCAAGCGAAAGCTCTCAAACGACACATTTTTTCGGAGACAATGCATTGAACGCACCAGCGCCCTGCGCAATCCTTCCATAAACAATTAGCGTCCACCTTGCAAGCGTAACAATACTCTTTGTCGGCGGATCGTTTTCTGAACGCACACTTCGCTGTGTGAAAGGCGCAACATTTGCTTGTCGACGGCCCTCTTTGTGTTCCTCGAGAAAAGCGCTTCACAGCCGAGCTGGCCATCAAATACGTGACACGACAAATTATGTAGCAACCGTGGCTGAAGCAACGCGCCGGCGAAACGCCGAATCATGCGCGGCGGTAGAGGTGTCGAAACTTGAAATTTTCTCGGCGCGCATATTAACCCGACAATTTACTACTTCGCTCCATCGTTCCTAGGTGGCGGTGCCACCGCTATGAACCAAGAGTGGAGTGAAATGGAGGCGATGTTGATTTAAGAGTAATTCCTCTTACTAAATAACATTTGCTTTAATCAGTCATCAATTAGATGCAATTTATAAAGCGGTATAGTAAATAGCCCGTCTTTTCCACCGCATTCTACATTTGTCCGAGGCGGGGTCGGTAGCGCTTCCAGCTCCTACCGCCACGCCCTGGCTGGTTGTAGGTTCGTATCCTACTTTTTCAATCTCAAGTGCGCATTTATTTTTCAGACATCTACTTCCGTTACGGAAGTACGTCATAGATTTCTTGGTGCACCCCGGCATAAAACACTTTCGTGTTAAGAACAGCCTAGCAGACGACGGTCGAAGCCAAGCGCGCATAGCCTCGACCCTTAACTGCAAGTTGGTTCCGTCATGCAGCGCTGACGCACAAAACGGTCGCCGCTCGCGCACTCAACAAGCTGGCAGCTGTACTTGTGCCTATTGCAAATTCTATTATTTTTTGTGTGTCATGGTGGTTGGCCGTGGTGAAGGTCATCTGACTTTGTGCCCTGTATAAATTAGAGCCTTTATCTGTCAAATCAACAGTTCGTAGTCCAGCCTCTATCCTGTCTTCAATTTTCCGGAGTGCGTCCGTTCTGGCTGGTTTTTTTTCCAAATTCCGTGATATTGACTCCCTAATCTCTAAAGGCCGGTTCAAAGCTTTCAAACGGGGGCTTATCCCGTAGTGTTCGCAAACGATGTTGACAGACGTAAAAGCGATTGCGCAAGAACTTGGCTTCCACGGCCCATCTGGCCTCTCATTTCAGCACCTGGTCAGTCGGGATGCCGAGAATCTCCGCTTGTTCGATTATTCAAGCTGGTTGGGGTTCGCAGATTGCGAATTCGAGGAGGATGACAGAGTGAAACGCAGAGAAATGACGTCATATTTAGGGCGAGCAAGGTAGCCGTATTGGAGCGTTGGTTTGCGGCGTTCGTTTGCTCGCACCGCGGCGTCAGTACGGGAGCCCGCACTGGTTTCTCGTCACCGCAGTGATTTGTGTAATACTTGCAAGATCTTTGCGACAGCAGGTTCACCGATTTCGTTAAATCACTGCCTATGCTGCGGCCCTACGTGCTGATTTCACGAAGTGGACTAGCCATACTGAGGTTCCGTGCGTCCTGCAGCTGCAGCAGCATTTCACAAAGTCCCTCAATATTAGGTGTCCACTGAGTGCGTCATTGTTAGAAAAGATAAAATTCACTAGAGCAAGTCTGCCATTCTCAAGACGCTTTCGAGACAGCGACTACGCGCTAATATCGTCTCGAATACGAGCGGTACGAATGAGCTGCAACGCTTTTCTCTGTTCACATTTAGAGGATCTCGCTGCTAGCAGAACAGTGCGGCAAAATTTTAACGTTTCCAAAGAGGAAGTACGGCGCCGGCCATCCGGTTCTCGCCCCACCGACTCTGTGGCAAACCCTCGGCCGATCCGTTTGCTCGTCACTGTTAAAGGGACTGTACTGTATATTTCTTTAACAATCGAAATCCCTTCAAGTTCCATAAAGAGCAATGTCAAAATTACACCAGTTCTAAAAACAGCAGCGACCGGTACCAAACTATTCGCAAGATCGAGAACTGCAGCAGAAAAAGACAGCGGCATTGGCAGATTTTTTTTTCTTTTGCGCACGAAGCGACTCGCGTCTCTTAGGGGTCACAACACTGAGCAAGTGAAGAACTAGTCACGCATAATGACGCACAACATAAAAAGAATTAACCGTTAATCGTGTTGCAGATATACGCTCTGATAAGTTTTTGCTGCCACGGAGTGAAAACAGCGTTGTTCACACCGTCCACCTGCAGCTGTGTCTACCGCGTCATATTCATGGCTGTCAGCGAAGTTTCCATGAGTGCACGCTGTTCCCACGTGCTTGCCGCGCGGTAAGAAGGTGCTGTTATTAAATTCTTGTTGTGCAAAACGAAGCAGAACCATGCAAGATTGGTTGTGTTGCAACTCTTGACGAAAATACGCGGTATTCAGAGTGTGTGTATGTATGTACATGCCTGGGCAGAACTCAAACGGCCCTCATTTCCTGGGATGCTTCATTGCATATATGCCACTTGCTCGAACACGGCACGAGGGACAGGTGTGGACACGAGCCGATCGCGATTCGCGTACCGCAGTTCTGCCAGTCGACTGTGATGGTAGCCTGTAGTCTGCACCGTCTGAATGAAATATACATACTCACACGCGACCGACAACGTGCGTACTTGTACATCGAACTCGTCGTAATAGCTACAATTAGTCGTATTAATAGCGATATGCTTATATCCAGCTAGAAAGAAGACCTTATAAAACGCGCAAGGGCGATATACGAAGTCGCCCCGGGCTAGAGGAGTGGCGCGCGCGCACTAGCCCGGCCGTGTCACAGTCGGATACTGAGAGGCACTCATGATGACGTCATGGAGCTCTTCAACGAATCACAGGAAGCGACGAAGTTTGCGTTGCCACCCGTGACGCGCACCGCGCGTTTTTGCCAAAATAAAGTCATTTGCTCAACCATGCCATTTTCGACCCGATTTTCGAGTTCGCCATACCAAAAATGATAAAATAGCGCTGTAACCGTTCTTCACAAGGAAAACATTGGCTACTTGCATGAAAGATCCTCTATTGACGTCGTCTTGAGAAAGGTGGAAGGCGTTCGCAACGTCTCGTATACTGACGGTGAATGCAAGAGACATTTAAGTACCTCGAATGACGCAGCAAGGTCCTCTAGGGCCGGCGATTGTAAAGGTTCTGCCATTAGGACCTTGGCTACCGGTAATTAACCATTGGCTGCAGTAGAAACCGGTAGGAAATTGAAGGCTACAGTGGCGACAAGAAAGGCGACACCTAGTTCATCACTGCAGTCAGCAGCAGCTCTGCACTCTTTGAACGTCAGCCCAAGTGACCTGACAAACAAGCAAAGGGACGAGAGCAGCCTGCGGAAATGCTTCGAAGGTGCTCACAAAGCGGCCAAGAGAAGGGTTGCCGACATCCTTGTGAAGGATGGAATCCTTTACCGCAAGCACACGCTGCTTTACAATAGACTGTTAGAATAGCTTGTGGTACCAAGGAGCTTCCGACATTTCGTTATGGAAATGGCTCACGAAGAAATTCTCTCGGCCATCAAGTACTCAAAAAACATGGACCATGTGTCCAAGAATTCTATTGGCCAGATGTAGATTCAGATGGCACATAATTTGTTAAACCTTGCGACATGCGCCAGAGAACATTTCCAAAACTTTCAGTTGGTAGTGTGCCACTGGGAACGACTCCCGTCATTTATACTCCGTTTAAGCGGGTCACCATTGGCATTGTGGGGCCCATATCTCTGGTATCAGACAAAGGCAAAAGATACGTTCTCACAGTGGTCGACATGGCAAGGTGGTGCCCCGGAGCATGGAAATACGAAAAGTTGTTGAGGCACTCCTGGAGATATTCGCTCGTGTAGGAGTTCCACGGGAGATAACCAATGTCAGAGGAACATCATTCTTGTCACGCTCGTTGAAGGAATGAAGCCAACTTTTACACAGCTGCCAACTCCTCCGTATCAATCTATAGGTCTTGTGCAGAAGTTGATTGGCATATTAAAGCAGATTATCAGAAGAATGTGCCAGGGCAGTCCTAAAAAGTGGGATCGGTTCTTGGCACCGTTGCTTTTCGCTTACCACGAAGTTCCCCAGTCGAGCTTAGGCTTCTTACCCTTTGATATGCTGTACGGCCGCTATGTCAGAGGACCCCTGGCAATACTAAAGGAGTTACGGGCTGGTGATCAGCTTGATGAGGACGCAAAAACATCTTAATAGCACTCAGTCTAATTGCGGAATCATCTGAAAGAAACCTGTCGTTTAGCCAAGGGGAGCTCTTTAGAAAGCCGGCAGGGCGAGGCCAGAGAGAGCTTGCCTAGGGAACCCACAACTATGCGCGTGGATCACATCAAGGGGCGCCCGTCTTCAAGACGGCCAGCGTCTCAAAGCCCTTGTTGGCGCGAACGATCCTAGGGGCGTGAAGTGCTGCCGCCTTGGAATCCGGTTTCGACGTGGAGCGGAGTGACCTGTGTTGGTCGGCCAGACGGTGAGCTGCTCGTGACTGAGAAGAGGCCTTCTGCCTCGACTCCTGAGCTTTCGGTCGCCAACATCGCCTGATCTCTGCGAGCTGTGTGACCGCAGATTTCTGCAGTGTTTTTGATAAACGCCATTCGTGTATGTTTGCCCCCCTTGTCACAGTAACATATTTGTTTCGTGTTCCGTCGCCGCACATCGTCTCGCCATCCCATCACCATCACATTCCTCCTGGGAGACTGCGCTGACCAGCTCAGCGCCGCGGGAGCAGCGTCGGCTGATCCAGCGAGCACGTGGAGTGGCGCGAGCCAATGGGGCCCTGAACTAAGGGCTCCACCCTACGAGGAAGATCCCTCTTTTCATTCAAATAAATGTTTTCTCTCTCTCTCGCCATCTTGCTCGCTTCACACGCGTTGCGCTGCGACGATCCCTAGCCATCACAAACATATGCACAAACCACAAATCAGTGCACCCACGCAGATATATATATATATATATATATATATATATATATATATATATATATATATATATATATATATATATATATATATTATGATGAACTATATTAAGGTCACACTAGCGCTTAAGTCATGGCTGAATAGTGCAAGCTGAGGTTCGCATGAGAGTCCCCTTTCGAATCCATGTTGGTTAGGATTTAAAAAAATTTAACTGTGGTAATGAAATTAGCAATTTGTGAACTAATTATATGTTCCATTATTTTTTGAATAGATGCTGGTTAGGGAAATGGGGCGGTAACTAGATGAACCTGGCTTTGGAACCGGAACGACTTTGCCCACTTTCCAGCCGTGAGGAACGACGCCGTATGAGAGTGATTGGTGAAAAATATGCGAAAGAATAACACTGGTGATTTCCTTGCTGCTTTTGAGCACCTTAGCTTTGATACCATCGATGCCGCAGGATGACGTAACTTTTAACGATTCGATAATTTTCTGGACGCACCGAGGTGAAAAAAATGCTGTCTGGCATGGTAGGGTAGTTGTGGGAGGAGACATCAGGGAGGTTTTCAATGGACTCTCGAGTAAAAACGGACAGTAGGGTTTATTCCTTCTTCTACTGCATTATCTGCAATAGGTTTTCCAGTACGATCCATTATTGATATGAATCTGTTTCCGTTCTGTGGGTTAATCACTCTCCAAAATTGTTTTGGGTTAGTGCGGAGTAAGTTGTGCAAGGTGGTATTATTAAACAGCCGCTCCGCTTTATCGACGGCAGAGCAGAATAGTTTCTTGGTTGCCTAGTATTTTTGCCACGTCGCAGGATGGTTGCTGTTTATCGCGGAGTGAAATTTTCGTTTCTTTTTGTTTTTGAGCCTCCTTAGCTCCGGGCTAAACAATTGGGAGATACTACGTTCACTAATCTTAATTGTTGGAATGTAGGTACTGATTAGCTCATGCATTTTAGACTTAAACATTAGCCAATTTTCTGTGAGAGATCGCTTGTAAAAATCTTCGATTTGAAACATCCAGAACATTGTTAGTTTTTTATTGAAGTTATAATCGTCGTATAGGGTAAGTTTTTTGCGTGTTTTATCTGGGCGGTTCTGTCTACATTGGTTCAGTGTACCTTATATAGCCGCTGATTTCGTCGAGGTATGAAAGCAAAGTGATTCTATCAGTATGGGTTGTTAATACTAGATCAAGTATATTGGCTGAATGTTTAGATTGCCTCGTTGCTGCATTAAAGATTTGAGCTAAAGCGAACGTTAAATATGTATCGCCGAAGTTACTTTCAGTGTTTTGTTTCGATGTGACGAGGACGAGGTAAGACCAATCCACGTTCGGAAAATTAAAATCACCGAATAGGACAAATGGGGTAAGGAAATTGAGTTTTTAGTGAACCTAGCGCGTCATGAAACAGAGGTATAAATGTGCTGTCGCAATCAGGTGGACGATAGCATGCACCTAAGACTACGTGGGGTTGAACGGCTTTACAGCACACAAACACCATTTCGAGTGAGGTAGGTATATTGATACGGTAGCAGCTAACGTCACGGTGAGTAGCAATGAGCACGCCACCACCACGCCGCCCATCTCGGTCGATATAAAAATATTGAAATCTGTGTAAGAAGGGAATATTCCATCGTCGTTGATAGGGTAGTTTAGCCACGTTTCGGTTAGCACTATAACGTTAGAATCAGAAAAGTCAATTAAACTGGACAAGATATCTCGCTTTGGTAGAACGCTCCTGATGTTAGTAAAATGAAACGACAAATAGTCCTTGGGACCTTAAGGGCAACCACCAGCTGACTGCTGCGACGTGCCAAGAATGACCTGTTGACTAAACTGGTCATACCCGCAGGTGTTCGTCCCTGTTACAAGTTTGGTGTGACGAAGGCTGCTGGGAAAATTCTGTGTGTTGTTCTTTTCTTTTTTTTTGGTCGAGCAGTTTTTTACGGGCTAGGCGTGCAACTGGTGAAAAATCTTGCGCCACATTAACCTTGGGGTGCTTGTTATGTACTTTTTCCTTATCTTTGAAATGTGTGAACTTTACTAGAACTGGTCTAGTTTTATTCGGCGAAAAGGTACCGAGTCTGTGTGCGCGTTCTATTTCTTTCGGAGCCATAGTTAATTTGAGGTGCTCGCTTGAAAACCTGATAACCTTTTGGTTGGGCATTGAGTAAGGGGGGTTACAGTGAAAATCGCACGTAAATTTCCAGACAAAAACGGTACAATGTAGATTAGTAATAACAACAACAAAAAAATGCGGCGCACAAATTTTTTAACAAAGCAATAAGTCAGCAATACGTAAGCATGGTGATAAAACATATATGAACATTCCGTAACATAAAAAAGCTCGGAAAACAAGTAAAAGAAAAAGAACATCAAGACGACATAATAATGAAATGCATCTGAAGTTTTTGCCGAAACGTGTTGGGGTTACTATCAGAGGCGATATCGTCGGGAAGATCATTCCACATGCGGATGGCTTGTGGTAGTGCTGATGTGTTGAACGCGTTTGTGTTTCCAAAGATGCGAGTGAAGCTGAGATGGTTATGTAATCTGCGTGACGTGTAGAGCGGGCGTTGAAGGTGCAACGACGATGTTTTGTTACTGTAGACGTACTTATGAAATAGGCATAACAAGGACACGTGACGACGAACATTTAATGCTTGGAGGGAAGGATGCAGTTTAAGCTGAGTCACACTGGAATTGATGTCGTACTTCCTACAAATGTAACGGGTGAAGAAATGTAACGGGTAATGTAACGATGAAGAAACGTAACGGGAGATGAAATGTAAGGGCTAATTAGTGATGAAAAAGAGGTAGTTATACGTCATAACTACGTTTACCGTGTAGAATATCTCCTTCAGCAGACTCGCAATTATGAGTGAACACAAAACATGCAAATAATAGCGACAGAACAATTAGCTTTGTGTTGTGTCAATTGAAACACAAAAATTATTTCGTTGCGTAACAGGGGAGGGGAGTAGGGGCCTGCTTGCCCACAGGTTTTTTAAACGCTGACCTCAAATATCGCAGAGTTCCACAACAAAACCGGCACAGATGTCAGACTGACTGTCCGTTCGACTTGTTCTTTAGTTTGAGCTATGTATAACTTCACAAGTCCATTAGAAAATGATTTTCTTAGCTACGCAAAAAATTCACTTTTTGGAGAGAATAATGCATGCTTTGATGCTTCAATCCAGCGCACCAAATTGCATCAACTTTCACAGGCGATTCCTAAGAGAAAGGATAAATAGTGGTTTAAGGAACAAGGAAAGGACGCTGTTTTCCTAGCCCTTCTATACGCAGTGGCCAAGAGTCGGGAGGAAAGAGAATGGGAGAGTGGAAATGCGAGGCATGCCATATTAGGGGCTCCTGAAGTGTAGACAGCCTGGGGTTATTTAGCGTGCACTAGCAACGCTGAGTGCACGGCCCTTGGCATTTCGCCTCCGTCGACATGCGTCCGCACTGCCGAGTGTGAATCGCGTCTTTCGGTTCCGCATTCAAGCACCACTAGACCACCACAGCCGAAACAGAAGGGACACTCGTAAGGAGAAAATGAGTCACTGAAATAAACCGAAACAGAGAGAGAGGCTGAAATAAATCGCAGCTACGCTGCTGGCAGACCGCGGCACCGTAAGTATTTCAACCGCTTTGTTCCCAACCTATAACCAATATATATATATATATATATATATATATATATATATATATATATATAGGGTTGAAAAGAGACACACGTTCAAAATTCTTGCTTTATTAACGTTTCGGCCGGTGGGCCGGCCTTCGTCAGAATGGTCATTCTGACGAAGGCCGGCCCACCGGCCGAAACGTTAATAAAGCAAGAATTTTGAACGTGTGTCTCTTTTCAACCCTACATTGGACCGGACCCAACGAACTTCAATCTGAAAAAAAAATATATATATATATATATATATATATATATATATATATATATATATATATATATATATACAGTCCCGGTTCGGTTTGGGTACGGTTTTCGGTTCGACGCTGTATATTCAATACCCTATGTATGTATGTATGTATGTATGTATGTATGTATGTATGTATGTATGTATGTATAATATATATATAATAGGGTATATACATAGGGCAGTGTATATTCGACACCCTATATATATATTTCATTTCCTTTTATTTTACCCTCAGGACCGAAGTATTACAGAGGGGAGTGGTTAACAATACATACAAAAGAAAAACAAAAACAAAGCAGCAAAAAGTGGCTAGGTAACACAAAGAGTAATTGGTCAGTTGAGTCCAGGAGTGATGATGTCCGAAATGGCCAAGCGAAACTTTGAGTGGTCCTTGATAGAAACAATGGTGCCGGGAAGGCGGTTCCATTCTTGAGACATCCTGGGAATAAATGATTCGTGACAGGTTCCGGTATGGCAGTGCATTATCCCAACCTTATGGACATGATCAATGCGAGAAGAAATGTAAGAAGGGGATGATATAAGGTTATCACGCAGGAAGGAATTGTAGAAATATAAATTATGGAATAAAGCAAGGCGAAAACACTTACGTCGGGCTGAGAGGGGAGGAAGTAGTAAGGAGCTTTTCATGGAAGTTACGCTTGATGTTCGGCTGTAAATGCTATAAATGAAACGAGCGGCATTATTTTGGATTAGTTCAAGCGATTGAATATGGGTTGCGGAGTGAGGGTCCCAGATGGATGATGCGTAATCCATTTTACTCCTAATAAGTGTTTTATATAAGATTAATTTTAATGAGGAAGGAGCAGAAAAGAAATTTCGCCGGATATATCCAAACATGCGGTTAGTATTGCTAATTAGCTAATCAATGTGTAAAGACCAGGAAAGTGTCGAGGTTATGTAGACACCGAGGTACTTATAGAATTTTACGGCTTCTAGGGGAGTGTTATTTAGATAATAGTTTGGCGGAGGAATATTGTTACGAGTTACACGCATTGTTTTACATTTGGACACGTTAAGTTGCATTAGCCATACGTCACACCAGTTAGAGATAGCGTTAATATCGTCTTGTACAGACTTGTTATCGTCGTTATCTGAGATTTCGCGGAGGATGACGCAGTCATCTGCGAAAAGATAAATGTTAGAGGAAACATCGTTTGGTAAGTCATTAATGTAGATGAGGAAAAGAAGAGGGCCTAAAACCGATCCCTGTGGCACACCAGAGTCCACAGGGTTAAATGAAGGTGTATGACCGTTTGATGCAACGTATTGTGACCGATTTAAGAGGAAATTCTCAAGCCATCTAAACAGGTTAGGATCAAGACTAAGTTTACTAAGTTTAAAGAGAAGAAGTTGGTGACATACTTTGTCGAAGGCCTTGGCGAAGTCGAAAAATACACAGTCAGCGAAAGAACTTTTGTCAAGAATAAGATGGAGGCTGTGAGTAAAAGAAAGAAGTTGTTTTTCGCAGGACAAGTTTTTTTCGGAAACCATGCTGTGCTTTCGTGAAAAATGAATTACTGTCAAGGTGCTTTGCTAGGTGTGAGTACAGAATATGCTCGAGAACCTTACAGGGAATGCTGGTGAGGGAGATGGGGCGGTAGTTGAGGGGTGAATTTCTGCTGCCGGACTTGTGAATCGGAACCACCTTCCCCACCTTCCAGTCAGCAGGTAGCTGATGGGTGTCTAAGGATTGCTGAAAGATTCTTGAAAGTAGAACAGAGGAATAAACAACAGTACTTTTCAAAAATCTTGCATTAATTAGATCTGAACCAGGACTTGATGACAACTTGAGACCCTTAATTACACTTTCAATCCCAAGAGGCACAATGATAATAAATTGTAATTGTAACACTCAAGATGAGGAAATTCGGGTTTAGAAACTACGACAAAGTTGTTACAGAAAGCACAATTAAGAACCTGTGGGCATACATCATCAGGTACCGGTAAACCGGTGGAATCGATCAATGCCACGGAATTGTCACTAGAAGGGTTTATAACTCGCCAAAATTTTTTTGGGATCATTTGCAAGCAACGTCGGCAAGGTGTGCACGTGGAATGCCTTTTTGGCAGACTTTATTGCCGCTATATAGGCGCTGTTTGACTCCTTGTAGGCATCCCATTTCGAAGCCAAACCACTTTTTTTGGCTATTCGATACATTCGCTTTTTTTTTTGTTAGAAAGCCTTTTTAACTGTGCGTTGAACCGGGGCTTTTTAACACTAGAGGATATTTCACCCGAGGGGACAAATTTGTGGGTCAGCTCAAGTATTTTATTTTTAAACATAATCCAGTTCTCGGCTACCGTGCGATAATCAAATCGGTTGAAAAAGGGATCAAGGAAGCTGGCTAGCTCAGCATTAACCTCATCTACACCACGAAAATCTCAAAGTACTTTGAAAGTGCCTGTAAGACAGACGTATTACCGTGTCTCTCGCAGCATTCTCCATTACTCCATTTATCTTCTATTAAGACAACGTCCTGTGCGCCTTATGTAGCAGCGGCTACAGCTAAAGGAAATTTTGCGCGTTGTACCAATGCGTCTGTCTATGCTTGTTCGTGCTTCGACATTTTAACTAATGGTACAGGTTACATCAATGCGCGATCTTCTAGAGACACCTGAAAGAACTGCTGATGCTTAGGATATAGATAGTAGGGGATGAGCGTGTAATAATGGATTCTGGGGCTTTACGTCCCAAAACCACCACTGATTTGGATGGACGCCAAAGTGGAGGGCTTCGACCACCTGGTGTTTGACCACCTGGGGCTCTTTAACGTGCACTGAAATCGTAGAGCACATGAGTGAGTCAGCCTTCTATCAGCTTAAATCTGAATGAGATGAAAAAGATTAACAATTACGCTACATGTAGATCGTACGTGTACCCGACTGACAGGTAGCGCCACCGTTACTGAGCGTGCGCAGATAACTTTTGTGCCATACTTATCCGCCATAAAGCTCCCTGCAGGTGCTAGTCGGCGTCCGCATTTTCGTCTGTTCCACCTTGTGTCTCCTTAGCACGCGTTAACTTAATTCACTCTGAACACTTACCAAATGGCTGAGTTCCTTGTGGTATTGTCCCCGTTAAAGTAATACAGATCAAAATCGAATAAAATGCAGGCGGCGTTAATTCAGTCGGTCGACTCAATGTGGTACAAAGTAAGCTACAGCTGTCATGGATCCTCTACATGTATTGGACCTACTCGGTTAGGGAGCAGCATAGAGCAGTAGCACCGTGGTCAGCTGAATTCGCAAAGGCACGCAAAGAAAGTGTTGGCTAGATCTGTTTTCAGAGTGACTGCCATCATGTTTGATTTTCTTCAATTTTCTTCTGCAGGGGAATATGGATCCCTCGTTGGAATTGGCTAAAAAGTTAAACTGCGGCAAAAACACCACACTGTGGTCGTCCTGCTTCGCATCGGCTCAGCTCGACACACTCCTATCAACCGCAGCGCAAATGGAGCTGCGGTTCACGCCTATGTGGAACCCGTTTTATATGTTGTCTCCGCCTCCTGGGAAGAAGGTTCCAAAAATTGAGGAGGTCGTGGCTGGCGCGGACTCTGCGCAGGTACCGAAGGAAATTTTTCTGTTGGCAGCAATGTACATGAAATCTCTTCTCTTACTAAAACTCATGCTATTTTAAGCTGGAGCCTTGAACCGGAGAAAATAGGAGTTCGGGTGCCGGTGCTAAGGCCACTGAAATGAGATTGCCTAACAGGCTGCGGAGCGGTTCGACTCTAGAAACTTATCTTGGACGCGGCCAGGGTTATTCGTGTGCTTGTGCAATATTTGTGTGATATATATATATATATATATATATATATATATATATATTGTATGTGTGTGTGGTCATTAGGACAACTACAGGACATATTTCAGCGCTGTGCGTAAAGTCTGTAATTTACAATAAGGTTTTGAACACGCGTATCGCAAAAGGTCGCAGCGGCTCGCCAAAATGCGTTTTCAAACTCCCCCGCCAATCGAACTACCAATGGCAGGTCGCTGATAGGCCCCGAACCAGTCTTGTGCACCTAACTTTCAAAACCTAGCTGCGAACAACGTGCTTCTACAACGTACTCCTTCGCTTCAGCCAACGGTATCGTCGCGGCATCTGGCGCCGTACACACGAGTCGCCGGCGCGCTATTACAGAGGCTAGCATTGCCGAGGCGGCGACCTCAGTGAGGGTATCGGGGCGCTATGTCGCCACGGAAGGCTCGGCAGAGCGGCTGATGCGGGAAGCGCTGTCGTCGCTAGCGCGACTCCGCAGCAGATCGAGTTGAGGAGGAACAGCAGTGGTAAGGAGGAAGGCGACAGAAATAAGCCCATAGCGGCCTTAGAGTATGGTGCTTCGCTTTATTTATGGTGTGAATGATTTGACAATTGTGTTGCCTAATCAGTGACGCAATGTCAAAAAAACGTTTCAGGGACCCTTTAAGCAATCATAATGCAGGACGGTATCAAGGGCAACCGGCCACTGTGAGGGGAAATTGATTTTCTTGGTAGTATGGAGATATAGTCCTTAGCGCTTTTCTTTCGTCGCTTTCTGTTTCCATTTTCTCTTTAAATTCCGCCTTGCGCAAAGCGCATCGTAGGTCCGCAATTTCCGTGAGGAGGTGGGAAAGCCCGTTAGCAGATTGGAAACAATTTTTCACATAGATATCAGCGAAACCAACTGAATGTGGCTAGAACATGCATACTCATGAACATGGCCATCTTAAGATTTTTATAGTGCATGGCCAGCCTGTACGGACCTTCCACACGTCCATCATCTAGCTCCCTTGGCCCATGATTCTTTTATTACTAACCACGCAAAATAGTGGAAGTTTACATGCATCTTCGAAACCGAAATTTGAGAGCTCGGCCGCATCAAGAAGCTGAAGAAAGCGGATGTTCAGTGTCGAATTAATTGCAATTAGATTAATTATTTCCTAAATTTCTTTGATAGCTATACCGTCTACATAACCTTACACATGTAACCAGCTCCAACATAGCAGGATTACATGTTGTGTAGTATCACGTTTAAAAAAAGAGAGAAGTACATTGTAAATGCATTTAGTGTGAAACGCAGCGTCCGTTACGCGAAGGCTAAAATGGGTGCGTCGTTTTTAACACTGCCGCATGGAGGTTTGCGATACAATAAACTTGCCGAAATAAACATAACAAGAAAGAAGTTCTTGGGGTTGTACTCCTCAAAATCATGATGTTATCCTTTAGTAGGGACGCCGTATTGGAAGGCACCAGAAATTTTCAGCACACGGGATTCTTATAGTAACCAAGGAGTACTACATAGATCTCTACAGTAGCGGCGATATCCAGGATAATATTGAAAGAGGAAGCAGTTCAGACGAGATAGACATTACACATGAAATGACAGAGGAAGTAAAGAAAGCCTTGAAACAAATGCAAGCGGGAAAGACACTTGCTGACGATCAGATGACAGCAGACCTCCTAAAGGATGGTGAGCACATTATTATAGAAAAGCTGGCGAACTTGTACGCGCAGTGCCTAATGACTGCGAGCATACCGGAATTTTGGAAGAATTAAAAAATAATCCTTATCCATAAAACAAAGGCGATATGAAGGATTGGAAAAATTGCAGGCCGATTAGCTTACTGTCAGTCGTCTACAAGGTATTCACCATAGTAATCGCTAACAGAATTCATGCCACCGTAGATTTCAGTCAACCTAACGAACACGCAGGGTTCCGTAAAGGCTATTCAATAGTAGACCAGATCCATAGTATCGACGAGGTGATAGAAAAATACACGCAGTGTAAGAAACCCTTACATAGAGCATTCATAGATTAGTAAAAGCATTTAACTCGGTCGAGACCTCAGCAGCCACGCAGGAGTTGTGAAATCAGCGCGTAGGCAAGCATTCTGTAAGAATACTTGAACATATCTCAACGCGTCTACAGCCACCACCGTCCCCCATAAGTAGAGCAGTTAAATACCTATAAGTAAAGGCGTAGGATAAGGGGGCACAATCTCTCGAAAGTTATTCAAAGCATGTTTGCAAGATGTATTTAGAACATTGGTTTGGGGTCAGGTGGGTGCTACGGTAAAGGGTGGATATCTCAGTAACCTCATATTTGCTGATGAGATTGCTAAGTTACCCCGGAGGCGAATCGCAAAGCGCGACTACTGACCTAGGAAGCCAAAGTGGAACAATAGGCCTAAAAATTATGCTGACATCTAATTAATGTTCACCAGCCTTGGGCGAGCACAGCGGTTTCAGATAGGTGGTGAGGCCCAGAAAGTGGTAAGCGAATATGTCCACATAGGCCAGATAGTGACCCCTGATCCGAACAATGAGGCTGAGATAATTAGGAGAAAAACAATGATGTAGAGTGCATTCGGTAGGCATCCTCAGATAATAGAGAGTTTGAGAATTGGGGGCCCAAGACGCTGGGTCCCCAAGCTGCGTTGCGTAGGTTGCTCTTGCGTTCGGAGGATCAGCAGAGTTTGAGAATTGGGTCAAACGCACGGAACGCAACAAGTGACAAAAAAAAAGTCTGCTTTAAAGGTGAAAACAACAGAAATGTTTTAAACAAACGAAAAGAAAGAAAACGAAGTGTAGTCTAAGGAGCAGAAAAAAATAAAATATACTGAACGAAATCTTTGTACTATTACAGATTGCGTATTCTTCCCGCGCGTCTTCCCGCGCGTCTCTAGCATCTGAGCAGACGGATAGCCAATGGATTTGGATGACTGCGGCTCGTATGGCTCTTTCTTTTTTGGCTTTCTAGTCGCGCACGAGGTGACGCAACACGCCTTGGGTCAACACGAGCGCGAGAGCCCAAGATTGGCTTGGGTTCTGCGCATGCGCCCTGGCGGGTCGCAAGCTTCTTGGGTCCCCAAGCTCCTTGGGGCCCCAATTCTCAAACTCCCTAATGAATGCTTACCAAAGTCTCTGAAGAGGAAAGTGCATAACAGCTGCATCTTACCGGTACTCGCCTGTGGCGCACAAACTTGGAGGCTCTGTAAAAGGGTTCAATTGAGGGCGACGCGGCAAGCAATGGAACGGAAATTGATAGGTGTGTCGTACGTCGACGTATTTAGCGCAGTGAATGCAGTCTGAACGAGAAGATGGTCGAGAACCGACACGACGCAACACGAACAGTGATCGCCCGCACTGCGACAAATCCAAAAGCGATTTTTCTTCCTCCCCTTCAGTACAATAGCCCCAGGGAGAGAAGAGGAGCCATCCTGGCAACTTACGGTGTTGGTAGGATGCCGGGTCATAACACAGTTTAAGTGGACAGACATGAATCGTGTCACGACCACGATGTCGGTGGTCAGATGTGTGAAGGGTTCGATAGCGTAGTTAACTGCAGGGGCACGGTATACGACGCGGACGGGACCATCGCAGCGCGCAAGAAACGTTCTGGAGGCCAGGGCTGTGAGGTGGGACCTATAGCCAAACTATATATAGTTTGTGTTGTGGGCCCCGTCTCCGCTCAGGGGGGGGGGGTCAGTGAGCCGCAATTCGCTTGACACGAGCCAGCAACGCTGGGAACAAGAACCGCTTTTAATTCAAGATTCCAAAAGAATCACAACCACCTTCCAGCCCGGCACTAACGTATACAGGAGGGCCACAAGGCCAGAACGAACAACTCCCGCAGACTGGCGGTCCAATGGAATGGAACCTACGGCGCAAAACTTAACGGCATGAAAGTAGGTGTAAAACGTAACGGCTCGAAAGCAAACTCACGCACAACTCGCACTGGAGGACGAGCCAACGACTCGCCTTAGCGGACGCCCCGAACCGGCGTGGCCTCTGCTCTGCAGCACTCACGGAGGAAACCATAGCGCCTAGCGCGACCGTCACTGCATCCCATCGTCCTGCCGCCCTCCAAAAAAGCCCCCGGGCTCGTCTCACCTCCCTTCTTATCGGCCGGCCACCTTCACGCCCCCTGTGGCCTTTCGACGCTGCCACTCGTCACGCGCATGGGCAATGCGCGTGTGTCCTCCTCACCCTGCCTCCAACGTGCGTGCTGCAGATAAGGGCCCATCGGCCCAACACTCCCCCCACACAAGAATGGACACTCCAGTGAGCGTCATAGTCCACAGACTACTAAGGGCAATAATGAAAACCACAGACAATAGAAAAGGGGAAACTGAGAAGCAGTTCTGAATTACTCTACACAGTTCGTCGGGCACCACAACAGTTCATAATTAGTCGCATGTCCTTGCCTACACAGTTTTTCAGGCACCATAACGCATCACCATTCGTCGCATGTCTTTGTCCTGATGGTTACAGCGAACGGAGCCTGCCCACACACGTCACACATCACAACAGTTCGTGCCCTGTCTCTGTCCCGCCGGTTGCACAGAATGGAACGTGCACGTAGCGTGGGTCGGCGTTCAAAGCAGCCTGTGTCGGCGTTCCATGACGAGTGGCAGCCTTGTGGTTTGTCACGGGCTAGTTGGCACTGAAGTTGCTGCGGGGTGTCCTGCGAAAGGCAAGGTTATTACAGCATGGCAATAAAAAGGCACCGCATCTTGATTGACAAACAGTGTATGCACAGGATAGCAATGTCGACGATAGCTGGGTAATGTGTTTACGCGTCTTGCGGGCGCTCGTAGTAAGCTTTGAGGTCGCACACGTTTACAGGGCCTCTTACTCGACCACCGCGTTTGTTTTTGAGAAGGTTTGCCAACCCAGAAATTTGCTTTGCAATCACGTAGGGACCGTCCCATCGTGGTGCGAGGGAGGCAGCAAACCCTTTTGCTGCCTCCCTCGCTTGTTATAATGATTGCAATGTTCCAGGCGGGCTAGTTCCAAGTTCTCCCTGGCCTCCCGCAAAGTTTCGCTCCAGCGACTGGAGAGATTTTGCGCGAACGTTTTGCAGCGCGGTGATTCGGAGTCATGGGTGAACTCATGTTCGATAGGAAACTTGAGCTCGCGACCTAATGGCTGACGTAGTAAAGCCAGTTGAACGATTCACTGTTGTTCGCGTGGCGAATGCCATTTCCTGTACGCGGGCATCCCAGTCCCTGTGCCGGTCAGTGAAAGCCACCAACATTGTTTCAAGGTTTCTGTTGACGCGCTCGGTAATGTTGGCCTGAGGGTGGTAAGGTGTCGTTCTTTTGTGGTATACACCAAGAACTTTGCAAGTGTCCGCAAATATTCTGCCGGTGAAATATGTGGCATTATCTGTTATTCGCTGCTTTGGAAAACCGAAGCGAGTGAACGTCTGTAGCAGACAATCCCAGATTACCTTTGAATCCAGCCGGCGTAACGGGTACAGCTCTACCCATTTCGAAAAGTGGTCAGTGACTACTAACAAGTATCGACACCCCTTAGCTGATCTGGAGTACGGGCCCATTGCGTCATAGGCAAGGATTTCCCATGGGTACCTGCTTTCCACAGATTGCATGAGGCCCGGTGGTTTGCCTCCCCTCGGTTTTGCGGTCTGGCAGGTAGGGCAAGTTTGAACGTATGTTATGACGTCCTTTCTCATGTGCGGCCATGTGGCGATGCGACACAACTTTTCAAAAGTTCTCTTGCCATCACAAACACGGAACGGGGACTCATCGTCATGAGTCTCCAGTGAGGGTACGTTACGCAAGAGCAGGCCGTCCTCGGCTTGCAAGTAGCTGCCATACGTGTTTGTGGACCGTGTGTTCCCGGTGGGACTAGCAGTGCCCAGGCCACTGCATATCTGCTTGCACTGGTCGTCGCTTCTCTGAGCGTCGAGGAGCTGCTGTCGTGAGACCAGTGTTCCCCAGGCATCTTCAGGCAGTGTCACAACCAGGACCTCGGCGGCTGGTTCACTATCCCTGGACAGTGGCGCTCGGGAAAGCGCGTCAGCCACTTTGTTACCAGTGCCTTTGCTGTACTCCACTGTGTAGTTATATTTCTGGAGAGAAAGGGCCCACCGGGCCAGACGACCGGATGGGTTTTGCAGCCTTGACAGCCATGACAGCGCCTGGTGATCGGTTTCAATCGTAAATGCAGCTCCATCCAGATACATGTCGAATTTCTTCAGCGCGAATACGATTGCAAGGCACTCTTTCTCCGTTACGGTGTAGTTCATTTCTGCGCCCGAGAGCGTGTGGCTCGCAAATGCTAGCGGGTAAAGCATCCCTTGATATTCGTGGAGCAAAACTGCTCCAAGGCCATAATCGCTTGCGTCGGTCTGCACCGTGAAGGGTAAGTTTAGGTCAGGGAGGCGCAGCCGTGCTGTATCAGCGATAGCCTCCGACACAGCCTGGAATGCTGCCTGCTCCATGTTAGTCCAAGACCAATGGGCACCCTTGCGCAGGAGCTGGTGAAGTGGTCTTGCCAGATGGGCGCAGTGAGGAATGAAGTGGCGGTAGAAGCCCGCCATACCCAAGAACCGTTGCAGGCTCTTAACGCCCGTTGGTGTTGGAAAATGCAGGATGGCCTGAAGTTTCTGTTCATCTGGCCGTATTGTGCCTTGCTCGACAATGAAACCTTAGAGGTTGACCTTGTTTGCGACCAACTGAACTTTCCGAGGGTTGATGGTGATGCCTGCGTCCTGCATTCGTTGTAGTACAGTGGTTAGGTGGATCAGGTGCTCGTCGAAGGTTTGCGAAAAGACTACCACGTCGTCCATGTAAGCCATTGCATAGTTGAATTTGGCATCTCGAAGCACAATGTCCATGACGCGCTGAAATGTGGCCGGTGAATTGCATAATCCGAAAGGTAATCTCGAAAACTCGAACAATCCCCTGTGGCAAGTAAATGCCGTTTTCTGAGCATCGCATTCTGCTAACGGGATTTGCAGGAAGCCTCGGCTACAGTCGAGGGCAGTGAAGAATTGGGCGGCCCCAAGGGAGTACATAACAGAGTCGATTGATGGAAAGGGGTACGAGTCTCGAACCGTGACGGCGTTTAACCGCCGGTAGTCAACGCACAACCGCGCAGAACCGTCCTTCTTTGGGGCTAAAACAACTGAAAACGCCCAGGGACTGTTGGATGCTCTTACAGCACCGGTGGCGAGCATTTCGTCGAGGGCAGCGTTCAGAAGTTCACGCTTGTGGACGCTGAGGTGACGAGGATTGAAACGGACAGGGCGGACGTCGCCTGTGTCGATACTGTGTTCCAATACATTAACCCTGCCAGGAGCCTCTGTGAACATCGCCGCAAAGGGCTTTAGGGCTGTTTCGATTCTGGCATTTAGCTGTGATGGCCCTTTGAAGGATTCGATAATAGTAAAGAAGTCCTCCCTGGTCTCAAAGAACGGAGGCACATTTGTTGCAAGCAGATCGGGCTGGGGTTGTGGCGAAGTAGTCACAAACGTGAGTGATTTTGCATTGACGCCATGGCTGTAGGTGCCTGTACGGACATCAAGCACGATTCCCGACTTGGCTATAAAATTGCGGCCCAAAATCACGGGGCAGGAAAGTCCGGGTAGGTGTATGAAACGTTGCCGAAGTTTTCGGCCATCGAGTCTAACCGCTAAACGAGCTGCAAGCGTAGCAGGGACAACATGAGCAGAGCCCACGCGCAGATTAGTGTTTACCTTTTGCAAAGCCAAGCCTTTAATCTCGCAGGCATTCTTGATGTGATCCCCGAAAACAGAAACAGCTGAGCCAGTATCTAAAAGAGCCGGGACCTTTACTCCTGCCATGGAAACCATCACCAATGGTGCTTTATCGGCGTGGGAAGCGAGGAGAGTGAATGTAGACGGATGATCGCTCACCGTATTGCCGAGTACACCAAGGCTGTTATCGGGCAGGGAGCCCTTCGCAGGAGCGTTGGTTGCTCGGTTGTCTGGTAGTTGTTCGAGCGGGAAGGGATGCGGCTTTGTCCCTTTGGGCGTGCGTTGCTTTGTCGAAGGTTTCCCGCGGCTGTGATTCCTGGCGGCTGGATGATGTGAAGACCAAAACACCCGGTGGCCAGGCCTCTGCAGCGCGCCTGGCTTCTCTTGAACACGAGCCGTAGCCCACGGAGGAGCCGCAGTAGTTCTTCGAGGATCTGCGTAAAATGAGAGGACCCCGGGGGTGGTGAAATGTTGGCCGGCGATTGGCATGCGCTCACCATCGCCGGCCCCGATCGTTTCCCCGGCGGCCAGAACGTGGTCTGCTTGGGCACTGGCTCTTATAGTGGCCCCGACCGCCGCACTGGAAGCATACCAGAGGGTTCCTGCTTGTGCCTCCGGCACTACAATGGGCGGCGCCCGGTGTGGGTGTCCCACGTTCCTGTGTCGTTGACGGGAAGGCGGACGGAGCAGGCAGATTGTGGTGGCTGAATGGGTCTAGAGCCCTTGGTGGGGCCATCGGTGAGGCCAATGGGTTGGACCGACCGTGCCACGCACAGGATGGCTCGAGAGTGGATTCAGGCGGTGGCGGTGGTTGGTACGTGAGCTCCGCCAACATCGCGGCCCGAATATCACCCGCTGCTGTAGCGAGGGCGTCGAGTGAAGGGAATGAACGAACCCTCAAGTACGCCTGAAAACGCGGATGCGACTGCTTAACTGCCCGAGTCACTCTTTCCGCTTCAGATGCCGAAGGGTCCGCGTGGTCGTAAAGCTCTTGTAAGGACCGTATGTATTCTTGGAGGCTTTCTTCCTCAGCCTGTATACGGCTGCGAAGCTCATCTTTCATGCGAACGACGTAGTCAGGGGGCAGAAATTCGGCACGGAATAGCTGCTCAAAGTGAGACCAACTTTGGAAAGACTGACGACGACGCCAACGTGCGGCAGAGCCAGACAGGGCGACGGGCAGGACGCGTAGCAGAAGAGTCATTTGGGAGGGCCTGCGCGTCGCGATAATCTTGTAACTCTTGCAAAAAGTCTGCGACCGATTTCTTGTCTGTGTGGCCCTCGTACGTAGGCACGGCCAGTGGTAAGCGAAAGCTGTCGGCTGGTGTAGCCTGGCGTTCTAGCAACGCGGTCAGCTGCTCGACGATACGAGGAGTATCTGGCGCGGACGCGTCCTGTTTCAACTTGTCAGGCACTATATTAGACTTAAGGTCCGTAGGGCTTTTACCTTCGCGAGCTGTAACTGTACCGGAACGCAAGAGCATTGGAATATGCGCAAGGCATATCGCGAGTGCGATGGGCCGACAGGACGGGTGGACAGGCGGCAGGACGGGTGCCTTATGCGTGCGGTTTTCAAACGAAGCTCGACTATGTGCGAAAAACCATGTTGGGCGCCAGGTGTGGGACCCGTCTCCGCTCAGGGAGGGTCAGTGAGCCGCAATTCGCATGACACGAGCCTGCAACGCTGGGAACAAAAACCGCTTTTAATTCAAGACTCCAAAAGAATCACAACCACCTTCCAGCCCGGCACGACACGGCACTAACGTATATAGGAGGGCCACAAGGCCAGAACGAACAACTCCCGCAGACTGGCGGCCCAATGGAACCTACGGCGCAAAACTTAACGGCATGAAAGTAGGTGTAAAACGTAACGGCTCGAAAGCAAACTCACGCACAACTCGCAGTGGAGGACGAGCCAACGACTCGCCTTAGCGGACGCCCCAAACCGGCGTGGCCTCTGCTCTGCAGCACTCACGGAGGAAACCATAGCGCCTAGCGCGACCGTCACTGCATCCCATCGTCCTGCCGCCCACTGACAAAAGCCCCCGGGCTCGTCTCACCTCCTTTCTTATCGGCCGGCCACCTTCACGCCCCCTGTGGCCTTTCGACGCTGCCGCTCGTCACGCGCATGGGCAATGCGCGTGTGTCCTCCTCACCCTGCCTCCAACGTGCGTGCTGCAGATAAGGGCCCATCGGCCCGACAGTGTATAACTCGCCGTGTTGATGAGCGCGCTGATGTAGACGTTGCTCCCCTCGTAGTTTTCTTAATGTTGATCGGCCGAAAACTTCCGTAAAGGCTGTCTTCAAAACAGAATATGTTGGCAAATCGCGCTCGTGGTTGTGAAACCACAGATCTGCAACGTCGGCGAGGTAGAAGGTCATGGCGGGCAGTTTCGCCGCGTCATACCATTTGTTGTGCTCGCTGACGCGCTCATAGGTGGACGGCCAATCATCAGCGTGAGTCTCAGCTGCGCCGCTAAACTACAGGGCTCTTCAGGCTGATTGTTAACAGGCTGCCACGGTAGCGACTGATGCAGTCAGCAACCTTCGGCTGCATAGCTCCAGGATGAGTCTCAGGCGACACCCAGCTTTCCATCAAATGTCGTACGACGATTCCTTATCGCGCACTGAATGCAATCAGAACTAGAAGAGAGTCGAGAGCCGGCACTACGCAGCACGAAGGATGATCACCCGCACAGCCACAAATGCAACAGTGCTTCTTCTTCCTCCCCTTCACCACAAGTGTAATTTTAGGGGGCAAAAATTCAGCGGGGTGGGTCAGGGGAAAAGAACCCGCGTTAAGGACATGTTAGCAGAAATAAGAAGAAATGGGCGTGGGCAGGGCACGTAATACGAAGACAACCGCTTATCATTAGTAATAACAGAGTGGATTCTTTGGGAAGGCAAGCGTGGCATGTCGCATGTCATGCCAGCATTTTGTTAACAAAACTTTTAAATGCGAAGCATTTCTTAGCGAACTTCGGCGAGTTTGAGCGTATCTATCTATCTATCTATCTATCTATCTATCTATCTATCTATCATCATCTAGCCGCCTACGACTTTGTGCTCTCCTGGCCGTTTCGCTAATCGGATGTTTACGAAAATTGGTACGCCACATCATGACTACATGACGAATATACAGGTCATAACATGAAAATCATGATATGCATGTCATGAGCGGCATGATTTACATACCACGGTCTTAGTCCTCTCCTAGCCGTTTCGCTAATGGGATGTACGCGAAAATTGGTATGGCACAACATGACTGCCTGACGAATATAAATGACAGGTCATAACACGAAAGTCATGACATGCTTGTCATGAGTGACACGATTTACATGCGACAGTCTTGGTGCTCCCCTGGCCGTTTCGTTAATGGGATGTATACAAAAATTGGTATGCCACAATATGACTGCATGGCGAACATAAATGACAGGTCATAACATGAAAATCATGACATGCATGTCATTAGTGACACAATTTACATGCCCCGCGTTTCGTTAATGGCACGTATAGGCAAATTGGCATGCCACAAGATGACTGCATCACGAACGTAAATGACAGGTCATAACATGAAAATCATGACATGCATGTCATGAGCGACATGATTTGCATGCCACGGTCTTGGTGCTCTCTTGGCCGTTTCGTTAGAGGGATGTGTAGGAAAATTGGTATGCAACAATATGACTGCATGACGAACATAAATTACAGGTCATAACATGAAAAGCGTAACATGCATGTCATGGGCGGCATGATTTACATGCCAGGCCTTTCGTTAATGGGATGTATACCAAAATTGCTATGGCACAAAATGACAGCATGACGAACGTAAATGACAGGTCATAACATTAGAATCATGACACGCTTGTCATGACTCGCATGATTTACATGCCATGGCCCTGGCGCTATACTGCCGTTTCGTTAATGGGATGTATGGGCTCCGTCTGCTGACCAGAGGGCGCTACGTAGCTCTCGTCGGACTGCTCAGTCGCGCACGGTGGAAACCGAGGCGACAGCGACGCGCGCGTTTCTTCGCTGCTTTCCGGGCGTGCTGCGAACCACACGAACGCTCGCGGCGTCGCCCTTTGGAACAGTTTGCCGCAGGTTTGTAGCGCGCGTCTCAAAATAAAAATAAAACGAAAGAAGGTGGGACGGGCGGTCGCTGCTGCTATAGAGTTGGAGACGCGCATCGCGTTCGCGTATTTTCCCTGTGACAGTCTGCCCAATTTTGCTTCTCTGCGCCAGGCAGTGCATTCTGGCGCTGATGTCGCACATGGAAAACTCCACTGCACGGAGCCTATTCGAAAATTGGCTTGGCACGACATGACTGCATGACGATCATAAATGACAGGTCATAACATGAAAATTGTGGCATGCATGTCATTAGCGGCATGATCTACATGCCACTCGTTCCCTTAAAGGGATGTATACCAAAGTTGCTATGGCACAACACGACTGCATGACGAACGTAAATGACAAGTCATGCCGTCCAAGTCATAACGTCATAACGTGACAAGTCATCATGACATGCGTGTATGAGCGGCATGGCTTACATGCCACAGTCTTGGTGCTCTTGTGGCCGTTTCGTTAACATTATATGTACCAACTCGGTATAGCGAGACAACAATGCAAATCCATTTTACGTTCCTTATGCGTGCTTCGCATTTTCTTGATTCCCACTACGCGTGCGATCTCCCAATTTTTTACAATCAATTGGCACGTCTAGTTGACCTGGGCTACCCGATGCGTGTTTTGACATGTATTGGAATTGACACGCTGTAACACGTAGCATGTTAAATGACGCGAAGACAGACTACCAAAAAGCCTCTGGACGCGTGACACGTGAAAGAAAGATTGTCGTTTTGCCCCATCTCACACTATTGGGCATAATCTGGAAAAAAAAATTACGCCATCTCCCCGAAGGGGACCATGGGTTGATGCGGAGCATCGCTGGGAGTTTGAACGGTGCATTTAACGGCGGTGTTTACAGGTTTGCAGTGTTTTCGGTGCTACCTTTGCGGTGAACCTTGTGGTGAACCTTGCGTGTTATTACGTTGTCAGAGTGTGCGTTGATGCTGATGCGAACTTGAGTCAACCCACTCGCTGACGCAACTGTTGCTTCCATCACACAACACCACCAACATCTTTCATCGCATAAGGAGGATATACTAGTGAAGCGAAGTGCGCGCGCGCTCTCTACCCGCTTTATTTATTGCAGCAGCCGTTGGAGAGAGGGAAGGGAGAGGAGAGTGGCGCATGCATAGTGTGAGTGCGGACGGACGCCGCGCGCGCGTGCTCTCTGCCCGCTTTATTTATTGCAGCAGCTGTTGGAGAGAGGGAAGGGAGAGGAGAGTCGCGCATGCGTAGTGTGAGTGCGGGCGCCGGACGCGTGACATACCAGGGAACAAGAGATGCTCTGCATGAAAAAAATGCGAAACGAGCAGGAGTGTAGATAGTGTTATCCGTACCGTTAAAATTGTCGAACTCGTGCACCCGGGTGAATGGGAGCGCGTGAGGGCCATGGGCCTAGCACAAAGATGCACCGCCCCGAACCATTTTTTTCTTGCCCGGAAGGAGTGGTATATTCCATTCCGCTCACATGTGGAAAGGAGTACGTAGGTCATACCCCTGTCACAGGGGCACTTAAAAGACTTTTAAGCAAACAGACTTCTTCCGAAAAGGAGTTCCTGACAGCAGACACACGGCAGCGAGCGAACTCCTTTTTAGAAGCGGTCTTTTAGGGACGAAGCTCCTCTTAGTCTAACCATGTCACGCGTCAGTCGTCTGGCGTCAGGCGTAACCCGCGTGCCGGGAGGCACGCGCTCGCCCTCGGCGCGTGCCTCCCGGCACGTGCCTCTCTCTCTCTCCCGGCGCGTGCCTCTGCTGTCTTGTGAGAGAGAGAGACAGAGAGAGAGGGAAAGGCGGGCGTTGCCTATGGAAACGCTCTTTCTTAGAGGAATGCTCTACCAGCTCGCAAAGAAGGAGAACGCGCCCTCACCCGCGAGAGACAACGTTGGCGCAGGCAGCGTCTCCTAGCTAGTTTCTTGATTGAGAAATACCGACTGCTCGCGCTGGAGAAGCGTTCACCGGCAACCCATATATTATATATTTTATATATATATAGGCACTGGATCTTGACTTGCAATGAAGTGCCGGTGGGAGATTTGACTTGTGCATAGTTGAACCATGAGGATTCGTAGCGTGCGCGTTAACTAAATTAATCCGGAACTCGGCACGATCTACGATGAACATCCCGAGCTTTGCCCACTCATCATCATTCACTCCGTGGATATGCTGTAATTTTTTTGAGTGTCGGGTCATTTGATTTGTGTGTGTGTCCTCTCTCTCCACCAATCTTACTTTTCGCGATGTGCGCTAATACTGGAAAAGATATGCTTTACCATTTAGTACAAGTCTATGATTTTGCTTCTTATTTCTTTATTTGCATCTACCTTAAATTTTCGCTCAGAGACCACGCTGATTTTTCGCTCACAATCAACGACGTAGACACAGGAAGCCTTACGAAACGAGCTCTATAACGCTATGCGTTAATGTTACTCGTTCAGCTGTTGCGCTTACCTGCCTAGTCGGAGAGAGGTATGAGCCACATGTGGCGTCATTATCGTTAATCGTGACGCTAGGAACAAATCCATGTTGTTCGAGATGTCTAAATTAATCATTCAAGCTTTTCATGTTTTTGTAACTGCGGGACCTCCTTCTGTATATACTTACCATGTATTTTCTTCTTTCTTGACGTGAATAAAATAATTCTGAATCATGCAAGTGACACCCTAGCATGACAATGGGGTGTACACCAAGTAAATGAGACGGCCATGTGTTCACCGAGTCGTAGGCGCCTACACATATATATACTGTGAAAATTGCGCATGTTCATATTGATTCATTTCTACTGTTTTACGTCCTCAAAACGACATTATTATGATAGACGGCTTAGTGGAGAGCTCCGGAAATTCGGACAGTTACGTCGCATAGTACACGGGCCTCAACATTTCGCTTCCGCAAAAATCCTGGCAGCCGCGGCGGCCAGGATTCGACACCAATACCGTCGGAGCAGCAGCTGGGTGTCATTGTTTGATATATAAGTCTTCTTTCTTCGTGTTTGATGGTGGATGCTTCTTCGATATTGGAAGTCAAAGTTCGATAAAGGTACAAGTTTAATTACACTTACTTTCGAAACTGTACAATACTTTGCCTCAACCGCATCTCAAACACTTCTCGTAGGAGCGACCGTCGCTTCGCCTTTTCTCGTCCGCTCCCCGAGTCCGTCTGCTCGATCCGACCCGTTACGGGCATCATTCCCACGCCTCCGGCCCTCTGCGCTATTCTTTTGTTCCCCCCTTCCTCTGAATGGCTCAAGTACGTGCGGAGCGGGTTGTCAAAAGAGCAACAAAATATAAAGGGAAGCAAACATGCATTCCTCAACACTGCCACGCCGAATGAGCTAGCTCGTTCTATTGTTCACAAAGCGGGGCGTCTAAGTACATTGCCCTGCGGCATCCTCAGCATACATGCACGGACCTTCCCGTACCGCCCGGTACAAACTGACACAATGACACCATGATTCCACAGTAGTCGCAGCACGTTTTCCCCTCTCCGATTTTTGGTCCTGCCGCGTTCACTTGTTTGGGCGCATACGCTGATCGGAGCTCCAGGAGGTACTCATACTGCCAGGCTTGCCAGAACGCGTAGAGCATCTGCTATCGCTTCTTCCAAAGGGCTCGAAGGGAAGAAGCATTAAAGGTCCCATGACACCAAAATTTCAAGTGCGAGATGCTTGCGTTAATTTCTTTTCCTGGATACGAGGGCAATCTTGGCAGAGTATTAGCGGCGAACGTCGCCTCTAAGTGATTTTAATATGGTTTCAAAGTAAGCGGGAATGCTCATCCGAGCTTGCTGCACCTCGCGACGTCGCCACTAGTATGATGCGGTTAGTGGCCTATCTGTGGGCGTTTGACTTCTGTAAGCGGATATCGTCGAGGTCACAGAGAGAAACGGGCGCGCAGCTCTATGGGATACCAAGAGGCGTATTTTTCTGCTTCCTCTCCGTGTTGGTCGCTCAAGCGTGCATTGTACACACGCTGTGGTTCGGCGTGTGTACAGACGTGCGGCGCCGCATGCTACGACAAGCGGCATACGGTTGTTGAGGACACACGGAGCGAACGTGGGATAAGCGCGTAGGCTCCGTAAGATCACTGGCGGGGTCTGGCTCCTTGCGCACTAGGACATGTACGATCGGGATACGTATCTTCCTCACCAAGTACAAAACAAACGATTGCGCATAGCCATGCTTCAATCTATAGTGATATTGTGTATAAAACTATGGTTTCGTTAGCGGGAACCACACCACAACAGCCCGCCGTCACTGACGACTCCGACCGGTAGGCATGCCTAGGCAGACGCTCACGCTATAGTGACGACGCTTTCGAGGCAAGCGCAAGCTCGTCGCATGACGCTTGTTATTACCACCGCAATGATCCCCATATAACATCTGTTACAGTGGCGCACCGACGGGGGGGGGGGGGGGGGTTCGGGGGTTGTAACCCCCTCCTGAGGCCGACCTAACCCCTCTCCCACTCCGTAACTGCTCGTATGTCCTAGAAGAATGTCGCGCTAATTTCTCTGCAAAACGCCGAAAAAGTAATAAAAATAATCATCATCATTGTTGTTACCATTATCTGGCATTTTATTTACTTTTTTTTACACACGCAACAACTGTGTAATCGCATGCCCGGCCCTTCGTGAAAAATCGAACCCCCCCCCCCCCCCTGGCAGAGATCCTGGGTGCTCTACTGTTCTGTTAACATGTGTGGTTAGCTTTCTCGCGCACCTCAACGTGAACAGCAACGCTGGTAACGAAGCGAGCTGGTTCCGTGAAGCGTTCCGTGCCACTGTTCAGCTGCGATCCGGCTCCCGATCACTCGAGTGTTTTGGAAGCAGGTGCCGCATTGCAAATGTAAATGGCGGATTTCAAGCGTAACTTTACACGATGATTTATTTCGTATCAGAAGCAAAATGTGGTCAATATTTGCCGCGCTGTGGTCAGCGGTGGTACGGCACATGGATCGGTGGCCTAAGAAGCGCCGGGAAACGAACCGGCAGCCAGCGGCATGGTGTTACAGCTCAAACGTCGCAAGCGCTGCCGTTGGCTGTGGCTATCTCGCGGTTCGAACCGGCGACGCGGACGACGACAAAAAAAAAAAAAAATGCCCGGGAGAATGTCGTCGGCGGGTTGACGGCGGGCAACTTGGCTGGCGCTCGCGCTCTCCGTAACGTCCCCGAATCTTGAGCTCACGTGATCAGTCTCTGCGCTCAGTTTCGCCAGCCGCCGCGCTAGCCCCGCAGCGCTAGTTTCTTGCAGCTATTGGCGCGCGTTTCGAAGCTTCATTAAAACTGAGCAAAATTAACGATGCTATGATTAGTTAGACCTCACGTTTGAGAATTTGCGCCTTCATGCTGTGATTACAAGATACTGTTCTACTCATTACAACATAAAAGATGGCTGTCATGGGACCTTTAACTCCCTCGAAGCGATTTCGGCCGGAGGAGCCGTGAGACGTCTGCCTGTCAGAAAACTGGCCGGTGTCAAAGGGGCGCCATCGTTTGGGTCGTCTTGCACCTGTGTCAGCGGTTGAGAATTGATAACAGCTTCGACTTCGGCTAGTACGGTTGTCAGCTCAACAAAGTCGAGGCACTGGCGGCCTATAGCCTTCTTTAAAGCGATTTTTACGCTGCGGACAAGGCGTTCGTAGAATCCACCCCACCATGGAGCATGTTCGACTATGAATTTCCATTCTATGATTGCATTAGCCAAAACGCTCAGTGTCTCAGGATGTCGAATGACTTTACAAAGAAACGCGACTTTTTTCAAAGCGCGCTTAAATATTTGTGCGTTGTCAGAGTACACTATCTTGCACAATCTCTTGGGCGACGTGAAACTTCGAAAAGCTTTCATAAAACTGTCAGCACTCATGTCTATCACCAGTTCGAGATGCACAGCCCTCGTTACAGCACACGTAAAACGTAAAATGCGCGATTTCACTTGCTCATTGTCTCTTTTTACAAACAGGGGTCCTGCAATGTCAGTGCCGACCACTTCGAAGGTGTCAGCTTGGGCAATCCTATCGGGAGGAAGAATTGCCGTCGATGCCTCCATAGCTGTAGCACTGGAGCGCCTACACACCACACACACATGCACAACACTTTTCAGTAGCTGACGTCCACGAACAATCCCATACTTTCCGCGCAATTACATGAGGGTGTCCTTCACCCCTGCATGCTGGAGCTGCCGGTGGGCCCGATGTACAAGAAGTTCGGTGTATGAATGTTGCCTAGGCAGCACAACAGGGTGTCGTTCGTCGTGGATCATATTCAGTGAACAGATACGTGCCAGTACGCGAAGGCGGTCACTGCCTCTCGTAAGCATGAACTCTTTAAGTGGGGAGTTGTTTGGCATTTTGGTCCTATTCTCGGTGCTTCGAAGCTCTGCAGAAAAGGCAGAAGTTTGCACCTTCTTTAGCCAAAGTACGTGAGCACGCTCGACCTCTTCCGCAGTCTAAGGCCCGGGCTTCTTGGCTTTTGTGCGTATATTGCCCACGAACAGTAAAACCCACGCTATCACACGATCCACTTTTGTGGCAGAGCTAAATCTGGCAGAAGTCGAGCAATTGAGCTCCAACGTCCACAGAGGTGTTCAACATCTCTATCTCTCTCTTTTGTTCGAGCTCATCAGGGTGAGGTTTCCAAATTGCTGCTCGATAGGCCATGTCTCCTCTGACACAGGGCGATTGTCTCCTAGGGCAACATCCTCACTCTAAGGAATCCTGACCCCATAGCCTCTGTAAACTGTCTCGATGCCTTTCGTGAAATCCATTATGTGCACGTTAGGAAGCTTCTCCGGAATGTCAGACACTTCAACACCCTCAAGCTCCCAGAAGAGCCTGATGATGGGCTCTGTTTGCTCGTCTGTTACGGAAGCTCTTAGCACGACTACCTGTGCACAGTTAACCGCCTTGCATTTCGATACGGTGCGCCCCTGCACTGCCCAACCACCCACTGCCCAGCCACCCATTTTATACGCAAGGAAGCCGAAGACTACCAACGAAACCATCGACGAACAGTTTTGCCAAAAATCAAAAACAAAGAAAAAAACGGTGGGATGGGCTCGCATGAGTTTCCCTCGAATTTAGGAGCTCCTCCCACTTAAGTATGGTCACATGCCTTCCCGCGTCGTCGCCAGCGCTTATGTCTCGCGCTGCATTTCTTTTTCCTTGTGAAGTGTGCGTTGCTTTTACTTACTGAGAGCACTTGGAACTTATTTTTCCGTACTCCTCTTTTTCCCTAGCTTCGCTCGGACACCGCGGACCTCTTGAAGGGCCGGCGCAGGAACTCGCGCGCCTATGTTGTAAATCGCGTCTGTCTTGCGTCAGTACGAAACTTTCTTTGAAAATTTACTAAGCAACATGAACGCATGTTCGCAGACGAGGGCCCTCATCGAGGAATACGTGAAACCTCGGGCTGAAGCAAGCGGCAAATACAGCACGCCCAAGGAACGCATCGACTACACGCTGGAGTTCGTCATAGGCAGGGGCTTCCCTTTTATGAGTATCGTGAAGAACCAAGTGAAGGGCAAAACGGAAGAGGAGTTCTTCACCTACCTGAACCTGGCGCTGTCCGGATGCGCTACAAATACCGTTGCACGGAAGGCCAAGGACCAAGGTTACCACTACATGATCAACGGAGGTGGCCGACCGCTGTTTGAACCACTGCTCAGCATCGCCGACGTCGCCAAGTTTCTGACTCGCGGGTGAGATAGCCGCTGTAGCAACAGCACTGCCTAGATGAATTCGCGGGAAAAGCTTCATGACGACGTATACCAGTGTAAGCTTCGTCATAAGGCGCCGGGCTTTAGAAAGCCCGGCGCAATAGAAAGGCCGGTACTGCAGAAAAGCTTACGGGAGCTTTGCAGTTGTGTTCATGGATCATGGGGTAGAAGGAAAGTGCACGTCCGCAAATGCACATACGTTCAGAAATTTGCGTTAAAAATAAAAAGTGTCGATGGCCCAGACATGCTGAAATGATAAAATCAGTTTGTGCTTATAACCTGTTCTTTCAAAACTACATTGTCAACTCTGGATCAATACGTTCATTATTACGACAGAAAACGGAAGCTTAAATTTGGGCCGTACCGATTTTCAAGAGGTATTCAAGAGGTATTACCTCTTGAGAGGTAGGGCCGTACCGATTCAAGAGGTATGGGAAAAAAAATCATGCACCAACTCGCCCAGCAAGAAGTTCTTCTACGATTCAAGAGGTATCGCGACGCCTGGCCTTTGTGATGGCTGTCGACTTCAACTGCAGAAAATATTGGGCCGCTGTACTTAACAGGAAATAATACGAGGATACGAGCCCTTCAACGATGCTCGGGACCTCGGAGGTGTGGCGTGTAGAACATTCATTCGGGGGGCGCACAGGTTATGTTTTCTTAATTATTATTTCAACCAGCAGCTGCTATATTGTTTGCATTGCCTATAATTGCAGGAGTGTCCCAAGCCTCAAAGCTGGAAACACTTGGGAATCCCTGCAGCAGAGCAACGCCTCACGCATCATTAAAGACGATGGCAGCGAAGTCCTCGAGGACGTACGCGGCCTTTGCACAATAAAGTTCTTCAGGTGAACGTGACAAAAAAGCAGACAGACAAGAAATTCGGGCGTCTTCATACCTGAATCTGTAAATTCAAAGACAATTAATCGTTGTCATTGAGATTTTTTGCAGATATTGATGATGATGAGTGGGTTTTAATGGCGCAAGGGCCAGTCTTGGCCAAAGAGCACCATTTCAATGATCATGTATGACAAGCGAGTTAAAAGCATTCGATGGTATGGCATTACGGGGCTGTAAAGTGGCCAAAAGTTCAATCGCTGTAAAGAAGCATAAAAAGGTAGATGCTATAAAATTACGGCGGTGATACACATGATGGTCTATGGTGATAATGTGAGCGTAAAATTACCGCAAATGCCTGCACAAAGCCTTTGCGCCCGAAGGCCGGGAGGCAAGTGCTTTCGGTTAAAATTACTACCACAGCAACGTCCTCTGGCAAGAGGCCGTACTAGGGATGCCCGGGGCATACAACATAAAAACGGTGAATGTCTCTAAAAAATGATAACAACGCTTCCTGTTTAAAACTAGGTTCCCTGCCAAGGAACATTGATGGGTGTGATGGCAGCCGCTGTCGGTATGGCAAGGGAAAATGTTTTTTCCTGAGGCCCTCTAGTTGGGTACACTGCAGAAGGACATGGAGCACACTTGATGGTTCACCACATTTTCCGCACATCGGCGAATCGCCGCCTGACGGAAGGTGTGTGTGTGTGTGTACTGTATGTGTGTCCTATCCTCAGTCTGCAGAGTGTGACTTGTGTACGACGGATATTAGAGACTGGCGGCCATTTACATATATGGGGCTTGATAACATGTAGCTTATTTTCCGTTTGCCTGTGCCATAAGTGCTGCCAGTAAGCTCTCACTTTCTTCCTTATGAAGGGCTTCAGGTCCATAGCAGGGACACCTCGGGAGTAGTTGCCTGCTTTTGCATTGACAGATGTTGCTAGCTTATCGGCCAAGTCATTGCCTTTAATCTCGTGGTGCCCTGGCACCCAGCACAGCACCACTTGTTTTGTTGTATATGCCGTACACAGACTTGTATACAGAGACATAACTACAAGATTTTTGCACCTATTTAGAGTTCTCATAGCCTTCACAACACTCAGAGTCTATATATATAACTGCCCTTGGTATATTTGACCGTGTAACATGTTTAATCGCTGCCAGTATAGCATATGTCTCCGCTGTAAAAATCGTGGTATTAGGGTGCAGAACGCCGGCATCGGAAAAAGATGGGCCGATCGCAGCGTACTACACACCAATGTCAGTTTTCGAGGCATCCGTGTAAAATTCGGGACAACAGTACTTATGCTGTAGTTCTAGAAAGTGCATGCGGATGTGTGCAACTGGCGCGTGCTTTGTAAAGTCTACAAAAGACATATCGCAGTCAATGAGTTGCCATTGTCATGGAGGGAGCTGTGCAGGAGGAGGCATGACATCATGTTCATAAAGCGACACATACATTTCTTCAGCGAGCGTCCTTACTCGCATCGAGTAGGGCTCTCTAACTAGGACGGTTGTGAAAGATTTGGGAACTGGACAGGTCTTTTACAGTTTTGTATGCAGGATGCGTGTTGTTTGAGTTGACTTTAAGAAAGTACACAAATGATAGGTATGTTCTCTGCATGTGGAGTGACCAACCGTTGGAGTCAACGCAGAGGCTTTCTACGGGGCTTGTACGGAAGGCGCTCGTTGAAAGGCGAATGCCGAAATGGTGGATGGGGTCCAATATCTTCAGGGCGCTTGGTGTCTCGGACTGATAGAAGGTGGACCCATAACCTAAGCGTGAACGTATCAGGCTCTTGTACAGATTCAAAAGGCAGTCTGTGTCACTCCCCAAAGTAGTGCGCGATAGTACCTTCAGGATGTTCATTGCCTTCATGCACTTATTTCGCTCATATTTAAGGTGCGGTAGAAATGTTAGTTTCCTATCAAGAATTACGCCGAGAAATTTCTGTTCCATCTTTACAGCCAAGCGCACACCCTGCAGCGCTATGTGGGAGTCAGGAGAAAGATCCCTTCCTTTCCAGAAAAGAACACATGCGCTCTTTTGCGGGTTCAGCCGGAAACCATTTTCATCTGCCCATTTAGATACCTTGTTAACGGCCAGCTGGACCTGCCGCTCGCATGCGGCAAGATTGGAATAGGTGAAACCCCTTTGCACATCATCTACGTACGTTAAGTAAAACACGTTCTGAGGAATAGGCAGACGCAGAGGATTCTTTTTTACGATAAAAAAGAGTTCAACTGAGCACACCACCTGTGGCACCCCAGTTTCCTGCACGAATGGTCTTGATAGAACATCGCCCACACGAACACGGAATGTGCGGTTGGACAAATAGCTTTCTATAACATTTAACATGTTACCGCATATGTAAAAATGTCATAGGTCCCTAAGTATTCCCAACCGCCACGTGGTGTCATACGCTTTTTCCATATCAAGGAATACGGAGAGGGAAAACTGTCTGTGGGCGAAAGCCTCGCGAATTTGTGCATCAATACGTATCAGGTGGTCAGTAGTGGATCGACCCTCTCTAAACCCACATTGGTACGGATCAAGCAGTTTGTTTGATTCGAGGTAGTATACGAGTCGGCGATTTATCATTTTTTCGAAGAGCTTGTACATTCAGCTTGTCAGTGCTATAGGTCGATAGCTCTAGACAGATGATGGGTCCATCCCGGCCGCGGCGGCTGCATTTCGATGGAGGCGAAATGTTGAGGCCCGTGTGCTGTGCGATGTCAGTGCACGTTAAAGAACCCCAGGTGGACGAAATTTCCGGAGCCCTCCACTACGGCGTCTCTCATAATCAGAACTGGTTTTGGGACGTAAACCCCCACAAAACAACAACATGATGGATCCTTGCCCTGCTTGAGGATAGTAACTATGATTGCTTCTTTCCATGTAGTCGGGATCTGACCTGAGGACCACAGTGCATTGTAGAGGGAGAGCAGGGTTTTCTTTGCTTGAGGGGGTAAATGTGTCAGTATTTCGTATATTATTCGATCAGAATCTGGGGAAGACTTATTGCAGATGTTCAGCGATGCCTGTAACTCGGCTAAAGTAAACGGTTTGTTGTATTCCGCATCCCGGGTGCGTTTCCCCTGTAATTTCTGACATTCTGTTGTTGCTTTCTGTCTTTGAAAGGTTTCGGAATAATGGAAGGAACTTGACACATGTTCAAAATGCGCACAGAGACAATTCGCCTGATCGTCTAGGCTCTCTCCCTGTGTGCTGACTAAGTGTGTATCGCGGCCTCTTACCCTATTCACCCTATTCCAGACTTTGGACTCGTCTGTATATGAATTGATGCCCGATAAAAACCTCTGCCAGCTGTCTCTCCTGGCGAGTAGGCACTTTCTACGGCCTTCGGACTTCACCTTCTTAAAATGAACAAGATTCTCCGCCGTGGGAGAATCACGCAGAATACCCCACGCTTTATTTTGCTTGTGCGAGCATCCCTACAGTCGTCGTTCCACCATGGGACACGACATTTGTGTGCCCTTCAATTCACTTCGAGGCAGCGTCAACTAAGAAAGTAGTTAAATATGCAACAGCAGCGTCAAGTTCTAGGGAGGATATGTCCGCCCACGAGATACAACAGGTAAGCTTTTGGAATTTCTCCCAGTCGGCGGTATCGACCCTCCACCGGGGAGCCTGTGGCAGGGATCTCATTTTTCGTCGTTCTCAACGTTATGGGGAAATGGTCGCTCCCGTATGGGTTTTTGATTAGTTCCCATTTGACTTCAGTGAAAATGGATGGGGAGATTATGTTAAGAGCAATGCGAGACTATAGTAGGTGGGCTCCTTCGTGTTCATGAGACATGCACCAGATGAGAAAAGTAACTGCTCAATGAGCCGACCTCGCGCATCGATGCGGGTGTCGCCCCACAGGCTGCTGTGTGCATTGAAATCGCCTAGAATGACGTAGGGTTCTGGCCATTCATCAACAAAAGACTGAAATTTATGCTTGTTTAAGTTGTAATGGGGGGGGGGGGGTTGTATAGTGAACAAACGGTGATAAGTCTTTCAAGAAGAACAACACGAACTACCACTGCTTCCAGGGCCGTTTGCAGGCGTAACGACTGGCATGCGGGGCTCTTGTCAACTATAATCGCAACACTGATTATGCGACAGCATCACTGCAGTCTTTCCGAAACGTTACATATTGGTGGAAAAAGTTCGTGTGTTTATTGTTTAAGTGTGTTTCCTGTACACACAGCAACTTGGGATTGTGTTTACGTAAAAGTTCTTGAACGTCATCGAGGTTTCTGAGAAGGCCTCTGACGTTCCATTGTATCATCTGTGTTTCCATTTTGATTGAAAATTAGTGCTGTGTGTACAGAAACCAGAAAGTGTTGCCTTATATTACCGAGCCCTTTTAAGGACCTGTAATGAGTTTCTTCTCCTTTTTGGAGCGGTCGAGGAGGTCTCGCCGCCCCTTAGGCGCTGGTAGCGCCGTGGGGATGGATTATGTGTCCATTTCCTCTTGCGAGGAGCCGGACACGCGCTCCTTAGAGCGAGACGTTTTCTTTGAGAGCCTCGCCTGAGAGGGCGAGACCCTTCCGCCCACCACCAGAGGTCGATGGGGCTGCCTTTGAGGGTGGGCTGCCTTGGTTTTCACCAGCGCAAGCAGAGGGCGGAGAGGGTGGGGCAGCCTTAGCTGAACCCACCTTGGTGACTTCTGACAGCCCCGTGCTTTCGCTTTGCGTAGCAGGGTCTGCCACCGAAGCCTGTGATTTTGCCGAAAGCCCTGGAGCAACCGAGCCTGTTCTCTGGTTGGGTGGAGCAGACTGAACTGCTTCCACCCTGGGGGCAGCTGCCACAGGCGACAGCTCGCTGCACGCGGGCTGAGCTGGTGGCGACGGCCTCTGCGACGCTGCCCCCCGACGCGCCGCGTTAGCATACGGGGAACTGTGGAATGGTGAACATCGTTTGCGAGCTTCTTTAAATGAAATGTTGTCTTATCTTCAATGTTATTATTTCCTTTTCGTTTTTCCAAGCTTCACAGGATCTAGAATAAGCTGCATGGTCGCCGTCACAGTTTACGCAGTGCAGTGCATTAACACAGTCATCTGCAGGGTGGCCTTGGACCCCACATTTCGCGCACGTAAGGTGCCCGCGGCAGCCCTGCCACCCGTGACCATAACGTTGGCAGTTATAGCATCTACGGGGGTTTGGGATATAAGGTCTAACACGGGTTTGGCGAATCCAGTTTCAAGCCTTTCAGGAAGTAGGGTGGATGAAAAGGAGAGTATCAAGTGTTTAGTGGGGACTTCTTTTCCTTCTCGTCTGATTACTACGCGCCGGACGTTTATGACGTTCTGGTCTTTCCAGCCATCCTGGAGTTCATCACCAGTGAGTTCAATAAGGTCAGGTTCTGAGACAACTCCTCGTACAGTATTAAGAGATCGGTGGGGTGCGACTGAGATTTGTATGTCGCCAAAGCCGGTAAGTTTAGGGTGTTTCTGGAATTGGATGATGTCGCGAATCTGAAGAAGGAGGTCGCCACTGGGCATTTTGCTAGCTGTATAACCAGGGCCTATTGTTTCGGTGAGGGACCTTGTAATGAGGAATGGGGAGATTGCTCGGACAGGTTTTCCAGAGTTCATACTGTGCACAACGTGGTAGCGAGGAAAGGTTTGTTTTTAGAAGAAATGTTTCTATGCTTCTTCGGTGCGTCCGCGGTTGGACGCGGTACGATCAGGGAGGGACGGGAAAGAAGATGCATACATGGCAGGAGTTACGTTCGGCTGCGGTGGCAACCACCCATCACGGAGCCCTACCAGGGGACTGTGCAAGTTGTGAGCCACATGCACCCGACAGCTGTACATCGCTGCTATAACCGAATACAAGTAACCAAGGCTGGTTATTTGCACAGGGTGAACCCTAGCCGCCAGGAAGAATGGAAATAAATAGAAGCGAGTAGGAGACAGGATAGGTGTAAAGTGGGAGAAAAAAAATGACAGCATAGCCACGGAGTGAATGATGATGAGTGGGCGAAGCTCGGGAGGTTCATCGTAGATCGTGCCGAGTTCCGGATTAGTTTAGTTAACGCGCACGCTACGAATTATCGTGGTTCAACTATGCACAAGTGAAATCTCCCACCGGCACTTCATTGCAAGTCAAGATATATATATATATATATATATATATATATATATATATATATATATATATATATATATATATATATATATATCTGGGTTGCCGGTGAACGCTTCCCCAACGCGAGCAGTCAGTATTTCTCAATCAAGAAACTCGCTAGGAGACGCTGCCTGCGCCAACGTTGTCTCTCGCGGGTGAGGGCGCGTTTTCCTCCTTTGCGAGCTGGCAGAGCGTCCTCTAAGAAAGAGCGTTTCCATAGCCAACGCGCACCTTTCGCTCTCTCTCTGTCTCTCTCTCTCTCACAAGACAGCAGAGGCACGCGCCGGGAGAGAGAGAGGCACGCGCCGAGGGCGAGCGCGTGCCTCCCGGCACGCGGGTTGCGCCTGATGACTGACGCCTGACGCGGGACAAGGTTAGACTAAGAGGAGCTTCGCCCCTAAAAGACGAAGATGCGAGAAGAGGGAGAAAGGAAAAGGCGACTACCGGTTTCCCCCGGGCGGCTGAATCCGGGGGTGCCGTCTACGTGAAGCCGGGGCCAAATGGGTGTGTTGCCTCTTCCGGGGGTCCCTAACGGTCCAATCACCCGGTGTCGGCTCAACCCCCAGGATCCCCCTTTCCCCGTACACGGCTAAGCCACGCACGGCGACACGTGGGAGGGGGTCGAAGCCCCCCCCCCCGTCAGCTCGGGTCCGTGGTGTCGCCACGCAGACGCCCCTGCGGGGTTTGCCGATATTGCTGCTGTTAACACAACGCACTGCGAACATCAGCCGATGTTCCCCCACAAGAAAAGCGCTTAGCGTCATGTTACATAAACACTAACAGAAGCAGCAAAAGCGGATTATCGTCATAACCAGAACTTTTGCTGGGGGCTAGCCATTGGCAGTAATACAGAAGTTAATATGTAGGTGACGCAGCTTGGGAATTGGAAGAAAGCACGCTGTTATTGACATCTCGCCTTTGCAAAAAACTTGTGAAGACTGTGAAGTGCTAATGAAAATCTGGAAAATTGTGTTCATTAATTGATGTTTTAGGGTTTAACGTCACGCAACCGCGGTTTGGTTTTGAGAGACGGCGTAGTGGAAGGTTCTGGAAATCTAGACAACCTGGAGTTCCTTAACCTACACCGTCATCGCACAGCACACGGGCCTGAAACATTTCCCCTCTATCGAAATGCAGTCGCCGCGGCCGGGATTCTATCCCGCGACCCTGCGATCAGCACCTGAATGCCATAGCCACCTGACCACCATGGCAGGCGGAAATTCTGCTATTTGATGGGGCCCTGCTACACTTGTTCCAAGTAACCCTCGAATGACACCCCAGATGAGATTGCCTAAGGAATGAACCGCCGATGATGCCTGTGCACTGCGAAGATGCTGCTGATGTCTACGTCAAATGGCTTCCCGCGTCCATAGCACTCCCGAACCTCGAGTCGCGAGATTGTTTTAGACGCATTCAACAGCTTCCGTCAAGTCACGCTCCAGGTCCTTGTTAAACCGGCTCCAATGACAGAGTGATCAAACGCTTTTTTTTTCTTCGAGCATCGTCGTACTTCCGCAATAACACGCTTGTCGTCGTCATAGTACCCGTGGGAACGTGCCGGGGCCCTAAGGTGACTGCGATAACTGCGTCAGCGAGTGAAACAAAGTTAGAGTGGCTAGCACTGGACACTAAAACTAGCAATGTAAGGGCAGTCGCGGAAGTGGAGCAGAGAACGCATCTTATATCTCAATTTGAGTACTGCGAGGTCCATGCTTGAGGATTACGCACAAGGCTTAAAGGGACTGACAACCAATTTTTAAGGACCCTTCATTTTATGGCGCAATGGAAAGCTCGCCCTCTGTACTGTTTTCACCTGCAGCGGTTACTTCCAAAAGCGCGTGGCGCGAGCTCGTCACCTACGAGAGCGGTCGCGCGGCCGCCTCGCTCGCACGACTACGGCGCCGCGCGCGTCGTGCCCTTCCCGTCCTGCACGGATTACGGACACATCAGTGTTCGCGGTTCTTCTACGGACTGTGCCTGTGCCGCGAGTGTGGTTCCATGGATGCGACACCGCCGAACAGCAAGCAGTCTTCCTGGGACGTCAGCGTGCCCGATTACCTGAAGGCCCAGCGCCGCCTTGCCGAGGACATGCGTCGCCGGTCCCAGCGGGCGTTGGAAAAACAGGCCGCTACAGCTATCGGAGGGTGGCTTCGGGACAAAGCGCAGGAGGCGCTTGTCTCAACACCCGCGCCCTCCGAATCGCCAGCCACCGCAGGATTGCCTGCGACCCCCACCACCGCGCCAGCCGCAGCTGAGGAGACAGCAGCTGCACCCGGCGCCAACATTGCGGGCTCTTCCGTGCTGCCACCTCTTCCCCCGCCCTCGGATGAGGAGATGGACGTGTCGGCATGCCGAAAGCGCCCGCACGACAAGCACGAAGACGACGACAACGGCCCGCGGAAGCTGGCCACGTGCGACACCTCCGCACCTTCGTCATCGCCCCCGCAAGCGCCGGCAAACCCCACAAGCACGGCACAACCGATTTCTCCGCCCGCCGGCCCTGTCGACACCGCGGCTGCCCCGCCTAGGACGGCCGTGACATTCGTCGGCAGCAAGAGTGCCCGGCGGCGGAGAAACAAACGTAAGAGGCAGCAGCGGGCACAACAACGCGCCCCCGAGCCCACAGCAGCAGCGGCCCGTCCTCTGGCGAGCCCCCGCAGCACCTCGGCCGAACGTCCGCCCCTACCCCGTACCCCAGCGCCTGCCGACGATGGATATCAGCTCGTCGTCAGCAAAGCAGCGCGCCGGCGAGCACGGGCCCTGGAATCGGCGGTGATCGAGCCATCAACAGGCGCGGTAGGGACTGTGCTCTACCGCCCCTCCACTCCCGGCAGTTCGTTCACGGACTCGCCTCGCCTGGCTCTTGCCGCGGCACTCTCTTCGCGGCCCGGTGTGGCGGCGGTGCGCGTTAACCACCGTCGCAACATTGTGGCCGCGGATGCGTCGTCGGGGGAGAGTCTGGCCGAGCTCCTGACCATCAAGGAGCTCAACGGCGTGCCCGTGACTGCCCGGGAACCAGCCGATCGCCGCTCCAGCCTCGGGTACGTGTACGGGGTGGACGGCGACATCACTGATGAGCAGCTGTGTGCCGGAATGGACTCCGCGGCTCCAGTACTCTCGGCAACGAGGGAGGGACGCACCGTAAAGGTGCGTTTCGGTGCTCCTGCCCCTCCCGAAGTTGTCAAGATCAACGGGCTGCGGCTTCGAGTACGACACATCAAGCCGCGACCACAGCAGTGCCGACAGTGCGGGCGCTTCGACCACGTCGTCGAGGCATGCCGGCGGGTCGGCGCGTGCATCATCTGTGGCCGCCAACACCTGGCCACAGACCTTTGCAAGCCCCGGTGCGTGAATTGTAACGGGAGTCACGCCGCCGACAATCCCACTTGCCCGCGGTGGCAGGAGGAACGGCGCGTGGCGACCGTACTTGCCTCATCACCGGCCCTGCTATCAAGACGGGCAGTCAAAGCTGCGGTGCGCGAGGAGACCCGCGAGGTGCGCTCCTATGCCACTGCAGTGAAGACCGGCCCGTCCAAATCACCTACCGTGGCTCACGGACGCCAGCGCCCCGCGCCGGCACCCCGCCCTGCCACACCACCTGCTGCTGCTGCTGCCGACGCTTCGACGCCGCCTGCTGCTGCCCCACCGGTCCCCGAGATCGACCCGCGTGATGCCCTCATCGCCGTGCTCGTCGGGGTCATCAGAGATGTGGTGGACTGTGTTCCCGCAGACCACCCGATGCGCGCGGCATGTGTTAAATTCGCTGCCGTGCCTACCCCCCTGTTGCAGCGCGAGTGAATGGACACTCGCCTGCGGCGGAAACGCCATCACTGCTGTGTGTTGCCCCGATGACGACGGCGCCCTTTGCGTGCGGTGTGCTCGTGTTTGAGCTACCGCGTTTGAACACTCCCACTCCTGTTTTCTTTTCTTCTTCTCTTTTACTCCCATACCCCTACCCCCAAGGCGCTTAGCCGTGCTCCCTCACGGGCTGCAGAAATTAGCGCCTTTTCCTTTCTTTCTAGTCACCACCCCAAAAGCGCGTGGATATTTCGCACGCGGAATTTTTCGATGTGAGACGCCTCTCAAAAAGGCAGAGTGCGCACTCTAGCAACGTTGAGCAGTGATCGCGATGTCGATAATCCGCCTCGCTTCCGGACATCGTTCCGCTTTCGCAGGAGTGAGCGTAGCTGTGATTAACTACTCACACTTTGACCTGTTCAACTACTTTTTGAAATAAAAAGACGGTGCGACGAGCTGGCATTGTTTGCCAGGCCGATCTTGTATTTGTAAGGCGTTCTTTCGCATGTCCGCGCCTACGGCATGAATGGCCGGGCTCCGGCGCTGCCACTCTGGCCATAGCCGAGCCAAGCCAGGCCACGACCCCCTGTATCAAATTAGCGACCTGCCCGTACTGCGACGCTCCTGCGCGCTGTTTGTTTTTGCTTGTTTATTTTTTAGTTCTCTGAGCTGCCACCGCAAAGCGTGGCGGTACAATTTACCCCCATCGCGCGAGCATCGCACGTGTAGTAGTTGCGTCGTTGTGGCGCGTCAGAGCTGTTACCGTGTCCGTCGGGCTGTGTTTTTAAAGACGATAGTCTTTCTTGGGATACTTCAACGCAGAAATTTTGGTCTGTCTGTCTGTCTGTCTGTCTCTGTCTCTGTGTGTGTGTGTGTGTGTGTCCTGCTGCGAAAGGTGAACCCCTTCCTCAACGACCACCCAGCTTGAACTGGTAGCTACCTTCACACTTTTGAACACGGTCGGCCAAAAAGCAAATATTACGCATATCTGAGGCGCAACATCAATACGTAAGTATTAGACGGTGTGTACCTTTAGTATAAAATACATAGATGCGCAATTCTAAAGACCCTAGTGCTTGTTAGGATGCGCAAAAGCGGACGTTTCCTATGCAGTTCTGCGTATTAGGCAAGCTTCTTGCGTTTCCCGAAACCATGGCCAGATGGCGCCCTTATCTCACGCTCGTTCCGAACGGAAGGCAGCGGAACGGCCGCCCGCCACTCCGGCTGGTCCCTTTCTCTCCTCGCGTCTCCGTTTTCCCTCTCGCTTGCGCAACTCCTCGGGGAAATAGAAACACGCTAGCCGGGACTCATGTAGTACGGCCGGTAGAAGGCTATCGTCTTTCGACGACATTTGCAGCGAAGCACGGAGATACGCGGCCAATTTTTGTTTTAGGGATGAAGCTCCTTAAGGTTTGGGTCTGTCCGTCCGTTGTAGCGCGTTACCTTCTAGGAACGCGCTACTAGGAGCGTGCTACTAGGAACGCGCTACTACTTCGATGCGCGCGCTACCAGCTCGCAAAGAAGGAGAACGCGCCATTTCACTTGTGCGTAGTTGAACCACAAGGATTCGTAGCGTGCGCCTTAACTAAATTAATACGGAACTCGGCACGATCTACGATGAACATCCGGAGCTTCGCCCACTCATCATCATTCATTCCGTGGATATGCTGTGAATTTTTTCCTTTGTTTGCGTTGAAGTGTGACAGCACTGGTCGCAACTGTAAACCATTTAGCTATGGTTTACTGTTGCGTTCCGTTCTGTAAATCGAGCGGACGGACATCAACTGGCATCTCATTTCACGAGTTTCCTGGTGCTCAAGGTTTGAGCTTGGCTAATAAAAAAATGTACTGGCATTTCACAATGCATGAAGTGTTGTTCTTCTGCATGAGCATTCTCCTCAATGTAACATGAGGAGATTTTTAAAATAATGAGCTTTAACGTTTAATTAGTGGGTTATTAGGGGCACAGTAGTTGAGAGACCCTATTGAGGAAGTCCAGCAAAATATTTGTGCAGAAAGGCCCAGGTGGATTGCAGTCACTCAAGATGCTTTTGCATTTTGCCCTTGTAGGTAGCGTACTAACTGTGCTGGTTTCATTGGGACAAATGATCAAGTGTCAGCGCTCGTAACAGGCAAAATGCATGGTAAATTAAGCAGCTGTGTCCACATTAATGCATAGAAACGTGTGTTAAGCACAGCCATGGATGTAGCTTACACTGCTTTTTTATATGTCTGGAACTAATTAGATCCCATGTAATACGTGATATCGCAATTAGTACTAATACTTGCGCTCAAGAAGTTGCAACTCTATGAACCGAGACTCAGATGATTGACTGTGCAACGAGAAACTAAAATGTGAACATTGCAGTTTCGGCACTCATCTGCGTGTATATGGGCACTCCGCCGGGATCATGGCTGTAGGGTGGTAAGTGCTTGGCTTTTCTTCACTGAGACTTTACCAGGCTTTGTTTTGATTTGTGTAAGCGAAGGTGGTAATTTCGGTAGCTATGGTTCCACGTTAATTGGAGAACGGGAACATAGTATTTTTGTGTTAGTGAAGAATTAGCAGCACTTGCAGCAACCATGAACTTAAAGGCACTGAAAAAACCGCTTTTGCTAGAGTTAGCCAAAAGATTGGGTTTGGAGGTTCGGGAGCTAATGAGAAAGCCAAAGATCATCGAGGCTATCGAGAACCATGAGGCAGACGATGACGAGCTCTCAGAGTGTCTGGAGCTGATTGAGGAAGAAAAAAATCAGAGACGCATTGCGGAAGAAAGAAATGAGAAGTTAAAACGCGAAGCAGAGGAAGAAAATGAGAGACGCGTTGCGAAAGAAAGAATTGAAACACTCAGTGCTTTCGCGAGTAGGCGTTTGGAGATGGAGTTTGAAATGGAGCGTCTTGAACTCGAGCTGCTCAAGGCTCGGAATGGAGAGTGGGGCAAACCATCTAGCGGAGTAGAACGAAAGCCGTTCAATGTGGAGGACCTTATGCAACCCTGCCGCTCCGGAGAGGACATAGGTCGGTACTTGGTAAACTTCGAGCAAGCGTGCGAGAAGGCGGGTGTTACCAAAAGAATGTGGACGAGATGCTTGCTGATCTTATTACCGTATGAGGCTGCCGATGTAATTGCCTGTTTATCAAAGGAGGAATCAGACGACTACGAGCAGGTTAGGTCGAGCTTGCTAATGAGGTTGGCTGATCCCCAGTTCAAGGCAAAGCAGCAAAGCGGTAGTGCATCGGTAGATGCAGCGCACGAAAGGTGCGGAGTAGTGACGAGTGCTGTGCAGTTCAGGGCCGAATAAAAGGCTAGCGCACGTAGGAGCAGCAGCGTGTTCATGCGGGAGGAAAGCTCGTCAGCGAGTAAACATGACGCGCTAGCGGTTGAGGCCGTTCAAGGCCAAATAGAGCGCGACAGGGTGATGTGGCAATGGGATGTGGATGTAGTAAGACGGCAACTCGGGCGAGTTGGTATCGGTTCATCTCAAGGTAACAGCGCACAAAAAACACGAAGACTGACAGAAGAAGCGACGCACACAACAAGCGCTGACTCGCAACTGAATGGTTTATTGGTCATTACAAACATATAAAGGCTTCATGCATGTGCACGTGTCATGGATTGTCGCCGCGTCATGTCCAAGTAGGATAAAGTCATGACATTCACAAAACCGCCTGCCGCAGAAAATCTAATTCTTTTTTACACAAATCAATGGAAGCTTGGCTTACACAGTTTTCTTTTTCGTTAGCAATATGATACGCTTCCACTACTTCTCTGTTAATCTGATGGCAGTGCTTATAGATGATCTTGGTGTTTGTGAAACCAGGGGAGCACCCACATGACCTACAATGCATAGATAGATTAGAATGAGCCGCATTCTTCAAAGAAGCATTGTGCTCCTTGAGTCTTGTGTTAATGCAGCGTCCCGTCTGTCCAATATATGTTCTACCACACGATAGCGGAATCCTGTACACCACATCACACTCACACGGCACATACTCCTGGGACTTCTGATCATGCTTGATTTCACATCCTTTCACATCCTTGATTTCGACAATAGCCGTCTGTGTGTGCCGTGCTAGGGTTGCGTCGTGGCATATACGACATGGTACAATCCCACCGGAAATCCAGGTCTTGTGTGGGTGGTTGAAGCCTTCGCCTGGCCATGCGAGAAGACTGTGCAAAATTCTTCAGGCAGAATCTTGGAACCAGGTGAGACTGCTTAAGGACCACCTTAGGGCATCCTGTCAAAAATACAAGAGAAGACAGCTTGGTATCTACAAGGAGTGGTGTGCAGTTGCCAAATCGTATACAGAGAGCCTGTGGAATAGCATCCGCCCGATTCTGCCGAAAAGAAAAACGTTCCTGAACGTTCGGGGGAGTTCCTTAATCTTGCAGGAGTACCTGTCGCGGAAAACCACCTCGAAGTCCTGAAGTTTGGTCCAAAATTCTGCATGGAACCCAAGCTAAAACCGCTTGACACCTTAGGGATGGCAAGGAACGTTGCAAGGATGGCGCCAGAAGAAGACAGAAGACGATGCATATCGGAATGCGTGGAAGAGATAACTCGATGGAATCCACGGAGCGACAGAGCGGCCGCGAAGATGGAACCCATTGGTCGGGATCTGAGGGACAGGAACTTGAAGCTTCTGACGGCTGACAAGGAAGGTTTCTTCGTGCTGCTGACGGAAGGTCAATACGAGGAAAAGGCATCGGCCGCAATAGCAAAGAATTTCAAGCAGGCCAACGTGAAAACCCAGAAAGTCAAGGAGCAAGCAAAAAAGCTTTTGGAAAGTAAAAACTTGACTGGCCTCGTGAAACAAATGAGGATAGCAAAAGAAGTTAACCTGCAAGTTTTCTTCACCATCAAGACTCACAAGCCGGAGCATCCATTCCGCACAATAGTTTCTGAAAGGGGAAGTTGGCAGCACGTAGTCTCAGGTTTTCTGCAACGCATGCTTGAAACATTGGACGTCAAAGACCCTTTCAAGGTAAAAAATTCAGAGTTGATAACTGAAGAATTGCGCTCAGGAAGGTTTAATGGGTGCTATGCCGTTAGCGCGGATGTTGTTGATTTGTATTATTCGTTGCCGCATCCAGACCTTCTGAAATGTGTCAAAGAGTGCATCACGGAAGACAACGATGAGCTTCAATTCATTGAAAAGAGTGGCATTTCGGTCGAATCTTTCATCGAATTCCTCAGTTTCTACTTGAAGTCAACCTTCATTACCTGGAAAGGGAAAGTGCTTCTTCAAAAAGCCGGCGTGTGTATCGGATCAAGAGTGGCCCCCATATTAAGCGACATTTTCCTCGGAAAAGTCGACACGGCATTGCAAGATAGACTGCTCACAATTATGAAAGGCGTGTTCCGATTCGTCGATGATTATTTAATTTTCCTACCAAAATCGGATGGACCTGAATGCGTAACTGAAGTGTTGAGCGCTTTTCAAGTCGAAGGAAGGGGACTATGCGTCACCAAAGAACTGCCCTCAGACAACCGAATTCGCTTTCTGGACCTACAGCTCGACTTCCAGGGGCATCATGTATGCTGGTTTTATAACCCAAGGTCTAGCAAACCCCTGCTGAATTTTAAGTCTGGGCATTCGAAGCTAGTGAAGCGAGGCATTGCCGCATCGACGCTGGGATCAGCACTCAAGAAGTCCTGCGCCCACCGGGTTCAGGAGAGCTTCACCTTTCAGGTGCAGAGATTACAGGACGCAGGATTCCCAGTGACCGTTCTTTCCTCGGTGTGCGAGAACTTGTTGAGGCAAATGAAGAAAGGAACCTGCAAAAATCGACAAGTGACTAAGTATGCGGTCATTCCATACAAGCATAGGTTGGCCCACGGTCTCAAGAACGTCGGCAACAGGTTCGGCGTCAACGTTCTGTTTTCTGCAAAACACAAGCTGAGCAAGATGTGCCCCTTCGTCAATCAGGACTCTCGAAGAAAAAAAGGATGTGAAATCAAGCATGATCAGAAGTCCGAGGAGTATGTGCCGTGTGAGTGTGATGTGGTGTACAGGATTCCGCTATCGTGTGGTAGAACATATATTGGACAGACGGGACGCTGCATTAACACAAGACTCAAGGAGCACAATGCTTCTTTGAAGAATGCGGCTCATTCTAATCTATCTATGCATTGTAGGTCATGTGGGTGCTCCCCTGGTTTCACAAACACCAAGATCATCTATAAGCACTGCCATCAGATTAACAGAGAAGTAGTGGAAGCGTATCATATTGCTAACGAAAAAGAAAACTGTGTAAGCCAAGCTTCCATTGATTTGTGTAAAAAAGAATTAGATTTTCTGCGGCAGGCGGTTTTGTGAATGTCATGACTTTATCCTACTTGGACATGACGCGGCGACAATCCATGACACGTGCACATGCATGAAGCCTTTATATGTGTGTAATGACCAATAAACCATTCAGTTGCGAGTCAGCGCTTGTTGTGTGCGTCGCTTCTTCTGTCAGTCTTCGTGTTTTTTGTGCGCTGTTACCTTGAGATGGATGTGGATGAGTTGGCACATGCATCACTAGGGAGTGCCGCGGAAGCTCGTGACGATGCGGGCGATGGTAGCAGTGCGCTAGCGAGTGAAATTGGGTTATCAGCTGTCCCCGAGTGTGTGAGGGTAAGAGCACGCCCGCGAGTGAGAGAGAGTTTTCAGCTGTTAACAATGCCAGAGTGGTAGTGGAGGCCGTTCAAGGCCAAAGTGAACGCGGCAAGGTGATGTGCCAATGGAATGTTTGTGAATCAGCTAGGCCAGCGGTGGTCGATCTGGCGCATTCATCACTAGGGAGTGTCGCGGAAGCTCGTGCAGATACGTGTGAGGGTAAGAGCGCGCTCACGAGTGAAAGGAAGGTATCAGCTGATAATGATGCCGAAGTGCTAGTTGAGGCCGTGCATGGCCAAAGTGAACGCGACGAGGTATCGCGCCAATCGGATCAGAGGGAAGCACCTAGGCAGGCCCCAGACGATTTGGCATGTATACATAGGGAGTGCGTCGCGAAAGTCGATCTTGCCTGCGAATCTCAAGATTATGTCAGCTCGCTAGACGAGAAAGCCAGTGCATGTTTAGCAGAGTGCGACGAAGCACACTGTAGGGAGGACGAGGCAGGTGCGGATAGCGCTCAGTTATGCGAGCTGCGGAGCTCAAGTACACCGAACTGCACTGTTTCGAAGCGTGCTAGGCTGTCCGTTAGTCGGGAAGGCATAAGAAAAGATCAGCTGCAGCTATATAACTTGGACTGCGTGAGTCGGTCGGCTAGCGAGAACTGTGAGATTGCTCTGGGAGAGGAAATGCGAGCGAAAGGCTCAAAAAGGAGCAGCAAAAGGCGGAGTAGACGTAAAAAGCGTCATAGAGAGAGGAATGCCGCCGGGAGCGCGGAGCGGTTGACATCAGACTTCAAGCGAGGAGGCAAGAGAGCGAGAAAGGTGCACTTTTCGCGCGTGGCGAATTGGACTAAGACGCGTGCGAGCCGACGAGCGAGAAGGGAAAGAAAAGAAAGCATTTCCCCGAGGGTGAACATGGTTAAGTGCGAATGCACGGGGTGATGCTATGAGGGGGAGTAAAGTTATGATTAAAGTGTAATTAATGAATTTAAAGTGTTGTCATGATGCATTGTACACACACACACATTTATACACGAAGTATTATTTATTTACACCTCGCAATTTCGTAGATGCATAAATGCACACATCGCCGAGCACGTCACACACACACACACACTCTACACACGTCACTACAGATCAGCACCTATTGGTGTTATCGTTGTAGCTCACGGTTAGTACCAGCGCTTTGTGATCCGAGAAATGTACGGTGAGCGGATCCGGCAAGACGGCGCGGACCGTACAGTTCCTACTGAACGCCAAGTCTATGAAGCCACCGTTGATCGTGGTCGGAAACTCCTACCGCGATGGATCCAACCTGCGATGGATCCATACTGCGAAAGACTTCACCGACCGCGGAGCCGAGCGAGAAGAGAGCGAGCGGCAGCCGCACAGAACACCTATACTATGACCAACGTAGAGAAGGGAAACTGTACCTTTGACAGTGCAACGAAAATAAGGGTAGCGGTGGCGTCGTGAACTAAAGTATACGACCGAGAGATGGCGTTGCGCAAGCTATCATCATCACCACGTAATACAATATGGCGGTTGCGTTGCTGCTGCGTGCGGCTGGTCGCGCTGCTCGCTCGCTGCTCATAGGCGTGCGGTTACTGCTGTCTCGAGGCGTTATCCTCGGGTACAGCACTCTAATACGAGTACAAATATTTCTGCTATGTCGCCAGGTGACCTAGAGGCCTCAACTGGCAATAAACGCACCAAGCAAGTAAGCTTACGTCCTTTATTGGCAATCGTGATGGATGCAGCATACATATAAGCAAGCACTGCTGTCGGTGACAGATTTTAACGTACAGGCAACATAAATAGCCGTCTGTTTAATAAAATTACAAGCTGAAATTGATCTCATTCTGTTCGTAAGCAGAGCGATGTTTCAGACAACCATGTTTACGCTGGGCTGCCCTTGAAACGCAGTACTCGAAGCGCGCGGCTGACGATGCTTTCTGCGTCGTCGCTTTGCTCTGAGGCCATCGAGCTGATTCGTTCGTGTACTCAATGAAAACAGCAGGCTTTCTGAAGCATTGTGATTCACTTCGGTTCCTATGTCATTATCAAACGCGCTCCAATAGCACGGAATGCGCCGGCCATCGCGCGATTCGAGTATCACGTTTCAGTCGCACAGCACTGTATACATACTGTATTTGTGCACGCTGTCGCCCGTCTCACTCTACACGTCTGTGTTTATCGACTTTGGCGTTATTAAACAGGCAGCATCAAAATTTCGCCAAAGGTGTAGTGTCAGCAGATTATCCTGATACACTATTTTGACAACACTTGGCGAGGGGCACATGGCTTTCAAAAAAAAATTTAAAAAGTGATAATAAACCACAATTTTTGTGTACGTACTCTGTGATCTTGATATTGCGTTCAGTTTCCCTTCTCCTGCGTCCCTGTCTGAACTGTTTTGTTACAGCCAAACTGCTACTAACTAGCTCATCTTCCAGTGCTTCTCAACTCGTATATTATATAGCACTTGTAAAGCAAAATTTACTTTACGTTATCCCGTTGAAAGATTAATTTGGTTTATGTATTCGAAAGAGGTGAAGGGTTTGCTGTGGTATAAACACTTCAATCAAGTGACAGTTGGCTAGCAACGAAAGCCTCAGTCCGAAGCAAACATTTCAACTGGCACACATATTTCTCAAGGCCGTTACAGAAGACAGTTTCCAAAGATCACGCTATACCCTTGCCTGTCCATTGCTGATCAACTGATAAGCAAATGAGTCAATCTTTCCTGGTTCTGTGAGTGCATAATCGTCAGAGTGGCTGCTAGATTTACAGTTTTATTCTTCACTACCCTTTAGCTGTGCCTCACTCTTAGCATGGGTGTCACACAAAACCAGAGGTTTCCCCAGGAACTGAAATTAGGAGTTGGGTCTAGACATCAGTGGGAGGTGTGGAGCACCAGATTTTGAGCTTGTTACAAACATTTAGAAATTAAGGGGATTTGGTTAGAAAGACGAGGTGTGAAAACCTTCTCTAGGGGGTCTATAGGGAAATCTCTGCTCAAAACGGGCCTTTTTGAGCTGCGTAGTAGTTCAAAGAAATAGCACTCGGTACACTTTCACTTTCAAATATAAAATACAAGCAAATACTAGTCAAACAGCTCTAACGAGATCTGAGTTACCTCTTCTGTGTACTGTATAAACTTACTTTTTAAAACTTGATGTCGTACTTTAGGTCTCTTGTCTGGACCTGATTTTATTATTTGCCGTATTCCTGTGACTGAACCTTGCACAAAAAACAAGTTGCTTGCACACATGCAACAGTGCTTTGTGGATGGAATGTCTCTCCTAACATAAGCCCTTTAACAGACCAGAAGAATTCATTCACTGCAACTAGGAATGACTTTTGTAAATGCATGACAAATTACACAGCCTGTATAACAAATACTACCTAAAATTTTATGTGCAGCTTTCCTTCTGCCCTAATAATCAAACTGTACTTGGGAGTAGAGTCATGGCTGTTATTCTCCAGGTGACCACTACATAGCATGTCTTTTAACAAAGGGTCAAGTGCCTGTACACATTTTTCACTTTCAAAAACTTTCGCAATGTAGCTCACGAGAAGACAGCATTATGCTTTACGGTATCATTCCTTGGCATTGCTGTGCAAAATAATGTTCACATTTACAACAATCTACACTCAGTGCAATGAAGAAATGCTCCGCTCAGACACGCTACTGCTGGCTTGTTTTGCACCATGTTATATGCAATCCTCTATACAAATGTGGACGCACACTTACAGAAGGATACCATGCGACAGTCACTATCCAAGGAATCCTAAGCCGGCACATTTCCCTTGCGCTGGTTACTTCTTGCATCAAAAATCACTTGTGCAGCCAGTTTTGCACTGGTTTAACATACCACATACTACTGCTGCATTTTGGTGTACAGTTCCCATTCCTTTCACATGTTGAGCTTGTAAACTGTTTTTGGTGACGGATGGAGTTCAGGAAAATCTCTCTTCGCTATGGCGACTTTTTAGCTTCTCGCGCGGGCGGCTTGAAAACTAACAATCCTTTTGTTGTCCATTGTCCTGAATAGAAAAAATAAACGAGGTCATCAGGAAGCCATAAAAAAGAAATGGTGAGCCAAATCTCGATCTAATAAATAAGCGAAGCATAACCATAAATTAAATGTCCACAAACATACCGTGTGAGGTTTTTCGGTCCCTGAGGTTACTTCCATTGGCAACACAATCTCTGCTGACTTGAGGTAGGTTCAGAGATTACAGCAGCTAAGTGTGTGTAGATATGCCCAGTTTCTTGAAGGCTGTGGTTGATAAACAAAAAAAGAAAGAGCCACCGTTACCATGGTAGAAGCATGGATAACTTTGTAATTTATGTCTAACAATGCATGCAACAATGCTGCAAACATGAATAGCATGCATGTAAGATTTATTTGAGCATCTATTTCAGTGATGCGCTTAGCCAAGCCTCACTCAAGGGACATTTGTTTCTTTAGTAAGCAATTACATTGTCCCACTGCATAAACATGCACTATTAACGCTTATGAACCTATTTTGTATATTGAAATATAGAATTCCTTCTCCATACTCTTATGTACATTTGCCTCTAACATACCATGGATTTATGTGCATTTCCTGCTATAGCTTACTTGACAGAGGGAGGCAAAGCTTATGCTGCGGTCCGTGACAGATGTTTCACGGTAAAGATATTTATACATTTGTGAGATATTTAAATAAACATTCTTATACACCATCATTGGTACGCAGAAGCCGTGCTTCTGATTAGCTGCACAAATAATAACACTTCATGAAATGTGTTCTTTAGCCGTTTTGCAACACGGGCACTTTTGATCGAGACCAGGACTGATCTGGATCGAGTTTGGCGCTGACATTAGCCAAATCGTGATATGGCTTCCAGATCGCGATCATCACACGATTCCTATCGGGCCTGATCAAGCTCAAGAATAACCATATAGCCGCAGCTGAGCACCATCGAGCGTAATCGAAATCCGCCCTGATGGTGATCAAATGTGCGCGTGTGACGCAGGTTTAACAATAATCAGTGTTGAAGATGCACAGCAGCGCATTTTTACTCACCGGTGCTTATGGCCACATGGTGCAAGATCAATCCGTTTTCCTAGGTTGTCTTCCGGCACTGTGCTCAGTTCTGGCAATCAATTTTTCACGCGAAAGCTATGCAACCGTTATGCCAGTGAACTGTCGCAGCTGGTAAAATTCACCGTTGTTATACACGGTTCGCTGTGTGGCAGCGGCTATCTAAACAACGTAAAGCGAACGTGCGTGGTCGAAGGAAATGACAGCGGTACAATTTGAATCAAACAAGCGGCCGAAACTCAATCGATACCAATGGGCTGCTGCTCATCGCACGTCAGTGTAATTTCAAAACTTAAACTCAAGCATGTACGTTATGCATGAAGTCCAAGAAAAACACATCTTTACTTACTTTATGAAAAATGACACTGTAACCAAGCTTGTCAAATACTTTCAATACGTTTTTATATCAATTTTTTGCTCACGTTGAGCGCCCCTAGTAGAGAAAATGCAAACTAAAGTATCCGACCGCTAAAAGAGGAGTCAGTAGCTCCACTTTGCGCGCAACTCGATGGAACGCGCCGCGGTTGATTTTTACGCCATCTGCGGCGATCGCTGAAACGTAGAGCCTTCCCGGGCCTGGCAGCCGGCGGACGTTTATATACGGACTGACGCGCCGGCGCCACACACACAGCTGCACAGCGACGCCAGCTGCACAGCGCGCCGTGACGTCACGCCGCGGAGAGCGGTGCGCCCGCGCAAACCGCGTTGAGGAGGCGGAGCGCGCGCAGTCACGTAGGGTGTGACGTCGCTGCGCCGTTGCTACAGACGCTCCTCTCCGCTCCTCGCGCCGTTGCTATGGGACGGCGGATTCAGGGTCGCTTATAAAGTGCATTCGCACTTAAAAGCGCACTATGGTCGAACACGGTCAGAGGGGCATGTCCGCAGCCGTGGGCACGTGCCGTTATCCTACCGCCGCTTTCTTCACGGTAAATTGTCGCGTGAGTTAAGGGTAAGGCCCCTCCGCGAAGCCGTCGAACAGAGCCACGGAGGGAAGACGCTGGCGACGGTTGTGGCGCTCCGCAGGGAGGCGAACACGTGTGTCATCATTTGTGCTTCCTGTCTGAGAAAAACGTTCAGTGCGCGTCCCCCGCGAGTACGGCTAAAAAGGGGCAAGACAGGCCAGTGCCTCCTCTCAGGTGGTCAAATGACGCCAATGGAGACATTTGGGACACTTTTGTATTGATTTTCTTAGTTGTGAGAATGGTGTCTCGTGATCTCCGCGATTAGTGGTTATGTAACTTGCTGCGGGTTTTGTTTTGTAGCTTTCTCCAGACGATCGATTTGTTTCACTGACAGTGTTTTGCTGAGTTCATAACCATTGTGAAGAAGTAGTGGAAAATGTGTTATTTCTTGAATGCTTGGAGACACGTGTGAAGATAGTCTCAAATGTTCGCGATGCGATCTTTGAAAAAGAAAAGGCTACGTTTGAAGGAGAATCGTATGACCGCAAGGGTTTTGAGAGTCTTCAATATTTGATTTGCGTGTAAGTGAGATGTAATGCAGAGTTTTCATGTCAGGTGTGTCAGACGAGTTTGTAAATCGTGCAAGTTACAAGTTAGCCTATGTGCATATGTGAGCAGTATAGGTGATGCATCCTTAGTGAGTTTGAGCACAAAATGCACGCGGAAGTTGTTTGTTTGTTGCTTCGCAGAGGTCCTGCGTGGACGTTAGCGAGGATAGTTGTTCTGCGGAAGCAAAAGATGTGAACTATAGGGCTTGCGACCCCAACGGCTAGAGCGAGTTTGCATCCGCGGAGTACGAGCTTGTTTAGCAAATAAGTGTGACGGCGTATGTAGAATGCGAAGTGTTTAGGATGTTTTGCTGTATATGCTTGTATTTTTTTCTAGAGCGCATTTACTTACTCAGCCTAGCTCTAATGCAGCACGGCAGTTTTGCTTTGTCTACGCACGGGAAGATAACGATTCGTTTCGTCGGCACAGAATTTGGAGAATAGGAGCATCAGATTCACGTGAGACGCGATTCAAGAGAGAAACTCCCAGTATGATGTGCTAGACGTAAACTGACAATAGGGTAGGAAGCGTACAGCGCTTCATAGAAAGAACGCGTCAGTATGGTAAAGGCAGTACGAAAAGTTTGCATGGTAGCACGCGGGTTCGGAGTTCATAATTTACGCAGACCATTGTCCTCTCGGGTGGTTGCATTGTCATTTAAGAACGGCCGACTACTGCGCTGGAGCTTGCTACTGTTGCTGTACTGTTTAGAATTTCTCAAAAAAAGGGCAAATTGAATGGCCATGCTGAGGGCTTACGTCGCTGCTTCATGGGAACTCGATGGCGTCGGGTACTCTTGCTTTTGTACATTGCCCTTCTTTTTGTGTGTGTAGCTTAGCTTTACCATTTTTTTTTGTTGTTGTTGTGTGGCATCACAACTTGTGTTTGTGAATCAACGGAGCCTATTTCTGGTTGATGGAAGTGCTGCTGCTGTAATGAGTATGGCGGAAAATGATCTTGTTTTGGATAAAAGCCTGGTGGGTCTCAGAAGAGGGGTCCGGGCGCTTGCCTGCTTTGCGGTTGTGGCTCTGGCGTAGTTGGTTTGATGCTGTGTTCCGGAGAAATTGATATGCAGAGCAGAGACCACTCCTTGGACGAGATGCCCGGTACCGGAGATGGCCGAGCAGAGCTGCTCGGAATCAGCGCATCAGCGTCTCCTTCAACGACCTCTCCCCACAAGGGTGTTGACCCTTGTACGTCGAGGTCTCAGCCCGCCGCCGGGGAAGCTGTTACAAAGCTGCTGCAGGTGTGCTTGCGACGGTGTGGCGCCGCCAGGGGACATGAGTTTCTGTGCCGCACGTGCACGCGTGCTTCGTGTGTGCGAACGTTTTTAGTTCGCACAGAAGGAAGGCCAGCCGGGAAGAACGTCCGGTTCCGAGCCGAAGAGTGGCCCTGTCTGACACATCTGGAAGTGATTCGTCCGGCGGGGGCCCACCTTAGCGTCGGGCCACACAAACTGTTCGCAGGTGTGGTGTCTCCGCACGTGCACGTGGCCGCGTGACGTGATCGTCTCCGGTGTCGTTGCCCGGACTTTTGGTAATTACGGCCATGGGCGGGTCAAGTACAGAGACCTCCCATCCTCTCCCTCCTCCCTCGCCCAGGGGCCAATGGGGGAGAAGTCCGGGCAACAAAAAGCGCGTGACCCAGAGATGGAGTGAGATAGACAGCGAGAGAAGAACTCTCTGAAGAGAACGCACTTGTAAATATGTAAATAAACGTCTTTTAAGTTTTCCTCAACCTCTGCCTCGGTTCTCGGCTCCCGAATCCCAAGTGCCTGCGAGTCGTCTCCGCCGCTCCGCCACACGCTACCCGCTGGCCGGCTAATTCAGCAGGCCAGTCGCAACACAGGTCATCCGTACAACCGCCGATTAAACCGTATGTATTCCTGCAAAGGGAAGAAAATGGGGCCGTTATTTTCTATAAAGCTGTTCTACAACGGTCTTTGAGGAACGAAATATGAAATGCATCTCTGCCATAGACTACGCCTTTTACACGAATTGCTCATAATATCCTGCAACTTCCAATAGATAAACACTCAAAATGAATTTTCCTCGAGTGCCTGGTTCTTCTGAACTGCTGCTGAAGTTATTGAAGTTCTTAATTGTAGTATGTATTATACTTGTGGAGTAAGTAGAAAGGAATTTAAGTGGACGAAAATACAAACCTGCCTTCTGTGGGAACCGAACCCACGTCCTTGGGATAAGGCGTCCGATGCTCTACCGCTGAGCTGCGGCAACGGCCTGCGGCATAGGCGCTGTGTCTGTCTTTCTCATTTACAATATACAGTTGTTTTCGGCCCGTCTCCGCAGGAAACTTGATGCATCTGCTGATGCTACCACCGCCGAATAGTATGACACTCGTGAACGTTAAACTGCACATTACTGAATCGTAGTTTATTTTGGGCGCATTCCCATACGCAGCATGTAGAATTCGAGTGAGACACATGCTTCACACTTCGAGGGTGAGAATATTCTTCGAGACGTGCTTAAGTGCTCACTGCGCACTCGGTATGAAAGGGACCCTGCAACACTTTTTGAACACACCGAGCAAACGGTGCCAATCAGTCGTTGAGGCTTCTGTAAACGTGTGACCCAAATATTATTGTGCTGAAAGCAGCAGTGGATTTGCAGTTTCATTTTAAATACATCATGCAATCGCCTGCTACTGTTCCAACAAGTGAAGTCACTTGCAGCACCGACCCACGAGTTGCCTGCTCCTCTTTCAACAAGTAAGGTCACTGGCGTCAACGACTAGGTCCCTTCGCTCACCTCAGTCTTTTTAAAGACAGGTACTCAGATTCCCTTTATTTTTTTTTTTGAACGTAAAATGAACAAATATATAACTCCAGACTACCTTTCCGTGACCGTGAGTTCAGTCAGTGATATATCTGCCTCGAGCAAAGTAGTCGGCGGTCTAGTGACATTTGTTGGAACGAAGAGCAGGTGAATTACAGTTGTGTTTGTAATCAAATAAAAATTTCCCTGATGCACGCAGCTGAATAATATTTTGCTCACACGTTAACAATAACCTTCACGACTGTTAGGCATCGTTTTCTATTGAGATTTCAAATGTTGCAGGGCTCCTTTAGTAAATGGAACCTTCAAGGTCGCGCGATCGACGGACACAGTGACTGCGCACGGCAGCTGTGCATAACATCAACAAATTTTCGCGGTGGCTTCGATTTCGCCTGCACAAACTGCCTTCCATGGCCAGGTAATAGTGAAGTTAGTACAATGCAACAAAATATGGCTCATTCGGAGTAGCGAGTATGTCGCGGGATAGGAGGAAAATGTCAAACGTTCCGCAGGAAACTGTTGAATGGCATCGTGGCTTTGATTTGACGATATAGGTATAGGCATGCACGGCTAGATCCCGGCACCGGACAAGCTGGCGGCGCCCGTAATATATAATAAAAACAAACAAAATACGTCAAACGTTCATGTATAGGTCGTCGTAACACGCCGCTCACCCATAGCCCGACGTATTTAGTTTCGTTCGTCCCCTTATCACCTCTGTCCTGCGCTATCAGCCCAGCAACCTGGTTAAAGTCTTCACTCCCCAGTCTAAACCACGTGAAACACTGGACAGCTTATGGCATACCATAAATCTACTGTGCACAACAGCGTCCCTTTAACAATACTATGGAACCAGATAACATTGTAGTGTAATTGTTTTGGTATTTGCGGTCTGCAAAAATGACGAACGCCAAAATTCAGAAAACCGCAACAGCGTTGACAATGAGAAATAATAACAACAACATTCGCAAACGAGTCACATGCCTCTGACAAAGTTTAAATGTGACCGAGAACGAGCACAACGACACTCATGCCCATATGGATGCTGAGCTGCGAGAAGTCATTCCACCACCATAAGACGTCATGATTGCCTGCGGCGGTTCTGCTGACATGCCACAACAGTGCGCGATTTTCGCATCCACGCCACATGCACGTAAATTACACAGCCCTCAACTGAAATCTCACGACTGCAATGCCACAGTGAAAGAACGCGCGGCAACGGTTGCCCTACAACACGCGATATCGCATGCATGTATTCGTCTGTGTAAGACACGAGTAAATTACTACTATCCCACATTGTTGTACAGGCGCTGCACTCACTATCCGTAACGACCAAATGACAGGATGGTGGGAACGAAGCCAATGCACTCCTTACTCACTAATCAGGCTAAAGACGCACATAGACCTAAGCAACTCTCAGAATGCATTCATACACAGTGATCTAAATAATAAAACCGCAGTTGCGTTACTCTGTGTTTAATGCGTCTACTATCTTAGAGCTTACATAGCATTAATGCTCCTTGTATCTGTCACAGACCGATTTGCCCTATCCGCAGAACACATGAGTGGTCTCACAGGCATCATGCTAAGCCATTCAAATATGGTAATTACATTTATTTTCGGCGAGACGTAGTTATTGGTGTTACGGGATCTATAGTCACAGAAGCGCCGGGATTGAACCATGGTTCACGCAAGGAGGAAAGTAGAAAGAATATAATGCCACCACAGAAACACACGCAGCAGTTTCAGCACGGTAACGGAATTTTCTCCAGAAACGAAGGAAGAGCCAGCCGCCAACAACTTGACTACACTGACTCCACCGCCAACCACTCAAACGTGGTTCGCTGCCTTTGCCTCGCGTCTCCGCGTGTCTGCGCCAGCCTGCGCCCTCTCACCCCCCGGCTCTCGGCTACCGGAGGCGGGGGGTGAGAGCCGGCTACCGGGGGGTGAGTGGGCTACCGGCTACCGGCTTCTCCCCGGCTACCGGAGAGAAGGAGCCAGACATTCTGGCGCCTCCCTCCAGGCCCCATTGCAGCTGGCGACATCTCGGCGCCCTGTATTGTGCCGACGCCCGCCGGCGCTTTGAGCCGGTGGGAAGGGAGGGGGGCGGTATTCTTCCACGTCTACTTTCCGTCTCGGGTAGGACGTCTCGAAGACGGATTTATTGTCCCTCTGATGTCGCTCCCGTTTAGTTCGCGTGGCTGACGTCTCAAAGATGTCAGCCACGCAAACTAAGACGTGAATCCCCCAATAATATGTCTTTTTAGTCTTGTGTGCTAGCTGGGGTTTGACGCCGCCCGACACTGATAACTTTGCTGTGTGCACCGATATTTCCGTTTGCCGCTGCCTGACACGGCTACTGCGCTATTTGCATGGCACATTTTTTGTTTGCAGTTTTTCAGCACCGATAACGATGCTGCTTGCAGAAACGAATTGCTTCCGATGAGTAGTTACTGCATGTCATGCTTGTGCGTTCATTATCGCACGAACGAATGTAAAACGTCAGATACTGGATAGACGGAAGGCCTATAAAGGACCGATATGGAAGGAATTCGGCAGTGACGAAGTAAAGACGTGGTTATGCTTCTATGGAGCGCGGCTTGCACCTCCGCATGGCTCTTCATTTTTTATCAGTCGTGGGTCGCGTCTCCGCTTTCAGGTAAGCTTCAGGGTGCCTCCAAACATCTATCCGGGTGAAACTCTTTAGCACTAACGACGGCGTGTTATTGTCGATCGCTGGAACGATTTTTTATGCAACGACGCAAGACGTGCACCCGGCCACACGAATCGAGCAGTTACGGTCGCTGCGGTCCTACAGTCCCCACCCACTCAGAAATGAAACAAGCTCGCAGGATGCACTCCATCTGAAAACTCGCATTTCCCTTATTAAAAAAAAGGCATGAGTACTAATGTGATATCGCGCAAACGAGTGGGTGCGGTGCGCCTGCCATGTAAATTGTCATATCCACTGGAAGGGCATGGCAGTTAGGGTCGCGTGCTCGCCCCGAAATTTCCGTGCATCAGCCGCAGACACGTGCGCGGGCGTTCAATCACACCCTTCTCCGTTCCGGCGGTGCTAATATCTCTCGCCCAGCCTACGCGGTACTCTCCTCCACCCCCACCCCCTTGCCTCCTATACCAATAATGACGGTTCTATTACTGAGGAAGGCTGTAACATATTTGTGTATTCTGTGCCCGCAGCTTAGGTTGCTAAGACCTTTCAGCACAGCCTTGTGACTGACATTGTCGAAGGCAGCCTTTACGTCAAGCGCGAGCAAAATATGTTCTCCATATTTCGGGACGGCAGTGAGCGCTTCCTCCTTGATCTGCAGAAGGACGTCTTGTGTTGACAGCTGTTTTCGAAACCCAAACATAGTATGCGGCAGGAGCTCGTTATCCTCCAGGTAGGTCTCTAACCTCTGAAGCACAGTTTTGTCTTATACTTTTCCCAAGCATGACCTCAGCGAAATCGGTCTAAGATTTTCCAGGCTGGGAGTCTTTCCGGACTTTGGAATCATCGCTATTTCTGCATGTCTCCAGCCATCCGGGATGGCCCAGCGTTCCCAGTGTTTATTGATGAATTCTGTGAATCTTTTGATTGATCTTTCGTTTAGGTTCCTTACCATTGCATTGGTGATGCCATCCTTGCCTGGCGTGGTATTCCTTGTGGCGGAGATCATGGCGTGCCTGACTTCCTCTGCGGTGATAGGCTCATCTAAAGCAGGATTTTCCTTGCCCGTGTATGCCAAGCTGCAAGCTATGTTCGTTGCATTTCCATTATAGCGCTGCTTGATCTTCTCTAGCATTTTCCGGTCTGTGCCTTGAAATTGGTGCGCAATTCGTTGGGTTGTCTTGCAATTTTCAAACCTGGTCATAGTTGGGTCTATAAGAGCCCATAGCAATGCCCATGTTTTTTTTCCAGCCGATCGTGCCTTGTAGCTCGTTGCATTTTTGGTCCCAATTGCGCCTTGAGAGCTCTATCGCATACTCTTCAGCTTGTCTGGTGATCTCGAAAATCTTAAGTCTGAGCTTCCTGTTGTACTTCTGCCGTTTCCACCTTCTTAGTAACCCCCGTCGACCGTCCCATAGGTGTAATAGATGTTTGTCCGCCTCGGGTGTGCTGGTTGTGAGGGTGACCTCTCGGGTTAGCCTTTTCCAATCCGCCTTGATTCCTGTGACCCAGCTCTTAATGCCTGTGATCTCAGTATCTTCGGACTCCGCCCTAGTTTTTCTATATGCCTGCCAGTCGGTAAGTCTGGCCTGGCCGTGTCTTTTTCTGATGGGGAGTGTTGCTATCTGGATGCGCAAGATACAGTGGTCGCTGCCAAGCGTTTCCCTTTCGTTTTCCCATCGAGCCTCCCGTACTCCTCTGGCGAATGCCAAGTCGGGGCACGAATCTCGGCTGATACTATTTCCCACTCGCGTAGCTCGCGTGGGGTCTGTGATGAGACTGAGCTTCCTTCGATATGCTTCCCTGGCAAGATCCTTGCCTTTCTGAGTTTCCTTAACGTACCCCCAGCTCTTGTGCCGTGCATTAAAATCGCCTAGATGACGAGGCCCCTCTTGCCTACTGCTTGCTGTGCCTTACCCAGCAAGTAGTTGAAGTTGGCTTTCCTCTGGCTTGGCGGGCTGTGAATATTGAGGAGAAATATGGTTTCTTGGCTTCTTTTTTGGGTGATAATTTCAATGAAAACGTGGTTAATATCCGTTGCGTCGATGTCGTGCCTGATTGCGGTCACCGCCTTGTGAACCAGCGTCGCGACCTTACTCTGCCCGATCCCCTCATAGACTGAGTAGCCCGCGAGAGCGAGTGAGCGGCCGGTTTCCTGCAGAACGATTATGTCTGGCAGAGCTCCGCAGTTACTAATGTGTTATTTAAGAAGAGCTTGCTTTATGCGGATCCCGCGGAAGTTCCACTGCCATATTTCGAGGGTTTCTAACTTATCCGAGTATTTACGGTTCCTCGCCATGCTCGGTTGATGGCCTAGTATAGGGTTTAGCTCTGGATTTCATGGCCGTAAATTGTACTAGACGTTGTCTATCCATACGCGCATCGTCTTGGATGTTAGAGACGAGGTTTCTAAGGTTCGTTAGCGCATTGTTCATGGCAGTCATGGCAGCTGAGAATTCCTGGCGCCCTATGGTGGTTCACTGAGTTACATCAGCTTGCGAGTTTGAGATTCCCTCACCGGTTCTCTGGGCCTTGAGTTCAGCTATGATATCATTTAGTTTCTGTCTAAGTTCAGCATTCTCCGCCCTCAGCGTCTGAATAGTTTGCCTTAGCTCATTTACGTCGTCGTTAGATCGCCAGTTATCACTACGGGTGTTGCCTATCTGCGTATTTGGAGCAGTGGGAGAGGCAGAAAAAAGATGCGCTTTCCAGCTCACCTTACTGTTCCTTCTTGGTCATCGGCTGTTTCTGTTTTTTTCCTGGAACCTGCCTGGTTGTGGACGCGGATTTCGACCTTGACCGCGTTCTAGAAGTCGATCGGGACCTGGATGTTGAGCTGGAGTCCTTGCTGAACCAGCGTTTCCGGGTACGGCCCCAGACGCCGGCATTGCTAGTTCCAGCGTTTCCTTCCTCTCTTTTCCTCGGTCGATGACTCCTCGGTTTCCTGAGGCGTTTCTTGCACTCTTTTGCACGTGTGGGGTGCGCCTCCTTGTATAGCGCACACCTTGGCTCGCAGGTGTGTCCGTCCTCGATGACTGGCTCGGCGCAATTCGAGCAGACAACGGCGTCAGGTGTCGGGCATGCGTCCGCTCTATGACCAGGTTTGAAGCATATGTAACAACCTTGCCGCGATGATCGGTAGAGGCAGCAGCGCGTCTCGCCCCCGTAGTAGTAAACATAGCGGGGAACAATCTCGCCCTCGAAAGTGATGACCGCAGTTTGGGAATTTCCAAGCAATCTTGCATAAAGGATTTTGACACCTTGGGTGCGCACCCGAAGATGGGCTAGTAGTTCGGTCGGCGTGGTACCGGCGTCCAGTCCGTGAATGACACCTTTGCACGAATTGTCCGGAGCTGCCACGTAAGCCGTCACTGCATAGTCGCTTGCACCGAAACGCAGACTTGAAATGCTCTCCACAGCACTGGCAGTCTCCATGTTTGGTGTGCTGATTATGGCGATGTTGGATCCGTCGCGCAATCGTATAAGCAAGTTGCCTTCGTTGCACATGTTAGGGTTTCCATATGCTTTTGTTATTGCCCAGACTATCTGGTGCGTGCTCAGCTGACTGATGTCGAGCCCATTCTTCGGTCTAATTATGACCTTGAAATCGGTTTTCGGCAGTGGAGGTAGCTTCTCTTTGCGACGTTTGGGCTTCCTCGGCGCTAATTTGTCCGCCGCTTCGCTCCCGGTCTGCGGAACGGCGATCAGCCTTGAGTTGTGGTATTTTGTAGTGAACCACCCCCCGTTTTCAAGCGTTTTCTTTTGCGAGAGGTCGGTAGCGTCCTCCTTGCGTTGAGTGCTCTTTTCGATCGGCGTCGCAACTCCTGTCGACGCAGCCACGTTGGCGTCTGTCATCCTCGTGCCTCCCGCCGAGCCGGCGCCCAGGCGCCGCATAGGCTTAGCGCAGCGTTCGTCTCCTCGGATGTTCCAACAAGCAGAGGAAGAGGAAAATGTAGACTTACGGCTAAAACCCGCGTATCCACAGGCTCCGCTTGGTTAGTAGAAGGCGGTGGAGTACACCATTTCCACCAGCGTTGAGTTGTTCCGGGTGAAATAAGGCGTCGAAGCAGGAGCTCATGCGAAGCGAGTTCTAGAGTTGCTCTATATGCTACCTAGCATAAATATACAGTAACTCTAGCGAGTTAGCTCCGTGTAGCCCCCTAGCGGCGTCCTCATGAAGCGGGTGGTAGCAGACAACGTTACGTTGGTAGCAGAGCGCCCGGATGCTGATTTTCTTCGCTGGCGTTCATGAAAATCAGCCGCTATTTTGTTCGTACGTGCTTGCTCAGGTGCATTTTACATCTTCGCGAACCAGCAGTGCGAACGCGCGTTTCGCGTGTAAAACAGAATGCGAGCTGATGATCGGGATGCGTTAATATAAAACACACTGGATATTCCGCGCGTTAAGATTAACGGATCTGTGTGGAGAACGGCTACCTATGAGCCAACACTAAATATACACTTGTTCTGTGCATACATTTTGCTTAATTACGCAGGACACTATTTTACCACTGGCGCTACATAGCAGGTCAAGTATAAGGGTTATATATACTGGGACTTCAGTGTAAGACTGCCTATCAAGAGTGTGCTGTGGGTTGTGTTGTTTGATATGGCTGTGTGGTTGGCGTTTAAGTGCGTTGTGTCATGTCAATTTGCATGTTCTATGTTTAGTATGATGTAATTAAATGTCTGCTGATTGTAGCATGGTCGAAAAAAACAGTATTTGCTTTTAAATGCGAAGCATTTCTTAGAGAACTTCGGCGAGTTTGAGCGTATCTATCTATCTATCTATCTATCTATCTATCTATCTATCTATCTATCTATCTATCTATCTAGCCGCCTACGATTTTGTGCTCTCCTGGCCGTTTCGCTAATCGGATGTTTACGAAAATTGGTATGCCACATCATGACTACATGACAAACATAAATGACAGGTCATAACATGAAAATCATGATATGCATGTCATGAGCGGCATGATTTACATGCCACGATCTTAGTGCTCTCCTGGCCGTTTCGCTAATGGGATGTATGCGAAAATTGGTATTGCACAATATGACTGCATGGCGAACATAAATGACAGGTCACAACATGAAAATCATGATATGCATGTCATGGGCGACATGATTTACATGCCACGCGTTTCATTAACGGGATGTATACGAAAATTGGCATGCCAGAAGATGACTGCATCATGAACGTAAATGACAGGTCATGACATGCATGTCATGAGCGACATGATTTACATGCCACGGTCTTGGTGCTCTCTTGGCCGTTTCGTTAGTGGGATGTGTAGGAAAATTGGTATGCAACAATATGACTGCATGACGACGAACATAAATGACAGCTCATAGCATGAAAAGCATAACATGCATGTCATGGGCGGCATGATTTACATGTCCGGCGTTTCGTTAATGGGATGTATACCAAAATTGCTATGGCACAACACGACAGCATCACGAACGTAAATGACAGGTCATAACATTAGAATCATGACACGCGTGTCATGACCGGCATGATTTACATGCCACGGTCCTGGCGCTATACTGCCGTTTCGTTAATGGGATGTATGGGCTCCGTCTACTGACCAGAGGTCCCTACGTAGCTCTCGTCGGACGGCTCGTCGCGCACGGTGGAAACCGAGGCGACAGCGACGCGCGCGTTTCTTCGCTGCTTTCCGGGCGTGCTGCGAACCACACGAACGCTCGCGGCGTCGCCCTTTGGAACAGTTTGCCGCAGGATTGGAGCGCGCGTCTCAAAGGAAATAAAACAAAAGAAGGTGGGACGGGCGGTCGCTTCTGCTATAGAGTTGGAGACGCACATCGCTTTCACGTATTTCCCTGTCACAGTCTGCCCAATTTTGCTTCTTCTCTCCGCCAGGCAGTGCATTCTGGCGCTGATGTCGCACATGGAAAACTAGACTGCACGGAGCCTATACGGAAATTGGTTTGGCACAACATGACTGCATGACAATCATAAATGACAGGTCATAACATGAAAATCGTGACATGCATGTCATTAGCGGCACGATCTACATGCCACTCGTTTCCTTAAAGGGATGTATACCAAAATCGCTATGGCACAACACGACTGCATCACGAACGTAAATGACAGGCCATAACGTTAGAATCATGACATGCGTGTATGAGCGGCATGGTTTACATGCCACCGTCATGGTATTCTTGGGGCCGTTTCGTTAACTTCATATGTACCAAACTCGGTATAGCGAGACAACATTGCAAATCCATTTTACGTTCCCTATGCGTGCTTCGCATTTCCTTGATTCGCACTGCACGTGGGATCTGCCAATTTTCTTTTCCTCTGCTACTCCCTCTGGAAGTACTAGCACCCCATTTAGTGGGGTAGTGAAGCTCTCTTCAAGAGTGTTAGAATCCCCTGCGGAGGCGTCATACTACTCTGTTTCGGTGAGAGTATCGATACCCCATCAGGGACAGCAAAGTAGTCCCCCAAAGTTAGTGTCCAGCACTTTGCTTTTAGAGTACATATATACCTGAGGTATCGCATACCAGATCGTCATCCGAACCCGTGAATGTTTTCAGTATGCTCCCGAGCTCCTCCTTCTGGGCCTGCCCGTGTCTCTTCCCCTTCTCTTTTGCAGAGAATATTTGAGGTTTCTTAAAGATACATAAGATGCAAACAAGGCACAGCATGTACAGGTGAATTCCAACTCTCCCTACATGGAAGTACCCAAAGTAGACACAATAAAATAAAGCTAACAGATAACAATTCCCTGTAAAGCACAAACGGCTTAAGTTTTTTTAGCTAGATTGTAGCACCTACAACGTTAAAGGAACATGAATAAAGCAGGTAAATATAGAACTTCCATTGCGCTCTTAAGAGGACATGTTTTTGGGATGGTTGATTTATACTTAAGCGGATAACTTGGAGCACTAAAAGGGTGGTGACGAGAAAAGGACACACAGGACAGGCGCTCAACTTTCAACTGAGCTTTTATTGAAGAAACAAAAAACTTATACGGCAACCAACGTGGGTAACCGTGTTAACGATAACCCGAAAACGAAGAGTCATCAACTCGCCAGAGCCACCGCCTCATGGCTACGCGCACCGGACCAGTCACAAACGGAGCAGAGAAATCAAAGAAAAAATCACAGGGATAAACGCGCCATGTGCTGCTAACTTAGCTACACCGGAGGAGCACATGCGCAAGCGCCCCTAAAACAACACCTGTGCCAAATGGAAAGGAATCATCATGAATGCCTGACAGCCGTAAACAACCCAATAACAAAGGAAGTTAGGCCGCCAACGAAAGAAGGTTTAAACAACATGAAAACACCACAAGAATAACGGGCTTAAAAAAACACGAAGTTGCGTCAGAGGAACAAGTGTAAAAGGTGCAACATTAGCGAAACAACGACAAAGCCTAAACAACCAAGCGCTGTGTCAATAAGAGAGTGAAGACAGGTGCTGCAAGGGTAAGCAGTAACAACTTCCTAGCACTTCCCGAGTTTTATGTGGAGTCGACTCCCATTGGCTTTAAAGGCAAGCACTATGTGCAAAAATCTGGAATATGCATTGGGTCTGCAGTAGCCCCCTCTTTTGTGACATATTTCTATCGTCTGTAAATAAGCGCATCACATCCAAACTTGGTGAATTTGATGCCACAAAAGCATTTAGTTTTGTAGAAGACTATCTTCTCATTTTGAGAGATGTAAATGGTCTGCCAAACGAGCAGATATCGTGAAAGCTTTCGAAGCTTCAGGTGAAGGCCTAAGGTTCACATGGGAAATGGCAGTAGATAATGTAAATCAATGTTGGGATATACCAATGCCTTCAAGGTTGATCAGCTGTGTTGGTTTTACAGTCCCAGGACAGAGAAATGCTTGTTGCCATAAGCGAGCGCACACTCAAAACTTGTCAAAAGAGGCACTGCTATGACTTGTTGGAAAGCGGCCTTAGACAAGTCTTGTCACCACGAGATGATAAAAGGTTTTCGCCAGCAGTTCGAATGCCTTACCACAGCCATGTACCCTCATTCACGGCTCCTTGCTGCCTCCGATTCATTTATGCAGTTGTTGAAAAGCACATATGGTATCAGAAATAGTAATAAGAAAAGGAAATCAACAGTATTAATTTCCTACATCCACCGCATTTACCATAATTTGAAGAAAGCGGTCTCCAATTACCACGTGAATGAGGTATTTGCTGCCCCATGCAAGCTGTCAAAAATTTGCTAGGTGACTACAAAACAGAACTGCAATCAGTGTGGTAAAAGCCATGTCGATCCATTTACTAGATGCGCTACCAAAGTGGCGTACAAGATACCTTCGAGTTGTCAGAATGTGTACGTAGGGCAGACCGGCAGACGCTTTAATGAAAGGGCAAATGAGCATGCATTGTCAGCCAAGAATAACTCTGGTGGGCACCTAGCTGAACATCGTAAAAGATATGGTTGCATCCCTGAGTTGGCGCACACCTCTTTCCTTAAGCGTGCGCATGACAAGACTGAAATACAAATAATAGAAGCTTGAAGTATGGGGACAAATGCATCAGCACGCCTTCTATCACACTTTCTGACAAGGATGTGGCATTTCTTGATGGCTATGTTTAGTTTTTCACGAGACTTCGCCCTAGCTTCCATTTTCATTTGTTGATTTTCACCTGTCTTCACTCTCTTGTTTATTGATGCAGAGCTTTATTGTTTAAGCTTTGTTGTTGGTTTTTTTAATGCTGTGGCTTTTACACTTGATCCTTTGACGCAACTTCTTGTTATTTTCAGTTCGTTATTCTCATGGTGTTGTTATTTTGCTTGAACCTTTTTCCGCTGGTGGCCTAAATTCCTCTGTCATTGGGTTGTCATTGGGTTGTCCGTCATTTATGATGATTCCTTTCGCTTTGGCACACGTGTTGTTTACAGGGGCGTTTGCGCATGTGCTCCATCGGTGTAACTAAGTTACCAGCACATGGTGCGTTTATCCAGGGGGGTTTCTTTCTTAACTGCTCTGCTGCGGTTGTGACTGCTCTAGTGCATAGCCATGAGGGGGCGGTTCTGGCGAGGTGCCGACACTTCGTTTTCGGGTTATCGTTAAAATGGTTGCCCATGCTGGTTGTCCGTATAAATTTTGCGTGTTGCTTCAATAAAGCTCGGTTGAAAGTTTAACTCCTGTACTGTGTGTCTTCTTCTCATCCCCGTCTTTTTAGCGCTCCAAGTTATCCACTTCCAGTGGGCACCAAACCTACAACCCATATAGTGGGCTGCAGGATCCTAGTGGCAGAGAGTTTCCTTTTTATCCACTACAATTCATTTACCAAGGGTATAATATTAAGAATGATATGGGTCCCCTCAACGTTTTCCACTTTTGTTTGATTTTGATTGGATATACAACAAAGAAAAAAATAAACACGCTGAAAGACAAGGCATCCTTTTCTGCATATTTTTACTCGTACTTCTTATTCACGTTGAGTAGCAAGCACTAATTAGTTCAGCAACAAGTTATACTAATTAATAAAAATAATTGTACAACAGCCCAAATGTGAACTCACTGAGGTAAATTGAGAGTGCTGATTACATTACACACATGTCAAAGATGCGTCCCTAGGCCTGTGCAGACGGAATAACATTGAAACGTTACTGTATAAACGTGCTTGTTATAGCTATTCGTTACAACACCGCTCGCTGCTCCCTGCTCAAGATGTTCGACACTGCCAAGTGTTCTCCATGAGGAACATTGCCTTATTTCGGCATCACTAACTGCTCTCTGCAGCTCTAGGTAAATGTAGATGCACATTGCAACAACATTTCAGCAAGTTCTCTTTTCCCTAGAAAATTTATTTTCGAAACCTAGTGTGTAGCAAAGTGCCACATAAAGCTTAGAATGAGAACTGTCATTGTTCCAAGAATAAGTTAAAGTAAATTTCATATCCACAAGAGCTGAGTGCACGTTTTAAAAAGCAAGGCAAGTGGCTAGCTGTATGTGTTCATTTAAGCAAGAATAAATCCACGTTAGGCCTGCCACTGCCAGCTACTGCCAGAACTTGCATGTCAAATGGCGGATACTGATTACCAGCTACACAAGTGTATTCAGTGTACTGTACCTGCACTGCAGGTCCAAGTGATGCCTGTTCCCACATTGGTGAAATTAATACTAATTAATAAAATTAATTCCCCTGAACTACCGACCAATTTCTTTAACAAGTATTCCGTGCAAGATGCTCGAGCACATAATCTACTCTAATCTCATGGCATTTCTTGAAACCAACGCATTCTTCAGTAAGTTCCAACACGGATTTCGTAAGCATCATTCGTGCGAAACTCAGCTTCTATCTTTTACACATGACGTTATCTCAGCACTAGATAACAAAATACTGGTTGATTGCATTTTTTTAGATTTCGCGAAAGCCTTTGATAAAGTTTCACACCAATTACTCCTAGTTAAGCTTAGCACACTGAATATCGACCCTAACACTCTGAAATGGATTGAATGCTTTCTTACTAACCGCACTCAGTATGTTACCGCTAATAATTCCTCCTCAAATCCCTGTGCAGTTAGATCTGGCGTACCGCAAGGTTCCGTTTTAGGTCCTTTACTCTTCTTAGTATACATCAATGATCTAGCAAGTAACATTAAGTCATCCATAAAACTGTTTGCAGACGACTGCGTTTTGTACCGCAGAATAAGTAACGAGGACGACAACCTACTTCTTCAAGGCGATCTTAGTCGCGTCTCTGAATGGTGCAATACCTGGCTAATGAATCTTAACGTTGCTAAGTGTAAAAGCATGACAATCACACGTTCTTCTATCACTCCGAAACTTTTCAACTACACATTAAATGGAACTGGATTAGAGCAGGTTAGTAGCTACAAATACCTTGGAGTTTACATAACAAATGATCTATCGTGGCACTCTCACATTACCTACATTATTAACAACGCAAACCGTTCTCTTGGTTACCTCCGCAGAAACTTTCGCCAAGCACCAACACACCTCAAATTACAGCTTTACCAAACAATAGTCCGACCAAAACTCGAATACGCGGCTGCCATATGGGACCCAAGCCAATCAACATTAATGGAAGCCTTAGAAGCCGTCCAAAACCGATCAGCCCGCTTCATTCATAACAACTATGCTCGTACTGCCAGTGTGACCTTAATGAAATCTACTCTTCAACTTCCAGATCTGGTCACTAGAAGAACAATTTTCCGTCTGTCGCTCTTTCATAATTTTTTTTTTCATAATCAAGTACTTAGGGAGGAATTAATCTCAGGACCTGCTTTTATCTCATCACGTGTTGACCACCCCAATAAAGTAGCCATTCCTTTCTGCCGCACCAACCACTTTCTGCAATCTTTTCTTCCGAAGACAATCAGGGACTGGAACCGCCTTCCCCCCTCCATTGCTGCCACTAAGGACCAAGAACTGTTCAAGTCCGCAGTGTCGAAACACATATTGGTATAACTGCACACTATTGTTTTTCGTTTTCTTGATTTCTTTTCCTTTTAACTATTGTTATTTGTTGTATTTCCTTCACTGTTACTATTATGACTTGCCATGTTGATATTGTACCCACCCCCTCTGTAACACCCACTGGGTCCTGAGGGTATACAAATAAATAAATAAAATAAATATATACCTTTTGCAATTTCGATAGCGACATATATCGGAATCAAGAATGTGCATGCAAGACTAAATTTTGGCTCCCGGCACATCTCTGCTGCACAGAGTACAAGAAACTAAAAAAGTACTGACTTTTAGTCTTCCGAGAAGAAGTTAGCCACTTAGATACCATTTGAATAACAGTCAGTATCCAAGCGTCAGCTTTGAGAATGAGGAAGAGCTCAAGAAGTTGGATTCTACTATTTGTGACCAAGAAGCCTCACCAGCAGTATTTATGACCCCGTTTATGCTTATGCAAGTGAGCCCACGATGCAGTGACGCTCTTCCAACAATATTTTCATGAGCCCGCATCACTGGATAATCGCTTTGACAAGGTAGTACAGCCGAGCTACTAAGGTACATGTTTGTTTTCCCTGCAGCATACGTGCTTCTTCAATGCAGCCGACCATGCGTAACACACATCAGCATTGGAACACCACACTGCCACACAACTCGCACACTGCAAAAATAATCGGAGGCATCAAAAACAATGAAAGGTAGGCAGCGTGGCAGTAGCTCATCATAACGATAGCCACATCTCCCACATACTCCAGAAGTGACGTCCATGAAAACTATGTATTGGCTTGTGCTTTTTTTCTATTAACATTGCATGTGCTCATATGTTTTATATGCCATTTTTTTTTTCAGATCAGTCAGTACCTCTAAGGCACTAGTTAGCATGTACCTGTTCATTCTTTCGCATCTCTGTTTCATCTGTAGGCACTTTCAGCGAAGTGGTCCGAGCAGACGCGGTAGCCGTTGTAGTACATTTTGCTCCCGTGCGGGTCCCTCGAGATCTGGCCTTTTCGCTTGATGCCGCCATACGTCACACCTAGAAAATAAAACAAATACCACCATCGATATAAATGAACAACACCTAAAAGCGACACTAAAGTAGAGAGTAAAAAAAGAGGAGAGAAGAATGTGCCATAGGTTCCAAACTAAAACGCAGCTCAGCCTTAACCCACCTGACGCGAACTTCTCGTAACACGGAATGTAAGCAGTCACTGATACGTAAATGATTTTGGGGCTTCTTTCTTATACGTTCAAGTGTGGTAACGTCACTCCAAGAAACTCGTCGGCGGAACGCTCTAAAGGCGAACTAGTTCGTCGAAGAAGCGCATTCGTCGAACGTACTTCGCAAGATTTCTTTTCGAAGAAAAAGAAAATTAAGAGCCACCGCTAACAAAACCGATACCGAAGCGAAATTTTCGTGTGCGCGTCAGCTGGCATGAATCGCCTCACGTGAAACTGTCCACAAGTAGCTTTACATGCTAACGAGATTATTGAAAAATGCGCAATGCCAAACAAAAAGCTCACTGTCAAGCAACAACAGAAATCTTTCGGTTGGCCCTGTAGCTGTTTCCTAAAGGCTAGCACTTGATTCTTCGTACCGAACAGAAAGTGTGCTTACCTTTCGTCCGCTGGGAAGGGGAAAAATTTCACTGTGCTGTTTCTTCCCGAGTTGTCCCACCAAAAAGCAGCGCAGCACGCCTTGTGTTCTTTTCCTACTTTCGCGGACATTTCGAGCGCGTTCCCACTCACAAACACCGAAAAGTTCACCTTCAAGGCATTCTAAAAAAATTCAAACGTGCACAGTGAAAACGGCAGGAGCAGATGGACGGAGCAAAAGAGATATGAGCGAAAGCGCCGCCCGTCGGCACAACGAATGCAATGTCTGGATAAATATATAGGGTGTTAAAAAAAGAAAATAGCCAAGGACACATTCTATTTCAGCACGTAATTGCATAACTTTATTCATGCGTAAGTAGGAAATATAAGGCCACACATGCAAAAGTTGTTGAATTTCTCTTCCTACCAAAACAGTGGCGGACGCTTTATTTCCAAAACCGAAACTAGTCGACGTGTCCGGTGCCCGACAGGGGCGCACAGCTGCTCGCGCGCCTGCGCCGGTGCTCCTGCCGCGGCTATGACGTCACTCTGGAATGCGCAGACCGGCAAGGCGCACGCGGCGGCGGCTCCGTAGCGCCAGCTGTGTGACATCACCGCTCCTCGCGCATGCGCAGCAGGGCTCTCCGACGTGCTCGTGAAACTGCTCCAGCTCGGCCAGTGTAGCTAACCTTACAAAATACCAATTCTTCCAATAAAAGGCGGCAGATTAGCGAGTATATGCAGGCCCGGGAAGGCTCTACGTTTCAGCGATCGCCGCAGATGGCGTAAAAATCAACCGCGGCGCGTTCCATGAAGTTGCGCGCAGGAGTGGAGCTACTAACTCCTCTTTTAGCGGTCGTATACTTTAGTTTGCGTTTTCTCTGCTATGGGCGCTCAACGTGACAAAAAATTGATATAAAAACGTATTGAAAGTATTTGACAAGCTTGGTTACAGTGTCATTTTTATAAAGTAAGTAAAGATGTGTTTTTCTTGAACTTCATGCATAACGTATGTGCTTGAGTCTAAGTTTTGACATTACACTGACGCGCGATGAGCAGCAGCCCATTGGCATCGATTGAGTTTCGGCCGCTTGTATCGCGGTCATTTCCTTCGACCACGCACGCTCGCTTTACGTTACCTTGTTTAGATAGCCGCTGCCACCCAGCGAACGTGTCTAACAACGGTGAATTTTACCAGCTCCGACAGTTCGCTGGCATAACGGTTGCATAGCTTTCGCGTGAAATATTGATTGTCAGAACTGAGCACAGTGCCGGAAGACAACCTAGGAAAACGGATTGACCTTGCACCATGTGGCCATAAGCACCGGTGAGTAAAAATGCGCTGCTGTGCATCTTCAACACTGATTATTGTTAAACCTGCGTTACACGCGCACATTTGATCACGATCAGGGCGGATTTCGATTAGGCTCGATGATGCTCAGCTGCTGCTACATGGTTATTCTTGAGCGTGATCAGGCCCGATAGGAATCGTGTGATGATCGCGATCTGGAAACCATATCACTATTTGGCTATGTCAGCGCCAAACTCGATCCAGATCAGTCCTGATCGCGATCAAAAGTGCCCGTGTAACACCGCTATTGCTTGCAAAACGGCTAAAGAACACATTTCATGAAGTGTTATTTGTGCAGCTAATCAGAAGCGCGGCTTCTGCGTACCAGTGATGCTGTATAAGAATGTTCATTTCAGTATCTCACGAATGTATAAATATCTTTACCGTGAAACATCTGTTACGGACCGCAGCATAAGCTTTGCCTCCCTCTGCCAAGTGAGTTACAGCAGGAAATGCACATACATCCATGGTGTGTTAGAGGCAAATGTACATAAGAGTATGGAGAAGGAATTCTATATTTCAATATACAAAATAAGTTCATAAGTGTTAGTAGTGCATGTTTATGCAGTGGGACAATGTAATTGCTTACTAAAGAAACAAATGTCCCTTGAATGAGACTTGGCTAAGTGCATCACTGAAATAGATGCTCAAATAAATCTTTCATGCATGCTATTCACGTTTGCAGCATTGTTGTATGCATTGTTAGACATGAACTACAATGTTATCCATGCTTCTACCATAGTAACAGTGGCTCTTTCTTTTTTTTTTTTTGTTTATCAACCACAGCATTCAAGAAACTGGGCATATCTGCACACTTAGCTGCTGTAATCTCTGGACCTACCTCAAGTCAGCAGAGATTGTGTTGCTACTAGAAGTAACCTCAGGGACCGAAAATCCTCACACGGTATGTTTGTGGACACTTAATTTATGGTTATGCTTCGCTTATTTATTAGACCGAGTTTCGGCTCACCTTTTCCTTTTTATGGCTCCCTCATGACCTCGTTTATTTTTTCTATTCAGGACAATGGACAACAAAAGGATTGTTAGTTTTGAAGCTACCCTTACCAAGGCGCAAGAAGCTCAAAAGTCGCCATAGCGAAGAGAGGTTTTCCCGAACTCCATCTGTCACCAAAAACAGTTTACAAGCTCAACATGTGAAAGGAATGGGAACTGTATGCCAAAATGCAGCAGTAGTATGTGGTATGTTGAACCAGTGCAAGATTGGCTTCACAAGTGATTTTTGATGCAAGAAGGAACCAACGCAAGGGAAATGTGCCGGCTTAGGATTCCTTGGATAGTGATTGTCGCATGGTATCCTTCTGGAAGTGTGTGTACACATTTGTATCGAGTAACATGGTGCAAAACAAGCAAGCAGTAGCATGTCTGAGGGCAGCATTTCTTGCTTGCACTGAGTGAAGATTGTTGTAAATGTGAACATTATTTTGCACAGCAATGCCAAGGAATGATACAGTAAGGCATAATGCTGTCTTCTCGTGAGCGACATTGTGAAAGCTTTTGAAAGTGAGAATTGTGTACAGGCACTTGACCGCTCGTTAAAATAGACATGCCATGTAGTGGTCACCTGGAGAATAGCAGCCATGACTCTACTCCCAAGTACAGTTTGATTATTAGGGCAGAAGGAAGGCTGCACATAAGACTTCACGTAGTATTTTTTATACAGGCTGTAACAAAATGGAAGGGGTCAAGGGCTCGTTCTTTATTTGTTAGAAACAACTTAATGAGCAAACAGACAATGAATTGACAACGTAATTTGTCATGCATTTACAAAGGTCATTTGCTGCTGGTCATTTGATTGAAGTGTTTATAGCACTGCAAACCCTTCACCTCTTTCGAATACATAAACCAAATTAATCTTTCAACAGGATATAGTAAATTTTGCTTTACTAGTTGCAATGAATGAATTCTGCTGGTCTGTTAAAGGGCTTATGGGAGGAGAGACATTCCATCCACAAAGCACTGTTGCATGTGTGCAAGCAACTTGTTTTTTGTGTAAGGTTCAGTCACAGGAATATGGCAAATAATAAAATCGGGTCCAGACAAGAGACCTAAAGTATGACATCACGTTTTAAAATGTACGTTTATACAGTACACAGAAGAGGCATACTAAGATCTGATTAGAGCTGTTTGACTAGCATTTCCTTGTATTTTAGATTTGAATGTGTACTGAGTGCTATTTCCTTGAACTACTGTGCAGCTCAAAAAGGCCTGTTTTGAGCAGATTTCGCTACAGACCCCCAAGAGGAGGTGTTCACATCTCGTTGTGTTTCTAAAAAAACCCCTCAATTTCTAAATGTTTGTAACAAGTTCAAAATATCTGGTGCTCCACACCTCCCATTGATGTTTAGACCCACCTCCTAATTTCAGTTCCTGGGGAAACCTCTGGTTTTGTGTGACACCCATGATAAGAGATTTGGTGCCTAGACCAAAATTATCCGGCAGACGGCGGCCGTTGCCGGCCGTCGGCGGCGATGTGACCAATCAGCGACGGAGGATTGGTTGCTATGGCCACACTCGCGAGCCACCGAGAAGGCGTCGTGAGCCTGGCAGCGCTTCGCATTTTTTTTTCCCTCCTACCCTATCCTGAACTTCTCAAAAGAAAATTTCACACGACGAGTGTTTCAGAGACGTTTGTTTGTACCCGTTTATTAGGAAAAAAGAAACCCAGATTACAAATAGATAGACATGAAAACGAATAAATAATGTTGATCAAGAATTTATTTACAAAATAAGTACATGCACTTTGTAACATTGTAATTTCCCGTGCCGCGACATTCTGCTCGGGGTGCTGGAAACAGTATTCGCTGTACGTCACCAAGCTATTACGAAATTTAGAAGAGCAAGTGATCGGTGGCATAAAATTTGATTTGAAGGCGATCGGACCACAAGAAGCGGCCACCACTGTAGCGCAGGCAAAAATAAGGCAAACTAGTCGCTCTAGCCCACAAGAGACAGCATGCTAGGATACAACGCACTAGCTCGTGTGGCACATACCTTTCAGAGCGCAGTCGTGGCTCGCACAGACCTACAATACGACACGAATACACAGACGCACGTGGTTTTGTTTTTGTGATCACCACTTTCCTTGCATGTATAGAACACACCGCTTGGCATTACCACTTACTGCACGCACAGCGCTGTTTTTCATTCAAGTCGGGCAGCAGAACTAAACTTGAACGGTCGTCGATGTTTCGGTATATCCAGCTTGGTTCTATTTCAAACATTCGGCGTCGTGCCTAACGAGTACGCTGATGTCGTAGTATGAGGCAGTACACGAGGTGATTATACATCCACCGTAGTTGCGATATATCCGTGTTCGTGCCGTCATCAGGCGTCACAGCTTCACAATTTGTCACACAAAAAAGCAGCCCTGACTATACTCCGCTTCATACATCAGGTGCAACGCTGCCAAAGCTAGCGCTCGTGTTTACGCTGTGTACTTCCGCGACCGAAAAGTAGTGCGGTGAATGCGGTAAGCGAAAAACAATAAACGCCTTACTTCGAACCTTGAATCGTAATACAATTTTCATCGTCTTCACACTACGCGCTCGGATTGCTAGGGAAACAATCAAAATATGTTTGTAGTTTGTTTGTCGGGGTGACACACCTCTCCTTTGATTTTTCTTTACGGACTACTTGCGTAGCCTTCGCAGCGTTGCACCTGATGTATGAAACGAAGTATAAGTTCGCGGCGTCGACGCGTAGAGAACACAAAGCGAGCGAAACGTCGCCTTCACACGATAAGCGCGCAAAACCTCGCAGTCTGTTCGTGTCACGTGACCAACGCGCCGGTGTGCAGTGTAGACAGCGCTCGCTCGGCTGCCGTCTCAGGTATCCGGAGGCCGGCGTACCGTTACGGCGAGTTTATCGGTAGTGTGCGTGCCCCCTTACTGTATATGCTACCGCAAGAGTTGCGCGTCTGTTTTCCAAACGCAGCAGGCTGTGAAGCAACCACGCACTGCGGAGAAGGTGACAGATGTTACTGTGCATAAGACTTCCAATGTTGAATGCAGTACCCTGTCTTGAATATTACGCTGTCCTCGTTTTTTTAAGTTACTGAAGAATTTTCGGAATCCTTATATTATCAAAAAAGTCACAGTTTTGCCGCAAGGGCGAAGCAATGAATGCGATAGCAAGAAAGTGTAATGCTATACGAAGTGAGGCTTGCAGCTTCAGGAGCAATATTAATTGTAGCAAACATGCACTTGCTAAGTGAGCGCCTCCCGTGGGCAGCGTGTGCTGGTACGAAGGGCTTTATACGTTGTGTGTCACAAAGCAACACATACCAAGCTAGGCGAGGCCGCTAAATGAACAAACAGAAGATGAGCGCGAACTATCAAGTGAAGCACGCACGAAACGAACTCACAGATATACACCGAACGAGTGCGAATAAGCTGTCACAATGGATACCCTCAGTTTCAACAGCGCTCCTGTTGCGAAGGCGGCCTCCCGTTGCGCTCCTCGCGCCATCTCGCTGGTAATGAAGACACGCTATAAGCGCCTGCCGTCTATGAGTCTTGCCAGCGGTAAAGGGTGTGTATATAAGGCTCGCCGTTAGCTGCCTCAAAGATCTGCTCTTGGTTCATGACGGCGGCGACGGGGACCGCAAAAACCAGCCGAGACTGTCCATATAATTGCTATCGCAAGAAAATTATTAAAGCCGAAATCGCATGCACGTGAACTTGTACGCGAAAGCGATAGGCGACGCGACCGGAGTAGCTCTCACGCAGCTCGTGGCCTGAAAATCTAACCGCGTGCAAGCGAGAGCTCGAGTGATGTATCAAGCGATGACTTTCCGGTGTTGCCAGCTATTGCGTATCCGAATTGGGTTTATGCATTCAATAATAATTTAAGGTAAACTGTTTTGCCGTCAAAATTGCCATTGTATCCTAGTTTTCTTTCGGAGTTCGATAACCGTTGACAGTTGTTTGCAAGCGCACTTCTATGACAATCGGCAGGACATCTCTTACGTAAAAGTTGAACCGGCTTGTTACGGTTGGATTTCGCTTGTATGACAAGCGATAATTTCTAGATTTCCAGTAACCGAGTGATTGACCATGCGACCAATCGCGCGCCGGCCCATTTCTTATCGCGTCGCATTCGCGCGGAAAATTGCGTAGGTGCAGTTTCAGCTGAAAAACTGCTCAGTGCGATAGACTGAGGAAAATTAACGCTGCATTTGACAGGTGTGTCTGGAATAACCAATGTTTACATACGTTGTCAAGTCAAAAGTTGCGAGACACACACACACACCTGAGAACATTCGATCGTTCTGCATCTCGCGCCTTGTGTTAAAAGCAGAGCAACGCCTTTAATTTATGTATCGTCACTGAGCTATCGCTGTGTTTTGTTTGCTATTAGGCTTCAAAGCGGTCTACGAGCGTTGGAAAACTGCCCATGCTCGGTCGGGGATGCCGCCTGCAAAAACTGAACATGGCTTCGCCCCATAGCTTTGGTTGCTTCCTGGCCAAGATGGCGGACCTAAGCACAACTCCGCTACCTGCGGTAGCATATACAGTAACTCGATACAACTGCATGTAGGGGCAACCACGCGCGCTTCCGTAGGAAATCTCATCACGCGGCAGGCCGCAGCGTGAGCGGTTTTCGTCCAGCAGCCATGACCAAAGATTCCGTTGAAACGTTTAATGCACGGCCCTTTCCCCTGAAAAGTGGACGTCATACCTGCACACGATAAGCCTTTTCTGAACCATCATTCCTTCTCTAGACTTTCCAATACATCACGTGTTTACGATAAAAGCCCCACTGGTTGGGGTCGATTGCGATCACATCCACTAAGAGCGATTCACTTGAATTACTTTGCCATCGTGGTGCATTCGCGACGGCAATTCCACAGCCAAGAAACTGCAAGCGTGGTGCCTCGCAAGATCAACCCGCCATGACAGCAAGGGACATCGAGTAACTGTTCGCAACCCTCGAGCAGGCACCACTGCGTTGTCTTCCCTGCTCCGACATGCATACGAAGGAACAGCGCACTGCAGAATTACTCGCCCCTCTGCGTCGCGTCGACGAGACAGAGCGACGGATTTCGAGAGTGGCCAGCCTTTACTGTCGACTCTCAACGAAGGATATTCTGTTCCCATGGGAAGTGTATCGTGTCAACCCTTGTACGGTGCAGTTGAGCTACTTCGCCCTGCACAGGCGGATCGCGAGAGCGCTAACCATTCAAGGTAGCCCCTTCAAGTTTGTTACATTTCACTCAACTAGTGGGCGTTACGCGTGCATTATGCTTCCCGACGGGGATCCCGCGACACAACATGAAGTCCTTTGTGTGTTCGTCTGGAGCAGACTGAACTGCGTGGCTATATGGGCTACGGAATCGCTTAGTCCAGAATATATGCGCTCCGCGCTCGCCACTGTGTTCGGCGAGAACCCAGGTGACATTTCGATTGGTTCGTTCCGCTACATGACTTCCGCGTATACAGCGGTGCTGTGTGATCTTGGGAGGCGACGTACGTGGTCCTAAATCTCCAAAAATCTACTCAACTTTGACTTGGAACAGTAGGAACGCTTCCACGCTGGATTCCTACACCATTCCCAGGTAAGCCTTCAACATGTATACGCAATATGTGACCGTGGCGCAGAGCCATACTTCCTTGCCGAAGTAATGACTACGGTGGTTCATGCTGCGCTAAAGGGCTACCTTTTTTTTTCTTTATTTGGCGCGCATTCTTGACGCCGTCCACATACTGGAGCCAAGAAAGGCGTATACAGGATCGTAACTTGAATTTAAAACTTTCATCCTGCAGCTTCTGCAGGCCACCGCCGCCCCCATGAACCGTGACACGACAGTAAACACAGTGGCATAAAAATCGCCGTAATCGCTGTTGATATCTCTGGACGACAATGAAATAGGCATTGTTTGCATCTGGTAAATGCAAATTGCAGTAGCTGGCAGGATCTCTGCGAATCTTTCACGATTTATCGGGCACATGTGAAGTGGATTTACGCGTCACTGTGCTGCTGTAACAAAATAAAACCGCTCCCTCAAGGTTGAAACCGCAAGAAGGTTTTGGAGTAGCCCTATTTTAATGCTTATTCGTTGCGTTCCGACGCCCGCGCGCAAAAGTTTTAGCGTTTTCGACACCGCTACTTCGATATAGAGCAAGAACGCAAAATATCTAGAACGTGTCAGTACACGTTATGGCGATTCATAAATTGGGACAACCGTATCGCGTGGGCTTCAGCTACCAAAATTGTGATCGCCCGTGTATTTGCGATGCTTCAGTGTCATTGTGCATTGCCTTTCGGTGTTACTGCAAGCCCATCCATGAGCGCGTAACTAGTAATACGCCAAAAGTAACAACGTCAGATACAATTAAAGAGAGTGGGAAAGTTAATTGTTAGACTAACTGTCATAAATCAACTTCGTTAATTTGACATTACTGCATAAAACTTGGTAAATACCAAAAACCAATTTTGTTAACAGACGCATACGAGTGCATGCGGGTAATGAAAGCAGGAAGTGAAAATCCTGGACAAATGGAACCTGAACTGCAGCACACTCAAACTTAACACCCGTGGAATCTCACTTGTGGAGTTGAGATTGAGAATTGCTGCAGTGTAATCGCCAGAGTACACAGTGACGTTGGGCCATCAACACTCGCCGATTAAGAAGGCACCGCAGTTCCCTTGGCGCTCGTGCACGTTAGGGAGTCCATCACAAACGTGCCAACATGGCGTGAATGAACGTCTACACGCTCGCGAGCACAGGCGCAAGCACAGGCGACTACGCCCTTAAGCCAAAGTACGAGCGTCCTCCTGCGTGCTCCATGCATGCTGGGCGGCGAAATAAAGGGCGTCTTCAAAATATAATAAACGGGCTATCGCTCGCTTCTTTAATAAGCGCAGAGCACTGCACATTTTCAAACTATATGGGTCAAGCCGCTGCGCGAGGCTGTAGCAGAAACGCAGTATCGCCCATCGTTTGGTGGCTGGTTTTGTGCGAAAACTGGATGGTAAATAAACAGAGGGGCCGTTAAACTTCGTCGGAAACTGTGCCTGAGCTTTGATCCGAGCTGACTTTTTCAGCGACGTCCGCAGGCGCGTCTGCATATCGCCCATTGAGCGTCCACCGCGCAGGATAACTGTGCGCATGCTTGGCGCGTTCGGTCGGCGTTCAATTAATGTTGTTTTGTGGGGTTTAACGCCCCAAAATCACTACTGACCATGAGTGACGCTGTAGTGGAGGGCTCCGGAAATTTCGACCACCTGGGGTTCTTTAACGTGCACTGACATCGCACAGCACACGGGCCTCAACATGTCGCCTCCATCGAAAGGCAGCCGCCGCGGCCGGCATTCGATCCCGCGACCCTCGGATCAGCAGCCGAGTACCTTAGCCACTAGACCACCGTGGCGGGGCGGCGTTCAATTAATCAGCTAGCTGAATTGAAAAGCTGTAGTGCAAAATATACGAACAGCCTCGTCACAAGGGATGTATGTGAGCCGTGACAGTGACAGCGACCCTAGACTTACAGACTCTGTCGCATCTGACACGAAAGAAAAGAAAGAAAAATAGCAAAACCACATCGATAAGGTTCGAGAAACGTAGCGCAGATATTTCTAAAGCTCGATAAAATACCACTGCAAATATGTGTAGCCATCCATCAACCAACACAACAACGAAACAGGCTGTATGGCACCTCCTCATTGCAAACGACTTTAGTACATGCGACAGTCTGGTGACCTCTACAGCCACTGCCTTCCTCGCGTACTGGAAAAGTGCAGTAATGTCACTCGCGTTACTGAAGCTAAAAAAAAAAACAGGAATAAAAATATCCACAAGGAGATTTGAAAGCGCAGTCACGAAGACTAGACAAATCCATGTCATAACCATCATTCCCATGGCAGCTTCATGATCGCAGCGCCAGTTTTCCCTATCGTATTTTAGTAGGAAACTCTATGGCCTCTGCAACGCCATTTTGAATCACAGCGAGCAGATCCGCCTCTGGTTGGTGCCCGTTCTGCATTCGAGACCCAGACGCACCAACCTGCTGTTTATGAACGCCAGGGCAGCCCAGTCCCGCGGCTCGTGCGATTCAGCATGGCGGGGTTGTATATCGAGGCACCCTAGGCGTCGTGGGCCCTTTGCGCCGTAACGGTATTTGCAGTTACATGTACTGCGTAAGAAAGTGACAATGTTACACGTAGAAGTTCATGTAACCTACACTGTAAACGAAAATATACCCAGCTGGGAGGCCTTACGGGCAGCATACCCCGCTACACTCCCTTGGCCTAATCATATACTCCCACCCACCGGAGTCTGTCATACTATATGCGGCATATGACATCGCGAAAGTCTCGTCGAAATTTAACGGCGTGCATCCCTGACGATACTCCGAACGGCGGTTATTATTATATTTTTTTTTTGAACTACGCGCCCTTTCAAAAAATACCCCCCATGCTACGCACGGTGGGTTTCCTTGGCTGCTGGATGAGTGACGTCAGCAAGTTGGCCGACCGTAAAAAAAAAAAAAGTCAGCATGGCGTCTCATCCGTGGGATTCAGTAGACGTTTATGCTGCGATCGCATTAGGAAAGTGACATCGCTTCGTCCTTGTGGACAAGTGGTAACAAGCGTCAGCGAATGTTTTCATCGCAAACAGCGGACACCCTGTGGCGGTGGGTGCAGCAGTGTTCGGATCGGACGGTACGGTGCCGCGGGCATTGTCTCGAGTGGCCGGCGGATCGGCGATGTCGTGTAGTGCCTCAATATTTTATTTGTGTCGTGTTTTAGCGAGTGCAGTGCACGCACGTTATCCGGGCACGTCAATGTGACACTCTACTGGATTCTCGAAATGTGCGCGCATGCAGTCGCATACAGCCCAGTGCCTGCGCCCGTGGACGCGTATTTGGAATTCCCCGAGTAGTCGCACACGCGAGGAGGAAAACGCGGAGCGCGAGGAGAGCACGTGAGGGAACCAGGCCGGTGGACGCTGTTCCACCGCTCGCTTGCACCCCTGTTTTTGGAGCACGGCCGGGGAGGCCGTGGTTTGCCTGTGTCACTGGAGGGCCCGTTAACATAGGTTGCCGCTTCGCGGCGCGGCCTTCGGCGCTCTCACTATTTCGCTCGCGTCACTACTGCCAGAGCCAGGAGCGTCAGCAACGGGCGCTAGCGCGCCCGCCGCTGCCACCGACGCGACTCTGTAGTATGCGTCTGCCGTGTTTGTCCGTGTCACTTGGGGGCCCGTTAACATAGGTTGCCGCTTCGCGGTGCGCCTTCGGCGCTCTCACTATTTCGCTCGTGTCACCACTGCCAGAGCCAGGAGCGTCAGCGACGGGCGCTAGCGCGCCCGCCGCTGAGAACAACGCGATTCTGTAGTACGAGCCTGCAGTGTGGGACGCGGGGCAAATCAACGGACGCGATTGCGGGCGGGGGTGCAAGGCAGCGGAACGGCCGCCCGCCGCTCCGGCCGGTCTCTTTCTCTCCTCGCGCCTCTTCGTTTTCCCTCTCGCTTGCGCGACTCCTGTGGACAAGTGTTAGCGAGCACAAATGTCCTGCCATTCTGAACTGAATGCGTGCGCGTTTGTTCATACAGTGCTCAGGGAATTAAACGCGACGTGTAAGCGTCGCATTAAGACAACAGGTACGCGCAGCTGCCCTGGATAACCACATCGTATCGCTTCGAACCTGGTATGGCGGTGTCGGCTTTGATGAAAATATACGAACTGATATTACGCTGATGTTAGGAAGGCTCAAAATAATGGAAACAGCCCTAAATTGGCCCGTTAAATTCCGTGAGCATTGTACACATCCAATGTACCTAAATTATGTACAGTCACGAGCAAAAGTTTGTATATCATTGCACTAGCAAAGACATTTAATTCCGAGTAGCACAGCGCTACAACGGGGAATTGCAGTACACTACATTTGTCGAACTGGTGCATTTAGGCTGAACCACTCGATTTAAAGCAACAAACATACTCAAGACTACAAAGAAAAATTCAAAACTTTGGCTCACGACTCTACCAGTTTCGCGCACGGTTCTCATGCTTTGCCTTGGGTGGGTGCGCATAACGTTGATGTCGTGGCGCGCTTCTAGCTAGTGTACGGTAGAGCTTAACCTTTGCACAGTTGCATACGTCTGTGCACTTGCAGTAAGATGCGATGGGAATTGGACGGGAAATGCCATATGTGGCAACTACGAGCACCACTGACTGTGCCCATGCCACTGAGTGTGCCATACCACTGACTGTGCCACCACTGTGCCCATGCGTGACCTTTGCGCGTTCGCATCTTAATTCACTCGCAGTGTACCGTTTATAATAAATTCCTAGCCAACTCATACGAGGTCGACTAATGCTAATGTGCAAAATCTAAACAAAGCGATCAGCCGTTGTGCATTGAGCAATGGTTCTTTTGCCGAGAACAATCTAAACATTACCTACAGAGAGCTGCTTTCAAACCAATTACATAAATGATCCACGATTGTTCATTGAATTTGGTTGCTTTCTCCACACTGCTTGGTGTTCATAGAGTTGTGGAATAAATATGAAAAGAGACTAATTGTATTTAGTGGCCTGGTTGCAGTGAGTGTTGATGTGGATCATAAATGATCCACATCAACAAACTGAGTTCGGTTGGACAGGTATTCTTTTATCCAATTTATAATAAAAGATGGTAGGCCAAAGCTGTGAAGTTTGTTTAGAAGACCAAGATGTTTAGATGACCAAGATGGTACAGCCACTGGATATTGCCGTCAACCGGAGCTTTAAGTGCGTCTTGGCGCCTCTGGGAGGCCTGGATGACGGACGGTGAGCACACCTACACCCCATCTGGGCACATGAGACGCGCTTCGTTTGGCGAGGTAGCCAAGTGGATTCAGGAAGCCTGGGCTGCAGTTTCTGTGTCCACTATAACTGCCGGCTTCAGGAAAGCGGGCCTAATTGAGTGCGCAGCTGAGTCCGACGCAGAAGCAGAATCGAGCAGCGATTCATAAACCGACGAGGGTGACGAAGCGATGCTGCCGGCTGAAGTGGCTCAACTCTTCGATAGTGCATCGGAAGATGAAGCATTCGATGGGTTTGAATGAAAAAGTAATAAATGTTGCCTTTCTGCACCTATAAGGAGTGTTGGTTGAACTTGTTTCTGCTAGAATTTGCGGAGTAATATGGAAATTCTGTGCCCTGAAATGGTAAGTACAGCGTTTCGAGGTAACTCGCACGCCGACCAAGTCAGAATAAGTGCGTCTTATACAACAGTGCGACTTATATGCCAATTTTTTATTTGAAACCTGCTGAAGGTGGGGGTTGCGACTTATACAAAGGTGCGACTTATAGACCGGAAAATACGGTACTGGTAGGGGTGGGGGGGGGGGATGAAACATGACGAAGTTCACAGGTGAGCAGCTTTCACATGCTGCAAACTGTGCTTTTTCGGTTGGTGTCATAAGTATATGTATGAAATATACAGATATATATATATATGTATATACAACACTTTCAGATCAATGCACCCCGCTGCAAGGGACCACCTCTTCCTCAGCCATCTCCAGACGTAGTGACAGACCACACAAGTAAGATCATCAAGTTTAACTGTTTTTGTACCCTCCATTATACTCTCCCTTTTTATTGTGTTCCATGTTTTATATGCAAACTTAATACTTACATACAATACAAATATCAGTACCTGCGGCACAGCAGATGTCTCACAAATAACTTTAAATATGGGACTGTTGTTAGTAACGCTATGTTTATTATCCTTTGCTTTTGCAGGTCCTGTGAACCTTGTAGCCTAGCTCATAGGATTGCAGATGTCTGTTGAAGCATTTGCTGGCAATAATCACAGGCAGAAAAGCAACTTTTATGTCCACACCATTCCATGCATTGAACGGGCCCTTTCGAAAATTCACAAGTGCAGTTCCCTGCACTGTGCCTTCGCTCAAGTAATACCGGTGCCTGTCCTGTTGATATGTTTCGAGTGCTGTAGCTGCACTGGCTGGAACTTGTTTTTAGTGCAGGTTTATATCACGAGGGCTGAACCTACCCTAGTCATGTCAAAGCACACGCAATGCACACTTGCACGTGCTATTTGCAGAATTGACTACGGCGCCGTTGGTTGGGCAAACTGCATAGCAGGAAAGCCAGCTTCACAATATCCTATAGGGTCTATTATCTATCTTTGAAAGGCGCCTCGAATGGTCCCAGGCTTCAGTAAATGTGGCCTTCTGGCTTCAGTAAATGTGGCCTTCTGTTTGGAAATGTTTGGCAAAGAATAAGAAAGATATAAAGCATAAATTCAAAGTAACTGGTACATGAACACAGAAAAAGAAAAGGAATGAAGCGAAAGATTTTTCATACATTTGGAATGAGATTAACGTGGCCATTTTAGCCAGAATTAGTACTAGTAAGCTTATTTGTAGATCTTCTATTGAGCCCGATGTCACGCTTACTCACATGCCATTAAAAAGGACCATTTTCTGTTTTCAAACTGTGAATGAAAATTATAAAAGAATTATAAAAAGCATTCCTTTTAAATCTTTAGATGCTGTGCAGCAGTCGGGAGGAACATCGTCCTACAGCTGTTTCAGGAGGTCGAGGAAAATGTAAGTACCAGAAAAGTGTTTCGGGATAATTCATACCACGTACATAGTGGATGTGCACTTGATGTGTGTGTGCAGATGTCTTGCTAATGATGGTGGTTGTGATGCTGTTGATGGCACCTGTGACCCTAGGTCATTATCAGATGACTTATGGAACATGTCGAGGTCTCACTCACGTCATCCTTTCATTCTGCTACAACATCTCAATTCTGCTCCCACCTTCGTGACACTTCACGGTTTGTGCAGCTGAGCGCACAGCACAGGTTGTGTCACACAGCCATGCTCTGATCAGGGGAAGGCAGGAGCTGTATATTCCAGTTTAGGTGCATGAACACGTGATCTTTCAGTGAAGTATTTTCTAGGGGCACATAGCTCCTTCCTCCAAACACATGGAAAGCTCGTAAAGTAAAATTTTATTGGAATGCTCACGAAGTTAAGATTATTAAAGCTTATCAGGCTTGGTAACAGAAAGTTATGCAATATATGATAATAATGAAGTGAGGGCATCTCGGGACCGAAAGCATTCGGAAGACTCACCTGCTGGCATTAGCAGACGACATTGACCCTTACTACTTAGTGCACCAGTGGTTTGGCAAGTACGCTTGCCTCACTGCTGCACATGGTGAACATCTTGAACATTGCCATGTCAGCATCATGTGTGGTAGTCCTGTGTTCACCGGGGCGAAAAAAGTGCAGTTTTATTCAAATTTTCTTCGCTGAGATGCAGCACCTTACGGCCTTGATCTGAAGCGGCGAGATACGCAAGGGTGTCTGTGGCAGCTATTAGCAGCATGTTTGCCTCCTGTTTTATATTTCTTGTTCTCACCTTTCACCCCGATACCATTAGTTCATTAGTTCCCCATGTTCCATGTTTTTGACTTCTTGCCTTGTGGAGCCATTAGCCATGGCTGCTGACTGCCATGAAAACAGCGCTCACCCCTTTCATAGAAAGCCGTGGTGTAGAGGTCAGAACTGCTTCTAGCCTCTCTAGCGGTGGGCAGTCTTTGGTGATTTGTGGTGACACCAAGTTGTAAGAAAAGGACTTATGAAAAACAAGAGCAGAAGTGGCACATACAGCACAACACAGGCATGTGTTGAATGAATAGAGGTGCTACTTGCACTCAAGAACTGAGCTTTTAGGATGCACGGAAGAGGAAGTTGGCATGTTCCTTACACTCTTCTTTTATTTGTTGCTTTATGCCTCTGGCTTCTGCACTGAGCTTACTCCTTCATCGACTTCCAACCTGCACCACCCATAAACACAGCCATTCTCTGCTTTCTTCTCCTAATGTGAGCCATTGTACACACATTGATGAATCTTCCTAGCTTTTTCGAGGGAAAGTATCAATGTTTGTCTCCCTGCAAGCTAGTTGTCTTGTCCTTCATTCTTTCTGTTGTGTTTCACTGACTGAAGCATGTGTGCTCGCTGTGTGCCTAGGGAAGGCTCTTCTGTGTAACAACATTAAAAAGAGAAATCACAAAGAGCCACAGCAAAACAAAACAACCCAAAGCAACAACTGTGTTCGTTTGTAATGTACTAGAATGGAGTACTAGTATGCCCTGTACTATGGGAGAGTGGGAAGACGTCTTTGGGTCGCTCCAGAAAAGCAAAAGCAGCAAAGGAACCAAAAAGCACTGAAGAAACCAGGTTGGCACTCAGTGCGCTAAATTGTGTTGAACGAAGCTTCTGGTTGAGTATCTTTTGTGCCGCAAACATTCTCTTCCTGGTTAGAAAAGAACAATGATAAAGAAATAGATGGTTTGTAGTACAGGATTTCTTATTCTGATGTTGCGCATGACTGCCATCTTGTTGGCTCTTATGTTGTCAGGCTCTTATGTTGCAAAGTCGGCCTCATTTGCAATCAGCAAAAGTAAATCCAGTGCGATGGAAACAGTTGCTGATTACATCTGCTTGCACTGTTTTCAAGGGGTCGGCAGGTATGCGACATTGTCAGCGCCGAATAGCATGCTTCGTTTTCGTTGGCATGCTCGTCGGCACAGACTGCGAGGCCATCGTTCGTACCACACTAGACGTGACCTGTTGCTTCACGCCACGAGAAAGAAGTCTTGGAATGCAAAATAAATAAACAAGTACTGAAGACCCAACGTGAAAGCGCTATCAAGCGATCGCAGACCTGGCACGACCAGCCTTACACATAATCGCAAACCACGCATGAGATGCCGAGACAGGATGCGGTGATCGCAATGACGGTGTGACTTGCCTCTAAAATTCGTGTGTCGCGACCAAAACTAAGCGTCAGAGATTATGGTTTTGTATGGCATCTCCAAGGCCGCACTTTCCCTCGTTGGTGCGCCAGAGGAAATAATGGTGGCCCATTCAGTGTGCTCGACCTCCATGAGCGGAGTCCAAATTATCGAATGTAGTGCTAGGAACTGTCCGAAATATCGGTCGTCCTAACACATTAAGTCTACGGGCACACTGTTGGCACCACGTGGCTGTCCAAATTATCGGTCCGGCGACTGTGCAATGCAAATATTTTTCAACACTACCTTTTAAAAGTAATTCCTATCTTGTGGCAAGTACAGTGCCTGTTGGAACATGACTCTGCAAGCAGACAATGCAGTGGCTGTCCTCGCCATGGTTAGGCTAGAGAGGTGTGTACCATCGCGTGGCCACCGCGCGGCAGAGCCAGAACGTGTCATAAAAGGCGGATTGTATACTAGCTGCTTGGCTTATAATGGCCCATTGTGTGTGTGCCTGTTAACTCATGCCAATTGATTCATGAAGACATGAGTGTGCTGCCTTAATCGGCACTATTGCTGATACCATGATGAGCCAGAAAAGAGGTGACTGCTTCAGAATTTGTGATGGGACTATAAGAAACTTTGCCTTCACGACCGTGATTATACCTTCTAAATGAATAAAAAGACGTTTCATGGCAGCTTCACACAATAATATATTTGAAATCTGGTGCAGCTGTGTGTATTACCTCTCTCTCCTCTGTTTTGTTTTTGTCACTATGTTGAATGTAGTGCATAGCGGCAACATTTTATGGGCAGCAGCAAAGGTATGCATGCAATTGAATAATAAATTGCGACTGTCTCATTGTGAGAAGGGTTGAGCAGCTACTTGAGGGTAGCAACAAATATAACTGAAAGCGCAGCTGTGGGCTTGCTTACTTGCCACTGTGACTCAATGCACTTTGGCATTTTTTTTTCCAGGTCCATGCAGATCCGGCATATTAATGATGCGTGAGAAACTCAACTTCATAATGTGAACAAGCAACACCACTAAAGTGGCCAGGGAGATTGCCTGATACTTCTGGACTCCTGCTGAAATGCATGCCAGAAGCCTCACTGGCCAGCCATCCCGGCGCCATGCGGATAGTGTGGCCAAAAAGCAGGCCACTCCCGAGAAGGCAGACACCATAATGAGTATGCTTTATGCACATTTCTAGGAATAGTTAAAACACTCAGTTTCAATGTGTAACTGATAGTTGAAATGGCTTACAATGAAAGAATTTATAAATTCACTTGCACAGCCACATCTTCAGCACCTTGAAGATGTGACATGTAGCGATAGTAGCAAGCTTTACTATATATGCAATCCCATAATTCATGATGCGCTCACATGAACACTAATTTGATCCTAAGCTGGGTGGAAACATTGTAATTTTTGTTTTGCTATTTCATCACAGAACAGTTCGTGGTATTGTTGCAGCAGCACGCAGCTAGCGGGTGAAATTTTGAAAATCTTGATGACAGTGGAAACGTTTAGTATAACTGCTTACTGCTAGCTGAAAAGGTGACATAGCGGGTCATGATTACCATATTGTGGTGACTTTCACGTGTTGGATCGCATCAATCGACGATTTCTCCAACTAAATTTTTTGGTGTTATTACTGCCTAAATGCTGCAATAATTCATTGTGAATCATGCTTTGACAGAATTTTAGGGTCAGTGAAAGTATGCAATGTGAAAGGGAGATCTGATGTATTTTAACCTCATTTAATGTAACCCGAGTGGACTGGAACGCTGCTACTGTTTTACTTATTGCTGCATTCAAATTTGGGGTTCGGCATTTGGTAGGTGACTAAAAGCTTTAAACGTCTGGTAACGGCTACCTTGAGAAAAGCAATGGGCAAAGTTTGTTCTGAACATATTGTGTGGTGGCTAGGAAATTTGTTCCAGATCAAATTAACTAAAAAATAAAGTGACTTCAACGTGAGTTACTGGAGTTGATTAAATGTATAGAATATACAGTTATCTAATTATGTTTGATATCAAATTAACTAAGAAGTAAAGTGAATTGAATGTGAATTACTGAAATTGATTAAATGCATAGAGTATGACAATTCTCAATTAATTTAATCTGGTTCCGATCTTCAACTTGCCCCTTGCAGATGTCATCCAGAAGGTGGTGTTGAAGTGCCCAAGCACTGTGGTGCCATCAAAAAGGCTCGCTCATGGCCAGCACTGCAGGATATATTTGCCGAGGTGGGCAGATTAGACCAAAGAGTCAGGCCATCTGCCCATAATTCAACATCAATCATTTATTTCTTCCTAGTTTTAAGTTCTCTCAAATAAACTATATTTTTATGCCTCGCTTTGCATGGTTATTACAAGGCACGTTCACAATATGTGCAATATGTTGCTGCACTGTTTCTGTGAATCTGGTTGGCCCTTGTACACAGTGTTGCCCAATGGGCCCGTGCGCAGTGTGGCAGGTGCCACCCGGCGGCCATTGCGCAGTGTACGCAGTGTCTCCCAGTGTGCAGTGTCACCCAGTGTGTACAGTGTCCCCCAGTGTGCCAGTGTGCAGTGTACGCAGTGTGCAGTGTACCCAGTGCGCAGTGTACGCAGTGTGCAGTGTACCCAGTGCGCAGTGTACGCAGTGTGCAGTGTCCCAAGTGTGCAGTGCCACACCGGTCCGATAATCAGGTGGCACTGGCCCAGTGCCACTGTTTTTTCCAATAGGGAAATTAAATGAAATTTCCTACGTTAGGTAACTAATGCTCGGCAACCTGCGGTCTCTAGCATGCCATCAGAACCACAACTCTCGCCGCTTCTTGCCTCCTGTATGAAGGCTGACAAGGCAGTTTTGACCTCAAATTGGCTTCGACAAGCATAAAAAAAGATATGAAAGACCAGAACAAAGACAATTTTTTTCTTTGCTAGCGAAACCCTCCTTCTTTTTCGCTCACGCTGTTTTGGCTTCTTGCAACTCAGGCCCCCACATTAAAAGGTTGCCGACCCTAGGTCTCAAAGGAGCATGATATTTTTATCCAGTCATGCATTCTTAAAAGCGCATGTGTGTGCCCTCCTTTTTCAGCAGCTTATCAATCATAAGGCATTGTGATCACTATGCATGTGACACCACTGCTCCCGTTGTCAGGAAGACCAAAAGAACGGCACGGAGTTTTCGGTAGATCGACGGTGTACTGTATCGGAGGGCGAAAGGCTTTGAGGAGGATCGCGCGGCCCTCGTTGTCCCCAAGTGCTTGAGGTCTGAGATATTAAGGCACTGCCATGACGACTGTACGGCAGGCCACTTGGGTGTCAAGCGTACATGGGAGAGGGTGCGTTGCCGATATTTCTGGCCGAAGATGTTCTCATACGTCAGCAAGTACGTTCTCTCCTGCCCTGACTGCCAGACGCGAAAGCAACCGCCAGGGAAGCCGGCCGGTTACCTCCAACCGATCCCACCTGTGGGTCGACCGTTTCAACAAGTGGGCATGGACTTTCTTGGACCTTTCACCAAATCCAAAGCAGGGAACCGCTACATCGTCGTGATTACCGACTACCATACAAAATGGGTCGAAGCTGTCGCGTGTCCGGCAGCCACGGCCGCAGAGGCGGCGAGGGCTTTCGTCGAGTAAATTGTCCTGCGTCATGGTGCTCCGGAGAGAGTGATAAGCGATCGAGGACAGCATTTTGTTGCCAACTTGACCGAGGAAATATTCCGGCTCGTGGGTAGCGAACATGCCACCACAACAGCATACCACCCACAGGCCAAAGGGCTGCGCGAGCGTTTTAACCGCACGTTGGCTGACATGCTCAGCATGTACGTCTCCTCGCACCACCGCGACTGGGATGAATTTCTGCCGTACGTTCTTTTTGCGTACAATTCTTCCACCCACGAGACGACCGGATTCACTCCCTTCTTTCTTCTTCACGGGCATGAGCCGACGCTACCGGTAGATGTCGGATCGGGCGCACAACGTGGATTCGACTACACCCTGGATGCGATGAAAGTGGCTCACCGGCTGCGGCAGGCTCGAAAATTAGTGAATGAACGGGAAAGGCACCAGCAAGAAAAGAACAAGCGCAGCTACGATGCTAAACGACGCAGTGCTGTTTGTCGTCAGGGGGACTTGGTGTACGTATGGACTACCTCGCGAGCAAAAGGAAAGACAACGAAGCTTCTTCACAGATACCACGGACCATTCCGTCTAGTGCGCCGGGTAGCCGAAAATGACTGGGAGGTGGTAGACCAAACTGGAAAAAAACGTGACGTTGTGAATGTTGCGCGATTAAAGCCCTGCCACGTTCGATCATGTTCCGATGCCGACGACGCAGACGATGAGTCCGGTGACGATCACGAGGTGCGAGATCCAAGTGGTGATGTGCGCGAGTGCAGTGATGACCGCGAATTCCATCAAAGTGAAGTGCGCGAGCGCAGTGCCGGGAGTGATGTCCACGAATTACTCCCCAGTGTTGTGCGCGAGTGCGACGTCAATGGTGATGTGCGCGAGTGCGGTTCGCGAGTGGACCAAGAACTTCGTTTCGTCATGGTGTGCGCGAGTCAGGGACCAGTGATGCAGTACGGCAGCGCGAGAGCTCTGACTCTGAAACTGAACTTTACAGCGATTGGAAGACATTGTCAAACGGCAACAACGGACAACGAAATGTCGCCGCTTACGATACTGACACTGACTTGTATTACAGTGCCAGCGAGTGAACTTTAGTGATTTTTGTGTCTCGCAGTTTTCCATTTGTTGTTTTAAGTTTTTCACCTTTTAGATAGATGTATAACTTTTCTGAAACGAGCACCTCACATAATTGTTGTATGTATAATTGTTTTTCGCACTTCTTTTCCTGTCTTGAAAGTAAAACGAGTGGGTCACTCTTTTTCGTAGGGGGCAGGTGTCGCGAATACCGCGTCGCGTAGAATGTTTTCTTGTTCTTTTTTCTTTTTCGACTGCTTTTGTAGAAGGGTGCTCCAGCAAACGAGCCGGCGCACCGCAGGGAGTCTTCTTGACGACGTAGTATACAGAGAACGAAGACCACGTGTGTGCGTCGCGGCCAGTTTCCGGAAAGCGTTGTTTGTATTAGTTTTGTGGCAAGGCCGGATGCACGCGATCATAAAAGCTCGTAGAGCATCGTTACCTTCGACCTGCCTGACTGGCCCGTGTAAGCCGTTTTCCTATTGGTGGGAGGCAGTGGTGTTCCGAGACGTTCGTGTTGCCGTGGGTGCTGAAAAGTGCTATTTAAGCGGCGACACTGGCCTTTTTTTTGGGAGCGGACTCGGGGACCATGACGCTCGGCACCACCGGGGAGCAGTCCGGCAGGCAGACGGGGTATGATACCATTTTCTATGTTGTATAATTTTTGCCCTGTGTGTTTTCCAACTTCAAGATGTCTTAGCTAAATAAACCCCCCAATGAGTGCTCTCCCAATTCCCTGTGTCGACTCTTCATCGCTTGTCTGCGCGGAGTGGCTCCCACGCCTCTTCGTCTTCCTGACCTTCCGATTAGGGATGGTAAAATCGATGAACGATTAATCGATTAAATGCACACAGTTAATCAATTAATCGTAATCGATTTTTCCCTTTCAATTAATCGAATTATTCGATTAAAGGTCTTCGATTAATCGATTACACCCCCCCCTACCCCAACACCGCCCCTTCGCCGGAGCGCATGACTGCAAGGCGCGTGATACGCCGAGACGCAGATGTCGAGCGCATATTTCTACGCAAGTGGAAGGAGCCCGGAGCCGCAGGCGGCCATACCCCATAGAGATAAAACTGAACTCGACCCGATATCCGTCGCCTACATCGTTTTATTTAACCCCCAGATTTTACTTGTTTCTTGTGTAAGTGCCACATTGTAATATGCGCCGCCTATTTCTTGACTGGTTGAGTTCTTATTGTCGTTGTATTTTACTTCTTAGCGAACTAAAGATTATTTGTCACCAACAAAAGAAAGAGAGATAATGTACTGGAAGGTAGAGAGAGTGGCCTGATCTAGTACGCCCTGGCCTTCTACTCTACTTTGGAGACAACGCAACAAGGGAAAAAGAGTGATGAAGCATGATGATGGGTATAAGAAGGAGTGCTCCGTATATACATAGTAAGACATGACTGCTTGCGCAAAGGGGACATAGACGCTAGTAATCATATCTCATTACGCTTGATACCAACTAGCCCAACTGCCCGCCTTAACGCCTATATACCCATTGATAACTGTAATGCTAGCTTCCCTGCAATGCAGTTAGCCCAACTTATTGCAGCTCATTCACTTCTGCAAAACAGCGTGCTATGACACGGAAAATGTCGAATCAGCTCTCTTGACATAAACACTCATAATAGTCAAACCCCAGCACGTGTAATTGGGACCTCGCCTCCACTTGAAACGTGACAGAGGCCGCCATTAGTTGGGCAAATATGCGGGCAGGGAAACGCACTCGATGATTATGAAAAAGGTCTAATATTCGCGTAATGGAAAGAAGCCACATGCGGGCAGGGAAACGCACTCGATGATTATGAAAAAGGTCTAATATTCGCATAATGGAAAGAAGCCACTTTTAGCTGCATCTAAGTCTAATAGTCGCTTTTCATAATCCGCAACTTTGCGCATTGGTATACCGAACGTCTAGCGCCCAGACGATTTCCCTTGAAAAAAAAATGACCCTGTAGCATTTGGTAATTCTGTATGGTCGCCTATTTCGGGTGAAATACAGCTTTGATCTATTGCTTGTACTCCCACGTCAACCAGCCTGGAGGTCGCCGTCTACTGCTGTGGTACGAATGGAGTACAACCGCGAAATACTATGAGTTCTAATCTGTTACCTTAGACAGCGTTCACACTTCTAGCTGCACGCGCGATTGAAAAGGTGCGCGTAGTGCCGAGATAAGTCGGCGACCAGGTGAAACCTGTGCAGTATATACTGGCGCAGCGGTCGTTTATTATAGCCTGGAGGAAAACTCGCGTCGCTCTATTTTCCGCAGATGCCTGCACTAATGGCTTGCACTGATGACCAGTATGTTACTGTGCAATCTTGTATGAGTGACCTCAAGGAAGAGATTACGTCAGTTCGTGTTTATAGTGTTATCGAGGGCTTCCACAATCTAACGGGCAAACCGAGAAATGTTGCCGTCCCTACAACAGCGAGCTTCTTCAACTTTCCTTTCCTCCTCGTCTCTTTTTTGTACATTTCTCGGGATTTCCTCACCCTCGGCCACACTGCATATTTCCGGTGCGACTTTCTAACCAGTGTGGTCGCCGAAAGCGCCTTCGATTTCGGTTCGCTCTAGTAGGCAGACTTCGAGGAAATGCGACTGGCTGCCGAATCGTCCGTGGATCATGGCCATCCACGGAATCTTAGACCCTTGACTACATCCAATGACGATGGACTCCCTGTGTTCAGTGGGCGAAAGTGCGAATTTTTACGAAGCCGCTAATGCGCACATGTGAGCTCTAGCGCGTCGGATAAATACTTGCGCCGATATCAAACACAAGCAACGCCTCTCAAACAACAAGGCATCATTTTTCAAGCACTTATAAAAATATCGATTAATCGATTAAAACACAACATCGAAAGCAATTAATCGATTAAAGGCTAAATCGGCGAACGATTAACGATTAATCGATTAAAAAATTTAATCGACCATCCCTACTTCCGATGCGTCTAACATTCACGGCCCCGACCTTTCGCTACACTGCAAAGGGCCCGCACACAGCCGAGGCAGGCGTGTCTGCCAACGGCCAATAGCAGCGACGCTCCTTGTAAATGCTCTATGACGAAATAGAGCATATTCAAAGAGCGTGAGGAGAAGCCGCTTTTTGAGTTGAGGGCTCCTGAAGAAGTGGAAGCTTTGTGCTCCGCTTGTGAACGCTACGCTTCGCGGATGACTACAGCATTTGGCTGAGATGTTCGTTGCAGCGTAGGCAAGCCGTAGAATATGTTTTTTCACCAAGCCCGGAGGGTGGTTCAGGACCCCCTTAATAAGGCTATCAATCAGCCAAGTTTTCAATCTGTGAGACTGCATAGGTGACGACTGTTCTTGATGTTCGAGGAAGGCCATCGCTCTGATACATTACTTACGGTGCTTAGCTGCTGACCCAAAAAACGCAGGTTCTCCCCAGCAGAGGCAGGCGCATTTCGATGGGCGCAAAATCCTAGCGTTCGAAGCACTGCGCGATTCCAATGCACGTTAAAGAACGTCAATTTGGCGAACAACATCGTGAATTCCTTCGCTTGGGCCTGCCTGATAGGTAAATTGCAGTTGACGCGCATGAATTTCCAGCAGTTTCTTCAGTGATGTTCGACAAAAACACTGACTGCAACAAAACAGTCCTTTGGCATAATGTTATGCGAAAATGCGGAGAATGCTGAAAGCGTAATACCAATAATAAATAGTTTACTAACATTGGACTGATACTCTATAGCGATAGCTGATAGAATTATTAGAGTGGATTAAGGTGTATGCCAATCTTTTCTACCATCTTATTAGAATGCAGCGTTCACTCATATTGGCATATCGTCGTGAAGACTTGGATGCAGCCGAAATGAAGACGCTGTCAGGCGAACCTGTCCCCAGCAGAACAAAGCCATCCACACCTTAAAGCAATAGGGGCTTGAACAGTCGTCGGTCGACGGAAAGACCGACAAGCGGCGAAATGCGTCGGCTTTTATACACAAGTCCTAACGCGTTCTCGCATTATCTTTGAAATTCCAGAAGTCACTCAAATGCGCGCGTCAGGCATGCAAAGTTTCGATAATGATCGACATTGTTCGCGAAGTGACGTGCAAGATAAGCGCGGCCTGTGCTGTGGGCAATAGAAAGTGGTAACGGCGCTCCCCTCAATCAACCAAAATAACCACACGTGTCAATATGACGAGTTGAATGTGTCCCTTGTCAATGTCATGCCAAGCTAGGTAATAAAAACGACAGAAATGCAACACGATAGCAGGAATTTTATTGACCCATCCCGCAATAAGACCGCGAGACACGTCTTAGTAGGGGATGCCTGATGAATATTCAACAATATTGAATGTCTATCGACATCTAAGCACACAGCGCTTCAGCAAGAGTTCCCCCTACGCGAAATACTGCCGTTGCGTCCAGCTATCAATCCAGCGTTCTCAAGGTTCTCACCATGGCAATGTGAGTGGCATGGATGCACAGTGGTTATAGTATATGACAGTGAGTCCCCTGTAAATTGGTTCCTTAACATTCCCACCACTCACGCTTTTGTTCATTGCCATTTCACACAATGGAGTTTTCTCAGATTGAGGATGGAGAAAAAATTACACCATCCCCGAAGCGGACCATGGCGTGATGCGGAACCTGGCTGGGACGGTGCATTTAACGGCAGTCTTTGCAGTGTTTTCGGTGTCACCTTTGCGGTGAACCTTGCGTGTTATTACGTTGTTAACTTGGTTCGTTACCACGCATCGCCTGACCGTTGTCAGAGTGTGGGTTGATGCTGATGCGTACTTGCGTCAACCCACTCGCTGACGGAAATGTGGCTTCCATCACACACCACCACCAACTTCTTCCATCGGAGAAGGAGGAGATACTACTGAAGCGAAGCGCACACGCGCTCTCTACCCGCTTTATTTATTGCAGCAGCTGTTGGATAGAAGGAAGGGAGAGGAGAGTCGCGCATGCGTAGTGTGAGTGCGGACGCCGGTTGACGCTTGAAATACCCGCGAGCAAGACATGCTCCGCATCTAAAAAGAAAAGCCTGTGCGGGCGCAGATGACGTCGAGCACATACTCTTTCAAACTGCAATGTTCAATCATCATCACCATCGGCCTGTCTACGCCCACTGCATAGCAATGGCCTCTCCGATAGATCGACGATTATCCCTGTCCTGTGCTAGCTGGGCCCAATTTATCCCCACAAGCTTCCTTGTCTCATCTGCCCACCTAAATTTCTGCCGCCCCCTGCCACGCTTGCCTTCTCTAGGAATCCACTCTGTTACCCTTAGTGATCAACGGTTCTCTTGTCTTCGCATTACAAGGCCCGCTTCCGGCCATTTCTTCCTCTTAATGCCTATTAATATGTTCCTAACACGATTTTCTTCGCCAAACCATTCCGCTCTCTTCTTGTCCCTTAAGCTTATATCTGCCAGTTTCCGTTCCATAGCTCGCTGCGTTGTCCTCAATTTAGGCTGAACCCTCTTAGTTAGCCTCTAAGTTTCTGCCCCGTATGTGAGTACCGGTAAGATGCAGCTGTTATACATTTTCCTCTTCAGAGACAATGGTAACCTACCATTCATTATATGACAATACTTGCCAAATACACTCCACCCCATTGTAATCCTCCTAATTACCTCACCCTCATGATTCGGATCAGGAGTCACAACCTGGCCTAAGTAGACATATTCACTTACTACTTCCAATGCCCCATTAGCTGTCTGAAATCACTGCGCTCGCCCAAGGCTATTCAACATTAGTTTTCTGCTTATTAGTCTGTTCTAATTTGCCTGTTTAAGGCAGCAATCATGCTCTGTAATTCACCTCCCGAGTTCCTTAGCAAGGCAATAGCATCAGCAATGTTTAATACAATGCGCGAAAGAGCTACTACATGCTGCAAAAAAAAAAAATAAAAGTTACGGCGGGAACGAGTGCAGGTATATACTGTTTTACAATATGATCAGTGCCGCGACTCTAATAAAGAGGCAAAATACGTCAGCGGCTCCTAGACAAGGAAAATTATTCATGCATGCATATCTTCTCAGTAAGCATATACGCCATACTTGGTGTGCGTCATTGGATTAATAAAAAAAATTACGAAGCCAAGTTCTTCAGGAAATGAGTTTTGCGAAGACCCGGAAGGTGGAATAACGTTTATGAACTAACGTTTATGTAACGTTTATGTGGCCTTGTGGTAAAAAGGCGGCTGGATGCTAATTTTCACTTTAAAATTGTTTAAAGCCTAATAAGCTTGGAATGATATGACCATGTCAGAACGCAAAGATATATGGTGGTCATTATGATCAGATCCTGCCTGGAATCCAGGCCTGCAGGCAGGAAATTAAGTCAAATTTGTGCCGCCACTATGCAGTTTTAGGCGGCTCCGTAGAAGACATCGGCCTCTCACCATAACCGTGATGGAGCTTACGCAGGATTTCATATAAACTTTTTCCTGGCAATGCGCGGCCTGTGCTTATGCGTGAAGCCAGGCAGGCGGCCCGCCTTTAGGCGGCTGCGGAATAAAATATGAATTGCAGTGCTTACATGAGTATTCCACGCGCAATCTTCAATACCAGGTAACATGGCAAGACACAGGCAGAAATCAAAGTATGCACTCACACACGTGACATTTGTCCACAAGCAACAACCACGTCGGGTTTCCGTGCCCGGGTACCAGCGCACTGAAACCCGTTGACTTATGGATGGATGCTATGAGCGTCCCCTTTGTAACGGGGCGTTGACATGTGCGCCACCAGGCTCGTAAGAAATTTAAGAGCTTTTCTTTTCTCCCCACTCTCTTTAAGTTATCCTCATGCCTTTTAAACCAACTTCAATCAAATAGATCACACGATAGCTAAAACGTGAACTCATACCCCAGTTCTCTGCCGCTTACGGCAGAAAGTCCTTATTTTTCTCTATAATTATTTTTCTCCCTTCTCTCTGGTTTTCTGCCACCAGTATTCTAACCGTCTCTTACTATGTTCAGTATGTTCAGCTTTAAACTGTTCTCCCTAAAACCCAACGCTTCATGTAGGGTAGTGCCCAAACGTGCACCTGGGTGCATATTTCCGCATTCAATCAGAACATGTTCCGTCGTTTCCCTATCTTCCTCACAGCATGCGCATTTTTCTTCTTCTTTAGTGAATTTCGGTTTATTACTACGCGTTGCAAGGCAGCCCGATCTCGCTTCAAACAGTAAGCTTCATCTTAAATGATTATAAAATGCCTCCCTCTTTATTTCGTTCTTGCCCTTTCGGTAGTTATTGAGCGTCGGTTTTTTTTCCATCGCTGCCATCCAGTAAATCTTCTCCGCCTCTCTGACCTTTCCTTTTACGCTCTTTGTTGTCAGTTCTCTTAGAGCCGTATATTTACTGGTGAGCCTCCTAGTTCTTTTTCTCCACTGCGTGTCAACGCTCTTTCTATATAAATAACGGAACACCTTCACTGCCCGCCTACTCTGTTTCATATTGCTTAGCCTCTCTTCAAACCTTATTGTGCTCTGGGCTTCACTTGCCTCAAAACTCGCCCATCCCATATCGCGCTTTACAGCCTCATTTTTCGTTTTCCCGTGAGCACCCAACGCGAGGCATCCCACAGTTCTTTGATTCACATCCATTCCCGATTGTATCTCTGGCCTCATGCACACCACTGAGTTCCCAAATGTAAGCCCCGGTACCATCACCCCTTTCCACAGACCCCTAAGCACCTCGTACCCATTGTATCCACATAACGCTCTGTGCTTTATTATTGCAGCATTCCTCTTTCCCTTTGCTGCCAAGGCTTTTTCGTGTACCTCTCCATGTACCTATCACCCTCATTTACCCATACCGCAAGCTACTTGTATTCGCTTACTCTCGGTATTTCTTGGCCGTGTACGGACACCGCCTGATCGTTGGGACCATTGAATACCATCAATACACATTTTGTTACACTAAATCCTAGTCTTAGAGCCTCGCCTTCCTTTCTGCATATATTGACCAGACGTTGTATACCATCTCGACTGTCCGCGAATAAGACAATATCGTCAGGATAAAATAAACCCGGAAGCATCTGCCCAATCATCACTCCACCCTGTTTGTGTGACAGATTAAAACCAATGTTGCTATCTCCTAACGCTTTTTCCATTCTAACCATGTACAGCATGAATAACAGCGCGACAAAGGACATCCCTGCCTCAGCCCCGTTAGCCTCATTGACGAATGAGGACAAAACACTAAAGAAGCACTATTGAAAGCCGAAGAAAAATGCTTACAGGAGAGGCAAATACCGGACAGCTGGCGAAAAAGCAGAATTAACTTTATCTATAAAGGCAAGGATGAAAAGAATAACATTCGCTCATATAGAGCGCTAACCATTGCATCGGTACTATACCGGATGCCTATGCATGCAGTAAAATTAAAGATAGAAGCGTGGGCAGACCGTAACAATATTTTGGGAGAACTTCAGAATGGATTTAGAGTAGACAGGCGGTTAGACGATAACTTATTTCTTACTCAGTGTAGAGAAATATCTAAAATAGAAAGCAGGCCCTTGTATGTGGCTTTTCTAGATATCACTGGGGCGTATGACAATGTTAATCAGGAAATATTCTGGTAAATATGGGAAGGAATGGGCATCGGCGACGATTGTATGCAGCTTTTGAGGGAGATATATCGAGAAAATACAGTTTGTATAGAATGGGAAGGAATGAGTAGCATAACGAAGGTTAATATTTGCATTGCTCATGCTCAATTTGGGACGACGGTTCTATGCAAGCTCATGAAATTGTATATGTCACAACGTTGACGCGACAGCTGTAGTTTTGATTTTCATAAAATGTAACAACATATGCCTGTTGTGTCAGTTGTAGGACTAACTGTCATGCATGCGAACACAAGAACAGAACTCGTGGTTGAAAAGCAACTTACCGATAACGCCACAGCGCCACCTCACACCGGCGTTCGCTTCACGGGGGCGTATATGTACCCCGTGTTTTTTTTCTCCATCGACAGCGGTGCTCGGAACTTCTAAGTTTACCCGCGTGTACCTCTGTATTCCACAAATACATAACTTTCCGGTAGCTAGAAAGCCACTCGAAAGCGGTCTTGCCGGAACGTTTTTCCGGTTGATCGTTTCGTGCCGGGAACATCATAAATCTTGTAGGGGTTTACTTCTACTGATTACTACTGCTAGCAGCGGCATCGCCGCTAGCCACCCCTTGCAGTGGGTTCGAGCACTCAACGAGCAGAGAATGAGGTCGTCGCGTTCGCGCGCTAGCTATCTCAGCCATGCATGCCGCGATGCCGCGCGCGTCGGCCCGCGGCCCGTCTCGGGACAGGACAGCACGAACCGTCGCACGCGGCGAAGGAGAACATTAGGCGCAACTCTCCCAGCATGGTAATTTAATAAACACACGTTAAAACAAAACAAATAATACAAGGCCGAATAAGTCGAATTAAATATAAACAAAGAGTAACGATAACGATTAACCAAACGCGAGCACGATAACACAAACAAAGGACAGTAACAAAGAACAACACGCGAACACAGAATAACACACAAAAATAACCATGCAAGGAAGGAGAGCCTAACCCCGGCTAGCGCACCCGCGACCGCGAGCCCTCGGAAAAGGAAAATAGAAGAAGAACATACAGACAGGAGCGTCGGTCGCAGGTCGCCGCCGTGGTCGCTGGGGCTCGCAGAAGCACGCCATCCGACCGATGGCCTGGTCGGCCGGAGGGTCCCAAAAGTACGTGCGCACTTCTCCAAGTCCCAGCGTGTTCTCCCGAGGCATCTCCAAAACCAGAAACGCCAGAACGCGCAAACGTTCTAAGAATTTCTCGCTGCCCAATGGCAGCCTATGTTAAAACCACATGGGGCAAACGGGCGGGCCGCCGTCCCGTCCAGCTGGGAAAGGGGGGTGCGAAGCATTTCGTGCAAAAACATTGCGTCGAGCGGGACGCGGCCCCACATCCCTCCCTCCTTAAAAGCCCCCCTAAAAAACAATACCGACGGTACCAATACGAAATATAATCCGCGAACTCCAAGCGAAAACAAAGATACAAAAAAACAAACGCGACAACAAAACTGCGACAAGTCTCTCTAATGTCCGATGAAGCCAGCACGCGCCACGGCATCTTCACACGAACCCTGGACGCCGGCCGCGGCAGGTCTCACGTGCCGTCGACCCTGTCGACTTCCTGGCCGCACCAAGTGCCGCGACCACGGCTCCGTCCGCAGCCTCGCCGTCGACGCCGCCCCGCTCCGGACACGCAGACTTAGGCCGCCAAATCAGCGCGGCAGAAAAACACAACAAAACAACAACAAAAGAACAAAACCAGTCGCGCAGCCAAACAACCCAAAATCAAGTTAACTACGAACAATAAAACAACGCGAGGCTAGAATTCTCAGGTAGTGAAAACGAAAAACCCAAAAAGAAAGAAACGGTACGTAAACAGAAAGGAACACTTAGCATAAAACTTGAGACAGCGAAGAGAAACTAGAAAGGGGGTAGAGAGAGAAAAAGAGAAAGACGTCTCTGTCAGGTTATGTCTCCGTCTGAGATCAGTCGGGCAGTAACCAATGTAAACGTGGTCTTCACTAGTGCGACGCCGCATGACCTTACACTAGTGGATAATCCTTCCACGAACGCACTCTGCCCATCCGCGACACCAAACGAAACGGGAGATCCACAACGTGTTGCCTACGGAATGAACAGACGCGGAAGGGACGGTGACAGCTGAGCATTCACACTGCACCGTGCCAAATCGCAGAGCACAATAACTTCAACTAAAGCCTTCCGCTCTGACGACTGGCAAGAACTACTGCAGGGCGCGCAATCGCTCTCCTCTGCTGTCGGGGGGGGGGGGGGGGGGGTGCCACTGCCGACGCGCTTAAACACGGCGCTAACCGAAAAGGTGGCATGATACTGTGGCCAAGCTCGTACAGACCGCGCAGAGTGAACCCCTTTCTCTCCCAGGCCACGGCTACACAAGCCGCTTCGGGCCCAAAACCCGCGCTCGTCGCAAAACCAGACAACGATACAGCGCGCGCGCCATGTGCAGTACCAACACATTCAGGCGCCTCGCCTCCCGGAGGCGAAAAACAAAACCGCGAAAGAAACTATTTACATTATATACACATGGGTCACTCCGCCGTCAACTACGTCGCTCTTCGGGCCAAACGAAAAAAAGCAAAAGAACAACAAACAAGAAAAAACCAGATTCCTGAGGAGAGCCCATGAGGATGGACCCCCCTCTTTCATCCTTTCCCCCCGACCGGCCGGCTGATTATCGCCACAATGGCCTCCTTCTCTCCCGCCGCGGGGACGCCGCAACGCGCTCCCCTTCTGCGTGCGCGAAGACACAGGTGCCCGATGGGCTATTCAAGGAAGAAGGGTCGCCTTCTACTTCTTTGTTCGCCTCAGCGGCCTTTCCGCCATCTTTGCCTCCCTCAGTGCAAGTCGGCCATGTGCACTGAACAGCGCCGTCAACTTTTAAAGAAAAGAGACTTTCGGCGACCCGGGCAAGAAATAGTGCGTCAGCTACTCTTTCACTGGTTCTGAATTTCACTGAAGAAAGGCGCGCACGACGCGAAGTCTAAAGAAAACCGTTGGACTCACCGACTTGAACGTCGCACGGGAGACACGATGGTCAATCTCCCGGCCATGGCATGATGAAAGCCTTGGTAAATCCAACGAGTTTCCGCCACCAAGAACGATTTGCTGCATCTCGGTGGCAACTTGCATCACGCCTTTCCTCGTCCACGCTTCGCCTCACACAACTTCGAAGCGGGTTACCAATCCGTTTGAGAAGTGACATTTGCCTCTCCTCACACCACGATACATTGACAGAGAAAAAGCATGGACAGCCAAAGAAAGAGATACGCGCGATGCACGGCAGAGACAGGCAACCTCAACCAAAGCGCATTTTACGCTGGCAACCGAACGCAACTTCCCCACTCTGCCGACACCTGCTCGTCGTTAGAGCGACCAAGGGCAAGGCCCCTGGCCCCACTTAGTTGGGCGCCAAAATGTCGGGGTTTACTTCTACTGATTACTACTGCTAGCAGCGGCATCGCCGCTAGCAACCCCTTGCAGTGGGTTCGAGCACTCAACGAGCAGAGAATGAGGTCGTCGCGTTCGCGCGCTAGCTATCTCAGCCATGCATGCCGCGATGCCGCGCGCGTCGGCCCGCGGCCCGTCTCGGGACAGGACAGCACGAACCGTCGCACGCGGCGAAGGAGAACATTAGGCGCAACTCTCCCAGCATGGTAATTTAATAAACACACGTTAAAACAAAACAAATAATACAAGGCCGAATAAGTCGAATTAAATATAAACAAAGAGTAACGATAACGATTAACCAAACGCGAGCACGATAACACAAACAAAGGACAGTAACAAAGAACAACACGCGAACACAGAATAACACACAAAAATAACCATGCAAGGAAGGAGAGCCTAACCCCGGCTAGCGCACCCGCGACCGCGAGCCCTCGGAAAAGGAAAATAGAAGAACATACAGACAGGAGCGTCGGTCGCAGGTCGCCGCCGTGGTCGCTGGGGCTCGCAGAAGCACGCCATCCGACCGATGGCCTGGTCGGCCGGAGGGTCCCAAAAGTACGTGCGCACTTCTCCAAGTCCCAGCGTGTTCTCCCGAGGCATCTCCAAAACCAGAAACGCCAGAACGCGCAAACGTTCTAAGAATTTCTTGCTGCCCAATGGCAGCCTATGTTAAAACCACATGGGGCAAACGGGCGGGCCGCCGCCCCGTCCAGCTGGGAAAGGGGGGTGCGAGGCATTTCGTGCAAAAACATGGCGTCGAGCGGGACGCGGCCCCACAATCTTTATCTCTCGACTTCTGCTTCATGCATCACATACATCGCTGCTGCAAGAAGTACGCAACTATCAGCGTAACGATAACGTCTGAATGTGCCACACTGTGGCGCAATCTTGTACGCGTTCCAAATTTGGGCGGAGGCGGTCGGTTCCTTACGTCAGAAAATGGGCGGTGCGCAATGCTTGCGAGAACGAGAGGGAGCAAAGAGCCAATGAGCGGAGGGGGAGCCTGCGTCGCACTTTTGTCGTCTGCTGGGGGACCGTAAAATAGAGTGAGAAGTGTTTTTAACACGTTTAAAGAAACTTAAATATTACGAATGACTACCAAAATATGATGATGTTGCCTCTTAGCGGTGTAATTTAGGATACCGTACAAAAGAAACGAGTTATTGCGTTTAATGGTTCGAAAAGGAGCTAGGTGGTGTCGCAGTTCCGCAAGATGTTTAGTGGTGGCGCTAGCCACCACCCAGTGTCAAGCAATGCCTATAGCAAGTCTCCACATGTATTAAAACTGAAACCGCGTGGCAGGGTTCTCTGGCGCAACTTTTTAACAGTTGTTAAGACGAGTTGCGCTTGAAAACGCACAATGGCGCACAGACCTCGCGTATCTGAGAGCCAGAGCGCGATAGTGCTCGCTTTTATGGAGCAACATCCCGAGGTGGCTCAAAAGGCCGCCGAGCTACAGCATGGGCTCACCATTGCATATAAGCGACGGCTGTGGCAGCAGCTCGCCGACATGCTGAACGCTGAGGGGCCCGTCAGCAAAACTACGGTGCAGTGGCAAGAATGGTGGAGAAGGCAACTTCACGAAGCCCGCCACGACGCCGGTGCCGTCACTGAAGCTCAGAGGTGAGTGACCATGCAATGGTCTGGGCAACTCGTACTTTCTGTGAGGGGCCCGTCAGCAAAACGACGGTGAAGTGGCAAGAATGGTGGATAAGGCAACTTCACGAAGCCCGCCACGACGCCGGTGCCGTCACTGAAGCTCAGAGGTGAGTGACCATGCAATGGTCTGGGCAACTCGTACTTTCTGTGAGGGGCCCGTCAGCAAAACGACGGTGCAGTGGCAAGAATGGTGGAGAAGGCAACTTCACGAAGCCCGCCACGGCGCCGGTGCCGTCACTGAAGCTCAGAGGTGAGTGACCATGCAATGGTCTGGGCAACTCGTACTTTCTGTGCGTCTGTGTGTCCCTCCCTTCTGTACGTTGATTTAGCGCCCTGTGAGCTTATGCACTATTATGAACCAACTAGCCCAAGGAGTTTTATTAGACTCGTACTTTGATATGGCCACGCAATTTCCAGATGCACTGGGGGAGGCCGCGCCCCGGTCTTCCGCGGGCGAGTCCTCCAAGTAACGGGGATGTCACAGGTTGCCGGCCTCCCGGTCGGACTGCCGTACCAAGAGGTAAGCACATTGCCGGAAAATCTTGGGAACGGGGCCTCAGAGTTCGTCATTATGTGTAAGAGGTACAGCCGCCCAAATATCTAACTGGAGCGCGCGAGCGGCGACCATATCGCGCGTCAGGGGAAGAGATATGAAACGTCCGACAGTAAAGTGCATTGCAAGCGCGCAGTACTTGTAACTGCAGGGGTTCGCGTCCATCGAAATACGCCTACCCCTGCGGGAAGCCCACGTGTCTTTTTTTTTTTGGGGGGGGGGGGGGGGGTTGGTGTGTGAACAGCTGAACATCGTAAGCGACGAATCGAAGTGGTGGCCTTGCTCGAATATCAAGAACAGCGTTTGCCTACCGAAGTCTCAGGCTGATATATGTTCACTGATTCATAGCCTTTTTCTAAAGCAGTTGCACCCGAGTAAGACAACCAGAATGTTCTTGCTGTGAGTGATCAGTGTCAAGAGCCTTTAATAGTGAGAACAGGACTGATGTTATCGGTTATCTGCACATCTGACGTAGGATACACTCATTGCTCATGATGATGAATTTTGTAGGATAATTGTCTTGAATAATGCGAAAGAGTTACACCACTGCTCCCGCGTAAATTTTGCAAAATGACACAGTGAAGGTGCTTGAAGGAAGAGTTCTTTTGGGGGTGACATAGCGTCTTTTATTGGTAAAAACCGTCAAGTCACCCACGGGGATCGTTCGCCAGAATAAAATAAAACTTTACAGTGCCTTCTGTTCGGCTACTTCGTACATGGCTTACCCGACACACGTAGCGCAATGTAAACTAGAGGAGACGCGATCCGTGAAGCAGAGAAAGAAAGAAAGAAAAAAGAGAAAAGAAAGAGAGAAAGAAAGAAAGAAAGTTGCCCCAGTACTGCGTTGTTTGCCCCAGAGGCCAAGCTCACAAAGTTGAAATACTCGTCGTGATGCACCCGGAAAAAGCTTCGATGATGCATTTTCTTTTTAATAGCTTTTCAAATGGCCTTGTCTCTGCTTGAATCTGCCATAACAGGACAAACAATCTTCTGAAATCCTGAAAAGAGAGAAGAGACAATTTCAGTAGGAAAACAACTGTGATGTAATAACAGCTCAGAAGCATCTCAGAATAGGTAAAGATGTTATTGCGCGAAAGATAAGAAAAACACAACAGGAGATATCATCGGTTTAAAGGAATGTAAAGGCTGTTTCACATGCTGCGATTGCAGCGACGAAAATCGTTCCGATCGCTCTGTTCGCTCCCGTCGCTTAATGACGGTTTCGTTTCAGATGACTTGCGACTGCAACGATTGTTTTTCCCGCGACAGTAGCGACCGGCTATTTTCAAATGTGTTTAAATAACCGTGCGTTATAATATTATTAACTTTTGTTTTACAGGATTGAAGAACATGCATGTATTGTAATTTAAAAACGGCTGCAAGTGGGTAAATTAATTTGGTGTGCGCAACAGCGGCTCCAGCACATCAATAAAGACGTGAAAATAGCGGTGGCAGCAGCGAAGCGGCACAGCAGCTGCTTCGGATGCTTCGCGTCGTGAAGAAAAAGAACTTTGCGCCATGGATGTAGCCGCGTAGGAAGGGTCCGCGTATTCTTCTTCGAAGTCGTCGTGTGCGCGAAGCATGATCCTCCGTGTTCAGCATCAAGTTGTCAACGAATGGTTCGTGCATCTTGCTCGCAAGTGCCTCCTACACTGTAGTGCCTCCGAACCAGACGACGCCGGCATCTAACCAAAGCCCACATTTATGGATCTGCAAATGATGTATATGTGTGTGTCTTTGCACGCAATACGGTTAGTTTGTGTTGTGACCGAACGCGGCAACACGCATCTAACCGAAACTCACATCTTGAAGGCCGCGAAAAATGACGCCTCTGTATGTGTGTGCGTGCGCGTGTGTGCTTGCGTGATGTGGAATAGTTTGTTTTGTGAACATCGATATCACGGATCGTCCGTCTTGGAATCTATGGTGTGGATGTGCAACAACTAGTATCACAAATTTATAAGGAGCTGCCGTCACCTGTGTCGAAGCCTGCATGTTGCGTCACTACATTGTGAAGACACGGATGACGTTTAGTTTCCTAATGGTAGTAGATTACTGCGAGTCTGTCCAAAGAAGCAAAATACGTTGCACTGTCCCACGCCGTGCACGAAATGTATTTTTGATGTTGCAGTAACACTCTTGTTTGGGCTAGTTGGTACATTCTTAACACAAACTCGGTAGCGCAAAAAAACACGGACGAAGAAAAGAAGGAACACACACACGTGTGTGTGTTCCTTCTTTTCTTCGTCCGTGTTTTTTTTTTGCGCTACCGAGTTTGTGTTATTTTTGTTAGTTAGTTAGTTAAATTGGGTTTAATGGCGCAAGAGCGACTGAGGCTAAGCTGCGCCAAACACCAGGTACTTAGTGATAAGCAGTATATGTATTTGTAATTCTAAAGCTTATGTAGGAATCCACTTTCTTTGAGGAAATCGATAACATTGGACAATGGAACAGGTGAATCATCTCCTAAAATTTGATTCGGGTGCATCGGTATGTGATGTTCGTATAGTGCTCCGAAATGTTTTCGTCTTTCTGTTTCAATGTATGGGCACGTGATTAGAATATGTATAACCGTTAATGGCTGTTGACATTTTTCACATTCCGGCAAGTGTTCCCTTCTAAGCAAAAAATTGTGGGTGAGGTGAGTGTGCCCAATGCGGAGTCGGCATAGTATAACCTCAATGAACCGTTCTTGGTGACGGCACGACTTCCATTCGCCCACTATGGGCTTCACCAGATGGAGTTTGTTGCTCGTGCAGGAGTCCCACTGTTGCTGCCATTTTGATGCCAATGCTAAACGAACATTACGCATACTGTCTTTAAGGGGAAAATTTATTCGTTTTACCGATTTCTGTGCAGCTAAAGACGCACATTCGTCCGCCTTTTCGTTGCCTGGTATCCCTATGTGGCTTGGTACCCAACAGAAACGGATAGTCACATCCTGGTTACATGAGATAATCATGTGTAAGATATCACCGAGTAAAGGTTCGCATTCGGATTTTAAATGTAGCGCCTTTAATGAACTTAATGAATCAGTGTATATGATTGCTTGTCGGTGTTTCTCGGTGATGATTTTTTGTACTGCTTCCCATAAGGCATACATTTCAGCACTGAAGATGGACATGAACTCAGGTATTCTAACACTGACAGCGCTTTCCTCTGTCACAATCCCAATGCCTACATGATGTTTTGTTTTTGAACCATCTGTATAGACTTCTGTATATCCTTTGTATTTGTCCTGAAGTGTGCGGAATTCTTGAATTATGTGTTCTGGTGCGGTGTTCTGTTTCTTAAGATGAGTCAGTGAAAAATCACACAGCTGCGTCAGATCAGACCATGGTGGCAGTCTCGGCGGTTTCATGGCGACATTGAGTGCGTCATTACAAATACTGTATGTGTGGCAATACTCTTCAAAACGTAAAATCAATGGTTTGATGAAGTGTGGCCTGTTAGAATAGTGTAAGCGTGAGTGGCATTGCGTGGTGATGTCGTTGCATATGTGGTGAGATTGTGACCTGATCCTTAAAACATAAGAGAGGGTTAAAAGTACGCGACGCTGGCATAGCGGAGGTTCATTGCAATCTACGTACAAACTCTGCACCGGGGATGTTCTATAAGCTCCACTGGACAAACGGAGACCGAGATTGTGTACGGGGTCCAGACGCCGAATGTAGGATTCTCTGGCCGAGCCGTAAACAACACACCCATAATCTAAAATACTGCGTACAACAGACCGATACACCTTCAGTAGGCATAATCTATCAGAACCCCAATGCTTATGGGACAATACTTTTAGTATATTAAGCGCTTTATTTGCCTTCATTTTAAGTGCAGTTATATGAGCCAGAAAGTTCAATTTGTTGTCAAATGTGATGCCTAGAAATTTGTGTTCATGTTTTATCATCAACGCCGTGTTGTTTAGTGTGAGAACTGGGTCAGGGAATAATCCTCTTTTTAGTGTAAACACAACAGCAACAGTCTTTTGTGTGGAAAATCGGAAACCATTTTTGTCAGCCCAATGTGTCAGTTTGTTTATGGTAACTTGAAGTTGCCTTTCACAGGTTGATAGGTTAGAGGCACGAGAAGCGATTTGAAGATCGTCGACATAAAGAGAGTGCATAACTGTGGATGGTATGGCCTCATTGATTGAATTCATTTTTACTATGAATAGAGTAGTGCTAAGGACGCAGCCTTGAGGTACGCCATTTTCCTGTACAAATGTGTGTGAAAGCACAGTGCCCAACCGCACCTTAAATGTTCTGTTATTCATGAAATCGGACAGACATTTTAGCATTTTGCCTCGAATACCTAGAATAGCGAGGTCTTGCAGAATTCCGTGTCGCCACGTGGTATCGTAGGCCTTTTCTAGATCGAAGAAAACCGCGAGACAGTACTGTTTGTAGCGAAATGCTTCTCGTATTTCATGCTCCAGACGAACAAGATGGTCAGTGGTTGAACAACCTTTTTTGTATCCGCACTGATGATTATCTATCAAGTTTTTTGAGTAAAGGATGAAAGACAGTCTGCGATTGATAATACTTTCGTAAGTCTTCGCCAGGCAACTGGTAAGAGCGATCGGTCTGTAGCTGCTCGGGGATGTTGGGGGTTTACCAGCTTTTAGAAATGGCACTACTATGGCAGTTTTCCATTGTTGTGGCATACACCCAGATTGCCATACCATATTGAAAAATATAAGTAAAACTTTTGTCGATGCTTCGGACAGATGTGCCAGCATAGAGTAGTGTATGTTGTCGGGGCCTACTGCCGTTTTTTTACCGTTTGAGAGCACAATATTAAGTTCTTGTAGTATTAGTGGTTGGTTGTAAGCTTCGTGTGAAGCGCCTGTGAGCGGTAGTTTCTGCTTCTCTGCGGTCTGTTTGTGTTTGATGAAAGTATCAGAGTAATTGGCTGAGCTGGAAATGTTGTAGAAGTGTTCCCCTAATATATCGGCTTGTTCTTGTATTGTTGTCTGGATGTCTGCACTTGTAAGAATGGGTATAGTGTAGGCTGAGTAGTCTCCTCTGAACTTTCTCAACTGGTCCCACAATCTTTTAGATGTGACAGTGCTATTTAGAGAGGATACGTAATCGCGCCATGATGTTTTTTCGGCCTGCCTACGGATGTATCGCGCTTTCGCTTTAGCCTGCTTGAAGTTCACGAGGTTACTATATGTGGGGTACCTCCTCAGGATGCCCCAAGCTTTATTTTGCAGTTTCTTCGCTTCGGTGCATTCCTTTGTCCACCAGACATTTCTCGTTTTTCGGACATGATTTGATGTTCGCGGTATTGCTTTCTCTGCGGCTGTAATTATAATTTCTGTGATTTTGTCATTAATATCATCGATGGTCATATCTGGCGAGATGACGTCGTCTAGTTTCGCATTTTCTAAAAATAGAGCCCAGTCCGCAAGGTGTATTAGCCAACGGCGTGGTTTGGAGGTGATGGTGGGTAGTGACGATGACAATTTGATGATTGAAGGTAAATGATCACTGCCGTATGAAGATTCCAGGACTTCCCACTTAAAATCATTAAAAACAGATGGTGAGCAAAAAGCTAGGTCTAGGCAACTAAACTTGCCTGAACTTGGTGAGAAGTATGTTGGTGTGCGAGAGTTTAAAAGACAGATATCATTCGACAAAATAAAATCTTCAATGAGTTGCCCTCTTTGGTCTGTTTTGTCACTGCCCCATAGCGTACCATGGGCGTTAAAATCCCCTACTAAAACAAATGGTTCTGGAAGTTGTGCTGTTAGGTCCTCGAGTTCTCGTAGTGTCAATTGTTTGTGGGGAGGAATATAGATGGAGCAGATGGATATGGTTTTGTGTGTTATAATTCTGACTGCTACAGCCTCAAGAGAGGTGTTTAACGTGATTGCTTGGGTGGGAGTGCCGCTTTTTATTACAATTGCAACTCCTCCCGACAAGCGGCTACAATGTTGCCGGTCCTTACGGACAACTGTGTAATTTTTGAGTACACGAGTGTGTTTTGCACCCAGGTTAGTTTCCTGGAGGCAAAATGCCACTGGAGAAAACTTGTTAATAATGTCTTTAATGTCACCTAAGTTTTGTAGTAGACCTCTGACGTTCCAATGAGCGATAAAAGCCATGATGAATTTAAAAGTAAGCAAATATACTAATAATATAGATTCATTCTTAAAATGATGGTAGGTGACATGTAGTAAAAGTTGGGTCTGTCGAGAGCGATATCCACTTGGGTTATCGCTTAGGTTGGAACGTTATTGGGATCTTGTCCCGCTTGGCGCGCTCGCCAGAGCGCTGGTCCTTCGGTGTCGACGACACCGAGGTTTTGGGGTCGACCTCCATCGCCTTGTCAGAGGTGCTGGAGGATCGAGAACCAAGCCCTGAGACGCGCGTCTCGGGCTTTGATGTCCGACTGAGTCGCGGGACCTGCGCAACCGAAGTAGGCAGGCCCGTCTTGGATGTTGATGGTGGAGCAGCGTTAACTGCTACCACCGAGGGGGCAGGTGGAGCTGCTACGGGACCACAGACCGCGATCCCTGTAGGCTCCTGAAGCCATTGCGGTGTTGCCCCCTGCCGCACCGCGCTGGCATAGCTTCTCTGAGGTAAGAGTCCGAGCCTCTTCCTTGCTTCGAAAAATGATACTTTCTCTTTCACTGTTAAGGCAATTACTTCTTTTTCTCTCTTCCAACAAGGGCATGATCTGGAATACGCCGGGTGATCGCCTTTGCAGTTCACACAGCGGGGAGATTCCTGACAGGTCTCAGACGAGTGGTCGTTGGCGCTGCACTTGGCACAGGTTTCTTTACCTCTGCAAGATTGTGAAGCATGGCCGAACCTCTGGCACTTGAAGCAGCGCCTCGGGTTCGGTATGTATGGTCTGACATTTATTTTGAGATATCCTGCTTCGAGGGAGCTAGGAAGTGTGCTTGTTCCAAATGTTACGATTATGTGTTTAGTTGGGAGTTGCTCATTGTTTCGCCTGATAGTTATTCGTTGAACTTTTACTACATTCTGGTCTTGGAAACCCTCGAGGAGCTCCTCGTCGCTCAAGTTCAGGAAATCTTCTTCTGAGATAACGCCCCTACATGTGTTTAGAGATCGGTGGGCAGTAATTGTGACATCGGTATTGCCGATACTGACTATGTCATAGAGTTTTGCTACTTGTTCTTTCCTTTTTAGTTCAATGAGGAGGTCTCCGTTGTTCATTTTCGATGCTTTGTAGTCTTTACCGATCGCATCCGCAAGAGATTTCGCGACCAGGAATGGGGAGAGTTTGCGCAGAGTTGTCGTTCCTTCACTGTGTAAAACATGGAAGCAAGGAAAGCTGTCTAGGTCCGTACGAAGGTTGAAACTAAAGGGTACTTCGGTGCGACCTCTTTTTACAGGTCGATCAGGAAGATGAGGAAAAGCATCTGTCATAGTATGGTTTCTAAATTCGGCGGCGATGGTGGCCACCCACCACCGAGCCCAACAAGGGGACGCTACAAGGTTGAATATCTAACACTTGGAGACGCCAGCCATGCATCGCCGCTATAACCTAATATAACTATCCGAGGTCGGATAACTACACAAGGTTAACCCTCGCCGCCACGAAAAAAGGAAGTGAATTGAAAAGAGGAGAGGACAGGAAAGATTTAAAGTGAGAGTGAAAGACGAAGCTGAGAGGAGAGAGAGAGATAGGAAAAGGCGACTGCCGATTTCCCCTGGGTGGGTCAGCCCAGGGGTGCCGTCTACGGGAAGCCAGGGCCAAAGGGGTGTGTTGCCTCTTCCGGGGGGCCTTAAAGGTCCAATCACCCGGCGTCGGCTCAACCCCCAGGATCCCCTTTTCCCCGGACACGGCTAAGCCACGCACGGCGACACGTGGGAGGGGGTTGCAACCCCCCCGTTGGCTCGGGTCCGTGGTGTCGCCACACACCAAACGCCTGCAGAAGCAGACGCCCCTGCGGGGCGTGTTATTTTTGATGTATAGTCTTAGAACAAGTTAGTAGCGCAGTCATGCAGTTAGAGCTGTAGTAGACTGTGTCCCTGCTATGCCTCTTTTCTGCTAGAACCGAATTCTTTGCAAAACAGAAAAACAGCCAATAAGGGCCTGAAGTACTATTTCCAAACAGACTGTATTTTGAGATACGCGGTTTTACTGCAATAAAAGGATTTTGTCGACGAGCAGAAATATTAACAGGGCTCACTGTGTTTCTGTGACATGCATTCATTGTCTAATGGTTCAGAAACTGCTCTCCATCCTGTTCCATCTCGGGAGTCTCTCGAAGTTTAGAATGTTTTCTTGCCGTAGCATTTCCTCAATCAAATGCGCTTGTTGGAATTGAGAAGCATTTGTGTGATGATCACCGCTATAGAGAAAACTGCTGTATTGGCCTCGAGGCACAGAGCATTTCTTCAGGAGGCAAAACAGTACTTGTTTGATCTGTAGTAGACTGTTTCCCTCCTATGCCTCTTTTCTGCTAGAACCGAATTCTTTGCAAAACAGAAAACGCTTCCATAGTTATCTACCAAGTACTTGTTTGGGTGGCTCAGTGAAGCTCAGTGAAAATTATTTGTTATATGAACGAAAAAAGGTGTTGCCTGCACAGCAATTACCTAATTATCTGCACAGTATGTTTTTTGGAATGCAACACATTTAATTATTCAATAACTCTGGCACGACTGGTTTGGTCATTACCAGTCGAGCCAGTGTCGTTCCTATTCTTTTCACCACACATATGCCGTTGTTTGCTTATTGTTCAAGGCATTGCACTCATGGCGAAGGGAGGCGAGAGGATGCACCATCTCATTTTCCTCAAAGTGGCAAGCAGCGAGCATATTTGTGTCATTAACCACCAAAGTCTCTGTCTTTGCATGCTCTCCGCACTTCACGCCAGGTCCAATTGGCTCATTTCTTTTCTCTTTTTTTTTGAGAACAGGAGACAGGCAGCTGAGACAGTGCAAAAATAATGACAGCACGGCATCTAGTAACAAAACAGGCCGCTTGGGTTTGTCAAGAGAGATGTCAATGCCAAGATCACCTTCATTGCGTCTCTATTTCACTGTTTGAGAAATGCTTCTAGCAAACGTAGTTATGGGGCATGAGCTCTCGACCTTTCCTTGGTGTTGTACAAGCCCATGCCTCCACTTTCACCGAGCCACTGAGAACGTCGAAAGTAATCGGCTTCACTTTGCTGGATGCGCTGCTGTTGTAGTTTGGCACAACACATTTCTGTCCCATCCTAAAATGGCACTGGTGGAAACCCCAGAGAGCGCAAGCCTTTGTTGCAACACGAAAAGTGCACTTAAAAGTCTGAGAAGCCCGTGAGAGTTGTAAAGTCAGCAGACCACAAAGAATATGCAGCATCCTGCACGCCTTTTCTTCCCAAAGCCATTTACCCATACCTGTTCACAACATGCAAACGAGGGACTTACAGCGGCATGTGTCACCTGCACTTCAGTCACTACATGCAGCTCATTACAAGTGCTGTATGGCACATATTGAAGTGATTATTTATTACAAACTACAGCCAAAATGCCCACAGAGTTTACTTATTGATGCTGCAGACAGAAAACTGAGAATATTTGCAATATATGAGATGGTTTTGCAGTTTTTATGCATTGCACCCATAGGATGACATGTAAAAGATGTGATCTGTCGTGATGCAAAGAAAATTCAATTTCCTCCTTGCCAAACCATTTCATGAATGGGCCATGGCGCGCGCTGCCACAGCCTAGCAGATTCCTCTCCTCAAATACTGCCTTCTCAGTGCCTCGAGGACATACTATGTCTCCACCTACATTGTTACTTTGCTCGTACGATGCCAGGTTTTCTTGTCTGCTGCAACCAAGCTGCTCTGTGCAACTGGCAAGTGCTGAACTTCTTCCTCATCATCTTGCACACTTCAGCCACTTTGTCTAGAGAACACACCTTTGAGAGCTTGTTAGGGGCACAAAAACAACATTCACATTGAATTTTGATGCTTCTTTTTTGATGTTGCATGACAACCTTTGTGGGTAAGCAATCGCCTGCACTCTCTTGATGTCTTTTCCATTTCTTTGTCCTGGCAAAGGTTTTACTGCCTGAAGTAACTTGCATAGAGAAGTAATCACCAATGGTGGGTATCATGAACCTCATAGGTGCGCATTTTCAGAGGAAAAACTCCACTGCACAATGTCAGCAGAATTTCGTTAATGAGCCACTGGGACAAGTTAGGGCAGCATTGTAAGAAGACTCTCAGGCCTTCGCAAAGAACACAGCACAGTGACAGTGTAAGATTTCCTGCATGTGCTCTTATTATTCTCTTTAGGTCTTCTCCCATTCCTGCTTCTCCTCCCCTCTCTTGTTCTTCCTCTTACATTGTGTTCTTTTTCAAATTCCTTTACTTCTCATTTGTCATCTGCATCCTCTCCTTCCTTGTCGTCGTCATCTTCTTGCTCTTCTGTATTTTCTCCCCCACCCCCCAATTCTCCTCGTCTTTGTCAATAGAACCATAGCCGAAGACTGACAACATATAAGGCCCAGAGTCGGGGGTGGGTGCTACTACTCCTGTTGGGCTGGGTTCAAATGTGCACAGGCGTGCAGAGAGGGGGATAAACATTACTGAAAGATTGCTAGTTTTCCTTCAGGTGGGATGAGGGTATGGACTTTTTCTCATTATGAGCGATAGCGGTTTCGGACACCTGCTTCAGGCAGCATTGTCACCAATTTTGAGCATTGTAACAAGCCCATACCAGGTGCTTAGAAATTTCCAAGGGAATGTGAAAGGCAAATGCCAAGTTCCATTGATCTGCTTCTTGGGCTGCTGCTGCAGTTTCACACATAGCTGCTTTGTTACAGCAGCAGTGGTGACAAATGGCATTTTGAGTTGCTTACGGTTCTTCTGCAGCGTTGTGCCTTTTCGGTCTTCCTCGCTTGCAACTGCCTTGTGCACCTTCACCTACAATGATGTGGCATGAGATTTTGCAGCAAGACACGGTCAACTTTGTTGTAATACGAAGGCAACAAAGCTGACCGCACCGGCAAGATATACTTAATCAGCTTTACAGTAAAGCGAGAGATGCACTCCACCTATTCGATGCTCGCCTACACTGGTTTTTTTGTACTGCGCAACACTGACTTGAAACATAGTAATATAAGGCTTTCGCCTTAATATAGCGTGAGCTTACTTTCTGTTTTTGCAAACTGGCACAGCTACCATGGCAAGTGACAGATTAAAACAATATATAAGAATGGCAAGTTGTAAAAAAGAATCAGTGTATGTTTTGTTGCCTGTACAAATTGTCAGTTATCAGCTATACATCAGTTGTTTTATATGCACAAGAGATGAGATTGCTTGATTGCTGGATGGTATGAGGTTGGAAAGGGACCGCGTATGCTTGCTGTTTGTGTATATTCTTGGGTTAGCACCTTGAATAAAGTAGCTGGAAGTGCCACTCTTCCTGTTGTTCTCTTCTTGTTTTATATCAACTAGGCCAACAGTCTTGTGAAAGACAAATGTGACAGTTGAGGCATCACTGCTAAACTGTTGTTTGCAACTCCATAAGAACAAGCAGTGCAAGACCCTTCTGTGTGACATAATATTTGCATTCAAATGTTATAAATGTCGCAATCTTTTCCTATACTTTAATAAGCTGGTAATTAGGCCTTATAATGTCTTCAGTAAAGATGCAACACTTAAAGAGTCCCTCGACTAACATGCACATTTAGTGCACAGATTTTTTAACACGCTTGTTTAAGATGTATATTTTTTTACCAGGCATGGCTGCAAAACAGCATGCACTACCGAAACACGCCATTTCTGCCATGTATCCCTAGTTCATTGTGCCGTACTTTAGTTGGGTCATGTTTACGCATTAATGCACACTTGCTTTTCCTTTATGAATTTTAATAGAGAGATTCATGTACAAGTGTTGTTCTCACAATTTCTTTCCTGGTTGGACCTTTATTTGTTTGCAGTACGTATTTCATAAAATTAAACTACATAATGTGCAAATGTACACACTTCATTTGCAGAAATCAGCTTTATAATGCCATGACAAAGTTACACGGTGCTTTAATTTCATCAGAAGATATGTTCGAAAAATGCATAATTCTATAAGCTTATGCAAGTGTAAAAGCAGGATTTATGTGATAATGAAGCCATTCTCAAATATGTCGGCAAGCTGTTTCTATTTAGTTTGGCATGGCTTCACACCTAAATATGCACGTTCACACCTGAATGGCTATTGAAGTGCAACACTGGTCCATAGCCAAGAGGAAACTATAACCTACAGAAAAAGGATGCAACAAGGCAACATCCCCGCATGATTTTGATTAGCTGTCATCTTTCACATTTTCTTCTATATAAGAACTGTATAAGAACTTTGCAGGCTGTTTTCCCGCTTTTCTTCTTTTGTGTTTCTTTTTAAGTGATGTGCTATAATGAACATCATAAACAAGAGAAAACAAGTACACTGCAAGCATTTGCGTGCACAAGTAATCTTCTTTGAAGTGTTGTTACATGCCGTGGAGGTTTTACAATTAATTATAACTATATAAAGTGAGAACCGGTGCGTGCAGGAAATATACAAATCCTATAAATATATGCGGAGGAAAAAATGTTGTCCACGAGATAAGACAAGAAGAAAAAGCTGCTATTAATAATACTTGTTGCGCATCAACGCTTCCAAATTAAATCAACGACGCTGCTAGCATTCCTGATATGGTACGTTATAAAAGCACACATTAATACACCAAAAATTATCTAAATTTAGTTACTGGTCGCATAGTCAGTCCAACAAAGACGTGCCCGATTTACGGCATCCGTGTAAGGCGAAGTATTTCTGGTTAATTAGCGCGCCCCGTATCTATGAAAACTGCATGCATTAACAGTTCAGAAAGTTGCGGCGACATACAAAGGTCTCGGCTTCTTGACAAAGCACCTTAATTTTAAGTTCGTGTGTCGCGCTCCCGATATCGCGCCGCTAGAATGCGAGTTCGATTTCCGGCCACGGCGGCCTCATTTCGATGCGGACGAAAAGCAAGAGCATTCGCGGAATTGGCGCACAAGAAAGCAGCCCGCCATCGGATGCCTCGCGACCACATCGTGCTCAGTCATTATTATCGCAGGCTCATAGCACTTACAACGCGTAATGCGCGTGTGAGTGCACGCAAAGAAAAGTACGTGCTGTAATACCTTGGCTGTGCGCCAACCCCAGGCGATCTCAAAGAGAGAGAGAGAGAGAGAAAAGAATGCTTGTGTATGCAAGGCAAGTCGCACACATTCGATAGCGTCGAGTCTCAACTCGAGTACATCAACCAGTGGGAATCTTTCTCCGCGCACGGAACAAAATGCGTTCGTGCGTTGTACTACGTCGAAGCGAAAGCTCGACGTAGTACACAAGAAATCTAAAACACCAACCCAATGCTTCAATAAAAACATACAAGTGGAGGAATGCCAAAGTACGAGGTTTTATTTTTTTCCTTCTCGTGTCGCTATTAATAGTACTACATACCAGATTCGGTAATCCACGTCTCCGATCGCTCCGATCATGAAACACACACTCCACCGCCATGACAGCCAAACAGCTCGAGGGCTGCTGCTCGGCGCAATTTCGACGGGAAATCGTTCGGATCGCTGCGATCAGAGCGACGAAATTCCAACATGTTGGTCGCTCGTCGCAGATCGTTGCGACAAGAGCGATCGCGATTTTTTTTTTTAAATCGCGATTGCTCTAGTCGCCGAAGCAAAATCGCTGTGTTTCTGCGTCATGTGAAACGGCCTTAAGCAGATTTTGCAGTGCCTATAATTAACACTACCAAAGAGAACGCAAGGACATTAAGGCGGTCATTTACAAAAATGCTTTCGTAAACACCATGTGCACACCTGCACTAATCCTCAGTAGTCACAGCGACGTCTCGCCAATAAACAAATGAAACGTGATTAACTTACGCGAGAAGATCTCAATGTACGGGCAAACACTTTATTTGCCAGAAATAGCCCACGATCGCTCGCCGAGCGCCGATGAACCTTCCGCTGACGGCATCGATCGGTTCAGCATCTGATAAGTGTAGTTAGTTTGCAAATACTACTCGTCTGGATTGCCGATCGAAAGAGGCGAAGGAACTGATGTTCATTACAATGAAGTGATAAAACCAACACTGCGGATCTGATAATTTTGCTCACGCAATATTTCTTTTATGCGCCTCGCCCCTATGGTGACATAACACTTCCCGTACTTTAAGGGTACGCGATAAATGGCTGAATTCTGAGAACGATGGCTCACTCGAGCCCTAAGAGTTCACTCATACACCACGCGACGAGCTTCTCTCCAGAGCTTCTGGTAATGTCCTGAAAGTCTCGTATAAAACGAGTAGCTGTTAGTTTGCTAGTACCTCGAACCCCTTAAATACTTTTTGGTGGCAAATATCTACAAACTGGTGCGCCAGAATGAATAACGTGGAGGAAGGTCGCTTTAAAAACCCCCAATGGACTCTAATAATCTTAAAACCCCCTTCCGCGACGCGTCACAATGAAAAGCACGTTGCTAAGCTCGAGGAAGATGGTTGGATTCCCGGTCTCTGGGACGACATTTCCACGGGTCCAAACATGAATCATGCTTAGGTGCACGCTAAACAATGTCGGGTAGCAAAAGTTAATTATGATCCCACTAAGGCGTGGCGTATGTATTTTGTGTCGTTTCGAATGACGCAGGGCTAGGCAAAGTGGTGGTGATCAGCATTTACCTGGTCCTCGTTTTCCTAAGCTTCTGCTAAGTATGGCGCGGTTATGGTAAGCGGTGATGGCTCGGTGGGGTACACGAAGCCGTTCGTAGTGGTGAACTGTGGGACATTGCCTCTCAGCAGAGATTCCCGACACGTCCGGCACACTCAAATTTCGTCGTTTTTCTATGGTTCCGGGAAACGCCTCGCGAAGTACTCTGTGGTGCAGCGAACGCTTCTCGACGTTTCGCACCTACCAGCATAGAGAGGATGGCGTGAAACAAGAGACATTCACAGAGTAAAGGTCAATGGCCTTATGGCTTTATCAGAGAGGCTACAACCCAGGCAGCACGCAACGTAGGGCCGATATTGGTTTTATGGCGGCAAAGTTCGGCCCATCCACGGCCTAATGTTGCCGACAGCGAGCCAGTATCGGCCACGCCGCCGTCAATGACTGGCAACGTCGGGCTACTATAGCCGCTGCCCCGCCGATATCGGCAGGCCGTCTACTGTAATCGGCAACATGGGGCCGCTTATGCCGCGTTACTGCCGACATCGGCTGAGGCGATGGCTTTCAACGGCAACTATGGCGCCGATTTTGCCTTTCTACAGACAATATGGGCTGGCCGACGCCATTTATCGGCAACACTGTGCCAAGTATGCCACCTTAAAGCCCCCGTCGGCTAGCCGATAACTTTCTCCGGCAAATGTGGCGCCGATTTTGCCGCTCATCAGAATCACCTGAGGAATGGCGAATTTGGCGCGATATTTGCCCAGGAAGATTATTTCACAGGAGACATTGAGTCATTTCTGTTGTCCTGGAGGCAACGTCGACTACGCCGCAGCCTTTCATGGTTGATATCGGCCGGGCCTCTTTGGAAGCCTGCTGTATATAACAATAGAGATCCGATCGACACAAGGATGACCGAAATTCACTTGAGAGATTCGACGTAAGAATAAGATGTTGAGCTTCATATATTCATGTATACGCGTTTCAGTGCCGGAACATAGCACACGTGCGTTTTGAGCAGCATATATGACATTATGTTCGCGCGCATTGTTTTTAATAAGCAGGGCACACAAAAAACATGCATATAAACTATTCATATATACATCTATAGGCTGTTTTGCGGGAACTTAGCGAAACAGGCTGGCGCAACAGTTAACATTAGCCAGAAGGATCGACAAGCATGGTGGAAAATTATCTGACAGCGCGCATGTCAGAAAATTTAAATTCATAGAAATTGAACTAGTTCGTGCATACATCGATGGGCATAACCAGCACTCATATGTTCAAACAAAGATAAACAGTTGCAAGCGGCGCTATACTACTGACATTTAGCAACCTATGGAAGGAAAAGGCATATGGAGGTAACAGCGCGTGGACAAAAAAAGGTCTAGCGCCGACTTTATGGTGCGCTGAAGCGGAGATAAACTCGCCACCGGCGTTATACTACTGACATTTAGCAACTTATGCAAAAGAACGGTATACAGAGCTAACATTGCGACAGCGAGGAGACAATACTGATCTAGTGCTAGCTCTATAATGAGAGGACCATGAAATACATAGATCCATTTGTATTGCAAATTCAAATGAAGTGCTCTTGTCAAGACCACGACATTTGCGAAAAAAGCAAAAACGAAAAATACCAAGCAGTGATATGGCAAGCATTTTTCATCTCAAAGGTGGCAAACAAATGCACTCACCTATAATTGATATAGAGAGAGCTTTTCTGGTGAGTTCTACTAGAGTGTATCTGATCACAGAGTGTTCTTGTGCAGGCGATCTGCGTATCTTATGTTATATAAAAACAGCAAGCATGCACTGAAAAAAAAATCAGTTGAAAATCAAAGCTCTCTTCTGTTCCCTGGTTTCTTGATACGTTTGAGCAGGGTTACAGCATAAACCAGCCGTCCTAAGTCAAGCTGTTGTTGACCACGTGGCCCTCCACTACATTTCATCAGTGCGTTCGCGAAACTAGTGCAATCCTTTCAAAAACAGCTCCTGTACAGCGCAACGCATGTATCGCAGCTCGCATAAGCTCAGCAAAAGAAAATAATTGTCTACTGGTCGGGTAGACAATGCACCTCCATGCTCTCTACTACCACGCAGATACAATAGGCTAATAATTCCTTAATATGTCCACGCCATTGCGTATAATACATGCTTTTTTTGCTTTTTTGTGTAACGTCCGTTTTTGCGTTCTTTCCATACATATCGAATTCGTTTACACATCGGCCATCGGTTACGTTGTACTGGTTAAATGAGCAGAATATATCGAGCTTGAGTGCATGCTCTGTGCAGTGTGTCGGGTTTATCACTGGCGTTCGTATGAGACTATGGCGTTGATATAAGCGCACATGTGCGTATTCTGATATTTAACAACTCATTTATTTATAACCAATAAGGGCAAAAGAAGGGCGCGTAGAGACAGAGTCATCGCAGTATTTCTTGTCGTACGGAAAGGCAGAACGTGCATGTCTTTCGTGCGCTGAAGAAAATGGCAGGAATTCAAACAGAATGGCGGCGCCGTGCGTCCTCGCTACGTTTGTTGCGTGCAGTGCAGCATTTCGCTCGCGTTTTTAGCTATAGTGGGTGGTTCAGTCTCTGCGAAATCCTGTGTTACAAGTAGCTGGCAAGAGGACACATGCGTGCCAGCATACGCCACAGGCTGCACTGAGCTGCACTTAACAAATGCAGTCCCGGCGGGTGTCGCCGCCATTGTGCAAAAATGTTTGCCCCACAGACATGCTGTCTTCCACGTTTTGAGACAGCTACAAAAAAAAAAGAAAGCAAGAAAAACGAGCGTGCTCTGCCGAGAAGCAACCTAGCACGTGCTAAGCCAGCAGCAACTAAACATAAAAAAAAGTGTGTGGGGAGGGGGGCGCGCGTCCCCTCCCGAACTGGCCACCTTTGTCACGGCCCCCTCTGTGAACATCCATTGTGCTCATCTGCAGTTTGCAAAGAATGTGGTTCTGAACCTGCTTCTGCTGGCGTTCGCTGCCTTCCGAGGGAGAAACCACGAGGAACTCTCTCCGCGCTCTCTCGTCGCGGCTGCATCACTACCAACGTGCAAGGTGTAAGAACGAGTTTCAGCGGCTGCACGCAGTCTGTCCACGCGTTTATCGTTTATCATGTACCGCATTTATCGATCATTCAAGTTGATTGCGCGATTCCTTGGCGAGTGTACCTCCTAAGACAATGCCCATCCCAACTGTGACATCGGTTGTATATGAACACAAGCCTGTGCCTTTTGGTGAGACTACAGTGTCGTCGCCGAATTTGTATTGCGGACTCACAGCTGAAGAGTGCAGAGCGGATGCCAAAATTCGGTAAGTTGCTGGCCAGTTTTCAAAATGGGATGTGGCACATATTGTTGTCATGTGGAAGCACCGGTTCCACTTTATATATTATTTGTGTCGTGAGGTGCGTAGGCTCTTTATTTTCGAATAAAGAGCCTACGTACATTGTCCCAAAGCAGTTTTACTTCATGTAGTTAATCCTGTGCTTGTATCAAACACCCTTTGTGTGGTGACTTGCAGTTCTCGTAACATTTTCTTTTCTTGCCCGTATTTTTAAAGGTAATGTGATACCGAACACGCGCTCCTTGGTGCAGGACACGTGCGGCAGTTCGGCACGCGATGGCATTTTTAAAGTAGCCTTGAAAAGAGGTTCCTTCTCTAATATCTGCTTATAATGCACCTTGCACCTATCATTTAAGGACATTTTTTGCCTAACGACCCCATCCCTGGGGTGTGACGTGTTAGCTCACGTCTACATGTTTTCCTTTCCGATGTATGCCAAAAATATTAAATTTATTATAATGCAAGATGCACCTATTTCAAGTAATGTGCCGCTTTTAAAGTTGCTTTGCAACAGATCCTTTACTCACGTTTTTCCCCCTTGGGTATCTAAAGCGACACGACACCAAGATCTCGGGGTTGGATATTGAACATAGATTCATTATATTTAAAAGGACGACTTTGTTTTGTTATTTTCTAAAGTAGTTCCCGATTATGAATGTTTCTGACATTTCTTGTATTTCCGCGTTTGTTCATGAGTCGCACATAAGTTGCATGGAATTATAGTATAGTGCTGATGTGCTCCACAGCTGTGCTAATTTTCACGCCTTTTCCCGCAGGTTCCACCCTTGCCGAAGCTTTTCCACTACGACGGTGCAACACGAAAATAGCATATTATCAATGCAGAGTTCACAAAATAAATGAAATAGTGCTTTTCCCTATAAACCTCTCTTGTTGTGTTATTTGTTTTGGTGAGAACGCATTAATAGAAACTACAGAGGATCCACTTAGCCCCACTTATTACTGTGTTAATAAAGCTTTCGCGTATGCATGAGAGGCACATTTACACAAACTACTGTTGGTCCTTCGAAAATGTGAAAACCAAAAATAAAATTACCGCAATCCAAACGGCGCGACACACGTGGGGTAAACTACAAACACCATAGTGGCTGTGAACGGTTGCGCAAGGGGTTTCCCGATGTCGGCGGGGCCGACAACACGTCAAAAAAGCCTGAATGCCCGCAACATCGGCCAATGCTACCTAGCCAAATCCGACCCATTCTGGCTGGCCAAATTTGACCCATTCTGGCTGGCCAAATTTGACCCATTCTGGCTGGCCAAATTTCGCCCACGCTGGCTGGCCAAATTTCGGCCACTCTGGCTGGCCAAATTTCGCCCACTCTGGCTGGCCAAGTTCGACCCATGGTGGCTTCGCCACAGTGGCGCCATTCTGGCTGGCCGTCATCGGGCACACGTGGGTGAAAGTAGCGCGAGCGCGATTTGCCGACTTAGGCCCGATATCGCTGCCGACTTTGGCCGACTTCATGCCTACATAAGTCCTGTGTTGGCGTGCTGCCTGGGAAGCGGGCCATCGCCCGTCCACAGGCTGTTCGAGGCAACGCGCATGCACACTCGCCAGTGGCGTCACGACATTGGGAGAAGAGCGAAGGCGGAGGAGGGAGGTATTATGAGAGCCGCGCGACGCCTTTGTGGAGGAGTTGCAAGCTCGACACCACCGTAGGCGGCCGCCTGGCCGCAACGCTCGCAAGTGTACGGTGCCGCGTTCGCCGACTTTGCTTGCGTCCCGCGATCTCCTCGTTCGTCTGTGACTGAGGGACCTGGTGTCCTCTCGTGCGTGTTGCTGCTCCGATTCCTCGTGACGCAACCATGGACGAGTCGTACACCTTCCAGGACGATCCGAGCCTCTCCCTTGACGAGAGCCTGAAAAGGTTCATGGCCTGGCAGAAGAAGCAGAAGCAGCAAGTGCTAGAGCGGCATGCCGCGTCGGCAACTCAGGAGCTCGCCAACGCTCCTTCGCCTACCGAGCCAGCACCTGCCGGGGATGTAGCTGCCACCCCTGCATCGAGCACCGCCGACGCTTCCGCTGCCGTTCCTCTTCCCGCGTCCCCAGATGAAGAGGAGATGGAGTGCTGCACCATAACAAGGAAGCGCCCCCACGATGCGAGCGACGACGACGGCCCACGGAAGCAATCCATGAGCGACGCTACCGTTCCACCTTCGCCCGCAGCCACTACGTGCGTAGCGCACTCGTCTACCACTACAGCCAGCCCCGTCGACGTCGCGGCAGGCCCCCCTAAGGCGGTCGTGTATTTCGTCGGCGGGAAAGCCCGGCGGGCAAGGAAAAAGCGGAAGAGGCAGCCTCGAACGCAGCCCCGCGTCTCCGCGCCCGAAGCAGCTGAGGCCCCGCCACCCACGAGACCTCCCAGCACTCCGGCAGTCCGTCCGCGCGCGAGCCCCCTCCCCGTTCCTGCTGAGGACGACTTCCAAGAGGTCGTCTCCAAAGCTGCACGCCGACGAGCGAGGGCACTGGTAGCCGCGGCCATTGCGACCGACCCGGCAGCGGTAGCGACCGTGCTCTACCGCCCTTCCGCTCCCGGTGGTTCTTTCGCGGGATCGCCTCGCCTCGCGCTGGCTGCGGCGCTCTCTGTGGGGCCGGGTGTGACCGCGGTGCGTGTCAACCACCGTCGAAACATCGTGGCGGCGGACGCGTCGTCGTCGGTGTACCTGGCGGAGCTCCTCACCATCACGGAGCTCAACGGCATCCCTGTTACCGCCCGGGAACCCACCGATCGTCGCTCCAGCCTCGGCTGCGTCTACGGGGTGGACGGCGACATCACCATCGAGGAGCGGCTTGACGAGATGGACTCGGCCGCACCCGTGCTCTCGGCAACAAGGGAGGGTGGCGCCTTCAAGGTGCGATTCGGAACTTCGGTCCCTCCCGATTTCGTCAAGCTTCGGGGTCTGCGGCTGCGAGTCCGACACGTAAGGCCGCGCCCATTACAGTGCCGGCAATGCGGGCGCCTCGACCACGTTGCCGAGGCATGCCAGCGAGCCGGCGAATGCATCCGCTGTGGCCGTCGCCATCAGGCCAGCGAGCAGTGCAAGCCGCGGTGCGTCAACTGCAGCGGGAGCCACGCCGCCGATAATCCTACTTGCCCCAGGTGGCAGGAGGAAAGGCGCGTGGCAACTCTGCTCGCCTCATCGCCTACGCCGCTCTCGAGACGGGCGGTCAAAGCAGCAGTACGGGAAGAGACCCGCGAGGTGCGCTCTTATGCTGCTGCTTTAAAGGCCAGCCCACCCGACGATCACGGCAGCCGCCGCCCGGTACCTGCGCCGCGCCGTCGCATCACCATCGCAGCAAGCCCAGCAGCTACAGCGTCGCCTGCTGCTCCACCGACCGCGCCCTCAGCGGATCCACGAGATGCCCTCATTGAGCACCTCCTCGTCACCCTGAGGTCCGTTGCCGAAGAACTGCCGGCTGACAACCCGCGGCGCGGCGTGATCCTTGCGCTTACGAGCGCGCTGCCCAGTGCCGTGCCGAGCGAGTAGTCACACTTGCCGGCGGCGGAAACGCCATTGCTTTGGTGCGGCCAGTCTAACCACCGGCTGCCTTTGCGCGCGGCGGGACGTGCTTCTTCGTGCTGCTGCTGTCCAACACTCTCTCTTACTTCTCTTTTCTTTCTTCTCCTATACCTTTATGTCCCTTATCCCCTTCCCCTAAGGCGCTTAGCCGTGTCCCCAGTATGGGAGACAGAAATTAGCGCCTTTTTCCTTTCCTTTAGAATCTCTACCACCACCACGCCTTTGTGTAGCGTCCCTCGTGGGGAGTCTTACGAGCGCATGAATCCCGAACTCACAGCCAGTAACATCAGCTTCGCTGTTAAAAGTTAGAAAGGAAGGGAAGGGTTTCCCGCGTGCTGTCCTGTTTCAATATGTCACTGCAGCCAGCGCAGTTATCACTAAAAGCTGGAAACAATCATACGTCGTCCTATGCAGATTCCTTCTAAAAATGAATACTGTTGTGCAGGCTGACCTGAAAGCGTTTTCTAAGAGCGCAGTTAACGTACTTCAGGATGTGCGCATCCAGTCAATAAAGCATTGTTTTTGATTTCTATCTGTATTTTCAAATGTGCGAGTTTTCCTTTACTTCAGTGTGGATGCTGGATTTGAGATATGTGATCGCGCGGTGAGATAGTTTGACGCGATGGCACATTCTCGCTGTAATGTTATTATTGCTACGACATTCCCGTCTGCCCGTCGCTGCAGAGGGCTACGTAATGGATGATTTAAACTTTTTAGCGCGCACATAAGACACAGACACGGAAGACCCGCGAGCGCTAACTCTCAGCTGTTTATTTTTTGAAAGAAGCATACAACTTTTCCTAACCCATGAGAAAATTTATGAACGTACGGCAGAATCGCAAAGTGCTTATAATCTTTACTGAAACGGTTCCTTGAAGGTGATGTTTGCACTGACTTAACTGGCCGTATTACTTTATCAACAGCTCTAGTGATAGCAAGTTCCGGGAAACCTAGTGCAGATAGACGTGGGACTTGTTTCAAAAGACTCTCTTTCATTGCGTGATAGCAAGGCTTCACCATAGCCCCTCGAAGACAAGACACAGCAATTCCATTTTTTGCAATCTTTGAATGTACCGATTTGTAGTGGAGCAGGGGTTTTTCCGATCTTGGGCTGTACATCCAGTACATGTGGCTAGGCTAAATTTTAATACAAAGGTCTAAGAACTGTAGATGTTTGTCTTTAATTATCTCATGGGTAAACTTGAGCCCTAAGCCACATTCTTGAAAAACTTTAAGTACATTCACAGTATGGTACCTATAGTCAGCCCCATCAAATATAATAAAAAAGTCATCCACAAAACGAAAAATTCTTTTAGCCAAGCCATGAATGGGGGAAGGTATGGCATTGATGTTTTCAGCGCCGCCATTAAGACGCAACATTTGTGCCAGGCTGTTGCAAAAAAGTTAAAAGGAGGTTTAAGAAAATGTAGCTGTGGCCTAAAAGAAGAATCAAAGCCAACGAAATGCCGAATAGGGGTGGTTTATAGGATACCTTTAACCTGTGGCAATACGTACATAAGACAGACGGGCCGATGCATCAACACGCGTCTAAAAGAGCATGCTAATTCGCTGGGGAAACAAACTTTTTCACACGTCAGATCATTGCAGGTCATGCCAATGTGAACCCGTTTTTCCTGATACTGATATTTTGTTTACAGATAATGACACACTAACACGTGAGGTTGCTGAGGCCCTTTATATAAACAGGTGTGCCAAAAAATGCATCAGTCACCCTTCGGTGGCTCTAACTGATAAGGAGTTAGTTTTTTTTTAATTTCTGTTTAGCACTCCAGAATGTGTCACATGACTTGCGCCGCACATGCTCTGTGCCAGCTGCTGAGTATTTATATGTATGCTTCTTTCAAAAAAATAAACAGTTGAGAGTTAGCGCTCGTGTGTCGATCTTCCTTCTCTGTGTCTTTTGTGCGCGCTAAAAAGATCAAATTATGTTTACTTACCAACTAGCCCAGCTATCAGTCTTGCTGAAGTAATGTATGAGTTTACGCGGGGTTGGCGCCAGCCGCGTATTTCCTTAACATATCCGGAGCAATGCACAGGACGGCGTTCTGCGCCGCCATTGGCCGCACGCGAGGCCACGTCGTGAGCCGCCCGCTACGCAATTCCGGTAGTATGTTTGTTTACAGCAGTCGCGCAGTGCCCGCCTCGTGTCGTCGTTCTGTAGGAACGCGGGGTTGCGTCGACTTCGATTGTTTTCCTTTTCGCTGGTGGTTTTCAAACCTACGCCAGTTAAGGGTGAACGCGTGCGCTAAGAGACGCTGGTTTGACGCTTGCTGTATGAGTGCTAGTTGCTGCTCTTTCATCCTTTTTTTTTCTGGGCGCTGAGAGCCGTGAGGGGGGGGGGGGGGAGGGAAAAGAAAAAAGACGTCGGATGCGGGCGCATGTGTTGTTTTTGTTTTGGTTTTTTTCTCTTTCGGGGTGAAGTAGAAATATCAAGAGGCTACGAGCTCGGCGCTCGGGGAATTATTATTACTAACACAACTGTTCCGAAGGAGCCGTAATGTTCTTTTTAAAAACGCAATCGCGTTGGTCTCAGCGGCGGGCGCGCTAGCGCCCGTCGCTGACGCGCCTGACCCTGGCAGTAGTGACACGAGCGAAATAGTGAGAGCGCCGACGGCGCACCGCGAAGCGGCAACGTATGTCAACGGGCCCTCCAGTGACACGGGCGAACCACGGACACGCTTAAAATAGCTATAACAGGAAATGCGCCGGCAGCGATAAAATGGCGGCAGCCTTCCCGTGCAGGCTACTCTCTGCCGGCTGCCGACATGTGCGACTATAAACAAACATTTACCGGAAATGCGTAGGCGGGCTCACGTGGCCTCGCGTGCGGCTAATAGCGGCGCAGAACGCGTCCTGTGCATTGCTCCGGATATATTAAAGAAATACGTGGCGCAGCCCGCGGCTTAACAGCCGGGCTATCTTTCGATTGTGCCTCCGCCGCAACGTTCAGGCAAAAAAAAAAAAAAAAAACTCGGACGAAAGGGCTACCTGGGCCTGAAAAAGTGAATAATGCTTAGCATGCACCCATCTGATTGTAATAACAGAAACCTGGCTACATTCAGATATTAAGGACGACGAAATTACGCCCCCAGGATATGGCATTTATAGGAAAGACAGACCTTCTCGTGGTGGTGGTGTGGCCGTCCTGTTTAAAAACTACCTCAATGTGACTAGGCTCCCCGATAGAGACAGTATTGAATGTGTCATTATTAAAATACACCTTGACGAAATGAACTTGGTTGTGGGTGCATTCTACCGCCCTCCGAATACTGAGAAGGCGTTTTTTGATGATGTTAATGATTTTCTTTGTTCTTGCAACACAAGCACTTGTAATATATTGTTAGCTGGCGATTTTAATATTCCTCAAGTTAATTGGGCCACGGACTTCCCGGAACCACTTTCTAGTGCTGCTGAGCCTTTGGTCGACATTGTTCTTTTCCATGACCTAACACAATTAGTAAAACAGCCCACCCGTATTCAAAGCAACGCACAATCTATTTTGGATCTTTTTCTTGTGAGTGACAGAATCCTTCGTCGAAATCCCGTTTTGTGCGTCTATGACGGTGTATCCGATCATCGATTGTTATCCTTAAGCATTCCACTGCGCGTAAGGAAAGAAGTGAAGGAACAACGCGTAGTGCCAAATTTCACACGAGCTGATGACGTCGCCGTTCTTGACCTTTTAGACATATCATTTTCTGATTTCAGTGACATGTATGAGTCAAGTAGTTGCTCTGTCGAAGATTTGTGGGGTTTCTTCAAGAATCTTGTTATGAAATGCGTCTCAAGTCATGTCCCCTCAAAGATTATCAGAACGCAATCTGCTCGCCCTTGGATGACGAGGGAAGTAGTGCGAGCGGGACGCAAACTAAAGAAGATGCGCAAACAACTGCGCCGGAACCCGTCATCGCCTCATGTATCAAGATTTTCTAATATGCGTTTGCAGTTAAATGAAACCATAGAGAAGGCAAAAAACTACTATTTCAACATATCTTTGAAAAACTTTTTGCTTTCCGCTCCTGCGAAGTTCTGGCGACACTTGTCACCTAGGAAGCAACAGGCATATAAAATCCTCATTGAGGGAGAACTGGTCACTGAAGGATCACTCCTTGCGTCATCATTTAACAAATTCTTCTGTTCAGTCTACACAAATGACGATGGAAAACAACCAAATTTTGCGATTTCTCAGGACGTACCTAAAATTTCTGACTTAATGATAACTGAAGAGGGTGTTTTATCACTGCTGCTTAAAATCGATATAAAGAAATCACCAAGAATTGATTGCATACCGAACACATTTCTAGTAAGGTATGCAGAATGGTGCTCGAAGTATTTATCTCTTATATTAAAAAAAACACTGTCCACTGCAGAACTCCCGAGAGATTGGAAGCGCGCGAAAGTTGTTCCGATCCCTAAGGCGGAAAATCCTTCACTAATTACGTCGTATAGACCAATATCTTTACTTTGTACCTGCTCAAAAATGCTAGGACATATTATTTTTACGCACTTGTCAAACTTTCTGCAACAAAATAAATTGATTGATTGCCGACAACATGGTTTCCGTAAGGGAACGTCGACGGTTACCCAACTCCTTGAGACAATACACGAGTTTGCCTCAGCCTTAGATAAACAGAGTCAAATCGATATAATATTTTTGGACTTCCAGAAGGCATTTGATCGCGTCTCGCACCATAAGCTTTTGTTAAAATTAAAACCCATATTACAAAATAACTCACTTTTGTCATGGATAGAGTCATACTTATCGTCTAGGAGTCAATGCGTATCAATCGGCGGCTCGTGTTCACGCCCGGCGCCCGTGCGATCAGGCATTCCCCAGGGGTCTGTTCTCGGGCCACTATTCTTTTCAGTTTTTATAAATTATATCGTAAATGATATACCTGTCAAAATCAAACTGTTCGCGGACGATTGCATCCTTTATCAGGAAGTAAATACACCTGATGACCAGGAATTATTAAATAGTGCCCTGGACAAACTACATATTTGGTCTGAAAGATGGCAGATGTGCATCAATACTACAAAAACCGTTTCAATGACAACTTCAAGAAAGAAGGCACCACTCACCTTCCAGTATTCAATAAATGGTCGCTGTCTTAGGTCTGTAAATCGTTATAAATACTTAGGTTTAATAATTACTTCAGACCTCCGGTGGAATGAACATGTCACTTTTATAGAAAAGAAAGCCATGAAAAAGCTTGGATATCTTAAGAGATCGTTACGACAGTCAACGCAAGAAATAAAAATATTAGCATATAAAACCTACATTCGTCCCCTTTTGGAATATGCCTGCGTGGTCTGGGACCCATATACAAAGAAAAATATTGATACACTAGAAAACCTACAAAGAAAATCTGTTCGATTCATCTTTCGCTCGTACAATCGCCTTACGTCAGTCAGTAATTTGCTTCAGAAAGCGAACTTGGAAGCCTTACATCTGCGGCGATATCTCGAAAGATTAAAATATATGTACCTGCTCTATCACGATAAGCTTGGCATTGATTCAAGTGCGTATATTGAAAAAGTAGTGCGACGACCCACGCGGGCGGATCATTCCAAAAAATTACAGGAATTTTCTTGCAGAACCAACTCGTACATGGGCTCTTTTTTCCCTCGAACTGTACGCGAGTGGAATCGCCTCCCTGTTGTGGAGGCGGCGACAGTGGCGTCATTCTTAGCGGAGCTAAAGAGCCTATAGCATGTCTATCTATACCACATTTGTACTCTTTGTTTTGTGACGTTGGTACGATTTCTTTTTTTTTCTTTACTTGCTTTCATACATTGTTAGCACACATGTGTTGTTAGTACGCATTTATATAGGTATTATGCAATGTGCAATCGCATGCCATGCACTGTATATTCGAAACTGTGTGTTCGCGGCATTTTTCTTGTGCGTAATTTACTGTGAAAATGTTCAATGTGTGCTATATTTATATGTTACCCACTCCTGCTTATGGCTTCATTTTGAAGCCAGCAGAAACCCTGGAAATAAAAATGTATGCACATTGAATATGGCGTACGGAACAGACTGCTGGGACACGGCTATAATCGACAAGGCACCACTGACCAAGCCGGGTGCACTGGTTGTTGTAGTCGGACGTATACTACCTCAGGGGCTTGCTGAGAGCCACCTTCCCAGCTCCACTGACAGCCACCGTTCCATTTTCTAAGGTTTTAATCGTCCTGCAAAACAAACGTTTCTTTCTAAAGGTATATCATTAAGAAACTGTGACCGAAAACAAAAACTGCTGCCATCTGTCCAAGGTCATTCCATTTTATTCGCCTTCGAGATTAATGCGCGTCTATGCGCCATTTTGCTGCCAGATTAATACCGGTTACTATCGCCAAGGGTGGCCAGTGACTTACTAGTTGGCAACATGAGCGTTGCAAGGTGGCGGTGATTTCTAATACCCTCCCCCCCTCTCTAATGTACGGGCTTTATGAGGAGCTTCTGTAGAGTCAATGTAATCAATACTTTATGAAACATAAATGAGTAGTGGAGCTGTGGCGGCTTAGAAAGGCGGCTTTTCCCTCTGGTGCCATGGCGGTAGCCTCTTTTAGGGGCGAAGCTCCTCTTAGTCTAACCTTGTCACGCGTCAGGCGTCAGTCGTCAGGCGTAACCCGCGTGCCTCCCGGCACGGACTCGCCCTCGGCGTTCGCCTCGGCGCGTGCCTCTCTCTCTCTCTCACCCGGCGCTGCCTCCCGGCGCGTGCCTCTGCTGTCTTGTGTGAGAGAGAGAGAGACAGAGAGAGAGTGAAAGGCGCGCGTTGGCTATGGAAACGCTCTTTCTTAGAGGAACGCTGTACCAGCTCGCAAAGAAAGAGAACGCGCCCTCACCAGCGAGAGACAACGTTGGCGCAGGCAGCGTCTCCTAGCGAGTTTCTTGATTGAGAAATACCGACTGCTCGCGTTGGAGAAGCGTTCACCGGCAACCCATATATATGTATACATATAGGCACTGGATCTTGACTTGCAATGAAATACCGGTGGGAGATTTCACTTGTGCATAGTTGAACCATGAGGATTCGTAGCGTGCGCGTTAACTAAATTAATCCAGAACTCGGCACGATCTACGATGAGCCTCCCGAGCTTCGCCCCCTCACCATCATTCACTCCGTGATATGCTGTAATTTTTTTTCTCTCTTTATCCCTCTATTGGCTGTACGGAGGAGAGTCGACGCGCCTCTGTAGCCTCTGCTAGCATAGAGAAAAGCAGAAAGCGCGAGCTTACGCGCCGTGCCGTTTTACCGGATGAAGTCACTAGCTGCACTGTAATGTATATCATACGAATATAAAATTTAAAAGAAAGCTCTAAACGATCGCGATCTCGTTACTTGCCCATAACGTAAAAAGGTTTATTTCAGCTCCGCGATCATGCTACAGCGATGATTCGCGATGTCCGGTGGGCAGTACAGAAAGGTGCATAACTAGGATTAGGGTGCGAACTGGACGGCACTCCGAAGTACGTAATGAGCCTGGGCTACGTGTTCGCTGTAACAGTGTGAGCCGTACCGAGCGACGTCACGGCAACTCTTGCACGGAACCACGTGTTTAATGCTATAATGGTTGTAGAGGGAACAACAACGATACTTTCAATCATGTTGCACCGTCATCATGCATTTACTCACACGTTCAAAGCTGAGGTATTCCTTTATCAAAAGGCAACACGTCATTGTGTCATTCAACTTCCCGGTCAGTTACATGCACACGCACGCTTTTCGGAACCTCGAAAAATTTCGCAACATCGCCGTTCGCATCAAAGTTGGTTCTGACGGTACAGGTGAAGTTCATTTAGAAACACAGCATCGTGGTTTGACGCCAGGACTTAACACTTTATAACTTTAAGCAGCACCCAGGCAATGTACACCGAAGAAGAGTTCGAAATTGATAATGCTTGACAGGAGGAGGACGTGAAGTCCAACCTGGCAATTCGGGCACTCGAACGAAGCGGCTCGCCGTCAGTGGTTTCACAGTCCTCTTTGTCGAGTGAAAAATCTTCGTCGTCGAGAGTCAATATGCTCGATTTTAGCGTCACTGCAAAAAATAATCTGCAGGGTCTCTACTGGAACACGCCGAGTTAACTTCGTCGCGGTGTTTACAGCGAGAGAAATCTGCCAAAACGCAGCCGAGCCTTTTTTTTACATTTCTTTTCAAGCCTACAGACTTGCAGCCCCGCCTGGTGTCAAACTGCCAAACAAGAAAAGCGGTGAGCTTCCACCTGTCAAGAACGCAAAAGAACAAAAAAAGCGCTTTATAGGTGGCTGGCACAGCATCGACACCGGCTACCGAGTACCAGCCAGTTTCTGGGCACTCCGGCACAACACCGGCAACGCCGGCTCTGGAAGCGAATGTGTTAATGCAGGTATGTATGAATTAACGCTTTTTACAAACGATAAAGTATCACCTGTTTATTACCAACTGCCTCGTACTGTTCATTTATAAGAGCGCACGGACACCGCGAGTTCACGCGACCTTCCATCAGTGTTATAGGCTTCACGCACTGCAAAAACACCAGCGCATGATACGCACGAACGAAAAAGCGTGATTTAAAGAGGAAACGTAAGACAACACCACCTCAATTACGTACGTGGCTTCAGAAAACATCACAGAGCGGAAATACGTACGCTGTGGGCGATCATCTGACGCGCATGGCTTGTCCTGGTGTCCTCACCACATATTATCTCGAAAAAGTGGAGTCTCAAAGAAAGGATCTGATTTATATTATGACGGAGGGTCCATTTTTTCACTAATGCAGGAAACATGCAAAGTCGTTGCGCTCATGTTATTGCCACTGCAATGATGCGGACATCCTCGACGTGTCCTTGCGGTCGACGTCATGTCCAATATAAAGTCCAAATTGGTAACAACCCCCGCGCATCGTGCATTCTACCCGCGCGTAAACACACGAGAGCAGGGGGGGGGGGGGGGGGGGACGAATGCGGCTGAAGCAGACATCAAACGAACCCCAGCCCATCTCCGTGTTTCGGAGCGCGCATGCGATAACATCACACCGCTCGGGAGGCCTGCGTAGAAGGGGAGGGGAAGTGCCCCACCCGTGTTTAACCAGCATCAGAAAACGCGATACCGGGGAGGGGAAGGGGCGTAGCTCGAGCAGCAACTGTGGACATTGTGCGGCCGCAATTGCTGGCGGGCGCGCTATCTCGGCAGCTATCAGACGTGCAGCGCACTGCGTAGCAGCGCCTTTACTTTATTGATATGATATTAGGAGATGTTAGTGCGCAAATAAGGGGCTGGCTAATCCTTGCCTCCTGAGTGTGGTGAACGTTCAGCATGCATGGCTGCGAAGCAGTATCAGAAGCAATACGGCATAACAGTAGTTCCGCCAGAACGGTACCGAAGAAACACACATTGATCGCGTGCTCCGTCCCAGGCGCCTCGCGTATAGTCGCAACGACGGCAATACCCTCACCACACAGCCCTCACGTCAATGCGCCAATCCACAGAAGGAACGTACTCGCTTGATGCCTCTGTGTTGGCCAAGTTTCTCGATGGTGCAAAGTGCACGCCGCTTAGCGCCCGGTGTCAAACATGGGCCAGAAGACATCAAAACAACATGACTTTGCTCGCAGCTCTGTTAGGTCGTTGTCTCTGCCGCTGGGCCATCACGTGGTACTTTACGCAACTGCATGCTTACTTAATAAGTCCACGTTCACTGCAATTCAGTTTGCCCCTAAAGCTCCTAGTCTTGCTTCGTATATTATATCATGCATTGCTATCGCATTCATTGCATCGCCCTTCTGGCGAAACTGATCTTTTTGCCAATACGTTAACAATCAGGCTAGTACTGTTAAACAAGGGAGTGAAGCGGGTTTGTCGTCTACTAAACCTCCTCGTGGGGGTTGCCCTGACGTCCGCTAGGTGCGCGACAATCTATGGTCATTGCGAATAGTTTAATAATAATGCATGGAAGCGTTTGGCACTGCTGAAGACAAGGAAAAAGTATCGTGGACGCTATGCACGACTGTATGCGCGCATGCAAACGCGCAGTGGGCAGCAGACGACGTCGGGAGCCATCCAAATTTCGGAGCTTCGCCCGTCGCCCGTGGGCGCCGACTTTGTTCGGTCTCGAAGCCAATGGAGGCGAGGGATGACGCGACACCACATGCGCACGGACGGGTGACTTATGCGCCACGCTCCCCTCACCGTGCGCCCCTTCTCTCCACCGCGCTATGCTGGCTAGGCTGTGTGATGCTTTAACTGCTGTTTTTTGCTTACAAAGGCGACACAAACAATTTATTTTAAGCCTAGAGGAATACAGCTTTGCTGTGAAACCAATTTCTGCTACTACTATTGTTATTTTATCCGAAAGAGAAACATTCGCCATCATGGCGGGCTCGGTCGCGGGTGTTGAACAGAGAAATGTTCAAATAAATACCCTGCGTTTCTTTCTCGAGTTTAATAAAATGAGCAGCCGAAAGCTGAGAAAGAATGGGCAAACACAGTAAGAGAACAAAGGATAAATGTAAGCGGTATTGATTTCCTCTCGCGGGTGCAAAGACACTCGCATGGCTATCGAGTACATAGCAGAGGAGAAGCTGGATGGCGTTTCCTTTTCACACATCAACAAAAGGTGCTCTATAGCAAGAGCACTAACCGTAGTACCTTTCTTTTACTAGACTAGCTGACAAATTGGCTTGTGACGCAATTCCCGATTACATAGGGGATGGGGGGTGTATACTAGCTGGCATGGTTATGTAAAGAGATTGGTTAGTGACTTTGTTAGTGATGATGATCGTGTTTCGGTTAAGGAAAGGACGCTAATTTCTGCAGCCCATGTAGGGAGCACGGCTAAGAGTCCGTGGGGGTGGGGGAAAAAGAGTGAGAGATAGAGAGAAGAGAAAAGCCGTAGTGGAGAGCTCTGGGAATTTAGGCCACCTGAGGTTCTTTAACGTGCGCTGACAACGCACAGTACACGGCCTTCTGGCATTTTCGCTTCGATAGAAAATGCGACCGCCGCGGTCGGGATCGAACCCGCATTTTTTGGGTGGCAGCCGAGTACCGTAACCACTACACCACCGCGCCTAGTGTTGCATTGTTCCGCTCCCAAAGCATGCGTCTTCGTTCTTGCTTATTGCGTTAAGAGTGGTCAGAGGGACGCATGGCGCCCACAGTTTCGTTCACCAGACACAGAGCACCTGAGCGATGCTTCTCCGTGCCACCGCTACACTGCACGGAAATCGACCGGCCACCGTTCTCACGATGAAAAAGATAACGCGACGCTTGAGCTTCAATAAGACCTCGGCTGTGCCTATAGTTGGTGCACGTTTCCTTACGTACGATAATATTCAACCCTCACGTTCAGGCCAACGACACAGAAAAGGCACTACACGCCTGTGTTTATTATCCCTCTCTTCAAACATATGCACGTTACAAGCCATGCAACCAAGCATGCGCTCCTGCGGAGACCATATGTAAATGACAACAAAGCTCAGTTTACGTAACCAGCGATAAGATAAAATCATATTGAGATGTGGGCTCCATGGTTGTGTCACTGATGCGAGAATCGGCACTTTTCTTTATTTGGAATGACCCAACACTAGCCGCGCGCACATATTTTTGGTTCTCCCAAGAATCGATGTCTCAAATTTGCGGCGCACAAGTGCGACAAGCGATGAGGTGAGCAAACAAGCCGTGCTCATTTGAACGTAATATTGAGGGCTTTTTCGCATGTCGCCCTAGTCGCTCGTTAATGCATCGCCGCGTTTGCCCATGTAGTACGTGTTGACAAGTGAGAGCAGGATGCGTACACCACGCCGACGTCACACTGCACGTAGGGTTACAGTTTTTTTTTTTTTTCTGCGGTGGGCTGGAGGGAAGGGTGTGGCATGCATGCCTGCTGGCCCTGAATGTGCGGCAGCACAGCTCAGAAAGCATATTCGGCGCGGAGTACATGCTTGCAAATCATATGACAAAGAAAGCCATGAACACGACAGGCAGTGGCATCATGCAGTGTAATGCAGTGGCATCATGCAACGAGAGACACCGACCAGTATAATGACTAAAAACTAGGCACAAGTAACGCGTTACGGGCACCTACTTACACTTTTTGTATCTCATAAGTCTAACCAGTTAGTTTTCTGTTGAAAGAAGTTGTAACTAACACTGTTGCTGTATTACGTAGTTCTTGTAACTGTAAGTACAGTTTCATGTACTTCCGTCTACAATATTATCCAACACTCACTTAAGGCCGACGTTAGGGCTTTCTAGTTTTCGGACATTCTTCCAGATGTCCTCTTAATTTCTCTCCTTTCCACGACACGGCTCCCGTCGCAGCCAGCGAGAGGAATCTGTAAGAGGGCTACCTTCCTGGACAAATTTTGAGGTTGGTCTTTAAGGCGATTTCTTAGCACCTTTCCGTCGTCTTGAGTCGATTGGAGAACAGGAGAAAAAAACAGCGGCAATTACTTTTCCGCCGAGGATAAAGCCAGCTTACCCTTTTAAGGAGAGACCACCGACGATGGGCACATCGAGAGCGCAGTCCCCTTAATGACGAAGCGAAAGAAAAGATGCCGGTGCCCACGGTGGTTCAGGAAACATTCGTCTGCTTCATGTGTGGCGGCTCACTGCCTTCGCGGGGGGGAACAAAAGAAAAGGAAAAGAGCTGGATTAGAAATCTTTAAGCTTACGTGTGAGCTGTCCCTCGCCTCCACTTATGCCGATGTGCAAGAGTGGGTGAAGGACACCGGAAGTGATCCCGGCGAGCTAACGAAGTTCACCTATATAAACAAGGCTTCAGCGAAGGAAACACACGGATCCCGCCAAGTGCGCCGGTTCAACATTCATTCCTTAAAAAAGAAGCGACGTATTATACATCAAACGAGGGACGCTCGCCGATGACAACTTGGAGGAACAACAACTGTTGCTCATTTACAATGAATACTGCATATAATCTTCGCGATGCTAAGGGTTGATAAACAAGAACGCTGCCTCAACAGAGTGAGGCCTACATAAGGTGCAGGGCTTGAAGGCATGCCACTTTCACTATCCTCGTGCCTTCGCATGCACATACTAAAAATTATTTTGTCAGTTTTACTTAGCCTTATGCAGTAACGGAAAAGTAATGAACTTAATTCATCGCAGTAACTCGAATAACTTACCATTACAAACTCTTTAATTGTGGCTAACATTGTTACTTTTTGCGTTAGATAACTGACACTTTTTACTGGCAACATACCAATGAAGGGACACAAGCGCGCTTTGTAAAGGCCCAGCGAAATGAAGCGATATTCACAGAGATAATGCGATACACGGAGTGCCAATAGCGTTAGTAACACTTTCATGAAGAACTTCTTCGAAGTAGCGAAAGGTTACAAAATATCTCCTGGTAAACGTTAGTCGCGCCCGCATTATCGTCCGACCGTGCGTGGCGGATTCAATTTAATGCATACTATCCACTTCTAATACCACGAGTGAATTCAAGACCAAGGTAAAAAGCACGTGCCTGGCAAATGAGCATACGGGTGCGCGTATATTGCAGTAAGAAGAGAACACCGTAGTGAAAATTACACTGATATTGAAGCATTGCAAATAAACGAGCGGTCACAATTATGGCAGCTGCTGACTACGTGAGACGGTTGTAAGTCGCTGTTTCTGAATCCCCTTAAGTAGTACTGATTAAAGTTGGATATTTTGCGTTGCTGCTTCATGTCAGAGTAGCGGTGTCGCTAACCGTAAAAATTGTGAGGCCACAGAAAGCAACGAGTAAACATTAAAATAGGCCTACTTCAAAACCTTTTGTCTGATTTAATATTGAGGGAGCGGTTTCGTAGTGCGACACCACCATAGTCACACACATATCTGCGTCAAATGCGGGCGATAACTCGTGACGCATTCGAAGGAAGTCTGCGAGCTGCTGCCCTTTACAATTTCTGGACACAAACGACTATTTCATGGTCGTCTGGCGATATCAACAGCGACTACGGCGATTTTCGCGCGACTGTACTTACACGTACTGACATTGTTCATTGTGACCGGGCTGGCCTGCAGAAGCTGGGCGATGAAAATTTTCAATTCAAGTTACGATGCTGTATACGTCCTTATTTGGTGTGGTGTGTGGAGGGCGTGAAGAATGAGTGCCAAGCAAGAAAAAAAAGAAGCTTTTGCGCTGCTTAAACATTGTGTCAGTACTTCGCTAATAATGTATGGCTTATTACGTGCACGTTGACATAAGGTGTAGCCTTACCTGGGAATTATGCAGGAATCCAGCGTGGAATCGTTCCTTCTGTGCTACGTGACAGTGGAGTAGACTTTGAAGATTTAAGGCGCAACGCTTCGCATGCGACGATCCCGCCGGGCCGCTTTGTACGCATCAGGCATGTAGCGGAACGAACCAATGGAAATTTCACCTAGGTTTCGACCGAACACTTTGGCAAGCGCGGAGGGCAAACATTCTGGATCCATCAACTGTGCCGCCCACACAGCCACGTAGTTCAGTCTCCTCCAGACGCACACACAAACAACTTCATGCTGTGTGGCGGGAGTAAAGTCGGGAAGCATAATGCACGCGTAGCGCGCACTACTGGAGTGAAAGGTGACGAACTTGAAGGGACTACCTCGAACGCATAACGCTCTCGCGATGTTCCTGTGCAGGGCGAAGTAGCTCAACTGTGCTTTACAAGGGTTGACACGATACACATGCCATGGGAACAGAATATTCTTCGTTGAGAGCCGACAGTAAAGGCTGGCCATTCTCGAAATCCGTTCCTTTCTGTCGTTGATGCGACGCAGAGAGAACACTAATTCCACGATGAGCTCGTGCTTTGTGTACTTGTCTGACCAAGGAAGACAAAGCAGTGGTAAGGACTGCAAGCTGAGTATTTGCGTATGGGACGCCTTCTCGAGCTTTGCGAACAGTGTCGTCATGTCTGTTGCTGTCATGGTGGGGCGATGTTTCGAGGCACCTGGCTTGCAGTTTCTTGCCGGTGGAATTGCCGTTGCGACCGCACCACGATGGCACCGTATTTCAAGTGAATTACTCGAAGTGCATCTGAGAGCCATCGTGCCCAGTCAGTGGGCCTCTTATCGTAAACACGTGGTGTGCTTGAACGTCCGTGGCATGAATAATGGTTTAGAAAAACGCGTGGTATCACAGCGTTTTCCCAAAAATTATTCGTGCCAAGAACGGTATCACGTCATTTTATCTTATGCCAAATATTCATCGCTGAAATGGAACGTTTGAACAACCCTCTTTTACTGCCTCCCTTTCCACTTTTCAATCGAAGCTGTGCTATCCCAGCAGATAAGCCGTGGTCTTGTTGAGTTTTTCGAGGCGGCTTCGATCGTGGTGTCGGTGGGCGTATAGCCACATGGTTAAATGCGAAAGTCACCTAACGGGTCGCATCCTCTACTTCTCCGGTAATCTGAGCAGAAATCATAAGCTTTAGTCTAAAAAATTCGCAGAACCCACGTGCAGTGGGAATCAAGGGATTCCGAAGCACGCATAAGGAACGTAAAATGGATTTGCATTGTTGTCTCGCTATGCAGAGTTTGATGAAGTTAACGAAACGGCGCCAAGAGCACCAAGACTGTGGCATGTAAACTATGCCGCTCATACACGCATGTCATGATTATAACGTTATGACTTGTCATTTACGTTCGTCTTGCAGTCGTGTTGTGCCATAGAAATTTTGGTATACATCCCTTTAAGGGAACGAGTGGCATGTAGATCATGCTGCTAATGACATGCATGTCACGATTTTCATGTTATGATCTGTCATTTATGATCGTCATGCAGTCATGTTGTGCCAAACCAATTTTCGTATAGACTCCGTGCAGTCGAGTTTTCCATAAGCGACATCAGCGCCAGAATGCACTGCCTGGCGGAGAGAAGCAAAATTGGGCAGACTGTGATAGGAAAACACGCGAACGCGATGCGCGTCTTCAACTCTATAGCAGCAGCAGCGACCGCCCGTCTCACCTTCTTTAGTTTTATTTCCTTTGAGGCGCGCGCTCCTAAGCGGCAAACTGTTCCAAAAGGCGACGCCGCGAGCGTTCGTGTGGTTCGCAGCACGCCCGGAAAACAGCGAAGAAACGCTGGCGTCGCTGTCGCCTCGGTTTCCACCGTGCGCGCGCGTCTAATACGTGCGACCCAAGCGGCCCATGTCAGCGATACTGAGCCGTCTGACGACAGCTACGTAGCGCCCTCTGGTCAGTACACGGAGCCCATAAATCCCATTAACGAAACGGCAGTATAGCGCCAGGACCATGGCATGTAAATCATGCCGGTCATGACACGCGTGTCATGATTATAATGTTATGACCTGTCATTTACGTTCGTCATGCTGTCGTGTTGTGTCATAGCAATCTTGGTATACATCCTATTAACGAAACGCCTGGCATGTAAATCATGCCGCCCATGACATGCATGTTATGCTTTTCATGTTATGACATGTCATTTATGTTCGTCATGCAATCATATTGTTGCATACCAATTTTCCTACACATCCCACCAACGAAACGGCCAAGAGAGCACCAAGACCGTGGCATGTAGATCATGTCGCTCATGACATGCATGTCATGACTTTCATGTTATGACCTGTCATTTACATTCGTATTGTATTGTGTTGTGGGGTTTAACGTCCCAAAACCAGTTCTGATTATGAGAGACGCCGTAGTGGAGGGCTCCGGAAATTTAGACCACCTGGGGTTCTTTAACGTGCACTGACATCGCACAGCACACGGGCCTCAACATTTCGCCTCCATCGAAATGCAGCCGCCGCGGCCGGGATTCGATCCCGCGACCCTCGGATCAGCAGCCGAGTACCTTAGCCACTAGACCACCGTGGCGGGGCGCATTTACATTCGTGATGCAGTCATCTTGTGGCATGCCAATTTTCGTATACATCCCGTTAACGAAACGCGTGGCATGTAAATCATGTCGACCATTACATGCATATCGTGATTTTCATGCTGTGACTATCAGTCATGTTCGCCATGCAGTCATGTTGTGGCATACCAATTTTCGTATACATCCCATCAACGAAACGGCCAGGAGCGCACCAAGACCGTCGCATGTAAATCATGTCACTCATGACCTGCATGTCATGAGTTTCGTGTTATGACCTGTCATTTATGTTTGTGATACAGTCATGTTGTGGCATGCCAATTTGCGTACACGTCCCATTAACGAAACACGTGGCATGTAAATTATGTCACTCATGACATGCATGTCATGATTTTCTTGTTATGACCTGTCATTTATGTTCACCATGCAGTCATATTGTGGCATACCAATTTTTGTATACATCACATTAACGAGACGACCAGAAGAGCGCCGAGACTGACATGTAAATCATGCCGCTCATGACACGCATGTCATGATTTTCATGTTATGACCTGCCATTTATGTTCGTCAGGCAGTCATGTTGTGCCATACCACTTTTCTCATACATCCCATTAGCGAAACGGCCAGGAGAGCACTAAGACCGTGGCATGTAAACCATGCCACTCATGACACGCATGTCATGATTTTCATGTTATGACCTGCCATTTATGTTCGTCAGGCAGTCATGTTGTGCCATACCACTTTTCTCATACATCCCATTAGCGAAACGGCAGGAGAGCACTAAGACCGTGGCATGTAAATCATGCCACTCATGACATGCATATCATGATTTCCATGTTACGACCTGCCATTTATGTTCGACAGGCAGTCATGTTGTGCCATACCAATTTTCGCATACATCCCATTAGCGAAATGGCCAGGAGAGCACCAAGACCGCGGCATGTAAATCATGCCGCTCATGACATGCATATCATGATTTTCATGTTATGACCTGTTATTTATGTTCGTCATGTAGTCATGATGTGGCATACCAATTTTCGTAAACATCCGATTAGCGAAACGGCTAGGAGAGCACAAAATCGTAGGCGGCTAGGTAGATAGATAGATAGATAGATAGATAGATAGATAGATAGATAGATAGATAGATAGATAGATAGATAGATAGATAGATAGATAGATAGATAGATAGATAGATAGATAGATACGCTCAAACTCGCCGAAGTTCGCTAAGAAATGCTCCGCATTTAAAATTCACAGCATACCCACGGAGTGAATGATGATGAGTGGGCGAAGCTCCGGAAGTTCATCGTAGATCGTTTAGAGTTCCGGATTAATTTAGTTAACGCGCACGCTACGAATCCTTATGGTTCAACTACGCACAAGTGAAATCTCCCACCGGCACTTCATCGCAAGTCAAGATCAAGTGCCTATATATATATATATATATATATATATATATATATATATATATATATATATATATATATATATATATATGGGTGGCCGGTGAACGGTTCTCCAGCGCGAGCAGAAACTCGCTAGAAACCCGCACTTACCCCAATCCACTGCTATACCACCGAATCTACCCCGATATCTATCACACGAGTATCTGTAAGGTCTGCCAGAAAGACACAGCTACGCTTAAGCATATGCTCTGGGAATGTGAGGCTAAAGCCAACGGTATTAACCCCGATGTTCTCTCGGCGAGGTGGGACGCCGCCCTGCGCAGCTCCGCGCTCGCCGACCAACGCTGGGCAGTCCAGCAGGCCTGTGAAGCGGCGTCAAGGCAAGGCCTCGACGTCCCGACATGGGAGACCTGAGCCCGGGTCTTTAATCTGCAGGACGTTAAATAAAGTTCTCCATCCATCGCTAGAAGAAACTCGCTAGAAGACGCTGTCTCGCGGGTGGGGGCGCGTTCTCCTTCTTGCGAGCTGGTAGCGCGTTCATCGAAGAAAGAGCGTTTCCATACACAACGCGCGCCTTTCACTCTCTCTGTCTCTCTCTCTCTCACAAGACAGCAGATGGAAGAGTGAGAGAGCTCGCGCGCCGGGAGGCACGCGCCGAGGGCGCGGCTCCCACACGCGCCATCCTAGTAGCGCGTTCCTAGTAGGTAACGCGCTACTACAACGGACGGACAGACCCATACAGTTAAATTTGGATGATGGAACTTCTCTCTCGATGGTTCCGATGTCCGCGGCGACACGTTGAAGGACGGAATCTGGTGCAAGATGTCCTCACAACAAGACACTCAGGTTTATTTACATTATTTACAAAACTTGGCCGGGGCGGCCAGTACTGTCACAGACATCAAACACAACTGGGCTCAAACCACACCAAGCGATTCGTTCCAAGCCCTTCACGTTTGCACACAAACGTGAATAAGCACTAAGCTTTAAAACTTCATCATAACTCGTCAGAGGCAGTGCCAAGCTCGACCTCTGACCACCTTGCCGCGTCTGCGACCCTAGTTAGCGCTAAGCCCTCCTCTCCTATTCTCTTTTCTCCGTTAAATACACTTGATCGCTTCTGCGACCGCCTCCTGGGACCAACCCATATGCAGCACTTTACCAATCACGTACATGTTCACCCTCTCCATGAGAGCCTACGGTTACGCCCTCGCGGTCCCACATTTCGACCCGCTTGCTGCACCGAGTTTCACCGAAAGATATCATCCACTAATCACGTGATCAGTTAGCAGGACTCTGCAGCAGGCCTACATTGCCACTCTGTTTACCCGGCGGCATGCAACCCAGCCGCCGCTTCAAGAGAACCGTTAGACAGGTCTATTGTACCCAAAAGCACTTCCGTACATTTCCACGGTGGGGTCATTTCTTCCGAACGGGCAACCCCTTGACGACAATTCAACCCAGCAGGAAGGTCAAAGGATTATTTTGACAGCGAGCTCCGGCTGTCTTTGCAAGCGACTCCCCCCCTGTTGTTCCTTTCTCGGATGCTCTTCCGAAATGTCCTACAATGCCGCCGTGAAGAGACCTGTCAAACGTCATGTCAACCCTGTGCTGTGCAGCTATGTCCGTCACAGCAATTACTGACCGCGTGCGTCGCGGGAACAAAGCCGGCAGTTCTACTGCGTACAGAGTGCATACCACGACGTTTCTACGGGAAAAGCCATGCGCTAGGCCGCCGTCGCCGCTCTTCCCCGCCGATCTACCGCCGAACATAACACCATTCGCACCTTCGCACCTAAAAAAGCAAAAGACATTTGCAGTACGAAAAGCACCCATGCAAATACACAACAGGGGATCACGAGGACTATTTCAACATGAATTTTAAATACATCGGGGGAGATAATGGTGGCAATGTCGTGAGGCAGTTTGTTCCATTCGCGAATTGTTCTGGGGGAAAAACGCCATGCTGAAGTGGTTAGTCCTGCATCTTATCTCCTTGACCTTGTAGGCATGGTCCAGACGGGTTGAGACGTAATCAGGACTGTTGAAGTAATGATCCCGGTTAATACCAGTGTTGTTATAGAAGTGGACAAGGAAGGTTACCTCCCGCTGGGATACGAACTCACAACAACCGCGCATACAGCGATAGGAGCTGGAAGCTCAACTGGTACACTGCCGCCATATCGGCTGCATGCGGGGCTTCGCTTTACAATTTGTGTTTAAGTGATATCTGGTTAAAGCGAATGTGTTTAGCAAGCAAAATTATTCGTAACTTATCGTTGCCTCCCTTTCGCTGCAATCTTGGTTCGACTAAAGTCAATGGAGCAGGTGTTCCACTGACTTGAGGTTCGACGCGGTGGTACGGCCGTCTAGGCGATAGAGCGAAATAGATGGCGCTAATGAGCGCTTCACCGTGGGGTGATCCTGGAGGCCGTGCTATGCGCGCGCGCTGTCGGCACTCCTCAGACGCTCGTCACGGTGGGCCGATCGTGGATGCAGTGAAGTCAGACACTGCATTTGGTCGGTTGTCGTGTCAGAAGCTATTTTAACGAATTTAAAGCTACTGCGCATGCGCGGTAATGGCGCAGCCAGTGCCATCTATAGGGGCGTTGGGTTTAGTTGGAAAGTATTAGCAGCCGACACGACTAGCCGCCGGTCTAGTGCAGCGAGTGATGCAAGTGTTCCACGGGGGGACGCGCTGACAGCCTCAATTTCGCCGGCTACACAAACGCCAGCCCACTGCGTCGCTTACGGCTTGACGAATTAGTTTACTGGCAAAGGAAGCACGAGGTTTTACCCGTTCGCGTCAGCGAGGCTACGCGCCGAAAAATGAAATGCGTGGATAGCAGCTGTGAAAAGAATGCTGACGGCTCGCCGTGGGTGCCGAACGAACATTCTCGGATCTTCAGCGCACATTTCATAACGGGTAGGGCACTTTTAAGCGCTTATGTTTTCGTTCGTGCGGTCAAAAAAATTGGGGGCCCTTAAGCTTCGCCTTTAAGAGTTGAACGCGATAACGAAATCCGGCCCCTAGTGTGCACTTCAACCACTCAGTGCATACTTATTAATGTGTGTTCTTACACACACACACATGCGCACAGACAGACACACGCACGCGCGCGCGCGCGACATATTTATAGTAATGGTAGAGTTTTTCGATTTATTTATTAGCACTTTTATATGAACTTCATGAAAATATTGTACAGTGATGTAGTCACATGGTCCTGTATTATGAATTACGCGTAGGCGTGACACTTTCATTCGTAAATGGTCACATTCTGTCGTCCTTCTTGCGTTAACTATCTGGCAGCTGTTCGATTTGTTCTTCTGGAGACACATTCCGGCCAACCGCAACAAGCATCGCCTTATGGTCGGTGAAATGGCAAACAGCACATTATCTAATGTTTGCTGTTTGCTTGATATGATATGGTCACGCAGTATTGTGACTAGAAGAGCCAGACGTAGAGAGCGTCTTGGGGCAGCCACTTTATTGGAGACCTTGTACTAATTCGGCGGTGGTAGCGACGACAGGCGCAGCTGTCTTTCGGCGGGTCACAAGAGAAGGAGCACCACGGCTTGGCGACGCACGCCGTTTTATACCCCGCAGAGTTCGAGCTGGACGCTTCTTACGAGCTCATCGACACTAAGGATGAAAGTCGAATGCCACAGCATCATAACGCGTGTTCATACCAGACGCCCAGTGTTACGCATGCATAGACGCAAGCCGAAGATAGAAATGCTAAGAGCGCGCGTCTGTCGCTTTAGATGAAAAGACGCCATGAGGCAGTATGTTTCCTGTCCTGGAACGGCGCAACCATATGTGTTTAGGGGCGAAGCTCCTTATGGCATCACCTGGGCGGTTCTCGATGCATCCTGCGTAGCCAGTAGCGTTTCCCTTAGCATACAATAGATGGCGCTGTCCCATAGAGATGCATGCAAACTGCAGTTGGGTGACGATATCCTAGATGGCGCTGTACACAATCTGTGTCGTCATCACCATTTCTCGTCTCATTTCCTAGATGGCGTTGGTCCAATAGAAGTGTAGCCCCTAAAGAAATTGCGAAAGTCGTGTCCGAAGCGCGGAATCGAACCAGGGACCCCTCGCTTCCGAACACGCGGCTCTAGCCACTACGCCACGAAGCGCTTTTTTTTTTCTTTACACACACATGTGCCACGATGACACTAAATACCCAACATTAACGAAAGACTGCGCGTTTCTAACGCGTTTGTGCTAACGCGTTACGGCCTGTGTAAGAAGCTGGTGTAAGACGCTGTGGCCTCTCCGCCTTACTAGAATGTAACTACTTACTAGAATGTTACTAGAACGCAAGCCATCCATCGTCTACGAACAAATAAAAGTTGATTTGTATATATACACAGAGTGTTTCTCACGTCTTTACATGATGATCGACTGGGCGAATTACACGGAAGATTCACGGTTTGCCGGCGATTCCCTCCGGAGCTTCGCCCACTCATCATCATTCACCCCGTGGATATGCTGTGAATTTTTCACAATGTCTCACAGATGGCAGCACATTATCTAATGCTTGCTGTTTGCTTGATATGCTCAATAAAGTTTATTCCTCCTACATATCGCCGAATGGGCTCACTTTCTTCGTGACACCTGCCGAACAAAATGCGTTAAGGAGACTCCTTCCACTACCTGACATTAATGTGGTTTTTTTTCCGAGAAAGTTCCACGTAACATCATGGCTATGTCAGAAGTGCGTACGCTGCCCAGGAAGTACCGCCTGACTGGATGCAGTTGTTGGACGTCTGTGTGTGTTTGCCCAAATTTTGAGTGTGTAGGCGTTCTCTCCCTGTGACCTCAGTTTGCATTTCCATGTAATAAAGAAAAAAAAGTAACATCGTGGCTTTGTGGTAGGGCACCTGCTTGCCACGCAAACGGCCCGGGTTCGATCCTCAATGGGACTGAAAATTTGTGTTGTTTATTTTATTTGCATCATTCTCGATTTTTCGCTCACCGAGAGACACCGACACCGACGGCTGTATTTCTGCGAGAGGAGCTCTCTAACGCTATCGCGTTAAAATCGCGTTTATTGCAGGGCGGCCGTCAAAATACCACAGCCATCCTGACTTCGTTCCCATCAAGTTCACCTACGCGAGAAGCCTCGGCGATGCTGCTGTTCGTCGCCGTAGCCGATGGGTGAAGCGACAAAAAAGTAAGTGCCGCATTCTGTATCGATATGTTTACCGCGACGAGAAGTGTTAATTCATAACAGAGGCGCACATGTTCGTAAAGTCAACCTCGCACCCGTCTGCGAGCGCGAACGTCGCACTCTGTCGTGCGTTGATGAGGGTCGCTTTTGTGTTGCGGGCTCGGTACAGCCTTTAAAGGGGCCCTGCGACACAAATTGAGTAGGCCGTTTTTATCACTGATTCTAGAACTGTTGCACGCGGGGATGTCGCAGCGACAGTAGAAACGCCGAAAGCAGAGTGGTTATAATTTTATTTCAGCGAACAAACCGCCCAGAATCGCCTTCTGTTTGAACTGAGGCGACACATAACGGAGGTTTTTGTTACAGGAAGTGACATAGAGTGGCGACATAGGAGGGGCCAGGCCGGGCGTTCTGATTGGCTTGACGCTCCAAGGTGCTCGTTACACACGTGTGGTGTCTGCTTGATCACGCTATTCAGTACCATAATGTACTAAAATAGTTTTTATGCTTCGTAAGATTGAGAGAAAGTATCTTACGTTACTTGCAAAACGACACTAGGTGTGTTGACGGCCGGACGCTGTCAGCGCGCGCGCGCTCTGCTCCCGGTGTGTTCCGGTGTCGCTCTATAAGACGCGCGTTGCTGTTGGACGCCTCCACTGACGTCAGCTGGAGAGCGAAATACGAATGGGAATGTTGGTTTCATGCTGTCTGCTCGTGTTTTGAACTTCGAGGGCTAATAACTCCAGTTCTAGACCACCGATATGCATAATTCTTATTGCGTTCAACTTAGCATTCGATCCTACGCACACTGCAGTACTGCAGCCGGCAGTTGAAAAAGTGTCGCAGGGCCCCTTTAAGGACATGTGGTTTAAGCACGGTCAGTAGTAATGCGTGCGTATGGTAGTTGCTTTTAGATGCGAAGCAGCTCTTTGACTAGCCTGTGTAACGTTCTCCCTTTGTGCATCCGTACGGCGAGGGCGAGGGCAACGCGCTGCCCTCGCCGCAGGTGTTGAAGCGGTGCCAAGTAGGTCACGCCGCAGCTGAGCGTTGACGTCACGCTCCCCTCGCAGTGCGCGCTGACGTCACTCTCTCCCTCGCCTGCCGCGCGCTCGCCGCAGCTGCCGCCTCGTCCGTTCGCCCGCAACACCTGCCGCTACCGGGACCGACAAAAAACTGGCAGATCCCACGTGCAGTGGGAATCAAGGAAATGCGAAGCACGCATAAGGAACGTAAAACGGATCTGCACTGCCGTCTCGCTATGCCGAGTTTGGTGCATATCAAGTTAACGAAACGGCCACAAGAGCACCGAGACTGTGGCATGTAAACCATGCCGCTCATACACGCATGCCATGGTTCCAACGTTATGACTTGTCATTTACGTTCGTCATGCAGTCGCGTTGTGCCATAGCAATTTTGGTATACACCCCTTTAAGGAAACGAGTGGCATGTAGATCGTGCCGCTAATGACATGCATGTCACGATTTTCATGTTATGACCTGTCATTTATGATTGTCATGCAGTCATGTTGTGCCAAACCAATTTTCGTATAGGCTCCGTGCAGTCTAGTTTTCCATGTGCGACATCACCGCCAGAATACACTGTCTGCCGGAGAGAAGAAGCAAAATTGGGCAGACTGTGACAGGGAAATACGTGAACGCGATGTGCGTCTCCAACTCTATAGCAGAAGCGACCGCCCGTCCCACCTTCTTTTGTTTTATTTCCTTTGAGATGCGCGCTCCAATCCTGCGGCAAACTGTTCCAAAGGGCGACGCCGCGAGGCTTCGTGTGGTTCGCAGCACGCCCGGAAAGCAGCGAAGAAACGCGAGCCTCGCTGTCGCCTCGGTTTCCACCGTGCGCAACCAGCCGTCCGACGAGAGCTACGTAGGGCCCTCTGGTCAGTAGACGGAGCCCATACATCCCATTAACGAAACGGCAGTATAGCGCCAGGACCATGGCATGTAAATCATGCCGGTCATGACACGCGTGTCATGATTCTAATGTTATGACCTGTCATTTACGTTCGTGATGCTGTCGTGTTGTGCCATAGCAATTTTGGTATACATCCCATTAACGAGACTCCGGACATGTAAATCATGCCGCCCATGACATGCATGTTATGCTTTTCATGCTATGAGCTGTCATTTATGTTCGTCGTCATGCAGTCATATTGTTGCATACCAATTTTCCTACACATCCCACTAACGAAACGGCCAAAAGAGCACCAAGACTGTGGCATGTTAATCATGTCGCCCATGACATGCATGTCATGACCTGTCATTTACGTTCATGATGCAGTCCTCTTCTGGCATGCCAATTTTCGTATACATCCCGTTAATGAAACGCGTGGCATGTAAATCATGTCGCCCATGACATGCATATCATGAGTTTCATGTTGTGACCTGTCAGTCATGTTCGCCGTGCAGTCATGTCGTGCCATACCAATTTTCGTATGCATCACATAAACAAAACGGCCAGGAGAGCACCAAGACCGTCGTGTGTAAATCATGTCACTCATGACATGCATATCATGATTTTCGTGTTATGACCTGTCATTTATGTTTGTGATGCAGTCATGTTGTGGCATGCCAATTTGCGTATACGTCCCATTAACGAAACGCGTGGCATGTAAATCATGTCATTCATGACATGCATGTCATGATTTGTTATGTTATGACCTGTCATTTATGTTCGCCATGCAGTCATATTGTGCCATACCAATTTTCGTAAACATCCGATTAGCGAAACGGCAAGGAGAGCCCTAAGACCATGGCATGTAAATCATGCCGCTGATGACATGCATATCATGATTTTCATGTTATGACCTGTCATTTGTGTTCGTCAGGCAGTCATGTTGTGCCATACCAATTTTCGCATACGTCCCATTAGCGAAACGGCCAGGACAGCCCTAGGACCCTCTTGAAGGGCATCGGCTCCTCAGGACAATTTGTGAATAAAGTTCGTTGACTGACTGACTGAGGACCGTGTGATTTAAATCATGCTTAAATAAATTTAGGCAAGAACGGCATTTTGAATCTTTTGCGTAATTTAGACATTAAAAAATCACCAGGTCCGGACGAAATATCGAATGTTTTCCTCAACAGGTATGCAATCTGGGTAGCAGAGTACTTATATATAATTTACAAAAAGTCGTTAGAATCATGTGTGATACCTGATGACTGGCGCTCTGCAAGAATAGTTCCAATTCACAAATCTGGGTCCCCTTTCGAATTAAATAATTACAGACCAGTTTCTTTGACATCCACAGCTTGTAAACTGCTTGAACATATTTTATTTAAAGCAATTATGACACATCTCGAGGATAATGATTTAATTCATGCAAATCAACATGGTTTTAGGTCTGGTTTATCTACAATAACACAGTTAGCCGAGATAACGGATGACTTTTTAAGTGTAGTAAACGTGAGGGGTCAAATTGATGCAGTATTTTTGGACTTTTCCAAAGCGTTTGATGTTGTCCCGCATGCTGATTTGGTAACCAAACTACATTCTATGGGCATTGAACACAATATCATTCGTTGGATAGAATGTTATTTGTCCTCAAGGAAACAGTATGTTGCCGTTAATGATTGTATTTCCGATACATTGGATGTTCACTCGGGAGTACCGCAAGGTTCGGTACTTGGCCCTTTAATGTTCTTAGTTTATATAAATGATATTTATTTGTCTGTTCATTCGCCTGTGAAGATCCGACTGTTTGCCGACGACTGTGTTGTGTATGCTAATGTGATTGACCATTCCGACCAAGTTCGACTCAATGATGCGTTGCACTCAATTGGCGTATGGTGTGAAACATGGGGATTGAAGCTTAATACTTCGAAGACGGCATGTATTACATTTAGCAACAAAAAAGAGCCCCTAGAATTTTCTTATACTATTAATAATGCTTACATTGAAAAAAACCAATCAAATAAAGTATTTAGGTCTTACAATTACAAACAGTTTAACTCGGGAAACACACATAGAAAACGTTTGCAGTAACGCGCTAAAAAAGCTTGCATTTTTGAAACGAAAATTACGTCGTACGTCATCGACCGTAAAGTTAACTGCATACAAAGCTCTCGTCAGACCCAAATTAGAATATGCGGATCTGATCTGGAGCCCGCACCAAAAGTACTTGATCAGGAAATTAGAAAGAGTGCAAAACTTGGCCTTCAGGTTTATATACACTACATACTCGCGTTTTTCCAGTGTGTCAGTTCTTCGCGACAGGGCCAAATTGAAAAAACTAGCTCATCGCAGAACTGTATCTCGCTTGAACTTTTTGTATCAGCTGTACCACGGTCACTACAAAATACCACGTGAAAACTACATAACTGAGCCCCCCATGCGGTCTGGTCGTACAAACCACAACAAAACAATCAAGCAGCCATTTAGTAATCTTAATATACATCAGTATTCCCTTTTTCCACATGCTATATCACAATGGAATAAATTACCCGAAGAAGTAGTAAACGCTAACACAGCTGAATCATTTGTTCAGTTTTTAAATAACCTTTCGTTTGATATGTAATGTTCTGTTTATGCTGAACAGCTTTGTTGCAGTTGATTCTCGCGTTCACTTCTTTATGCATAGTGTTCATCTCATGTGTTGAAATATTGTACGTGCATTTATAATTTATAATGTTGTGTGTTTGTTATTGCAAAGCATATTTATTTATTCATTTTCTTTTTTGCTTGTTAATTGTGGTTTACTACTTAAGTTGTCGATAGTTCTAAGCATTATTGTTGGTATTGTTTTTAATGATATTCCCACTCCTCCTTGGGCCCGAGTAGGGCCTGCAGTATTTGTAAATAAAAAAATAAATAAAATGCCGCTCATGACATGCATATCATGATTTTCATGTTATGACCTGTCATTTATGTTCGTCAGGCAGTCACGTTGTGCCATACAAATTTTCGCATACATGCCGTTAGCGAAACGGCCAGGAGAGCCCTAAGACCATGGCATGTAAATCATGCCGCTGATGATATGCATATCATGATTTTCATGTTATGACATGTCATTTATGTTCGTCAGGCAGTCATGTTGTGCCATACCAATTTTCGCATACGTCCCATTAGCGAAACGGCCAGGACAGCCCTAGGACCGTGTCATGTAAATCATGCCGCTCATGACATGCATATCATGATTTTCATGTTATGACCTGTCAGTTATGTTCGTCAGGCAGTCATGTTGTACCAATTTTCGCATACATCCCATTAGCGAAAAGGCCAGGAGAGCCCTAAGACCGTGGCATGTAAATCATGCCGCTCATGACATGCATATCACGATTTTCATGTTATGACCTGTCATTTATGTTTGTCATGTAGTCATGATGTGGCATACCAATTTTTGTCAACATCCGATTAGCGAAACGCCCAGGAGAGCCCTAAGACCGTGGCATGTAAATCATGCCGCTCATGACACGCATATCATGATTTTCATGTTATGACCTGTCATTTATGTTCATCAGGCAGTCATGTTGTGCCATACCAATTTTCGCATACATGCCCTTAGCGAAACGGCCAGGAGAGCCCTAAGACCGTGGCATGTAAATCATGCCCCTCATGACATGCATATCATGATTTTCATGTTCTGACCTGTCATTTATGTTCGTCAGGCAGTCATGTTGTGCCATACCAATTTTTGCATACATCCCATTAGCGAAACGGCCAGGAGAGCCCTAAGACCGTGGCATGTAAATCATGCCGCTCATGACATGCGAATATCATGATTTTCATGTGATGACCAGTCATTTGTGTTTGTCATGTAGTCATGTTGTGGCATACCAATTTTCGCATACATCCCATTAGCGAAACGGCCAGGAGAACCCTAAGACCGTGGCATGTAAATCATGCCGCTCATGACATGCATATCATGATTTTCATGTTATGACCTGTCATTTATGTTTGTCATGTAGTCATGATGTGGCATACCAATTTTCCTAAACATCCGATTAGCGAAACGCCCAGGAGAGCACAAAATCGTAGGCGGCTAGATAGATAGATAGATAGATAGATAGATAGATAGATAGATAGATAGATAGATAGATAGATAGATAGATAGATAGATAGATAGATAGATAGATGCGCTCAAACTCGCCGAAGTTCGCTATGAAAGGCTTCGCATTTAAAAATTAACACCATCTTCCTAAAGGGAACCCTGATGGGATGCGAAGCACCCGCGTTAGCGCCGTTCAACCCGTGACGCCACCCGTGCGCAACGCTGCTGCTTCGCATCCGATCAGGGTTCCCTTTGGGAAGAAGGTGTTAATTTTTAAATGCGAAGCATTTCTTAGCGAACTTCGGCGAGTTTGAGCGTATCTATCTATCTATCTATCTATCTATCTATCTATCTATCTATCTATCTATCTATCTATCTATCTAGCCGCCTACGATTTTGTGCTCTCCCGGCCGTTTCGCTAATCGGATGTTTACGAAAATTAGTATGCCACATCATGACTACATGACGAACATAAATGACAGGTCATAACATGAAAATCATGATATGCATGTCATGAGCGGCATGATTTACATGCCACGGTCTTGGTGCTCTCCTGGCCGTTTCGGTAATGGGATGTATGCGAAAATTGGTATGGCGCAACATGACTGCCTGATGAACATAAATGGCAGGTCATAACATGAAAATCATGATATGCATGTCATGAGTGGCATGACTTACATGCCACGGTCTTAGTGCTCTCCTGGCCGATTCGCTAATGGGATGTATGAGAAAAGTGGTATGGCACAATATGACTGCCTGACGAGCATAAATGGCAGGTCATAACATGAAAATCATGACATGCGTGTCATGAGTGGCATGGTTTACATGCCACGCTCTTAGTGCTCTCCTGGCCGTTTCGCTAATGGGATGTAGGAGAAAAGTGGTATGGCACATGACTGCCTGACGAACATAAATGGCAGGTCATAACATGAAAATCATGACATGCGTGTCATGAGCGGCATGATTTACATGTCACAGTCTTGGTGCTCCCCAGAGTTCTTCAATCATACCAGTTGCCAAACTGCGTTCCGAAATCTGGTCAAGCCGACGGCCAAATCGACGGAGGTTAGCGGACTGTCGCCCCATCTGGGAGCCGTAACTGATAACGCTATACTCACCGGATCTCGGAGGCGATGTTTATTGCATGAAAATGGCGGCCACAAACGTTGGAGCACAGTAACAGTTGCTAATCGCTCTCTTATCACGCGGCTAAAGACGGGCAAAAGAAAGGAGCAAGAGATAGAGACGCCTTACATTGCAGTTCGCCTGCACTTGGATCGTCGACTTGCACCATACGCTTTTTCGCTTGCAGACGACACGCTCTGCATTAAAGGCCTGCTGCTGTGTTGACACATCGATGCTGTAGTCATGTGAACTGAATTCCACAGATGCGCGCTTGGTGCTGGATTCCTAATGACACATCGACATTTAAAGACGAAAAATATAGAATAATTATTCACCGAAAATCATCAGCTGTTCGAATAACTTTCTTGTTCTTTCACCAGCGGCCTCGGCAGCCGAACAGATGATTCCTTGCTTCTTTCGTGAGGGCAGTTAGCACGGAGAAAACGCTTCGTGAACCCTCAGTGTTCGTGGAGAAGCGGAAGCGACGGCACAAGGTCAGTGAATTTCCTTGCTCTGCAGAAGACGCCAGTGCCACGGTGAAATTGACGGATGTTCTGTGTGAATCCTTAAGGTTCGCTTCATTGACGTGGCGGAGCTTTCTGTGCTCCGTAACACAAAACGCACTAACCTGCCATTTAGTAGTCAGTTTCTGTGTCGACAGATGGCGCGACAATCTGCTAACCTCCGCCGTTTTGGCAGTCGGCGTGTCCGGATTTTGATACATGGGGCCTATGGGGAGTTTGGTAACTGGTATGATCAAAGAACTCTGGGTGCTCCCCTGGTCTTCTCATTAATGGGATGCATACAAAAATTGGTATGGCACAACGTGACTGCCTGACGAACATAAATGGCAGGTCATAACATGAAAATCATGACATGCGTGTTATGAGCGGCGTGATTTACATGTCACAGTCTTGGTGCTCTCCTGGTCGTCTCGTTAATGGGATGTATACAAAAATTTTTATGCCACAATATGACCGCATGGCGAACATAAATGACAGGTCATAACATGAAAATCATGACATGCATGTCATGAGTGACATGATTTATATGCCACGCGTTTCGTTAATGGGATGTATACGAAAATTGGTATGCCACAACATGACTGCATGGCGAACATGACTGAGAGGTCACAACATGAAAATCATGATATGCATGTCATGGTCGACATGATTTACATGTCACGCGTTTCGTTAACGGGATATAGACGAAAATTGGCATGCCACAAGATGACTGCATCACGAACGTAAATAATAGGTCATAACATGAAAATCATGACATGCATGTCATGAGCGACATGATTTACATGCCACCGTCTTGGTGCTCTCTTGGCCGTTTCGTTAGTGGGATGTGTAGGATAATTGGTATGCAACAATATGACTGCATGACGAACATAAATGACAGGTCACAACATGAAAATCATAACATGCATGCCATGGGCGGCATGATTTACATGCCAGGCGTTTCGTTAATGGGATGTATACCAAAATTGCTATGGCACAACACGACAGCATGACGAATGTAAATGACAGGTCATAACACTAGAATCATGACACGCGTGTCATGACCGGCATGGCATGATTTACATGCCATGGTCCTGGCGCTATACTGCCGTTTCGTTAATGGGATGTATGGGCTCCGTCTACTGACCAGAGGGCGCTACGTAGGTCTCGTCGGACGGCTCAGTATCGCTGACATTGGCCGCTTGGGTCGCACGTATGAGACGCGCGCTAGGGTGCCTCGATGTGCTCCTCCGGAACAGGGTGGAGACACTGCTCTTGTGGACGCCATATTGGTTCAAACGTTCGCGTTCGGTGGCAATGCCTGGCATGCATAGATGGAACGCTTCCAGCGAAACGCGCGGTAATTTGGCTCAGTTTATCCCTTCCGGCGGTAGGGCTTGCACATATAATGTTGGTAACAAATAGATTAGCACTAATTATTACGCACGAAACATTTGATGGCGAAATAAAGGCATTTAGAGTGTATCTATCGGTCTATCTATCTCACTGGCTGCGTAGATTCTCGTGCTCTCGCGGCCGATTGATTAAGTTGATGAGTACCAAAAATGACATGGCATGACAAGAGCATGTTGAAAACATAAATGACTGCTCATTACATGAAAATCATGACATGCCTTTAATGTACGCCATGACATACGTGACATGGTCAAGGAGCTACAACGGCCGTTTGGCCAACTTCATGTATATCAAAATTGACATGATATGATAAGAGCATGAGGAAAGTATACATGACTGGTCATAACACGAAAACCTTGTCATGCATGTCATATAGGCCATGACATACATGACCCGGTCATGGAGCTCTTACGGCCCTTTTAGTAACTTGATGTGTACCCAAACTGACACGGCATGATAGGAGCGTATGGCTAACATGAATGACTGGTCATAACACGAAAATCATTTCATGCATGTCATGCGCGCCATGACACACATGACACGGTCATAGTGTTCTAACGGCCGTAATATTAACTTTAGGTATACCAAAATTGACAGGGCATGATAACAGCGTAAGATGAAAGAAAATAACTGGTCATAAGACCAAAAAGATGTCATGCATGTCATGTACGCGATGACATATATGACCCGGTCATGGAGCTCAAATGACGGTTTTATTAACTTGTAGAGCACCAAAATTTACATGGCATGATAAGAGATTATGAGTAACATAAATAGCTGAGTATAACAGGCATCCAACAGTCAAGGCAATCTCACTCCAAGTTCACTTGCTTGTGACTAGCTTAATGCGGATTAGCTTAATCCGGCTTAATCCACATTGTTTTGTGGTCATGCTCTATCGTCCAAATGACTAGACAAACTGAATTTACTCAAAATGGCTGGTTCGGGATTACATTAGTCCGGATTAGCTTAATCCGGCTTAATCCGGGCTAGAATAATCCGGCTTAATCTCCATTGTCTTATTGTGGCCATACTCAGTCATCCAATGGATAGGCAATGTCAATTTACTCAAAACAGATTTCTTTAGGATTAGCTTATTCCGGATTAGCTTAATCCGGTCTACCTTAACGTGGCCATGCTCAGGCATCCCAACGGGCAAGACAATCTCACTCCAAATTCACTTGCTTGTGACTAGCTTAATGCGGATTAGCTTAATCCGGCTTAATCCACATTGCCTTATTGTGGCCATACGCTGTCATCCAACTGACTAGGCAATATCAACTTACTCAAAACTGGGTGGTGGAAGATTCGGACTACCTTAATCCAGCTTAATCGAATTTAATGGGATCGGATTAATGTGACCATACGCAGTCACCCAAACGGCTAGTCATTCTCAATTCACTCAACATTGACTTGTAGAGGGTTAGCTTAACCCGGATTTATTTAGTCATGCTTAATCCGAAAGAACATAGCCTAGTCGGGTCTAACCTACATCATGGCTATGCCATCTCGTCTTGGACCGGATTAGCGTAATCCGACATAATCTCTACTAATCTTGCCTAATACCACTTGATAGGTATCTATCAGTATAGATTGGTATGGACTAGCGTTAAATTCGCTTGTCCAAATTCAATTAGGCTACGATATGCTGGCTTAAATAGGCTTTTTCTAAGCTTACCCTGGTTTAATCCGGCGGGTTAATTGGTATCACTGAGTATCAATCAGTATTGATTCGTATCGATTACTATCGATTGTTTTGACTATGCTTATTTAGCATGGGCTACGAGCATGATTAACTTGTCTTGACCAAGCTTATCTAAGCTTATCGGCAAGGTAGCCGAAGCATCTATTCACTCCGCAAGGCTTAACGCAAAGCTTAACATCCTCTTTGTAAAAGCAGCTTCACGCGATGATTATGCGATGCAGCTATAGCGAGACAAACAAGGATTTCTTTAACAGCATGCTCACCTCCAGCGATAAAAATGCACGGCCACATGCGAGACAAGTCAACAACTAACCTCGCATATCTTGGTGCTGTCGGTCGGATGCCAGCGGTCGCGTTTCACTTGTGCTTCCCATTTCTTTCTTCGCTCGCTGTTGCGAGGGAAGCGAAACATCCGCTGGCCTTTCGCGTGTGAACTGGTACACCATGGCACACAGCAGCCTGTCATAGCGGCCAAATCTCAAACGTCGAGAACAACGTGTTTACAGCACCGTTCCCGCGCTAGCCTCTGCGCGCCGCCCGACACTTTCGAACCAATATGGCCGCCAGGCGGCGCGGGGTCTTTCAAAAGGTGTCTCCACCCTGGAGCGGAGGCGCGCGCACATCGAGGCACCCTAACGCGCGCGCGCGGTGGAAACCGAGGCGACAGCGACGCGTGCGTTTCTTCGCTGCTTTCCGGGCGTGCTGCGAACCACACGAACGCTCGTGGCGTCGCCCTTTGGAACAGTTTGCCGCAGGTTTGGAGCGCGCGTCTCAAAGGAAATAAAACGAAAGAAGGTGGGACGGGCGGTCGCTGCTGCTATAGAGTTGGAGACGCGCATCGCGTTCGCGTATTTCCCTGTCACAGTCTGCCCAATTTTGCTTCTTCTCTCCGCCAGGCAGTGCATTCTGGCGCTGATGTCGCACATGGAAAACTCGACTGCACGGAGCCTATACGAAAATTGGTTTGGCACAACGCGACTGCATGACGATCATAAATGACAGGTCATAACATGAAAATTGTGACATGCATGTCATTAGCGGCATGATCTACATGCCACTCGTTTCCTTAAAGGGATGTATACAAAAATTGCTATGGCACAACACGTCTGCATGACGAACGTAAATGACAAGTCATAACGTTAACTAGAAGAGAAGCTCAGGGGAAGATGGATGCTTGAATCGATGAAGGAATCGCAAGGTACGATTTAAAACAGGGAATGTCGCGGGAGCCAACGTTTCGACAAGCGGACTTGTCTTCGTCAGGGCGAAGCGGACTTGTCTTCGCCCTGACGAAGACAAGTGCGCTTGTCGAAACATTGGCTCCCGCGATGTTCCCTGTTTTAAATCGTACCTTGCGATTTGTTCATCAAGTCATAACGTTAGAATCATGACATACGTGTATGAGCGGCATGGTTTTCATGCCATAGTCTTGGTGCTCTTGCGGCCATTTCGTTAACTTCATATGTACCAAACTCGGTATAGCTAGACAACAATGCAAATCCATTTTACGTTCCTTATGCGTGCTTCGCATTTCCTTGATTCCCACTGCACGTGGGATCTGCTAATTCCCACTGCGTGGGATCTGCCCCCACGGCTTTTCTCACTCGCCACTCGCCCGTGGTCACCGCCGCTCCGGCCGCGCAAGCAGGTTGCGTTATCTCCTGCTTATCTGCGGCGTTGGTCGCCGCGGGCGTGTGACGAAAGACGTGGGGGCGGTGACATCGACGTCATAGACGCGCTTTTCCCGGCCGATTTCGGTTTCAAGGAGCCTGCCACGGGGAACTAATTGTCCGCGTAGCTCCGACATGCACTCCGCTATTCAAAATTTGATCGTTGGGATAGGTAGTGTCGAGGACGGGCTCGAAAGTACTCATTTACTATAGCCACCAATGCTGATAATTAAAAAGTTAATTAGCGTAATTTCGCTAATTATGCGCACAAGTGCGGTAATTCTGTATCTAGAGGCCGCCAACCCGCACACTCGAATGGTATACAAGACATTCCCGCGATTTATGTTTTTCTATTCTTAAAAATGTGTTGCAGCTAAAAAAAAAAGCACCCTGTATATATATAGGCAATGGATGATGATGATGATCGTGGTTCGGTTAGGAAAGGACGCTAATTTCTGCAGCCCATGTAGGGAGCACGGCTAAGCGTCCGTGGGGGTGGGGGAAAGGGAGTGAAAGAGAAGAGAAAGGCCGTAGTGGAGGGCTCCGGAAATTTAGACCACCTGGGGTTCTTTAACGTGCGCTGACAACGCACAGTACACGGGCCTCTGGCATTTTCGCCTCCATCGAAAATGCGACCGCCGCGGCCGGGATCGAACCCGCGTATTTTGGGTGGCAGCCCAGTACCGTAACCCACGGAGCTTTCTCCGTGCCGTAACCACTACACCACCGCGGCGGAGTATGTAGGCAGTGGATCTTGACTTGAAATGAAGTGCCGGAGGGAGATTTCACTTGTGCATAGTTGAACCATGAGGATTCGTAGCGTGCGCGTTAACTAAATTAACTCGGCACGATCTACGATGAACCTCCCGAGCTTCTCCCACTCATCATCATTCACTCCGTGGATATGCTGTATTTTTTTTTTTTTGCGATTGCTTTCGTCATCGGTGGTGTGAACCGAGAAATATTGGCTTCTCGTAGTGGTTTGCAGCGGACAGTGCAGTGTGACAGGCTGTTTACGTATTTTAGGGAGCCTAGGCGGGGAAAGCCGTGCTGTGTCAGCATCAGGAACGAGCAATGTTCCTGTATATGCTTTGTTGCCCACTCAGTAAGTGTCGCTGATGCTTCCCGTGTTTACAGTATGCTTTTAGGTTAGAGTTTGACAAGAACTGGCGCTGTCAGAATTATGAATGGCGCATGCACTGCTTTTATTGAAAAATATTACATTGTCACTATTCCTTAAACTGCTCAACGGTGGTCTAGTGGCTGAGGTACGCGGCTGCTGATCCGAGGGTCGCGGGATCGAATCCCGGCCGCGGTGGCTGCATTTCCATGGAGGCGAAATGTTGAGGCCCGTGTGCTGTGCGATGTCAGTGCACGTTAAAGAACCCCAGGTGGTCGAAATTTCCGGAGCCCTCCACTACTGCGTCTCTCATAATTAGAACTGGTTTTGGGACGTAAAACCCCACAAAACAACTACTCCTTACACGTAGGACATATGGCTGCTATGCATATTGACATGTGCGGCTGTTTTGTTTTAAGTGGAAAGCCGTTATCACCTCCCAGAGACACGCGCGCTGGTTTAGATTGTTCGCGGGGAGCGCCGTTATCACTTACGCGCAACGCAGGCTGCGTTTATCTTGCATGCCACTTCTGCAACCGCATCGACCATTCTTGAAACTTTGTATGCTTGACGCGCACATTTCAGTGACTTCTGGAATTCTAGAGATGATGCGAGGACGCGTTGTGACGCGTGTACAAAAGCCGACGCATTACACCGCTTGTCAGACCGTCGACCGACGGCTGTTCACGCCGCTATTGCTGTGCATTGTCGTTGGCTTTGTTTTGCTGGGCACAAGTTCTCCCGATAAACAGTTCGCCTGACATCGCTTGAGTCCTGTGTGCGTCACGACCACGTGACGCACACAGGACTCATCTGGTGGAGGTGCTTCTCGGTCCATGGTCCATACGCCCCCGTCCAGCCGTGAGCCAAGCCCAAGCCGCCAAGAGGACCACTCCAACTTGGTCCTTCAAGCTAACCGCAGACAACAAGGACTTCCGCCAGAATACCTGCCGCTTCTCGATAAGGACAAGAAGACAAGGGCTGTCACGAAACCGGCAACCACGATGACGGAAGCAAGATTTCCGGCAACCGCGGTCGCGCACCAGCCCAAAGAGCCGTCTACCTTCCGCGGATCGTCATACGGGGACCCGGAAAGCTGGCTGGATATCTACGACCGCGTCGCAGCCCTTAACAAGTGGGACCCCGATGATAAGATGCGCTATGTATATTTCTATTTGGAAGACGCCGCAATGATTTGGTTCGAGAACCGCGAGTCAACGCTCTAAAAACAGAGTGCTGGGCTCTCACTTTGGGGGAGTATTTTCCTGTCCCAAATCTAACTCCCTTCTGCAGAGCATATCAACCCAATTTTATGCGGAGTACAGTAACCCCATGAGGCATGACCCTAGCACTCCACCTGACATGGTACCGGTACTCTCGCCAAAACAGTAGGATGCATCCGAAGGTGATTCTAACACTCTATTGAAGATAGCTCTACTACCCCACCAAGTTGGTTGCTAGTATCTCGCTAGAGGGAGTATCAGAGACAAAAAAGAAATAAAGCAAACACTGCGTTTTTCGAGCACGCTGCAATCAGCAGATATTTAATTACATCACACTGAACATAGAATATACACGTTGACATGACAGAAACACATACAGCCAATCACGTAACCACGGCAAAGCACACAACCCACAGCACACTCGCGACACACAGTTACACTGAGGTCCCGTATATATGACCCGTGATCCTGACTTGCTATGTAGCGCCAGTGGTAAAGTAGTGTTCTGCGTAATTAAACAAAGAGTATGCATAGAACAGGTGTATATTTAGCGTTTGCTCATAGGTAGCCATTCGCCACACAGATCTTTTAATAAAAACGCGAGGAACATCCAAATGGCTTTTAGATTAATGCATTCCTATCACGAGCTCGCATTTTGTTTTACGGGCAAACGCGTGTTCGCAGTGCTGGTTCGCGAAGATGCAAAATGCACCTGTGGAAGCACGTACGAATATAATAGCGGCTGAATTTCATCAACGCAGCGAAGAAAAGCGGCACCCAGGTGCTCCACTACCACTTGCTTCATTCCGACGACGTCGCCTTTCGAGTCCGCCGAGCGGCGAATAACCGCCGGCGATCACAAAATACGTACTCCTTGTTCCTCGTTATTCTGCGCACAATTTAAATATCGGTCACGGCCATGAGAAGTGTCTAGGGTACTATAATATATTTACCAGACTTGCGAACTGGACGGAGCTCAGTCACGGTACTTTCACCACCGACGCGCTCGTGGTCGTTATACGGCTCGATGCCGAAGTCGCAGCGAAGCCCTTTTTTTTACGTGTATAACTTATATCCAGTGAGTCTTGCGAAACCAGCCGTCGACGATCAAAAACAGCTTACTCTGTCGCAGAAAGTGTATTCCTCTTCGTTTCGCAAATGTAAGCGAAGAATCCGAGGTGTGTATGCTGGTGAGTTTCACTAGCACGGGTGCAGCCGTTCGATCGGGGAAAAACACAGGAGAGGCAGCTCGGTATGGCTTCCGTCGGTTGAGGCTCGTAGTCGAGGGAGGCACTGTTCGTTGAACGTACTCTGCACGCGTTTGTACGCGAAAGCTTGTACGCTTGTGCGTCGTAGGAAGGCCGCTGCTAGTTGCATCAAAAAACGCTTCACAGAGCGGCTGGTGTCTTCTTCAGTCGTCCGCTCCCACACCAGCTGCCATGTTTTGTGGCTGCGAATGCGAGCATCACGTGTGGAGCAGGAGTGAAGTTGCGTTTTACTCTCTTATTCCGCAAGAGGTATGGACATTTCACTCCATCCGACATTTTCCTAGAGTAGAACGATGCCCTAAAGAGTAGCCCGGTCGTTTCACACCTGCGAAACCGGCTCTAGTTTTAGAGCGAACGCTTCGAACCTGGCACGACTTCCGCGCTGCTTCCCTGCCAACCACTACAAGCGTCGTGTGGAAGGAAAGGGCCGCATCATTGCATGAGACTCGTGTGCAGCTTCCCAACGAAAACGTACCGATCTTTACGGAGGATACGACGCGACCTTTCCGCCACGCCGACGTGTCTGAAGACAAGAGGGTTCGCCTGTTTACGCGAGGAGTGCAGCAGGAGCTCTTCGCCGGACTAATGAGAAACCCGCCAAAGACGGTTCAGGAGTTCCTCTCCGAGGCTACTACATGTGCACCCGGCAATACAATCGGCGCATGTGCCTAGACATCGCAGAAGTCGAAGGACTCGGCTTGGGCGACCTACGCGAGACCTTAAGGGCTATTGTTCGCGAGGAACTGCGCCGGATATTCCCGTCGTCTCAGCCTCAAGTAGCCTCCCTCGAAGACATCGTTCCCGAGGAAGTACAGCGCTCGCTGAGCGTTCCCGAACCACCGCAGCCCTGACCGGAGGCGATGACCTACGCCGCTGGTGCACGCCGACCTGCCCTGCCACCGCTCCTCTCCCACGCCAGGACCCAACGCCTCCGCAGTTGCGTCGCCAGCCGCCGCCGCCGCCACCTCTGACGCCATCCCGCTCGCCAGTAATCCAGCGCGCGCCGAAGAAAACTGACGTTTGGCGCACCCGTAACCACCGCCAACTATGCTACCACATGGCGAAGCCGGGCACACATACCGCTACGGCCAGTACCGTGAGATGGGACCGCGTGGCTTCGACGTGAACGCGCCGCGTCCGCGCCCAGGTTAGCGACATCGCGACATCGCCGACTACATCACCGGATCGCAGTGGCAACGACGATGGCCATCCCGTTCACGTTCGCCTGGCCGCTAAGTCTCCCCGGATCGCCCCCAGTACACCGACCCCATCCGGGGCCCATCTCCAAGCCCCTATCCGGGAAACTAAAAGCAGCAACCGATGGAGGTGAGGTGCGGTTGCTGCACGACGCAGTGCCGAAGATTTCATTTCATTTGATTTTATTACCTTAAAAGCCCAACAGGGGCATTACATAAGGGGTGGGGTTACATACGTTCATTATACACTGGCTAGGAATTACATGTGAAGAAACATTATTAAACATGACATGGATTATATGGGTACATGATGCTGTGATATATACAAGTAGTCGGAATGAGGAAAATGACATCCAGTGATTTTTATTCTGAAAAATGATGAGATACTTCTTGTATGAATGCGGGTGCGCTGGTTCGGACGTCAAATTGGTGAGGCAGGCTATTCCAATCTGTGGCTGTGCGAAAAAAAAGAACATGAGAAAGTAGTACTATGAGTGCGGGGGCGACCCACTTGGTTCATGTGCCGAATTCGATGTGATGGTCGTCGAGCAGGAGTAATGTACGGTGGCTGATTGAGTGAGCAATGATAAAACCTACAAAAAAGAGATAAGGATAATACACGGCGACGAGTAGTAAAGGTCTGCAGACGTAATTCTATTCGCAATGACGACACGCTGACATGATATGAATATTGAGAGTGTATGAACCTTACAGCACGGTTTTGCACAGATTCGAGAGCGTTGCTTAGATATGTTTGGTAGGGGCTCCACAATGCTCGAATGCCTGTGTAGTTACATCCTCCGCCGTCGTCGACTACGACGACGACCACGACTCACGAACTCTCCCGACGTAGTCTCAGCACGCCGCCTGACCGGAGTCTTCGCGAGAAAGCCTCGCCGCCGTTTTGCTGGGCACAAGTTCGCCCAATAAACAGTTCTCCTGACATCGCTTGAGTTCTGCGTGTTTCGCCTTGAGTGCTGAGTGCGTCACGACCACGTGACATTATCTCATCCATGTTTTTGTATTGAGCCGATATTCGGTGCGTAATCACTGTGCCATGGTTGCGGGGGAACTGCAGACGAAAGCACATACTGCTGGTCCTAATAATATGCCAGTTTCAGAAGCCTACTGATGGTGAGCTTGCACGTTCTCTACAGAATGCAATGCACTTTGGAGTTTTTTCCCATGGCATGATGCGAATGCTGTGATTGCTTGTTGCACCTTGCCTGCTTCTGCAGCAACCAAGTCATACGAGGAAATTAGGTTCCATGCAGTTCCCTCGCTAAGGGCCCTTTTCAGCTTCTGAATGTCTGCTTGTTATGTTGTTTGCAGACAATCCCAACATGGACACAAGTGTTGCACAGGATGACGCAGCAGATCAGGACTCGGTGGAGTTGCAGGAACCTGTAAATGGTGAGTCCGCGTGCGCTTTCCAGAGTGTGATACTCTTTTTCGTTTTTTCCCATACCATCATGCAAATGCCACAACTGCTTTTTGCACCTAGCCATTCTGGAGCAACGCAGTCATACGGGGAAAACTAGGCGCCATGGAGTTCCTTCACTAAGTGTTTTTTTTTTCAGCTTCTGAATATGCTTGTTATGTTGTGGGCAGGCAATCCTAACATGGATACACGTGTTGCACAAAATGACGCAGCAGATCAGGACACGGTGGAGCTGCATCAACCTGAAAATGGTGAGTTTGTGTGCGTTTTGCAGTTTTTGCCCATACAGTGATGTGAATGCTACAACAAAAAAACCCGTCCTCATTTAGTACTTTATTTCCAGTTTCTTTGGAATCAGTGTGCTATGGCTGACTTGCAGAGGGAGCTCTAAAGGACTTGAAATGCTTTTCTTTTGCGTGCTACCTACAGGTACCAAGGAACACACCTCGACAGACTGCTCCTCTCGTGCCTGCGCTCTTAAGAGGTTTGAGGAGATGAAGAAAATAGCAAATTTGCAGAAGTCTATTCTCCGGTTGCAGAAGCAAAATGTCAAGCTAGAGGAGAAGTTAGATGCAGCCATGTCAACGTGTCTCACGTTGATGACTCTTGACACCCCAAAGAACTGCATGTACTACACTGGATTGCCGAATGTTGAAGTATTCCACACTTTGCTGGAATACTTTGAACCGCGCGCCAAAGTGGTGTACTGGGGCTCAGACAGGAAAGAGCATAATGTCAGGAAAAAGCAGAATGGTCTTCGTGACATTAAAAAGAACAGTATTCTGGCCAAAGAATTTTTGATGGTGTTAGTTCAACTCAGGACAGGCATGCAAGGGCAAGAACTGGCCAGGAATTTCCTCATGTCGGAAAGTATAGTTAGCTGGACGTTTGCCACACGGATGAACTTCCTACAGCGAGAGCTTCGGCACTTGACAACTCTCCCAAGTTGAGATGCTATAAGACCCCACCTATCGAAGTCGTTCTACGAATTTCCCAACACCCGTCTCGTTCTCGACGCCACAGAGGTGCGAATACAGCGGCCTTCATCAGTGAACGCGCAACGCCAGACCTCCTCACATAAGCACTACAATACGTACAAGGCGATTATTGGATGTACATCACATGGATACATCACACATGTGCCTTGTCTCTGGGGATGCTCTAGCTCCGATAAGGCAATCTTTGAAAGAAATGGTCTTCTTGACAAGATGGAAGCAGGTGACGCTATGATGGTCGATAAAGGCTTCACATTCCCTTACTTGCCAGCAGGTATCACAGTATATTGGCCTCCATTCCTCGAGTCGCATAAAAAGCAGATGCCTGCAAAAGCAGTTGATGAAACCAGCGCATTGGTTCTGCAAGGGCCCGCATTTAGAGAGCTATTTCAAGAGTTAAAAGCTTTCATATATTGGATAGGCCATTTCCTATCGCAATGATAGACCTTGCAGAGCAGGTTTGAAGTTTGTTGTCTCTTCAGCAACTTTAGGCTGCCTTTTATGAAAGAGGTAGATTGAGACATGCAACACCACAAGTCTTTGCTGACTCATTAATTAAAACAAGAACTTCAAGTTATGTTCTCATAGTTTATCTCGTTTTTCTTCTTATTCTTAGTGCTTTTTAAGTTAACACAGTTCTCAAGATATAGCTATTGTAAAAGCTGTTTTCGTTTCTTAGCAATGTCTCACTTTTAGTATTTGGTCTTTGTAGGGGTTTACTTTGAGCGCGGTTTTATATTAAATAACCATTCATTGCATTTCCTCCATCATTTCCTGCCTAATAAATATTGATCTAACAATGTTCAGTGTGTTAATTACCTTTGATACTTGCGTTTACACTGCTCGAATGACTTGCATACAGATTGACTAATACCCGCTTCACACTCAATTTTTGATGTTCGAAAGAGCCTGTGATGGTTCATGAATATAAAAATGAAACAGGTAAAGTATGAAAATTGTGGAGGATGAAATTGGCCAGAGCTGTCAAAGTTGGAAATGATGGCTTGGTTGCCGCAGGCAATGTCGCAACAGAAATTTGTCTCCTGTTTCAATAGAGCATGCGTTTTGCTTGTTTGAAAGAACTCGCTCTAATCAAACTAAAATATTTTTTCGGGTCATCTTGCGCTCGTATCACAGTCACTACAATTTCCTTTGTGCTGCACGGAATTTCGCTTCAGTAGTGTCGTGTAGTTGAAATTCACCTCTAGCTTTTTGTGATTTCTGATTTCTTCCATGAGCCACGTCAAACCCCACATACCACGCCCTCAGCCTTAAGAAACAAGGAAACAGGTCGTGAGTCATGACTATGATCAGTCACAATAAACTTAAAGGTTACTCCATAGCTTTCACCAGAACATGAAAATATTGAAAACAGAATAATTTATTATGTACAGTTCTGCTTGTCTCCTATGCGACAATAGATGCACAGTCGGTGTAACAGAAAATTCATAATAATGAAACATACCTAAAAAGTGGTTGAAAAGTTGTACACAATCATTTATGGCTACATGTTGGCGATTAGCAATGAATAACAAGAAGAAAGCAATACACTCTTAATAAAAGGTAGCACTATTTGCTGCTATGGTGAAGTAACAGCTGTCACATATGCTACTACTTTAGTAACAACAGCAACGATGAGTCTAGCAGTGGTACTGCCCTTGCCGTTACTAACTGCGGTTAGCAATGCTACTTCCTGCCATCACTAACAGCAATGTCAAGCGTGAAACTAAAATCAAAGCACAGAAATAGCACTGCCTACTGGTAGCACGCACAATAGGCTGATCAAGCTGGCTGTATGTTCCCACGCCTGAAGAAAAATAACGAAAAGGAAAATGGAATGCTTGCAGGCATTGGTTGGACAGGTCATGCACGATGTGCTGTGATTTCCATGAATGCAAAAAGACGCTTCCGGAATTTCCACAGTGTGGTAGTCAGGTAACTGCAATAAACACTTGTCCCGCTGCAGTGGTCAGTATTCATGGCTCTTGACTGTAGATCCGAAGGCCCCGGCATTGAATCCTGACTGTTGCAGCAGCATTTCGATGGAGGCAAAATGTTGAGACCCGTGTGCTGAGCGATGTCAGTGCACAGTGAAGAATGCCAGGTGGTCGAAATTCCAGAGCCTCCCCTATGGCATCTCTCGTAATCATATCGTGGTTTCGGGACATCAAACCCCATGTATCAATCAATAAAAATTTTATTGTTCGTCCCCAGATTATTAAGTCAAGTCCGGTGCCTTCGTTCAATTTTTTTGCTTTGATGCGCAGGCCTTCAAGACATGTGCAGACATAAAACCCATCTTTGAATTTTTTATACGATACATATGTGCCAGATGTGTAAAGCGGACCAAGCCTTTTCACTCGCTGCGTGAGGAGCTCTGGAACAAGTTCACGCTTGCTGAAGTGTAGGAGCCCTGGCAGGATTTCCTGAGACCAGGTCTTCATTGAAGGCTATCCTTTGTACATGAAGATAGGGAGGGTCTCTTGGTGCTTTTCCCTCAGTCCAGATGACAGTCACACATCTTATGGCCTGTCACTGCCATCTGCCCTTGTACTTGATAAAAGTAGGCCTGGTCCTGCTTCAGCACTGCACTTTCTTCCGTCTGTTGGAACCAAAATCATTTGTCATTGCAGGCGACTTCACATGTTATCCCTTTTTTAGAGAAGGGGCACTTCACCTCTAGTAGGTCTTCTTCTTCATCTATTACAGCAATTCTGTCTGGTGAAGCAGCTAAGAAGGCATACTGGCGATGTATGTGAAGGGCAGTTTCCTTGATTGCTACACACTAGTCTCGGGCAAGCAACAGTTTCGCATAAGCCTCTACAGCATCTGCCTCGTGCTTGCAGTATACAGTTGCCTCGGAAGTGGCTCTGTTGGAAGGGTATAGCAGGGCCTTTAGCAAGCCCTCTGGTGTCGTACAATGACATATCCTTTTAAATAGGGAAGCCGTTAACCTGCCAACCGGTGCTGCGCGCTCGATTTATGGCATCATCGATGATACTCTCTGGATAGTCTTTCGCCACCAGAGCCGTTTTAAGTTCCTTAGCGTGACCTTCGAAATCGGTCGTGTGGAAAATATATATATATATATATATATATATATATATATATATATATATATATATATATATAACGAAAGGTAACGGGTCAAGGGCTCGTTCTTTATTTGTTAGTAACAGCTTAATGAGCAAACAGAAAATGAAGCCTAGGAACGCATAGGGGAAGTTACTTCTGGTATTGTAATTGTGGAGAAAGTAGAAAGGAATTAAAGTGGACGAAAAGACAAACCTGCCTTCGGTGGGAACGGAACCCACGACCTTCGGATGACGCGTCCGATGCTCTACCAATTGAGCTGGCACCGGTGCCAATATGCATTGGCACCGGTGCCAGGCCACTGCAACGTCTCCAATGTGGCTTAGGGCCACCTGCAATTTTTGTCGGTTCGAGCAGGCGTAGCGAGTCCCGAGACAGTTGATGTTATCGACACGTGTGGTTGTTTTCCTTTGTTCAAAAGAGAAGCTGTTATCACCTTCCCGTGAATCGCGCACTAGCTGTGATTGTTTGAGGGAGCGCCGTTATACTTTCTGTTACGCGCAACGCAGGCCGCGTTTATCTTGCATGTCACTTTGGGAACAATGTCGATCATTCTTGAAACTTGGGATGCCTGACGCGTACATTTGAGCGACTTCTGGAATTCCTGAGATAATAGACAGTTTTAGTTTCACGTACGTAGAGCCTTTGGGTACATAGGGCTTCTACGTGTAAGCAGTGCGCATGCGCAGGACATAGCGGCCGCTCGCTGGTCTCGCGGACGCACGTGATATTCAATTCATTGCGTGCGTTTCTTGCGCACGTAGAGAGCTTCGCGCGGGCGCTCGAACAAGATAAGCGTGTCGAGCGTGAGCAGACGGCTTGCATCAAAACACGGCAACAGGATGACAGGAGCAGTTCCGCGCATTCGCTTTTCGAAGAGCGACGATTTAGACCTGATACGCGATGTGAGGGAATGCAACCCTTTCGAGGAAAACATGAGACACGCAGTGCGGTGAACAGAGGTCACTGTCGGCTTGACAGAGTCGCACCAAAAAGTATTCAGCGCTTGCGCTGTTCGAGAGCGGACGGACCTGCTGCTCGCGCAACACGCTGATCGAGACAGGAGAAACCTCGAAGGTAAGTCGCTTGGTGGTTTCCATTTAGTGTACAACGCACAATGTGAACTAGACTGGTTATTAGAAAGTTTTATTTACCTTGGTGGCACCTCCCAGGTCCGGAACCTAGGAGGAGTACTCGGAACAAGACCAGTTGCTCGAATAAATTTTGACAATCGTGAAAGAGAACGGCTATGAAATAAGAATCTTTAAGAAGGCACCGTTGGGCCCTGGCAGCCGAAGCACATCAACCGTCAATAAAAGCGCATCACTGGCTTGGCTGAAATACTCGCTTGGATCGAGTTGGCTACCGCAGTGTTCATGATTCCCAGCAGATGGAGCTACGTGATATCTCTCAGCGCGCGTCGCGTACGTGTAGCTAAAAGCGTTTCAGATGGCGTGCACCTAACGTACGTGGACTCCTCACGTTTGTGTACGTGCAGTCCCTACATACGTGAAACTAAAACTGTCTAGCGCGAGAACGCGTTATGACGTGCGTAAAAAGCCGACGCGTTGCGCCACTAGTCAGTCTTTCCGTCGACCGACGACTGTTCACGCCGCTATTGCTGCGAATTGTGATTGACTTTGTTTTGCTGGGCACAAGTTCGCCCAATAAACAGTTCGCCTGACATCACCTTGAGTCCTGTCCTGCGTGCTTCGCCTCGAGTACTGCGTGTGTCACGACCACATGACATGATTGCTCCAGAGGATCGCCTTGTCCTGGAAACCACGGAACTCGGGATCACAGGTGCACTTGGCGATGGTGATGCCGCATGCGATAACCTGGAACTTGCCATGGCGAAGAAGTCGAGTTGCGCTGACAGCAACGACATGGCCCGTTTGAGGTGGCTGACCGAGGCGCTCGGGGAGCCAGGGTCGGCGGCCGCGGAGATTACGGCGGCATTGCTCCTCACGGCAGCGGGATCCATGTCCCAGGACCCTTGGACAGCTTCGCTGCGCGGCTCATGTGCCGACGTGAACGGCACACGAAGCGTGAACGGCATCCCGTGGAAACAGCAGCCCCTGCGCTGTCGTGATCGAGTCCATGCGACGGTGGCGGGACGCCGGTGTACTCCTGAACTTGGCACGCCGAGGAGGCCTGGACGCTGTCCCCAAGTTGTCTCATAGGTGCGTCCGGCGGCCTAAAGGTTGCGAAGTCTATCATTGCGGAAGCGTGGATGCTGTTCCTTGAATAGAGTTCCCGCAGCTCCGTAGGTCCTCGAGGATGGCCTCATATTGTGTCCTTCGTCGAGTGCGGCATTGTAAAGGAGAAAACAGACACAGCGCCTTTGCCGCAGCCCGGCTGTTCTTGTTCTTGTTCACCTGACAATATATGGCTCACGCCCACTGTGGGGGATCGGCCAAGAATTGGGTGCTAAAGAATTTAATATTTAGGAATGCAGTAATCTACAAAAAGAAATGGCGAAGTGGTATTGATGTAATATGGGGGGGGGTCCTCTAATGATTCACATAATGAAAAATTGAATAATAGAAAAAGACTGAAATGAAATTCCTTGTAAGTAATGTTCGCACTTATTTCTTAGGTCTGTTTTACATGCGAGCGAATTTTCCCCAAGAGCGGTGCGGCGGCGGCCGCGCGGTCCTCAAAACCTGTTTTTCGAGCGAAACGCGCCGCTGCGAACGACTTCGCGAAACTTTGAAAAAATCACGAGCGGCTCGAGTGACAGAAACTTCTATTGGCCGGTCAGGCCCGTGACGTGGGGAGCACGTAACAGGGACGGAGTCACGGCGCCGATCCTTTCGGAGGAGAGCTCTCGTCCAGGCGAAGCTCCGTAGCAGACGACGTTGGAGAAAAAAGACCCTTGAAGTTCCTGGGCGAGTTTCAAACCACAGGAACCAATTCTTTTGCTTCTATACGGTCAATTCTATGGGCTCGCAACAGAACGTTCAAGATAAAAAAAAAAGGAAAAGAAAGTTAAGAAATAAACGGAAAAGAAAAGGTGAAGCCCACAACTGAACTGCAGCAAAACAAGAAAATTTGGAGCAAGGCGCAGCTATTGCAGACCTCGCGTGTGCTGGCGCTCGTCGCAAACCGCACTGTGCGTCGCAGCGGCGGGCGTCGCGCAAACGCAATGCATCTGAAACGATGCCGCGTCCGCGCGCCGCTCTGCCGCCGGATCGCGCGAATGTCGCCGCGCAGCCGCTCGCATGTGAAACAGGCTGTCTGCGACTTTGGATCATTTTAAATTGGACATTGTATTACTCATCCTAAATATAAATATTTTGCTTTCAGGTATTGTGCAGCATTTCGGTTAGGCTGGAAAATAACATGAGCTCATTTTGTTTTTTTTTGTTTTTTTGAGATTTATTCCCTTTTCCAACAAACCATGCTTGCAGTTCTTAGATGTATTTCAGGACATGGTGCATAATCCTGTGGCATCCGCCAGCATAAGTGCCACCAAAGAATAAAAGCCGAGCAACCCAATCGAGTCTCGCGCCTTATAGTATAATACCGTGAGCAGCAACGAAACGGTGGTTTCGCGAGCAATTAGACGTTCTTAGTAGAACTGCTCTGAGCGGTTGTCGTTCTTAGGATATGCAATGGCGTTCTGAAGTGGGAATGTCCCGTAGCCACATTTTCCAGTCCAGTCGTCAGTGCCCAAGCTGAAGGTCATTGTACCTCCGTATCCATTACTGCGAATCCAGGCTGCCTATGCATACAGAAAGAATGCTTCAGTGAATATAAGAACAGCGAAAGTTCATTAGAGACGCCCTCTGAAACGCAACTACATAAATTACTTCACTTGGATTATTAAAAGTAATAAGACATATACGGCATATATTTAGCAATAAATCTGCTGTCAAACACTGGAACGACCTGCCTCAACATGCTGATGCCGTGCCAAGACATGCCGAATTTATGGACGCGGTGCAAACATGTATCGCATCATAACACCTGCTTTTATTGTACAGTTATGTAGTTATGTTAACCACCCCTTATATAATACCCCAAAACGGGGTTTTTAAGGTAATAAAATGAAATGAAACGAAATGAAAAATAATGGATAAAAGACATGGTTTTGCGACTTGCCTTTTTCTGGCAGCAAGTACAAAGGCGTGTAATACACCCTATAAAATAGCAATCCGCGCCTGCAGCCAGGAAACGTTTTTTTTAAATCGTAGGTGCGATAGGCAGGCATGGCTCACTACACCATGGCTGTATTGCAGCATCCCAATGCACAGATCGTGGCCACGTGGAAGTATGACGTTTCCACCTCAAAGTGACATTTTGACGCTCGTTCTTAGCAAGCACTTCTTAGCAACAGAGAAAGCAACATCCGTTGCTTTCTCTGTTGTGGTGCACGACAAAGCAGCGTAGCGAACGACTGAGCCCCTAAGAACGACCGCGGAATCATTAGAAAGCACGAGCAGCATTTTTAGCCAAGAGCAGCCATTAATTGGTAAATGGCTGCTTCTCGAACATGCCAGTCGAGCTACTTAGAACTGTTTATTGGGGCCGCGAAGCTCGAGCAATGAACGAAAGAATAATTGCTGTGCGCTCTTAGAGAAGTGAGCGCGAAAGCTAGGGATACGTTCGGTAGTTAAGCTCGCTGCGTGTAATTTCAAGCCCACAGCCCATTCCATCCCATGCAATGGGCCTGAATCCATTCCATTGACTTCAGAATCAATTATTCTTGCTGGGCAGTTCTCATTTTTGTCGAACAATATTCACGCCTATGACTCCAGCTTTAATCTTACGTGTATTATCACATTTCAGTAATTTCTGCGAGATCTCTTTTCAGTGAGTTATTGTGATTTGTGGTCATGCGTACGACAATTATCTCTTGGCTCCTTCACTTTAAAGCCACATAGGAGCCTATTCCATGGGCTTTTGATTGCTAATGTATTTTCGGTGAATCAGTGCCCATTGCTGAGTCATTCCGGCTTTGAAAAAGACTCCAGGTATATCGGTTTTTACCTAACGCCGAAGCTGTAGAGATCGCTTGGTTTGTTTTTCCTGGTTTATGACCACCAACTTCCCATTACCCTCAGCATTTTAGTTCGCTTAGTCCGCAAATCGAAACCGATTACACTGGTTCTGGTATGCTCATTTTTTGGCTGGGTCAATGTCATTTGTTCTGTGTCATGCTCATGTGTGATATCCATGACCATGCTTTAATGTTTCCTCCACTTTCTGCCAACAGTGGAACACATCAGATGTTTTTTCAGTGTCAAGGCCACATCATCTGTCTACTTTTAAGTGAGCGATACTCGTGATTATACCATACTACCACCTTTCAGGATTGCATCACTTATTAGCCGTCTGCAAAGAGAAACTCTTGGTTTTCAGTGCTCATATATTTTCGTCGAGTCATTGTCTCTTCTGCTTGTCATGCTCGTGACATTTACTTGTGCTGCAATTATTGTCTTTCTTTGACTGAGCACTCACACTAAAAGCAATTGCATTGGTTTACAAGCTTGGAATATTTTTTGGGTGACCATAATTTTACTGCTATTAGATTCCTGAACATAAATTTTATGGCTACATATTATCCTTTGTTTCACTTGGTAACCGCGTCTAGCCTACTGCAACGGTTCTAGTGTCAATCTGTTTTCGCCCAATCATTGCGATTTCCGCTGAGTCATAGCCACGGTGAAGTCGTGAATATAGTATTACTACTCCCATGACCGTCACGACCTTCTTTGTGTCCACTGGCGATAAATAATTTACTTACCATTTTTAGACACTATTCGTCCTTTTCGGCCAGTTTCCGCTTTCATGTTGAGACTACCATAAATAAATATTGCCACAACGATTATGTATTGCTGTTTATATTTGTCATGTAATTGAAGGCCAACTGATATATCATGCTATTGAATTTTTAAAGACATTCTGAGTTATCGATTTTAGGGGCGAAGCTCCTTAAGGCGTGGGTCGTTCGTCACCTGTATGTATGTATGTAGTAACCACCGCTTGCCCTCAGCCCACTACTGCATAAAGGCAGGTATGCGGCACAGAAAGCGGGTATGTGTGTCCAGGGTGCTACCTGGACAAACGCATCATCATCATCACCATCAGCTACCTCTTTCCTGAACCCATGCACTACGCCACGAAGCGCACATGGAAACATGCACCACGATGACACTAAATACCCAATATTAACGAAAGACTGCCCGTTTCTAACGATGATGATGATGCGTTTATGCTAGCGCGTTATGGCGCGTGTAAAGAAGCTGGTGTAAGACGCTGTGGCCTCTCCGCCTTATACTCTTTCAGCAGTCATGTGATGGCGTCGGCAAACGCGGTGCGCGTTCCGGCCTGTGTAAGCGGCTGCGTAAGACGCTGTGGCCCTCCCCCTTACTAGAGTGTACTGCACGTTTCTAACGCGTTTGTGCTAGCGTCCCCTTAAACGCGAGATCCCAGCGTTCGAATACAGTGTTTCTCACGTCTTTACATGATGATCGACTGGGCGAATTACACGGAAGATTCACGGTTTACCGATGATTCCCTCCGGAGCTTCGCCCACTCATCATCATGGACCCCGTGGATATGCTGTGATTTTTTTTTCGTTCTTACATTGATACCGTTTTTCTGTTCGACTTTTTCTTATGCTTTTTCAAGTTCACCGCATAATAAATCACATAAGGCTTTCCTGAGAGTGACACGTTCCTTAAAGAGAAGGAATAAATGTTCAATTCCCCGCAGGGGCGTCTGCGTGAGCAGGCGTTTGGTGTGTGGCGACACCACGGACCCGAGCCAACGGGGGGGTTTTGACCCCCTCCCACGTGTCGCCGTGCGTGGCTTTGCCGTGTCCGGGGAAAAGGGGATCCTGGGGGTTGAGCCGACGCCGGGTGATTGGACCTCTAAGGCCCCCCGGAAGAGGCAACACACCCCTTTGGCCCCGGCTTCACGTAGACGGCACCCCCGGACTGACCCACCCGGGGGAAATCGGCAGTCGCCTTTTCCTGTCTCTCTCTCCTCTTAGCTTCGTCTTTCTCTCTCACTTTAAGTCTTTCCTGTCTCCTCATCTCTTCTGTTCACTTCTGACTTTTCCAGGCGGCGAGGGTTAACCTTGTGTAATTATCCAACCTTGGATAGTTATATTTGGTTATAGCGGCGATGCATGGCTGGCGTCTCCAAGTGTTACTCAACCTTGTAGCGTCCCCTTGTTGGGCTCGGTGGTGGGCGGCCACCATCGCCGCCGAATTTTCCACATTTCGCATGGCAAACTCCCTACCCACATTCCCTGATCGCTCCCTGAAGAGGTGGCGCACCGAAGATACACCGTTCCTTTTTGCGAAACAGAAGCAAGCTTTTCCTAAGTACCACGTTGTGCACAGTAAACATGAAACCAAAACAGTCCGAACTATGTCACCATTTCTTGTTTCCAAATCCTTGACTGATGCAATTGGCCCAGGCTATAAAGCTACGAAAATGGGAAGCGGCGATCTTCTTCTTGAAATCCGTGACAAAGAACAGTACGACAAACTAGGACACCTTGTGTCATTTGGCAATTTTCCGATCTCTGTGACAGCACATCGCACAATGAACACCGTAAAAGGCGTAGTGTCCGACGAAGATCTTGTAGAACTGAGTGAAGCAGAGCTCCTGGATGGATGGAAAGATCAAGACGTTATACAAGGTCAGCGCATCACAATCAGGCGAAACAACAATGAAATCCCGACTAAACATCTCATACTTACTTTCAGTTCGAATATCCTACCTGAGACTCTAGAAACCGGCTACGTGAAACTTCATGTTAGACCGTACATCCCCAACCCGCGACGTTGCTTTAAATGCCAACGGTTTGGTCACGCTTCTCAGAGCTGCCGAGGGCAGCTTACTTGCCCAAAATGTGGAACAACAGGCCATTCTGCTGAAGACTGCACTCACGACGAGACACACTGTGCGAACTGCGATGGAGACCACCCTGCGTACTCCAGAGCCTGTCCAGCTTGGAGGAGAGAAAAAGAAATTATAACTCTAAAAGTCAAAGAGAACATTACTTTCCGTGAGGCACGACAACGCATTTCACCGTCTTTCGCATTGAAAACGTCTTTTGCCGAAGTGGTGCGACAGGGGGCAGCACCACAACGGCCTATCGCGGTTGCCCGGACCACGCGCAGTGTGCCGAGGCAAACGCCACCCGCCCCCATGGTGGGAGCAGCCCAGCCTGCCCCGCCCACCCTCAACCAGACCACACCGGTGGCCACTACGAGCACCGTAGGGGCCAAGGAGGCCACGTCGACCTCCGGTGCGGTGGGGTCTAAGGCTTCGTCTCACCAGACGAAGTCTACGCGACACCACTCCATGGAACGGGTGTCCAGTGCCTCGGAAGAGGCCATGGACACCAGTCCAAACCAAACGGCGCTGGTGGCGTCGAAGGAGCGGCGAGCTTCTCTCGACCGCTCCAAAAAAGAGAAGACGCCAATTACAGGGCCTAACAAGGGCCCTGTTAAGTAAGCTTTATTCTATAAATTTTGAGAGCACATTTTTTTTTCAACATGTACAAAATCATGCAGTGGAACGTCAGAGGATTACTGCGAAACCTAGACGACATCCAAGAGCTTCTAAGCGAATTTAATCCAAAAGTGCTGTGTGTCCAAGAAACACACCTATCATCTAGACAGACAAACTTCCTCCGACAACACTTAATTTTTCGGAAAGATCGCGAAGATGTTGTTGCATCTTCTGGAGGCGTTGCCATAATCGTGGACAAAAGTGTGGCATGCCAGCATGTGAAGCTCCAAACGGCTCTTGAGGCAGTGGTCATCCGAGCAGTATTTTTCGATAAACTCATTACTATCTGCTCCTTGTACATACCACCACATTATCACCTTCAGAAGCGCGATCTAGAAACATTAATAGGGGAACTACCGGAACCATTTTTGGTTCTTGGAGATTATAACGCACACAGTAGCCTATGGGGCGATTCTCGCTGCGATGCGCGAGGTCGCCTTATAGAAGAACTTCTTTTGTCCTCCGGAGTATGCCTCCTGAACATGAAGGAGCCCACATATTTTAACCTCGCTAACAAGTCATACTCTGCCATAGATCTTAGTATTTCATCGCCGACGCTTTTACCGTATTTTAAATGGAGTGTTTTTAAAAACCCTTATGGTAGTGACCATTTCCCGATAATCCTAAGTACGCCGAAACAAAATGAGCTTCCTCCGCAAGTTCCTCGGTGGAAACTCGACTCGGCCAATTGGGAACAGTACCGAGCTCTTACCCACGTGACATGGGCCGAGATGTCCGCACTAACCATAGATGATGCGGTAAAGTATTTTACAGCTCTTATAATTTATGCTGCGTCGCAGTGTGTTCCTGAAACGAAGGGCACAGGTCCCAAACGACGTGTTCCCTGGTGGAACGATGAATGCAGAAATGCGCGGAAAATGCAGAACAAGGCATGGCGGCTGCTCCGTAACTCCCCAACGGCAGAGAATTTAGTGAATTTTAAACGCATCAAATCTCAAGGCAGGAGGACACGCCGGCGGGCCCGGAAAGAGAGCTGGCAGAAGTATCTGTTGAGTATAAACTCGTATACAGACGAAGCTAAGGTCTGGAGAAGGTTTAATAAAATAAGAGGCCGAGAAACATATTCACTCCCTTTAGTAAATGCACAGGGCAACACCCTGGAAGACCAGGCGAACTTCCTGGGTGCGCACTTTGAACATGTTTCCAGCTCGGCACATTACTCTGAAAATTTTCAACACTATAAAGCAAGAATAGAGGCACAGAAACTAGAACGAAAATCTGCACGATACGAGGCCTACAACGAACCTTTCCACATAGCTGAATTGCAGGCATCGCTAAACTGCTGCAGCAAATCTGCCCCGGGCTCTGACCGTGTGGTATATGAAATGCTGAAACACTTACCTTCCGAAACGCAAAAAACGCTCCTTTCCCTGTACAATGCCATATGGTTCTCGGGTGAAATACCTAGTTCTTGGAAACAAGCTATTGTTATCCCTGTTTTGAAACAGGGAAGGGATCCATCTTTGGTTTCAAGCTATAGGCCTATAGCTTTAACAAGTTGCCTGTGTAAACTTTTTGAGAAGATGATCAACCGTCGGCTGCTACACTTTCTGGAATCCGAAAGAATGCTTGACCCATATCAGTGCGGTTTTCGAGAGGGTCGATCTACAGCTGATCATCTCGTGCGCATTGAGACAAACATCCGTGAAGCTTTCGTACACAAGCAGTTTTTCCTTTCTGTTTTTCTTGACATGCAAAAAGCGTATGATACTACATGGCGCTTTGGGATATTGAGGGACCTCTCGGAACTGGGTATACGTGGAAAAATGCTGAATATAATCGAGAGCTACCTGTCCGACCGAACATTTCGTGTTCGTGTCGGCAAAGTTCTGTCACGTCCATTTGTCCAGGAGACCGGAGTACCTCAGGGTGGCGTACTCAGTTGTACACTTTTTATTATAAAAGTGAATTCCTTGCGTTTGTGTATCCCGCGGAATATGTTCTATTCAGTCTATGTTGATGATATCCAGATTGGATTTAAATCTTGTAATATAGCAATATGCGAGCGCCAGGTTCAGCTTGCTCTTAATAAGGTGTCAAAATGGGCCGACGAAAATGGGTTCAGCTTCAATCCACAAAAAAGCACCTGCGTTCTTTTTTCCAGGAAAAGAGGCGTGAACCTCGAACCAGATATTCATCTACAGGGACATCCATTGTCTTTAAGAACAGAACACAAGTTCCTAGGTGTTATTTTAGACGCGAAACTATCATTTGTACCACATATAAAACACCTAAAAAATAAGTGTATGAAAACTATGAATATTCTCAAGGTTTTGTCGCGTACTTCATGGGGCAGTGATAGAAAATGCATTATGAATCTCTACAAAAGTCTCATACTTACACGTCTAGACTATGGGGCCATAATTTATCACTCGGCCACACCAAGCGCATTAAAGATGCTGGACCCGGTCCACCATCTAGGCATCCGCCTTTCTACGGGTGCTTTTCGGACGACTCCTGTAGAAAGCCTTTACGCGGAATCTAACGAATGGTCACTTGATTTGCAGAGAAGCTACAGTTCCTTTATCTATTTTCTAAAGGTCAGCGCAAACAATGAACATCCTACGTACAGTGCTGTAAATGATCTATCTAGCTCTCAGCTATTTAATAATCGTCCTGCATTGAGAGCACCATACTCGCTACGTGTACGACGTCTTGCCCGAGAAATGGAAGTCCCACTGTTAGAGCACCACGTGATGTCCCCCGCTGTACAGCTGCCGCCATGGCAGTGGCAGCTCATAGACTGTGATGTATCTTTTTTACATGTGACGAAGCATGCGCCGATTGCACACATCCATACATACTTCCTAGAACTACAGCACAAGTACACCTATCCTGAATATTTTACCGATGCATCGAAGTCTCAATATGGTGTGTCCTACGCAGCGGTCGGACCATCCTTTTCAGATGCCGGCCTTCTGCATCCTAATACAAGCATCTTCACAGCGGAAGCCTATGCGATACTTGCGGCCGTTAAACACATTAAGCAACTAAAACTACAAAAGGCAATAATATACACCGATTCTCTAAGCGTGGTAAAAGCTCTGAAAACCCTTAAAAAACACAAAAAGCCCGTCCTTGTCTCGCTCTACTCACTTCTATGCACAGCCTACACATTCAAACAGCAAGTCGTAGTGTGCTGGGTGCCTGGGCATCGCGAGATCCAAGGTAACGTGATGGCAGACCAGCTAGCTGCATCCGTCCACGAGAGCACTGCCAATACAGACATAGCTGTTCCTGCGCTTGACTTAAAACCCTTCCTCAAAAGACAGCTCAGAGCGTATTGGCAGAGATCATGGGATGGACACATGCAAAATAAACTGCACGTTATCAAGCCGCGCCTTGGTGACTGGCCGCCCGTATCAAAGTCACGCCGTACACAAGTATCACTTACAAGGTTAAGAACAGGACACACACACAGTACACACTCATACCTTCTGTCTGGTGGTGACCCACCCATGTGCGATAAATGTGGTCAACCCCTTACCGTGCTACATCTTCTCATTCAATGCAGTCATTTAGATCCTATTAGAAAAAAGCATTTCCCATTAATCTATCGAGAACAAATGCCTCTTCATCCAGCGATGTTCATCGGTAGGGATCCGCTCTTCAAACATGATTCACTGTTCGCGTTTTTAAAGGATGTTCGTAGTTTTCATGTTATTTACCCTGGTAATCCACAGCACGACCTCTGAAGAGAAGTCGTTGCTGCGGTAGACACATTGTAAAGCACCTGCCTCGTGGCCCTTGGATACAAGGGCACTGACGAGGCTTTCGTGCTCATACCCTGTCTCCATAGTTTTATTGTCATGACGGTTTTGCCATTCGTTCTCACTGCACACATTTCCTGCCACTGCCATTATTTTAAAATGTATATTTTACCCGCCTTTCGCGCGTGGAATTTTAGGCCCCTTTACAGCCAGTTACCATAACCATTGCTCACATCTTTTGTCCCATGAAATGGCGCTCTTTGGCCGTGAAACGGCCCTTGCGCCAGAAAACATCATACATCATCATAAATGTTCAATTTACAACTAACCTTGCGTGCGACGCTGTCCATGTCGTCGTAGCTAATCCACAGTTTTCCTTTGTGGAGAAACGGGACCTTCGATTCGTTGTCATACTCCCGCTTCGCGCCGCTTTGCAACAGTGAACACACCTGGACAAAAATTACGTTACGCTGGGATGCTGGTCACCAATAATTCAGCTCAGCATATAGAGTGAAGGCGGCGAAAGGAGGGAATATGTGCACGCATCGGTTGTTCTTTTCGGGCAGCACATTATTCTACTTGAAGAAAAAGCATCCAATGTAAAACGCGGTCATTAAGTGGATGTCAATGCTAGAAAGTCCTATTTCTTACGTTAAAGTTAATGGCGGAGGCTCAGTGACAGTAAGCGCGGGGAGGCCCCTTGAAAGGTACTTGCCACTATGCAGCTTTTTCACTACATTATTAAATAGACGATGGTAGACAATGTGCCACATACCCACGTCCATCTCAATGATTTCAGCATAATAAGGCACACTCAAACGCGGATTTTTCAGATTCTTGAGCTAGTGTAATTAGTTGTGTTATCTAACCGTACCCTTGTCAGCAGTCTCCACTGCGAAGTCCACACGGCCCTGACGGTGTAAGCGGTCGCGCGCCAAAAGAGAACCAACCCTAAACTTACAGAGCAATGCTCTCCCGTGACGAGACAAGCCACGACCACAAAACAAGGGGAGGGAATGATCCAATGTGCCCTGTTTGTGAATCCTGTGAGACACTTGGATATATTATTTTAGAGTGCCCCGCACACGTTCCGCAGCGCACATCGATAATTAAGTTGTACAGGCGTCTTGGTTTGCAATGCGCGACCGATTACGATTTTTCTCAAAGGGGAGTGCTTTTCGACGGCACCAGGCCCATCGAGCGTTATTGACGTTTCTGCAGGCTACTGGCCTGGCGTGTCCTCTATAGCCATGTTTTGTTTTTGTTGCCTTTTGTCTGTGCATTTCTATCTTGTTATTTTCTATATTCTTTGCTCTTTCTTTCCTCTCTTCCCCTCCCCTATTTTCTTCTCCCAAAGGAGTAGGCATGCGTTGTGCCCCTCTCGGTGGCAGTTCTCATCCTGCTCTATTTTCCTAATGTCCTTGTGCGGACAGTTTGCATGCCAAATAAGTAAACAAATGGGACGTCGCCTGACAGCGGGACTTCTATGTGACCGTCTTAGGAGGCGTTTTAGTGAAAGGGTTTATTTCGGCTCACTTACAAAGAATTTGGAAAAGATTTGCCCATTTGCAACAACAATCCATGCCCGTAGAAGTCAAGAGGCCGTCCCACCAGAGACACTATCTCCTTTTGTGTTCTGTAGCGTACGCAAAGCAGCATACGTATCCGCCGTTCTCCCTTATGTTCTGCACAGGTGCTGCGTCTCTTCACGTTCATCGTAGTTTAGCGCAAAGGAAACACACACAGTAGAGAAGGACCACACAAACAACACTGCGTCTCTTGCTGTTTCAATACCGCACTGCTTAAGATCGAGGTAACTGTACGCAGCGTTGAAAAATAATAGCGGAGCTCAAACGCAGAAGGGAAAAGCTCTTGCCCTAGCCACATTTAAGTGACGGTGATTAAGCGAAGGACAGTACAGAAAGAGATAAGGAAATAATAGAGAAGCAAATGCAACAAGAACGAAGAAAACAACGAAGGACAGTCGAGGGTTGCGCAGAAAGGAAAAGTAGACGAGCGCTTACCCACTACGCCCACCCAGAGGTAACTGCTGTATGGCAGTTACAGTGACAGCGCTACGTGATAGTGACAGTGACGGAAAAGAGAAATTGCGGCACCAGCGCACTAGTGGATGGCTGCTAAAAGGTGCATGGACCATACCCAATAATTCTATGACACATTAACTCTAGAAAGTCCTACCGTGCTTTACCCCCTCCCTTCACGCTTCTCTGCCTCCTCATCCACACATTAGTGCTCCTCACTTACATCTGCCACCTTTCTGATATACTATTCACGGCCACGCTAGGTTAGCAGCTGCTCGGCACATACCCAGAGGTGAAAGAAGTGTACGCACAAATCCCGCACATTGGGCATTTCATAGAAGTGCACGCGCACTTGTATCACGGTGATTATAGTTGCCTCTCTGCGCCCCACTGCCCAACAAAAAGATTAAACATCCTCCGCTGTTAAAAGAGATAAAAAAATAGCGAAGCTTGGATGAAGTCATTCCAGGCATGAAACAGCGAAGCTGGACGATTTGAAGCGTGAAATGTGGTTTTGCTTGCTCGGCCTAGCTCTCTTCTGGTCGGTCCCACTGTGTAACCAATTTCGTATTAGCCCAAATGGGCTTGCGTCAATTAGTATTCCCTAATTAGGTTTGCCTTAATTAGTATTTGCTAAATTCGGCTTGCCAACTTTGTCATAATTGATGCAATTATGTTTAGTGTAATCCTACTTGGCTCGGTGAGTCAGCCTAACTAGTCCTACACTCTAAGGCAGATTTACTCAAAACTGGACTAACGGGGACCGATAGGCCACTTTGACTAAAAGTTATTCCGCAAGGGAGCAACTATGGGGAAGTGCGTGCCGTGTGCCAACTCGAGGACTAAATGTTTACGCCACGTTTCGGGTGACGCTTGTTGGAGGGACGAACGACAGCATTTAGTCTGACTGTTCGCGATGTTGGTTTGTCGTGCCGTTCGTGTGTGCACCGCACCGTACGTATATTTACTAGATATGAGTGCCCGCTTGACACCGTAATGACGTAAATAAACCTCGCTGGAGTGAGACAGCTGTGTTCTCCAAGAAGAAACGATGTGCATTTCCATTTATACAGAAAAAGATGTGCATGCAGTTCTGCCTTCTGCCAATTGCACTGAGCGTCTCGCAACTGATGTCACGTCGGGTAATCACGACAACGAAGTTTACCGATTACAGAATTTTTCTTTTCTTTTCTTTTTTTGGAAATAAACTATGAGCGTTGGCGGCCGCCTGCCCTATCGCGCTGTCGCGCCCATCATGCAGGCACTCACGCCAGTGCCTACTTATGTACTGTGTGCGCGACAGCGCGAGTGCGCGCTGGTATGTCCATTCGCACGTGCGTATGCGTGGAGTATTAGCGCTATGTTTTATCGTGCTTCAACGTCTGAAGAAATAAATTTGGGTTTTCGAAACGGCTGAAGTGGCGTAGTGGTTCGGAGGGCGCAGTGGTGTTTCAAAGCAGCAGTGTCTCAGTCCTGAGGAGCGTTGTTTTTTTATTTCATCCTTTTTTTTCAGCTGTTATTTCTTACCAGTGATCATATTACCGCTTCGACGCCGAAGTAATTTATTTATTAGCATCGGCGTCGGTGACGGCGACGGGCGCACCAGCCAGCCCGTCAGCGGTCCACCCTGACTCACGAGCAAAACAGCGACAGCGCCGAAGGCTGAACGCGAGTGCATGTTACTTTTTTGTCGCTCTGTGGCAGGCGCCAACCATATGACTGTCAGATGTGTATTGTGATCGACACGCGAGCATGTGCGCACACCCGTGCATTCGCACGAATGAGTTTGTTGGTGAGCGGTGCACATCGGACGCACGCACGTACAGCTACTTCCAAATTGTTCATTGGCAGGGTCCTCCCCTGGGGGCACTATGTAGTACGTGCATTAATATATGCATGTATGCACTTCATACATGCATTTTTTAACAGTCAATGGTTTGGTTCGTATTAGCTTGGCCAGTTTAAATAGCCCCAAAGTAGGCTACTCGAGGTAGGAACGGTTGCGCGTAGTGTCCGTGTAGGTGATCTGGGCTAAGTGGAGGTGCGACGAAGCGGCATGAGAGCACATGCTTAGCTGGCACTCTGATGCCGTGTGCAGGTCTTACGGAGAAAGTGCGGCGCCGCTGTGGCTTTAGAGGTTCCTAGGCTACATGAGGCTCTTACGAGGTGGTTTTCGGCGGACATCAAATTATTTACGGCCAGCATGAAGAGCTTCACTGTGAAAGGAGAACCCTCCGGTTCCGCAGAATACAACGGCGAACCCGTGCCTGCCTTCGAACCACGACCCACACCATTGCACTGGGTCCGCTGCTATGTGACAGTGATAGCGGTAATCACAGTGAGACATAATAGGGACGGTGAACTCGACACCGAAGCCCCAACTCCACTACATGTATATTCAGATTTGGAGGCGTTGAAGTGGACTAACTTTTCTCTTTTTATTTTCCTAGTCGCGGCATTTCTGCAGATGAAGCGTTTCGTGCTCCACATCAAATCGCAATCAGTTGACGCACGTTATTTGTTTCTGACAGGCCACTGGAACAGGTCACACCTCTCGTATTCTTCAAAGTGCGCAAGGCGATGGAGCACGTCACGTTTACATAACGAACCCCGCTTGCTTTTCCTTCTTTTCCTTTTGGAACGCAGTAGCGTAAACGGGCTAGTGTCCAAGAAAACCCGGCGAAGTCGAATCTTTTCGAGCCACACCGACCACGCATCTCCTCCGTCATGGCGTAGGTGCGTTAGTGAAGGATATTGGATTTCTCAAAGTACAACCCATCAGAAATATTGGAAACTGCAACATAACTATGCAGACCTGGTTGCTGGGCGAGTTCGTTGGAATCATAAGAACACATTGTTAGCGCAAAAACGGAAAAAGCAGACTTAGAAAGCAAGAGGAAACAACAGGTCAAGCGCTAACCTGCCCAGCCCCGTCCAAAAAGGATGTAAGGCTGCAGTGGTACCTTACGTCCACAAATCTTCTCACACCATGAAAAAAGTCCCTAATAGGTTCGGTGTGCCTGTTGTTTTCTCGGCGCCAGGTAAGATGGCTGGACTGTGTCCGCGCATTGGGCGCGTTGACGAAAAAAATCTGAATGCGGGAAAAATCGCATCATGTCGTACGTGGCTTGCACGAGGTGCATCGTGTATGATATTCCGATGTGGTGTGGGAAAACCTATGTGGGTCAAACGGGCAGATGTGTCAATATCGAGCACGGGAGGACGAATTAGTTCTGATAAACAAAGGCGTGACGCATTTACCCACGCAATGAAAGACCTACGGAACTGAAGCAACATTGCGTGAGATCAATATAATTGGCAGAAGTGGTGATACGTCGGCTAGGGAACTTTTGGAGGCACACCACATTAAAAAAAAGAGAGGCACGAGTTTTATTAGTCACACATCGTTTTTTTTTTGTATGAACTGCATCTGTTAAGTTCTGTATTTCAATTTCACCTTTGACGACATTCACGCACGCATGCGCCTATGTTGTAATTCTTGGCTTCTCTGTTTGAATAAAGTCAGTTGAAGTTTAGCGCTTGGCCTGTTGTTTCTTATTGGTCTTAGTCATTTTTTTTCGTTTTTGCGCTACCAATGCGTTCTCATGAATACAGGAAATTCTTAAACCTAAGAGAGCTCGGATTGTCGTTCTAAAGTAAGAGAAAAAGTAATTTTGTTACGAGAAAACTTAAGTACAAATGTTTTCCTCCCTTTCTACCATACCAAACGCGGCTAGCTCTGGCAGCGGCACCTATTGGAGGATATGTTGGCTCTCATAGCTTATTTTCTTAAACATCTTATGACGGCGCTCATCCTATCACGTTGCACTCTGTATGGCAAAGCTTTAGTTTGATTGGCATTGACAGATTTTTATATGCACATGTGGCTACAGAAACAAATACAAAACATGAATTACAAAATCACCCATTCAGATACGGAATACCATTTTGCTATAAGGCGATAGATGGGAAGCCGATGCAAGAATCTTAGTTATTATGAATATGCAATATGCATTGAAAATTCATAGTAACAAAGATTCTTGCATCAGCTTGCCATCTACGGCCTTGCAGCAAAAGGAAATTCTGCATCTGAATGGGTGATTTTGTACCTGGCTGTATCTCTTGTGTAGCCACAGGTGTATATAAAAATCTGTGTCGATGCAGGTTAAGCTTAGTTGAGAGTTCCTCACTTGTGCTTCATGTCATGTGTTAATGGTTGAGTTAATTTTGGTTGTGCTGCTTTCTTTTTTTTTTTTTTTAACTATTTACCCCTACCAACCAGCCCAGTTGTCAGCGTTTCCTAAAATTACAGCGCTCTCCAATTTCTTGCTTCGCGGCGCAGTTCCAGTGGCAGCCAGTTCATCTGTCATGGTCACTGAAGCTCCAACGAGCGCCTGTTTATAAGGACATGTTTCTCTGCGATTTTCACAGTATCTCTCTGTCTATCTCGCTTCCTCTCGCTCTCTCGAAATGCTCCTACGTAGAAAGAAAGAACTTGAGCCTTCTGTTTCAAATGGCGATCATTTTACCACGATGCAGCTGTCTCATGTCTTGCAGAAACGGTCGGGGCTCCGAAATATCTACTTCCATGCTTTCTTTCTTTGCAATGGCCAAACACTGCCAAAGCCACGTACCTGTAAAGAGCCTAATCACAACTGCGCTAATGGTTCACTCGGTTATCTTGACATGATCTAGAGCCTCTGCTACACTGCGTGATAGCGTTGCGTGTACATTAACGTTTGCCAGCCGGACCAACCGTTGCCAGTCGTCACGCCGGACTAACGTTTCTGTAACTAGCCCCATCTCTCGTTTCTTTCGATGAAATACGTTTGAAGGGATTTACGGCGCTTATAGCATTGCGAGAAAAAAAGAACAGCCAAAGGAAATGCGGACTTGCGTAGAATACGTCAGCCTCGCTGACATAGGCGGCGCGGGTAATCGATAGCCGCAAAAAGTTATTTTGTGAGAGCATATACAAAAATACAGAAGTAGCAACGGAAGTAAGAACAATAGAAAATCAAACAACGATGCACCATTTGGGGGCTGCGAAGATTTCTGCAACTTTAACTCTCCTCAAGTGGATTGTGAAAACTACGACACTCACCTCTGGAAAAGAGACATAACCACCGCCACGTCTGCCAGGTCCCGTAGCCATCGAGGCAACCTGCCAGCGTGCAGGATTCTGAAGCACCCAAGAGTGGCCAAATGTTGGGATTCCCACCATTATCTGCGTCTTCGGCATGCCCATTTCGGCCCAAAACTTCGCGCTAGACGCCTGTTGGGGTTGGAATGAATGAGCAAACTGTGTTCGTACCGGAAAACGGCCATGTTTCTACCTCGCAATCGAATATTTGAAAACGTGACACAACCTCATGGAGATTGTCACATTTGAACTGCACCTTTCCTAAGCAGACAGCACTGACTACCCAGGCGATTATTTTGTCATATTGTAGGAAACAGCCGCTTCTGGTAATTTTCATCTAAAGGTGGTTTAAGGAAAGCGCTCATGTGAGCGTTATCGCCACCTCCTCAATGCTGCTTGCATGTTCCTTCTTCCCTAGCTTTTTTTTTTTTTCGCACACTGCCTACATGTAGTCTCTTTTATTCTAACAATGCAATAACGCTTAGTGTTGCTAGTTATGACAGTGTTTGTTCTTTTGGCCACAACGTGACCGCACAAATACTTCCCGGCATTGGTGGTGTCTTCTTTTCCTATTGTCAGAAACGAGATGAAGAAGCAATAGACATTGATGGACACCTGAATAATAATTATACGCACTAAGACATGTGGTTCACTTATCCTTTTCTTTACGTTTTCGCAAATACAAAGCAGGCGAAAGAGATTTTTTTATAATAAGCATCAATCATAAAAATCCTGCAGATCCCACTGTGCGGTGACATGCGAAGCAGTCAGCAAGGAAATTGTCTATGGGGGGTTGTGTGGCATTCAGTGAACTGTGACAAATAGGATAAACGTCATTGTGCAAAGCCTATGAGCAGCTGTGTGCTTAACATCCATGGACTAACCAAGAAGCTCGACAGCAGCGTGGCGGCTGAACTGTAGGTCACGGCCCGGCGTAGCCTTGGCACTGACTTAAGAGCATACTATCATCATCATCATCACCGCCAGCCTGTCTACGCCCTCAACAGGGTAAAGGCCTCTCCCATACACCTCCAATTATCCCTGTCCTGTGCTAACTGGGCCCAATTTACCCTCGCAAACTTCCTGATCTCATCTGCCCAACTAACTTTCTGCCGCCCCCTGCCACACTTGCCTTCTCTAGGAATCCACTCTCTTACCTTTAATGACCAACGGTTGTCTTGTCTTCGCATTACATGGCACGCCCACGCCCATTTATTGTTCATTTCTATTAATACGTCCCTAACACGCGCTTGTTCCCTAACCCACTCCGCTCTCTTCTTGTCCCTTAAAGTTACACCTGCCATTTTCCGTTCCATTGCTCGCTGCGTAGTCCTCAATTTAAGCTGAATCCTCTTAGTTTCTAAGGTTCTGCCCCGTAGGTAAGATGCAGCTGTCACAGTGTCCTCTTAGGAGACAATCGTAAGCTACCATTCGTTATCTCACCATGCTTGTCGAATGCACTCTATCCACCCCACTCTTATTCTCCTATCATTCTCCTCATGATTCGGATCAGGGGCACTACCTGGCCTAAGTAGACATATTCCCCCACTACATTCAATGCCTCGCCAGCTATGTCAAATCGCTGTGCTCGCCCAAGGCATTACTTGAGTTTTCTGCATATTAATGTTAAGACCTAGTGTTCTACATTGCATGTTTAAGTCAGTAATCATGCTTTGTAATTCACCCCCCAGTTACTTAGCAAAGCACTGTTATCAGCAAATCTGAGCTTACTCAGGTATTCCCCATTAAGCCCTTACAACCCCCTTTTCGCAATCCAGTGTACTTCTTGTAAACATGCTGTTAATAACATCGTGGAGATTGTGTCCCGTTGTCTTACGCCCTTCCTTATAGGTATTTTGCTGCTCTCCTTGTGGAGGACTGAGGTGGCTGGTGACAGATGGGCAATCATTCTTCCTTTTACGCTGTACTGTTTACCTTCAGCTAAGCAACCGCTTATTCTGTGTGAAATTCACTTCTATAAAAATATAATTGTTTCCATCCACCGCAATAACCACATGTATTATCTAGAAATCTTACTCGCCTTGAGAACCTTGCGCCATCTCGTGATGGAAGCCCAAACGAGCCTCCGTGGCTGGTCCACGTGATATATATACAATTCCAAGAAACGCGCGCCGCGAGCATAGTTGGTAAGGCTGCTCGTCGGCGTATTTGTCTCAGGCGCTCGCCTGGGCGTTCGTTTGGTAACCAAGTGATCATGGGTTCGAATCGCCGCTCGGCCGCTTCGCCAAAAATTTCTTCAAGGGCTTTCTTACTTACAGATTTCGATTTCTATATACATATATCTGTGCGGGACGCGACGGAGAAACTCCGTTCAAGTGTCCATATAATTGCTATCAAAATGAAACGGCCAGAAAGGTCGCAGAGAGTAAACCTATATAGTTAAAAGGTAAATGTAAGCATTCGTTTTAGTCAATGAAGACGCACGGAAAGTTTTACTTCATGGCTGATACGGCCGCCCTCCAGGTGATTCTGCCTGATGAAGTACGAGAATTACAAGCAAGGCGCGTCAAAGAAAACCACCGGTATACTCGTCAAGTAGAAGCACCGGCACAGTGGTGATGGAGCGGCAGTTACGTAAAACACCGCCAGAAATGCGACTCTCCTTCGTGCCAAAAGAACGCCGCGAAAGTCAGCAGTGCGTGAGCATTCATCTCCACGAATGTACACGTAAAATAATGGCGTCTTGCTGCGCGGCTTCATTATTACGTCGTCTGCTACGCCAGCCTCGTCTGACAACGCGTACTGCAGTATGGTATTGCACCGCGCTCCACCGCCGACACCCACTGTGGCGCGGTGGCTTGCACTCGTGCCATGGAAGTCCCAGCCGAACCTGCAGCAGCGCACGCGTGCCCAGACGAACGTAGGTAACGGCACGAGTGTACAGAAAGCGCCACCAGTGCCGTCAGCCGAAGATTCGATAGGTCGAAACGCAGTGTGAGAAGCGCATTGAAGTGAACGACGTTCGCACGAGAAACTATATCGTGAAGCTCCCAGCACATTCCCAACGGTAGGAGCGGTCCTTCGTTGAGCACACACCAGCCAGCTTCTGTCACCAACAAGGTTGTACATCACAAAACCGCAATCATACCTGAGCCCTAAGTGTCCTGAATGCCCGGCACGAGGTAAAGCCGGACACCTTCTGTGGTCTGCTTTTGACACGATCAGAAAGAAGACACTTTTACCTAAGGCGGAGGAGGGCGGGGGGGGGGGGGCGACATGTTACTTGCAGGATTGTACCGGCCAGCCACCGCACGTCAGGCCAAAGGAAGCAATTCGTTGTAGGCGTGCTGTCCCGGAGTTTTTCAAGGAAAGAGGACCTGGTCGCCATTACTCAGAACAGACTGAGGACCGCTCTTCCTCGAGGAAGAGTAAAAGGTTGGTCCCCCTCCCCAAACCCCATAGTGTGCTCATATTTTGCCGCAAGGTCTAACCTATTAAATGCAGAAATAAAGATAGTTTAAAAAAACGACATTCGTTGTTGCACCATGCGGCCAAATAGCGACACCAACCAGACGCCGCTGAAGTCGAGTGTAAAACATCTTCACAGCCTGTCGCGCAGTTTTTTAGCTAAAATGACGGATATCGTTAAACGCACGATGGTAATAGAATATTCATAGAAACGTTCAAAAGTCGAGAATGTTCAATGCAACACCTTTACTTTTACTGTAGGGTAGAAAGTATACATTTGGTTCGGGCGCGAATGCGAATGAGTTGGTCGAACTCATTCCATTTCTGAAGTCTTTCGACTTGCATGGAAATAAATTTCGCTGTGTAACAGCTGAACAATGTCATTACATGCGAATACCACAGCATTCGAATGGCAATAAGTTGCCCCGTGCGACACAAGTATTAATGGATTTTTTTATTAAGTTCCATTCAAATTTAGCATCCTGAAGGCACCCTTGATCCACTTGCAGATTTTGATGGCGTGCTAGGATGGGAAGAAATCATTGGTATTGTGCATCTCGGTCACGTGCACATATGTAAATCGTTGGTCGGAGGAGGGCTCGCGCTACGTGACCTTAACCATCATCAAAAAGTAGGAACATGGGACGGCATTGCCCGCTTAGCGTCGGCAGATACACAAGATACACGCAAGATACCCGAGTCGCTCTTGGTGTTCCCATTAGAGCATCAACACAAAGCGTGATTACCACAGTGACAACCAATACATTTCAAGTAATAACTGATGGCACCTATCATCACAATAGTACAGGCTTACCACCAGTGAAGCGGGGCGCCAAATAATGAGGCAACTGAACTATGCTGCACCATTCTACAAGAAGAGGCGGCATCAACTTCTTCCGCACGTACACGACCACTACCGCATCCAGCCCATACCGAGAAGCATGCGCACCGAATTTCACGTAAAATCGCGGAAGCTTCGAGCTAAAGCCTCACAACGCAGCTCTGGACAAGGACAGGGTGTGTAGACGCCGCTGCCTACATTTCTAAACATCGTTACGTCCAGCAGTCGCAAACAACCGCGACAAAATTATTTGATCAGCATCAATCAAGGCTATGTTGGTGAGCGATGAAGATGCCATTGCATAGAAGATGCCATTGCACTCGCATCGAGGGTACATGACTGCGATGTCATCATCAGTGACTCTGAGAATGGTGTCTGGAGCTTCAGTAGAGGCTACATTACCAGCTTCACACATCTCATACTTGCGGCTAACCCACCTAAAGTGAAGGACTCGAGCACACCAAGGACTCCTGCGAAACGAAGCGGCCCATGCGGCTGCTCAAGGGTGCACGGACCGAGTGGCCGCACACAGGGGTCTAACTCCAAAGCAGTATGACTCTTCACAACACGCGGTCCCTCCCCTTTATTAAAAAGGGAAATAAATTATTCCTTCATTCATTGATCCAGCGCCGTAAATGGAGACCAAAATGGCGAACGTCCAGGCGCGGATGAAGTGGTGAGGACGTTCCGAGGTATGGCCAGTTACCTGGATGAAAATCGGGGATTGCTCCTCCGAGACGCTGCGGGTGCGGATGGTCAGCTCGAAGTGGGGCGACCCCTCTTCTACATAAACCTGCCAGCCACCCACTAGGCAGTCCCCAGGGCAGAACAACGGCATCGACCACGAAGCCGAACACTCAGATTCGCTAGGACTGACGGGCTGTTCTGACGTCCATACCATACGTACAGTGACACTTTCATACCATTCCATCCGACTCTTACTCTGTACCAACTGTACAGGATGGCCATGAGAGAACCGAGACGTGGGTGGCTACTAGATCTATCTATCTATCTATCTATCTATCTATCTATCTATCTATCTATCTATCTATCTATCTATCTATCTATCTATCTATAGATAAACTGACTGACATAGATAGATAGATAGATAGATAGATAGATAGATAGATAGATAGATAGATAGATAGATAGATAGATAGATAGATAGATAGATAGATAGATAGATAGATAGATAGATAGATAGATACGGTCAAACTGACTAACTTTCCGTGAAAACCTTTCGCATTCAAATAAACAACATGAAATCGAGTAACATCGTCTTCGGTCGACCGCGAGGGTCCCTGTATTTCCTATCCCCATACAATTTGTGCATAAACATCAATGTGTAATCTAGGAATGACTACTTACCACATTCAGCATATCAAGTACGGGGAGTTCCCTGGACCTAGGAAATAGCGGGCTATTGTGGCCCACAAACGGACTGTACCAATGATAAGTGTGGAAGTTGTAGGTCTTCAGGTTCACGAAATCTGCGGACCTGCAAACGGCAGTGAATGGCACCTTCCTGCTTAAGCAATCCGACAGAGGATGGCATAAAGGACAAATATATACTGCTTAAATGAATGTAAAACTGCGCCACCGTAACAAGAAAAAGAACACATTAACGTCTTCTCGCAACATGCCTAGTTTCCATGAGTTAGCGTACTTGGTGTGAAGTAAGAGAACATGGAAACATGTGCCAGCGAAAACGAAAGCTTCCTAACCTATGCGTACCCAGAAATTTTCGCGTTGACTTCTCTTTAAATCATGCCTACATTGTTAGAAGAAAGTTTTGCAGATAACGCTTCTAGCAGATGAGCAGACGCCTAGGGTCATAAAATAACGGTATCTCAACATGTCGGAATGCGGAAGCTTCTAGTCACGTAAAAATGTGAAACAATTATATTAATGTCAGCGAGTTACGTAAGTCGTGTGAATAACGGAAATAAACATCGTACTTACATACATGTGTGCATCAAGAACGACAGCGATAAACAACGTAAAATAAAGAGCACTAAAAAATGGAACGGGCCGACGGCATAAGATCAGCCATTATTCATCCGCCCGCGCCCACAGCTATTTAAGATATAAAATGTGTCCATCCGTTCAGAAACCTCTGATACAGATACACTTCCAAGTAAAAGAGGACGTATATAGGTAACAGTTTAAACTTCAGGGCTTTACTGCGAAAAGCAGAACGATAATAATAGAAAGCAGACACGGCAAGCGCAATTTCAAATAAAGTACTTTTGTGAACAGTGCCAATAGTATTGATGCAGGAAGCGAAAGTTTGCTAATCTATTGTCTACTTTTGCCCTCGTGATCAGTGTTTGGCGCTAGGATCTCCAGCTTGAGCTGTACCCACTACTCCATGCCAACCTTTGTCCTCTGCATAGCTTAAAGCACGGCTGTTTATTTCGATTGAGCCATTGGGCACGGTCGGTGCTCACACACACGCACGTACATAATACAGTACTGAAGACTAAACCGTCGAACATTGCCTCCACCACGCGCGTCGAAACAGAGCATGAGCACCCGCTTGCACACCCAGGGCTTGCACACCCCGCTTGCACATATCCCTGCCTCGCTCTCCACTGCAGCTGCCGCCAAACCATTATATCGACCGACGTCCTCTCTGTGGAGGACAAATATCATTCCAGGAAATAACCGCAGACTACTCTACCAACCAAGAATATAGACAGAGAAGAAGGACGTCGTGCTTTCTGATATTGTAAAACGAAAAAAAAAGACGAACATGCAAATGCTGTTCTGCTGCAGGGCGTTAAACTTGTTACCACATCCTGCACTTCACGAAATGTGCCGACCCGTTCAAGGGGACCGGAGGGCTCATTGTGAAGGATGTCATTATTATTATTATTATCCGTAGTGGTAGTAGTAGTAGTACTTCAAAATAGACCCCTTTCTTGCAAGGCTTGCACTTTAACCTGATATTAAATTACGTCCAGTTTCGCCGCTCCTCTCATTTTGACCACAACACAAACAATTCCGACCATGGAGCAGTAACGAAATATTTCCTGTACTCACTTAGCAACTGATCGGAAGCGGTATCGTATGACATCACCTCTTGGCACGGCAGGCACCGCAACTGAGAGAAGAAGAGGACGCTGCGGATCCTTCTTAAATACGACCGAGCATTCCTAGGAGCGGGAAAAAAGGGGAACATTCGTGATGCCGACCACATCGGTGCAAGATATTCAGGCAAGTTGGGGCGGCAGACTTAACGAACAGCAACAACAAAAATAAACATGCTTATGCATAGCACTTAGCATATCGCTGCTAAATATTGCTCGTCCCAATGTGGCATGCATAACTATCACTGCCTCTGGCTCAGAAGGTGACATTAAAACGCTCGCGGGCTTTCGTATTTGCCATTACTCTTTGACAACTACGCGGCAATGAGGCTTCATGTGACGACGTTGAGGTAACTTCAGTTCTTTTCTGATTTGGTAAATATGCGGTTTCTACGTCACCAAAAGTTCTTTGCATATTCACTAGAACAGTGCAACACACTGCAATAGGAATGTTGTAACTAACGTTGCTAACGTGAAATAAAAGCCGCTGATATGTCGCTGGGCGATTTTTACGTAGTGCAGGGCAGCTCCGCAAAGGAGATGTAGTCACATTAGGAAGTGTATGTAACGAAAGGATCGTTTCCTTGTTGATTGTCTTCCTGGGTAGCTTGGTCCTCTCTTATGTCACTGGTCTTGTGTTTGCTCATTAAGTTGTTTCTAACAAATAAAGCACGAGCCCTTGTCCCTTCCCTTTCATTATTGGTCTTGTTTATGTGTGATGAGCCCTTGCGAGGCAGCAATCAAATAGGCAGCAGCAGACAGCTTGTTCTGTTTGCAATACCAACTCAACTTTAACGAATTTTTGTTATGCAATACAACACTAGCCAGCACGAGCGCAGCACCACACGTAAATCGACGTTGCTACCTCGGGTGATTCCCCTCTTCTAGTCGTGGAGTGTGCATCACGTCGTGAAGGATGTGAATAAGGCACGTATGACCACAGACCTAAATCATACTGCAGTGCATTTGTCTCACCTAAGCGTACGTGTAAACAGCTGACCAGTGGTGTGAACCTACGCCATTTTGTAGCCAGAAAAGGCAGTTCATTAAAATGCATCGCCACTTATTTGCTTACACCAGTTCAAGGAAAGATGGTAACCGCGATGTTCTTGGTATTTCCGTGGAATCTTCGCTTTACTCTTTACAATGTCCACAGCAAACATTGCTGTAAGAACACTTAGCTTAGCATGGCAGAAGGCACTACATCTGATTTTGCAATAACTATGTTTTTGAAATAGGGTTCCCGAGTGTAACACTTTTCTTGAGCATACACGCCCACCTCTGTATGAACCACGAGAGATGTGCTTCCACTAGACAAACTGTATTCGACAAACTGTTACTCATATGCGGCAAATAAACGATGGTGCATGCGCTCAAGCATGCTTTAAGTGCGTAAAGCTTTATGTACATGATAGGCTGTGGGGCTCAGATCCAACGCGTTTTAAATCTGTAACTCGATTACCCGACAAAGAATGTAGTGGCTGGGGCGGCAGCCTTTTGTCATACCTCGATAAATTCATTTGCAGAATCAGGGTACCCTGGCAAGTCCCAATCGAAGTCCATTCCATGAAACCCGTATGAGTTAATCCTCCATTCAACAGACTCGATAAACCTGGAAAAAAGGACGGGGAAATGTATGGGCGAAGCGTTCTAAAAGCCGCAGGAAATAGCGCTACATCTTTTCTAACAGCAACGCTGTTTAAGTACTCCGTTAAACCGATAGAAATCCACATGGAATTATGATCCTCATCAAATCACCGCGCGTGCACGTCTATACATTGAGCGCGTATACGCCTCCTCTTGTGCTCGTGCTCTCATCCCACTACTACATAACGGCAGCTATAGTATAGCAAGGGATGGTACAGGAAAATGAGAGCGAGGAGTAGGGGACAGGCTGGAAGCATAGTCTTGTACAGTATAGTTTAGCAAGGAGTGAGAAGAAAGGTTAGGGTGAGAAGGGATGATGTGAGCCGTCACTTACGTGAGCACATAAAATGACGTCTCATCTAGCCATGTGTTCCCGCAAATTAAAACGTGTTACAGCGTAGTCATCACTTACATCACCACGTATCATGACGTCACAACTAGTTACCCGTCCCGGGCAAATTGAAAACTTGATTACTATCCAGTAGTCGCTTGTATGAGCACGTGAGATGTAGTCACAACTAGCGACAGGTCACCACCGACTTCAAGCTTGATTACAGCACACTCGTTACATGCATGACTACTTAAGTCGACGTCGTGACTAGTCGTGTGTCCTTGTCAAATTGAATCTAGCCAAGCCACGTGACCACCAGCTTGGCTGTAACTGACCCTTGAGGAAGTTAGTGTGAACTGCGCTTTTTTTTACCACAAGAGATATTTGGGCTACCTGGTGGAAAATGATTCTCAAATTCAAATTGAAATTTAATTTAATTCAGCATTTTCCTTGCACAAAACGAACAACAGCGGAGCAAGACGAGGACAAAAAAAGAACAGCACACGGCCGTTGCCGTGCCGTCTTCTTTCTTCGTCCTCGTTTTGCTCCGTTGTCGTCCTTGCAAATTCGACGAAAGGCCAGCAATGCAGGACACGGACATAAAAACGAACACACGCAGACACACCTTCGCCGGACTAACAACCAAATTTATTGAGGCAACCACGAGCTTTCATACAGACATGCTGCACAAGCGCCCAAGCTATAACCTGAGGACAAGACCCCCTGACAGTCAAGTACCGATAAAAAACAGCCACTCTTTTTCAGTTATAGCGACAGAAGGTTCCCTGATGAAGGTCTGGCCATTCGTTTTGATAAAATACGCCTCGAGCAGTTCGCGCGTAATTCTTGTCCTTCGTCCGCCTAGAATGCTGGTCTGGCGAAAGATCAAGTCCTGGTGCCGATTTATTTAATGCAAAATTTGTGAACAATACTGTTGTCTATTCATCCATTCTGCTTTCAAGGCTTTTTCACCAATATTTAGACACCCGTCAGTTACCTGCAGACTGGAATGTCGGGAACGTGGTCCCTGTTCACAAGTCCGGCAGCAGAAATTCGCCTCTCAACTGCCGCCCCATCTCCCTCACCAGCATTCCTTGCAAGGTTCTTGAACATATTTTACATTCGCATTTGGCAAATCACCTAGACAATAACACATTTTTCACTAAACCTCAACATGGTTTCCGAAAAAACTTGTCCTGCGAAACCGAACTGCTCTCTTTTACGCACAACCTTCAGCTTATTCTTCACAAAGGCTTCTTGCCCCGCCACGGTGGTCTAGTGGCTGTGGTACTCGGCTGCTGATCCGAGGGTCGCGGGATCGAATCCGGGCCGCGGCGGCTGCATTTCGATGGAGGCGAAATACTGAGGCCCGTGTGCTGTGCGATGTCAGTACACGCTAAAGAACCCCAAGTGGTCGAACTTTCCGGAGCCCTCCACTACAGCGTCTCTCATAATCAGAACTCGTTTCGGGACGCTAAACGTCATAAAACAACAACAACAACAAAGGCTCCTTCGCTGACTGCGGCCTTTTCGATTTTGCAAAAGCGTTTGATAAAGTATGTCGCCAGCTACTCCTATTTAAACTTAGTAAGCTAAGTCTTGACCCTAACCTGTTTGCATGGCTTGAGCATTTCCTCGCTAATCGATCACTATACGTTGCTTCTAATGGACATACTTCCCCATTTAACCCTGTAGACTCGGGTGTACCGCAAGGATCAGTTGTTGGCCCTCTTATTTTTCTAATTTACATTAACGATTTACCCGAAGATGTTTCTTCTAACATTTACCCTATCGCGGATGACTGCGTCATCCAAAGTGAAATCTCAGATAGTTCCGATAACAACTACCTACAGGACGATATTAACGCTATCCCTAACTGGTTTGACGTATGGTTAATGCAACTTAACGTGACTAAATGCAAAACTATGCGCGTAACGCGAAGTAATCTTGCTCCGCCGAACTATTACTTTTAGTAATGTTCCCCTAGATGATGATGATTGTGGTTCGGTTAGGAAAGGACGCTAATTTCTGCAGCCCATGTAGGGAGCACGGCTAAGCGTCCGTGGGGGTAGGGGTAAGGGAGTGAAAGAGATAGAGAGGAAGGCCGTAGTGGAGCAGTAACATCACTAAGTACCTTGGCGTCCTCCTCACCTCGACACTTTCCTGGTCATTACACATCGATAGAGTAATCAGCAATACTACCCGCATGCTCGGTTATATACGACGAAATTTGTCTTCGGCTCCTACATCATTAAAGTTAACGTTGTGCAATACACTTATAAGAAGTAACATGGAATACGCCTCATCTATCTGAGACCCGCACTCCGCTGCCCTTGTTTCAATCGCTCGAAAGAATTTAAAACCATGCCGCGCGTTTCATTTGCAGCAATTATAGCCGAACACCCATGCGTAACTTCCATGAAAAGCTTTTTACTACTTCTTCCACTCTCATCACGACGTAAGTATTCTCGCCTTGCTTTACTCCACAAGTTATACTTCCGCCATTCCTACCTGCACACCTCATATCATCATCCCCTACTTACATTTCATCTCGCATTGATCATCACCATAAGGTTGGAATAATGCAGTGCCATACGAGAAGCTGCCACGATTCATTTATTCCGAAGACCTCCCAAGAATGGAACCACCTTCCCGGCACAGTTGTCGCTATGAAGGACAACTCAAAGTTTCGGGCCGCCATATCTGACATCATCACTCGCGGACATAATTAATCACCGTTTGTATGAAGTAGCAATGTTTTCTGTTCTTGCTTCTTCTATTTTTCGAATTTTTTGTTTCTTTCTTACCGACTCCCCTCTGTAATACGTCCGTCTTGAGGGTACAATAAAATGAAATGAAATAGTCTGCCATTCGCAAGGTATGTATGTGATCTTCTTCAATAATCCGTTCGGCGAAAAAAGGAGAAGGCACTGTATCAAGGTACCAACACGCCCTTAACATTAAATAACAAAATAAATATAATTAGCGTTTCCCGCACCGGCTTCCCGTTCTATATACATCAATGAACATTTCGCTATAGCTATGCTTCCGCAGTTTGTATCTCGTATGCTTGAGGAATTTCTTAATATTTATATTTGCAGAAAAGAGGAAGACACATTGTGTAGACTTATGACTGCACCGTTTGCGATTAGACGCCGTGGAAACCATTTCCTTGAAGTTACGCCCACTTTCTCCTCCGCGAATTGATATCATGAGCTTCAGCGATGGGCTCTGATTCTTCAATTGAGCGACGGAGGCAAGGACATCCTGACCACCGAGGGAACTGAGGTCGACGGTGTAGTCTCGGCCTACGGTGGCAAAGCCCAGGATGATGCGGCTACAAAGGCGCATGTCCACCTTGTCGAAAGGGAGTGCCTCTCGATTGTTCGTGGGAGATGTCATGTAGCAAACGTGGTTGAAGGAATCTGTGATAGAGCCACAGAGAAGGTAACATTTTAATTTTCCAATAATACGATCTCTGCAATCAATTAGAGCGTACTGTTCGTAGTCCTAGCTAGCCCTTCAAACATTGAATATTATCCTGATCTTCAGAGCGCTGTGAAGGGACAAAGGAAACAGGATCACGGTCACGAAGACCGGCGTTGACTTCCATCTAAGGCGTACTTCAAAGACCACATCTCGTTACCACAAGCCACATAGCCACAAACGAAAATGCTGTGCGCTTAGAAACAGCAACATTAGTATAGACCTTTCCAACAGAGCCCTCCTGGGCGCCGCCATGAAAGTGCCGCTAGCGACGCCTAGCGGCGGCACCATCTTGGGCTGTTTGCTCGCCGGGCTCTCCGTCCGGGCGCGTGCATTCGTTGTGTGTGTTTCAGCAAGATATTGCTTTCGCTCTTTGTAAAGGCAGTGGAATCGTTTGATAGGTTCATTTGTGAGTGTGTGGGATCTGATTGATTAGCAGGACATTGCCACCGGCGTTGTTTTGCTTGTGTCTTATTGCGCGGGCAGAGGCGGGATCAGCGGGGCCGGTTGGTAGCAGTAAAACTGAGAAACCGGGAACCGTGTTCTCTTTTCTGTTTCAGTAACTGTTGTAAGATTAGTAGCCTCATAATAGGAATACTGTTGCTCTTGCTAACAAGAGTGCCACTCATTAAGGCGATTAAGGCGAGAGCCTTAATGTCTCAATGAGAGTAACCTCAATGTTTCGTCACTGTCCTAAAAATGGGGGGAGGGGGGCGATTCAAAAATTATAGAAAATTATCAGAAAAAACGATACCTTGAGAAATAAATGACTAATCATGTAACACTATATATCGAACGAACCTTTAATTCAATGCCGACGTCAATAAGGCATAATGAGCATGATAGCCAGGCTTTAAGTCATGCACATGACTAACTAAAAGTGAGTAGCCTGTCTAGAAATCAACGATTTAAAATCGCAAGCTAATGTTTGTGAGTCACCCAAGTCATGTTAGAGTGGTTATGATGTGGGAGTGCGCCATGATAACGAAGAAATCACGATTAAAAAATGACCTGACTTTGCAAAGCATGTAATTAATGTCACATGATGCAAGGAAGAGCTTGAAAGTGTAACAAGGCGGTCGAGATGGGTGTCAAACGAAAGGTGCACGTCGAAGGATGTTATATTGGTCATAGTTAGGTTCATGACATGACATGATGTGCTCAGGTCATGCCATGAGCATGACTCTCCAAATAAGACTACTGGAAGGAGATCTATATGGGCGTCAAACAAAAGGTGCATGTCGAAGAATGTAATACTGGTCATAAAGACGTTCATGACATGACATGCTCATGTCATGAGCACGACTCCGCAATAGAGCACGACTCCGCAATAGTAAATGTAAGGTAAGGAGGTCAAGATGGGTGTCAAACAAAAGATGTAGGTCGAGAGACGTGATACGAGTTAGTCATGTTCATGACATGAAATACAGGATATGACATGAACATGACGAAGCAAAAATTAACGGAATGGGGTTAAGATGGGTGTCAAACGAAAGGTACAGCTCGAATGATATGACATAAGTTATAATCATGTTCATGACATCAATTACATGACATGATAGGAGCATCATTATGCAAAATGCTCTGAAAGGCGGTCGATACACATTGTAAAACGAAAGGCGCAGTTGAAGATGCGATAAGAGTTATAGTCATTTTCATGACATTATCATGGCCCGACATGATTATGACTCAACATGAAAGCTTTAAGGAGGTTAACATGGGTGTCAAACAAAAGGTACAGCTCAAGGGATGTGATAAGTTATAGTCATATTCATGACATGACTTAATAACGTTTGCTGTCGGGCTAGTTGGTGCATAGCTGAACTTGAATTGATGGCGCAAATGGTTAGACTGGACCGAAGAAGACACGTAAGACACGGAAAAGCGCGCACTTGCAACTAAATTTTATTCTTCCGAACGCTTAGTTAAGTACCCTCAAGCATGCGCACAACACCACAGAAGGCAAAATAACAATCTCTGAATACACTGCCTGATCAAAACCTATCAACCAAGAACCGATACTCGTTCTGATAAAGAGTTACGGAAGGAACGCTGACACACAGATCGCCAGCATTCTGTATGTACATAGCCTCAGCCAACTCCCGTGCCACCTTATCCTTGCTTTTCCGCAAAATGCATGTGTTGCGCAGCAGTGGTTTACACGTACAAGCCCTGCAATGATATGGCAAATGAGATCCGGTACCATTCCCTATCGACAGGGCGTTCTCTGCCAGTCGATCATTAATACACCGTCCAGTCCGGCCGATATACACCCGGCCGCAACTCAACGGAATTTTATAAACAACACCAACTGAACATTTAATATAACGCGTTTTCTTGGTGTGTTTCTTCCCACACTCAGGACTCTTAACAGACGACACTCGAGCACAAATACGAGAGAGTTTTTTCGGGGCCGAAAACACTACCGGTACGTTATATCTAGCAGCCACATTTTTCAACGAATGAGATACCTTGTGTACATAGGGAATGACGACAGGACGTTTGTCCACATCATTACCTCGTGAAGCACCACTAATATCACGCCGAGCTTCTTCACTAAAGCCTCGCAAACAGATCCTAAAAGGACTGACGGGAAACCCGCAGAAATAAGTCTAGAAACTTGCAATTCAAAGCTTTCTTTAACTGCATGTGAGCAGGACCTGTCTAAAGCCATCTGCAAGCTAGAAGTTGCTATCGCTCTCTTGACATTCTTCGAATGGGCGGAATGAAATGGCAAAAATTCTTTTTGAACACGAGGGTGATACATCCAACAGATATGGTCTTCGTTAATCGTGAAAAGAATATCTAAAAATTGAAGTTTATCACCAGTGGGAACCGCTCTGCAATATGACAAGGTTTTGAAGGTGTTTCGTTATGTTGATGATTTTTTAATTGTTTTGACAAAACAACCAAGTTGCGCTTATTCTGACTGTGTGGCTGAAGTCTTAGACACTTTTAAGGCGCTAGGACTAGGGCTCAGGTTTACTCATGAGCTTCCCACTGGTGATAAACTTCAATTTTTAGACATTCTTTTCACGATTAACGAAGACCATATCTGTTGGATGTATCACCCTCGTGTTCAGAAAGAATTTTTGCCATTTCATTCCGCCCATTCGAAGAATGTCAAGAGAGCGATAGCGACTTCTAGCTTGCAGATGGCTTTAGACAGGTCCTGCTCACATGCAGTTAAAGAAAGCTTTGAATTGCAAGTTTCTAGACTTATTTCTGCGGGTTTCCCGTCAGTCCTTTTAGGATCTGTTTGCCAGGCTTTAGTGAAGAAGCTCGGCGTGATGTTAGTGGTGCTTCACGAGGTAATGATGTGGATAAACGTCCTGTCGTCATTCCCTATGTACACAAGGTATCTCATTCGTTGAAAAATGTGGCTGCTAGATATAACGTACCGGTAGTGTTTTCGGCCCCGAAAAAACTCTCTCGTATTTGTGCTCGAGTGTCGTCTGTTAAGAGTCCTGAGTGTGGGAAGAAACACACCAAGAAAACGCGTTATATTAAATGTTCAGTTGGTGTTGTTTATAAAATTCCGTTGAGTTGCGGCCGGGTGTATATCGGCCAGACTGGACGGTGTATTAATGATCGACTGGCGGAGCACGCCCTGTCGATAGGGAATGGTACCGGATCTCATTTGCCATATCATTGCAGGGCTTGTACGTGTAAACCACTGCTGCGCAACACATGCATTTTGCGAAAAAGCAAGGATAAGGTGGCACGGGAGTTGGCTGAGGCTATGTACATACAGAATGCTGGCGATCTGTGTGTCAGCGTTCCTTCCGTAACTCTTTATCAGAACGAGTATCGGTTCTTGGTTGATAGGTTTTGATCAGGCAGTGTATTCAGAGATTGTTGTTTTGCCTTCTGTGGTGTTGTGCGCATGCTTGAGGGTACTTAACTAAGCGTTCGGAAGAATAAAATTTAGTTGCAAGTGTGCGCTTTTCCGTGTCTTACGTGTCTTCTTCGGTCCTGTCTAACCATTTGCGCCATCAATTCAAGTTCATGACATGACATGGTCATGACTCAACATGAAGACAAACTCAAAAAGTAGTAACGGCATTCGGACACTGATCTAAGACAAGGAAACTTTAACGAGGTGTGATAGTCAGTCAGTAAATGCCGCACGTACATATATCTGTGTGCATAACATCGTAAAACTCTTGTGGTATGATGTATAAGCCATAGCATATGTGCGGCATTTACTCAAAACCAGCGCTAGATAGGTACTCTTGGCTAGAGTTCCTTCATCTTGGTTAACTGTCGGCTATTATGTGCTGACTTTCTCAGTAACGAATAACGTTTGCTAATCCAGACAAACCTCGCTGGCATCTTGGCTTGGGGGCGCAGCGAGCGCGCGATGGCGTAGGCTGTGCTGCGCTTCGGCTCCGCCGATTTTCGGCTGAAAGCACGGGCAACTTCACAGTACCCCGTCAAGACCAGCTGCAACCGATTCGCCAACTCAGAGGCAACACGTGGATACCAGTATCATCCGGGTGGGCTGATTTTTAACAGCCTTACGGCCGATTATCATCCGACCACGTGGGCGACGCCGACGCTCGGCTGTGTGATACCGGCTTTCCGAGGCAACATGGCAGCTTCTACGCTCACCCAGCGTGGATACGACCCACATTCCATGGCATGTTAGACGATTACGACTTCCGAAAAGCCAAATTCTGCTTCTTCAGCGAGATTTAGTAGTCTAGCTCTCAACGACGCGGTTGAACGCCGCTTGCAAGCCAACGCCAAGAAGTTGGCATCTACCACCGACTCGGCGTCCGGCACGCTGACCGACAAGGCAGAGCCTCCCGCCTCGCGCGCTTCGGGACGCAACGGCAAGGTTCTCACAAATGCAAGCCTCGCCCGTTCCCAAAACCAAATCCAGAGGACTATGTAGTAGTCGTAAAACCCCGTGAGAGCATCTCATTGCATGAAGCTTTCTCAGAGAACAGGTACGGAACGGCGTTCAAGGGGTACCTCGGGCCCGAGCGCGCCGAGTCTTTGACTGTTCTTCACTCTAGAGAGCAAAATTTGATCGTCATTCACACACTGCATCCCGATGCAGCGGACAAAGTTATCGGGGACCTCGCGGTAAACACCGAGCGAGGGCAAGTCCGGCTGCATGGATACCTGCGACAAGATGGAGGCAACGTCTGCCATGGAGTCATCGCAGTCAGCAATGCCGACACGACGGAGACGCTCCGTGAGAGCGTTCGCTGGAGATCAGGCACCATCGTCGAGGTGCGTAAATTTGGCACATCGAACAAGGCGCGTATAACCTTTGCCGGCAAGGACAAGCTGCGCTTTGTTCACTATGACACAATGCTAATCCCCGTCCAACCTTACTACCGCACGATTCCTGCCTGCGACAAGTGCGGTGTCGTCGGCCATCGAAAGGACACTTGTCCCCACCCAAGACCGGATACTTGTGGCCTTTGTGCACAGCAGGTTCCGCTTGTGAAGGAGGGGGTGCGGGCCCCTCATAAATGTGTACCCGTGTGTTCTGTGTGTGGTGGAGCACATGCCACAAACTCACGTGCGTGTACGGCCAAGTACCGCAATCCAAAGATGGCCGCCCAGCAGGGCGGAAAATCCAAAAGTGCGACCAACAAACGTCGCCAGCTTCAGGCTCCCAGTGAGCCATCATGCAGAGACGTCGCCAAAACAGACAAGACAGGTACCCCTACCGGAGGAGTCGGGACGCAGTCGTCGACACCACCGCCACCTCACGGCGGAACTGGAAAGCAGCCTACAGCGAAACCAAGTGGCGAAGCCGGGTCATGGGCCAAAGCCATCAAAAATGGAAACCAGGTGAGTGGCACGGGTAGGGTTGCCTCCTCGTCCCCCCCTGTCCCTCCCTCTTCGGTGCGCAACGCGGAGCAAAATATTATTTCGAACCTTCAGGCACAAATTGAAGCGCTGCAGAAAAGACAAGCAGCAGCCAAGGCAAAACAGGCTCAAATCGTCTCCCCTTCCCCTCTCCCCGCAGCAGAGGCAATGGAAAGTGAGACGGGGGCGCAGGCGACGGACGCGGTAGCTGCCCTCGAGGCTCGTATGAACACCCTTGAGGCCCGTCTGGACAGCCGCATCACCGTCCTCGAAAACCAAATCTCGGCGGCCATAAATGCCGCGATCGCTAAAATGACAGAGGCCATCCCCACCGTCATAGCCCAACAAGTCGCCCGTTTCAACAAACGCGCCGGCCCCATTAAGGATGTGTCCGGCCGGCACCTTAAAACATCTCGACGACAGATTGAATTTGCGGATGATGACAGCTGCTCCCTCCCCGGAGTTGAGGACACCCCCCTCCCCGCGAGTGCTGGCTCGGGAGCGCCGCCACCACCACCATCAGTTAACTTCACCGACAATGGCGGGCACCCCTAGACTTCGGAAATCCCCGCGACACAATTCGGCCACCCCCATCCAAATCACCCAGTGGAACTGTCGGGGCTTTAAGGCACGCACCAAGCGCGCCAACCTCCGACTTTTCCTCACAACATCTGAAATTCTTCCTGCGGTGGTAGCCCTCCAGGAGCCAGGGAGTGCTGCCACGCTCACGAATTATACTACGTTTCAGCAGGACCCCTCGTCCTGCATCTGCGTCCACAAAAATTACACGGCAAACCAAGTTGACCTCGAGTTTAAGCCAGCATTTTCGTATGTGATGGTGACACTTCTTCCGCTACGCAAACAGGACTCGCCACTACACGTGCTAAATACCTATTGCTCGCCGCGATTAGCCAACATAACATTCGCAGACATCTTCAGCCGCGCCTTAAAGGCTGCGGGCAGGGACACCTGGTGATCGTAGGCGACTTTAATGCCCCCAGCACACTTTGGGGGTACGTGCGCGAAGAGAAACGTGGGGGTAAATTGTCGGAACTTATGTCCACGCTGCGCCTAACTCTTCACACTGACCCTGCCTACCCAACTCGCGTGGGTAACTCCGTGACCCGGGACACGTGTCCGGACCTTACCCTCACCGAAAGCATTCAGTATGCGGAATTGGTCAGCACCGAGGAAACACTTGGAAGCGACCACTCCATACTCAACACCACAATTCGCATCCATCCCTTGGCAAGACCCTACGGAGAAGCAAAATTACCCGATTGGACTAAATTTCGACAACTATACACCAATTCAACCTCCATTGAGCAGCAAGGGTACCACGCATGGTCCCAGCAATTGGTTTCCGCCCTTCACTCCACAGAAACGCAGGTCCACCTCATGGAGGCGACTCCGGAGGTCGATAACCACCTCCTTCCCCTTTGGGAAGCCCGGCACAGCCTCGTCCGCCGAGGGCGCCGGCAAAAACACAATCGACAACTCAAGATTCGCATCGCCGAGCTCACCCAGTGAGCGGCTGAGTACGCAGCCCAGCTCGCCGACTCTAACTGGGTGGACCGATGCAACACGGCCGCTCGACGATGACGAGCAGGAGTACCTGGCGCCTCTTCCGCGCCTTGATCGATCCTACCCAAACTCGAAAAGAACCACAAAGGATCTCCAACGAGCGATTCACAGTTTCGATGGAGACACGGCAAAATTGGCATGTAAACTCCGAGACCAATACCTATGCACACAGCAGGACCCCCGAGGACCCGCGTACTCGTATGCAGGCGCCGAGAACGCGGAGCTGGATCAACCGTTCCAGCTGCATGATCTGAAGGCGGCCCTAGCAAAAATGAGGCGTGGAACAGCACCGGGAGGGGATAAAATCACAGTGAAATTACTTGCCAATCTTCCTGACTCGGCCTACACCGTCCTCCTTGCTTACATAAACTCCATTTGGCTCGGGGAAACACCCCTGCCAATTGAGTGGAAAACCGCCCTGGTCACCTTCATACCCAAAGCGGGCAAAGCCATTAACACGGACAACCTCCGCCCCATCTCCTTCACTTCTTGTGTGGGAAAATTAATGGAGACGATGGTACGCGACAGGTTGTCCGGGTTTCTGGAGACCAAAAATGCACTTGCAGACACCAAGTTCGGGTTCCGCCCACACCGGTCCGCGCAGGATGTCTTGCTTCAGCTCGGTCGTGAGATCCTCGATCCGGTCGAGCACCCCCTCAATGACAAAGTTGTGCTCGCTTTGGATTTGAAGGGGGCCTTTGACAACGTGACCCACGAAATTATCCTAACACACCTCTCCCAAGTGGATTGTGGCGAAAACACTTTCAACTATATTAAGTAATTCCTAACCGACCGACAATCATACATTCGGATTCAGGACACTGAACATGGCCCTTACCAATTAGGCACGCGAGGGACCCCGCAGGGAGCGGTCCTCTCGCCGCTCCTATTCAATCTGGCTATGATGAGACTCCCCGCTCAACTGGCGAAAGTCGCAGGCATCCAGCATGCGTTGTGTGTCGACGACATCACCATATGGGCATCACACGGCTCGGCAGGAGACATGGAGGCCAACCTGCAGCAAGCGGCGGACATCGTAGAAGACTACGCCCGCCGCTGCGGCCTTCAATGCTCCCCGTCCAAATCGGAATTCGTGCACATACGCCCCTCACCAAAGTGCACCACCAAAATTGACATTGCCCTTCATAGCGGGCCCATACCCGAACGCGACGAAGTCAGAGTATTGGGGCTCTTTATCCATAAACACCGCAGAGCAGACACAACATTAGCCAAATTACGTAAGGTGGGGGACCAGGTGGGCCGCATGGTCCGCCGGGTTTCCAACAAGCGCGGAGGGCTACGATGCAAGGATGCCTTGCGGCTGGCTCATGCATTCGTAACCAGCCGAGTCCTGTACTCGGCTCCATACCTCCACCTACGCAAGTTCGACGAGAATGTACTCGAAGTCATTCTCCGCAAAATTTACAAGCGCGCCCTCGACCTTCCGGTCAACACCTCCAACCAGCGCCTCCTGGGCCTGGGAATGGTGAACACCTTCAAGGAGCTGCGAGAGGCGCACTTGATGAACCAATACACTAGACTCTCTAACACGCCGTCGGGTCGCCGCCTCCTTGCCCGAATACACATTCACCACTCGATACGCACGGAAGAGCGCGTACAGATTCCGGAAGTCTGGAGATATGCCCTGCACGTGCGCCCTCTTCCGGCAAACATGACACGAGACGACCACAATGGCCGACGCCTCGCGCGGGCAGGAGCCTTGTCTCGTCATTATGGTCACAAACACGGAATATTCTACATGGACGCGTCCGGCCCGCACCACGGGGGTTGGTACACGGCCGCGGTCGTCCACCAAAACATCGCAGTAAATCAATCAATCAATCAATCAATTTTATTTCAACATTCATACAATGTTGAGGACCATGAACAAAAAGCCAGCAAGGCTTGACGTGGTCCATGGCCCCAATTTTTCGAGGCAGAGACAAAACAACAAATGGAAAAGCAGTTTAACACTAAAATATAGAAATAATAGAATAGCCAAGACGAATAACTCTAAAAATACATAACCGTGAAAAAAAAACAGAAGAAAGAAAAACAGAAGATGAACATAAACATGGAAAATGTCATCCTACATACACAATTTTTGGGGGATACAACATATTTGATTCGATGCTTATACAAAACTTATTTATAAGCGTAGTACAAAGAGGAAACCGAATTTTCATGGAAGAAAATACACAGCATTATGAGCACTACCACATAGGTGTTTGCACTGACAGACATGTTCATTCTATCATACAATATGAAATCTTATATTATGTTTTCCTTGTTTAAGTGATATGGTAGCCTGTAACGTAGCATCTGATAGGTATAATTTGTTCTAGACATCGGTAACTGCCATATTTCGGTGCTCCTTGTATTGGTTGTTTTACGTTTTGGCATTAAATTGGAAATACGTTTTAGGGTGTCGCTGTTTTTTTAATACTGTTCTTGTAACTTCTTATTAATATATTTTCATAAACACACAAAATGGACTCACCTTCCGTGCACACAACATTACACACGCGGAGGAGATCGCCATTGCGCTAGCCGCCGCAGATCAGGACTCGAGAGTCATCATCACCGACTCTAGGGGGGCCTGCCGCCATATCGAACAGGGGTGCATTCCGTACTTAGCTTACAAAATTCTGCAAAACAGCAATTACATCGGTGCCCCCGCACACCGAACGATCATATGGGCACCGGCTCACACGGGCCTCGAGGGCAATGAGGCGGGCGATGCCGCTGCCCGCGCTCTCACTCTCCGGGCACCACCCTCGTACCCTACCGATCCGGACCCCGAACCCAACCCCACCTACACCTTCAAGGAGATCACACCATTCTATCAATCCGGACATCAAATTTATCCTAAACCCTGTAAGGGTCTCAAGAAGGTGGAGGAGCGAATCCTCCTTCGCCTTTATACCCGAACTCTATTGTGCCCGGCAATAGCAAAACACTCCGACCCCACTTGCACGGGGAAGTGCCCGCACTGTGAGGAAAGTTCTTCTCACATTTTCCACATGGTGTGGGCATGCCAAAAAAACCCAAACTTACCCCCTCTACCCAACCCTTTCCGGGAAGACTGCGAGGCAGCCCTGCTCGGCTGCTCTGACCTGACGGCCCAACGGGCCTTGGTCGAGCGGGCACGGGCCGCGGCCGACGCCAATGGGCTCCCGTAAGAGGGACCCCACCTAGTGTTTGTACGGGGCGGCCCCCTACGGACCGCTCCGAACTCTTCCTGTAAAGAAAAAATTGTTTAATAAATGTTTTTCAGTCAGTCAGTCATCTTGGCTTAACATCGGCTTCCATGGTGCGTGAGACCTGGATTTTTCTTGTTTCAGTCCGATTTCCCATTTATCGCAGTCATGGTTAAGAAGCATTCATTCGAGTTCGTTTTCGAAGCTTGGTACATTATCGACTTCCGTCGAGCTCCCCCCCCCCCCCATTTTGCTTTTTTTTTTTTTTGAGGCAAGCACTCGCGTCACTGGATTTGCGGAAGCACATTTGCCGCTCAAAAAAAAAAAAAAATACGCCCGCCTGTTTAGCCCTACGTAGGACCGACCCGCATGCTTGTTCGCTCTGCATGATTTTTCTTTTAGCTAGGTGGATGCTCCGCCACGGTGGTCTAGTGGTTATGGCACTCGGGTGCACAGCACACGGGCACTCGAGGCCCGTGTGCTGTGCGATGTCACTGCACGTTAACGATCCCCAGGTGGTCGAAATTTCCGGAGACCTCCACTACGGCGTCTCTCATAATCAGAGCTAGTTTTGGGACGTTAATCCCCACAAATCAAATCAGCTAGGTGGATGACCTTTTAAACACGCGAGAGTAAACGCGTTCGTGCTAAAAGCATATATATAAATGCACCAGAACACACCAGAAAGACAAAATAGGGAGTGCTGAGAGAGAAGCGTAGGAGCGTCCCTCCAACAACGGTTCCGGGAATATGCGTACAGCGGCTCACATAAGGAGTAGACAGCCCGTTTCTTGGCTGCTGCTACAGGCTGAAAGTCAATGAGGAAGTGAAAAGCTCGTAGCACACACCGGAGGCATACCGTAGCAAGGCCAAGAGCAACAAAAAAGAAAAGAAAAAGGAATGTCCGTACTAAAACCCCTTGCTTTGCTAGTACCTTGGAACGCGTATAGCTCTCATGGTTAAAGCTAATCGAGTAGGAAGAGAGAACGAAGAAGAAAGCTGGGAACTTCGTGCCATATGCTAAGAACGGCACTGACTAGGGTTGGGGGGTATTGGCGACACCAACTTTAGACCGCCTGGGCACATGAGCGGTTCGGCGTTTTGGCGCAAGTACGTCAGTAATTGCGCAGCCGCACTCGTCCTGCGCAACGTTGTTCTTGGTGCGCGGATGTTTACGTGCAGCATTTCTTTTCTTCTGGTTGTAGGTGGAACCGTAAGCAATGCAATGATGCCCTGTCAATAGGCTGTTCTTAAAGGATATTTTAAAGCGCTCTTGTGAGCGAAAACCCGCGCGCACACCGTGCAAGCACGGCAAAACGTATGGCGGCTCGGCGCACCAAACAGCCCAACGAAGGGGGCGTGGCCCGGAGAGCTCTCTCCCGCGCGCTAGCAAAAGACAAAAACAGGTTCCGGCGCGCCGGTCCGAGAGTGCCGATGGAAAGGTCTATACTCTGTAATCGATGCAAATGCGTCCTGTCACCTTCACAGGACGGTGCCAATAGCTAGTGACGCACGCTGAAGAGAATAACTGTGATTGAAATCATACCTTTTCAAAAGGACCAGCGCGTTAGTGAAGGTCCGATTCCTTTCAATAAGAGGGTTGCAAATAGAGAATGAGCCGTGCCCAAGTAGCCGACTTTGTTCTTTCGAAAACAGAAGATGCCTTCTTGTTTAGACTACACCTGGCGACAACTTCCTGTGGCAGCACAGCCATGGCTACGGAGCCGAAGCACGTTTGTCTTACTGCGCCACAGCATGTAGTCCCCCAACGAAAACGTTTGTATACTGTTCTGGGTAACTAAGATTTTACCATGCACCACTTACATCTTTCGCGGATTTATTTTTTAATTAGGGAATGAAAACGTTGCGCAGTAGCAAAAATTTCGTTTCATGCTCTCTCAGGTATTCTGTGTTTTTTTGTTGTTTTTTTTTTCTTGGCTTCCGTCGCTTTTTTACCTCGCCGCATTCCTCACCGTCAAAGATGGCGTCCTCCGGTTGCAGCTCGTCAACGTCGCTTACGGAGGAAACACCGCCGCGTGCCGCGAGTCCACCAGCTTCGCAGCCGTACCAGGCGTTGTGAAACCATCTGTCCGTACAGGCCAAGAAGGTGGTGCACAACGTTTACGCGCAAGCAAGGAAAAGCTACCTGCGCTGGTGAAATCGAAACCGAAACACCTGTCGAAGCGGTCGGACTACTTGGCGCAGTAGCACATGTGCATAGGCTCCGCCCACGTAGCCTTGGCCGTGCTGCCACAGAAAGTTGTCGCCGGGTATAATGCATAAATGGCTTCAATTTTTACTCAAGCGCATTTGGGCAACAAATAAAAACTCAACTTGGATATGCACTTCGATAATCACATGTGCGGTTTTTTTTTTTTTTTTGCTTAAGAACACCGTTATCACTTTCCTGTGACACGCGCGCCTGTTTTGATTGTTAGCAGGGGGAGGGGGGTGGCGGTGTTATCATTTTCTGTTAAGCGCTACGAAGGTAGCGTTTGTCTTGCATGTCACCATTTTTACAGCTTTGCATGCCTGACGAGCATATTTAAGTGCCTTCTGGAATTTCACCGGTAATGCGAGAACGTGTTATGACGTGTGTATAAAAGCCGACGCATCACGCCGCTTGTCAGTCCTTCCGTCCACCGAGGATTGTTCACGCCGCTATTGCTGCGCATTTGGTTGGCTTTGTTTTTCTGTGCAAAAGACTGCCCAATGAAGAGTTCGCCTGAGATCGTCTTCAGTTCTGTGTGCTGCGTGCGTCCCGACCCCGTGACATCTGTTGGAGGTGCTCCTCGGTCCATGTACCGCTCGCCCCCGTCCGGCCGTGAGCCAAGGCCACGCCGCCAAGAGGACTGCAACCCGTTTCTTCAAGCTAGCCGCAGACAACAAGGACTACCTCCATAGTGTCAGCCGCTTCCAGACAAGGACGATAAGAAAGAGACTGCGACGGAAGCAGCATCTGCTATGACGGAACCGACGTCTCCGGCAACAGTGGTCGTCCAGCAACCCAAAGAACCGCCTATCTTCCGTGGATCGTCAAACGAGGACCCGGAAAGATTGGCTGGACATCCACGACCACGCCGCAGCTCTTAACAAGTGTAATCCCGACGACAAGCTTCGCCATATATATTTCTCGGCTAACATACACGACCGCGCCGCAGCCCTTAGGAAGTGTGACCCCGACGATAAGCTTCGCCATGTATATTTCTACTTGGAAGACGCCGCAAGAACTTGGTTCGAGAACCGAGAGTCAACACTTTGATCCTGGGATCACATTCGCGCTGCATTCCTGCACACGTTTGCAAGCGTCGTCTGTAAGGAAAGACCCGCATCAATGCTGCGGCACGGGTTTACCTCCTGAATGAATGCTTAACAATCTTAACGGAGGAAATGACGAGAGTTTTCCGCCACGCCGTCGCCGACGTGTCTAAGGAGAAGGTCCGCCTGCTCATGCGAGGAGTGATCAGGAGCTCCTCGCCGGACTAATAAGAACCCCCCCGAAGATGGTCCAGGAGTTCGTCTCCGAGGCGACGACCATTGACAAGACCCTTGAAATGCGCTCCAGCCAATATAGACCTTTCCATCGGCACTCTCGCACCGGCGAGCAGGAACCTGTTTTTGTCGTCTGCTACGGCTCTCCGCGCCACGCCCCCCTTCGTTGGGCTGTTTGTTGCGCCGAGCCGCCCATACGTTTTGCCATGCTTGCACGGTGCGCGCGCTGTCTTTCGCTCACTAGAGCGATTTAGAATGTCCTTTAACAACAGCCTATCGACAGGGCATCACTGCATTGCTTACGGCTGCACCTACAACCAGATGAAAAATTCTGTACGTAAACATCTGTGCAGCAAGCACAACGTTGCGCAGGGGGAGCGCGGCTGCGTACTTACTGACATACTCGTGCCAAAACGCCGCACCGCTCATGTTCCCACGCGGTCTAACGCTGATGTCGCCAACACCCCTTGAACCCTAGTCAGTGCCGTTCTTAGCAAATGGCACGAATGTCCCAGATTTCTTCTTTCATTCTCTCTCCCTAATCGATTAGCCTGAACTACGAGAGCTAAACGCGTTTCGCGGTACTACCAAAGCAAGGGGTTTTAGTACGGACATTTGTTTTTCTTTCTTTGTTGCTCTCGTCCTTGCTGCTGTATGCCTCCGGCCTGTGCGACGAGCTTTTCACTTCCTCAGTGACTTTCAGTCTGTAGCAGCAGCCAAGAAAAATTGACGGCAGATCCACGAGGTGAATGATGATGAGATTGGGCGAAGCTCCTGGAAGTAATCATCGGTTAAACCGTGAAATTTCTTCCGTTAATTCGCCCGATAAAAATGACGTGAAACGATTGATTAAATGTTTTATCAAACTTTCATTATGACCGCTTTGTGGTCGGTGAAATGTAAGCTAAGTGGTTCTTGCACTGGTTGCAGATGAAAACCATTGCTTTACCTGGCGTCTTTCGTTAAGCAGCTGGCGTCTTTTCGTTTTGCTTTATAAACATCTGGCGTCTTTCGTTAAGCAGCTGGCGTCTTTTCGTTTTGCTTTTAGAAAACATCTGGCGTCTTTCGTTGGTTTATTTCATCAATCAACGGCGTTTTGAACAAAATTTTTATTGTTTAATCACGCACAGGAGAAATCTCACCAGGCACTACCTTGGAGGTAAACAATGGCTGCTACTGGGAATGAGAGACAGCAGAAGTCGGCTTTTAACACTTCTACTAACGTTTCCTACTGGAACATGCCAATGGCTGCTAATGGGGAATGAGAGACAGAAGAATTCGGCTTTTAGTTAACGCGCACGCTGCGAATTTTTTTTATTGTTCAACAACGCACAGGAGAAATCTCCCACCGGCACCACCTTGGAGGTCAAAGCGTAAGACTGGTTACGCACTACGACTACGACGACGAGGGACGAACGGGTGCCGCTTTAAGGAGCTTCGCCCGTAAAACGGTCTGTCTTCTTCTTATGTGAGTTGCTGTACGCACATTCCCGGAAACATTGCTGTTTGTTGGAGGGGGGCTCTACACTTCTTTCTCAGCAGTCCCTATATTTTAGGGGCGAAGCTCCTTAAAGCGGCACCCGTTCGTCCCTCGTCGTAGTCGTAGTGCGTAACCAGTCTTACGCTTTGACCTCCAAGGTGGTGCCGGTGGGAGATTTCTCCTGTGCGTTGTTGAACAATAAAAAATTCGCAGCGTGCGCGTTAACTAAAAGCCGAATTCTTCTCTCTCTCATTCCCCATTAGCAGCCATTGGCAAGTTCCAGTAGGGAACGTTAGTAGAAGTAGAAGTGTAAGTGTTAGCTAAAAGCCGACTTCTTCTGTCTCTCATTCCCATTAGCAGCCATTGTTTACCTCCAAGGTAGTGCCTGGTGAGATTTCTCCTGTGCGTGATTAAACAATAAAAATTTTGTTCAAAACGCCGTTGATTGATGAAATAAACCAACGAAAGACGCCACATGTTTTCTAAAAGCAAAACGAAAAGACGCCAGATGTTTCTAAAGCAAAACGAAAAGACGCCAGCTGCTTAACGAAAGACGCCAGGTGTTTTCTAAAGCAACGGTTTTATATTCAAAACCATATCGCGATACAGGTTTGTCAATCGTTTCACGTCAATTTTATCGGGCGAATTAACGGAAGAAATTTCACGGTTTAACCGATGATTACTTCCAGGAGCTTCGCCCAATCTCATCAGCATTCACCTCGTGGATCTGCCGTCAATTTTTTTTCTTTCTATTTCAGGTGGTGCTTCATTCAAAACGCTTCCTTCAAAGAAAAAAATAAGTCACGTGCTCGACCGAAGTCGATAATTAACTAGGCTGCGAAAACGGACCCGAATGATTGCTTCTTAACCATGAGTGCGATAAATGGGAAACACGGTTAGAAGAAGAAAATCCAGGTCTCACGCACCGTGGGAGCCGAAGTTACGCCAAGATGCCAGCGAGGTTTGTATGTATTAGCCAACGTTATTCATTACAGAGAAAGCCAGCACACAATATCCGACAGTTGAAGGAACTCTAGCCAAGAACAGCTAGCGCTGGTTTTAATGAGTAAATGCCGCATATATGCCATGGCTTATAGATCATGCCACAACATTTTTGACGATGTTATGCACAGGACTTACTATCACACCTTATTAAAGTTTACTTGCTTTATTATGAGTGTCCGAACGCCATTACACTATTCTTGACTTTTTCTTTATGTTGAGTAATGGTCATCTCGTGCCACGACCATGTCGTGTCATGAACATGATTATTAAATATCACATCCCTCGAGCTGTACCTTTAGTTTGACACCCATTTCAACCCCCTAAAGCTTCCATGTTGAGTTATAACCATGTCGTGCCATGACCATATCATGCCATGAAAATGACCATAACTCATATCACATCTCCACCTGTGCCTTTCGTTTTACAACCGGTATCGACCCCCATAAAGATGCTCATGTCATGAACATGGTTATATCTTAAATCACATCCCTCGAGCTTTACTTTTTCTTTGACACCCATCTTCAACCCCTACCGTTAAATTTCGCTCTGTCATGCTCATGTCATACCGTGTATTTCATGTCATGAACGTGACTAATTCGCGTCTCTCGACCTATACCTTTCGTTTGACACCCATCTTGACCTCCTTCCGTTACATTTGTTTTTGCAGAGTCATGCTCATGACATAAGCACATCATGTCATGTGATGAACATGACTATGACCAATATTACATTCTTGGACATGCACCTCTTTTTTGACACCCATATCGATCCCCTTCCAGTGGTCTTATGTTTGCAGAGGCATGCTCATGTCATGGCATGACGTGAGCACATCATGTCATATCATGAACGTAACTACGACCAATATTACATTCTATGCACCTTTTTATTTGACACCCAGATCGATCCCCTTCCAATAGTGCATGTTCCCAGAGTCATGCTCATGTAATAGCATGACGTCAGAACATCATATCACGTCATGAACGCAACTATGACCAATATCACATCCTTCGAGATGCACCTTTCGTTTGACACCCATCTCGACCGGCTTCTTACAGTTTCAAGCTTTTCCTTGTATTACGTGTCATTAATTACATGCTTTGCAAAATCAGCTCATTCTTTAATTGTGATTTGGTAACTATCACGGTACACTCTCATTATCGCAACCACTAACCTAACTTGTGTGATATAAAAACATTAGTTAGCGATTTGTAATCATTGAGAACACGCTCACTTTCATAGTCATGAACATGACCGAAAGCCTTGCTACTATGCTGATTATGCCTGAGTCATGTCCGCGTTAAAAGAAGGGTTCGTTTGATATACCGTGTTACGTGATTAGTCATTTATTTCTCAAGGTATCTTTTCTTCTGATAACTTTCCATAATTTTGGAACCACCCTCTTTTAAGGACACTCTGACTGAAACACTGACGTTACTCTCGTTGAGACATTTCTCGCCTTAATGAGTGGCACTATTGTTAGCAAAAGCAACAGTATACCTATTATGAGGCGAGTCATCTTACAACAGTAACTCAAACAAAAAAAATTGGCCGCGTATCTCCGTGCTTCGCTGCAAATGTCGTCGAAAGACGATAGCCTTCTACCGGCCGTACCAGGGGGGTGAAAGCTCGATATGCTACGAATCGCCATAGATGGCGAAAAAATCAACCGCGGCGCGTTCCAGCTTCAACAGCGGGGAGCGGATCTACTGACCCCTCTCTTAGCTCGAGCTATGGAGGCCGCCATTCGCCCTATTGCGCTTTTATGTAGGGGCGCCCGCATCGGTGCCTAATTTCGATGCAGAATATATTGAACAAGGCGAAGACTTTTTCTTTGCCTGATATTAAACTTGCATACAACAAATTGCTGCTTTTAGTGAGCGTACCTATGAGATACTGCGCCATCCTCATTTCACTAAATATTTTTTGCTTCGGCTGATTCGGCAGTTTAGCGACATCGATACTAAGACATGCTCGTTTTTTTAAATTCAAACTACGCGGCGGCAGAAGTCACGTTAACCGTTTGCGACGCGTTCGGGCAGCGACGCAAGCTCACGGTGTTTCGTTTTGGTGTAAATATTTCGTGAAAGTGACGATTGCTTTCGTAGTCGTTGATATCGGCTTGCTGTTCTTGTTCGTTCAGAGCACGTTGAAATGCTTCCACAGAGCGCTTTCCCCTGCGCCTCGTCCTTCAAAGCAACGAAGTTCGTTTCAAGCCCCAGCGTGCATGGACCGGTAAGTACAAACGCATTGCTTTTGTTTATTGCAGTTGGTTTTGTTTTTGCGACAGTCAAGCGACACACAGCAACTCGAAAATTTTCAACGTCTCATATCCCTCCACCGACGGAATCCGCGTTCTCTTGAGCGACGTGGCTTCACGTAGGAGCGAGCTGCTGGGTCAATAGAAATGCATTTCTGAAGTTTATATGCAGTCTGGACATGTTCAAATACACTTCTATCGCCCCCGCACGCACGTCCGTAACTCACAATGTATTAGTACAAAGTGTGTTATAAAGTTTGCTACATTCACATTAAAAAGTTTAAAAAGAAGTGCCTGAGAGAGAGAGAGAAAACTAAAGGTAGTTCCACGTTGTGAAATTTGAGTAAACAGCAAAGCTGGGGATCTCCTTCTTGCCTTATTGTTTATCTGGTGACAGAGTTTCACTTATAGGCTTACTTTCATTTAGTGTCACATAGAAACCGGCATTTTAATCATGGATATATTCTTTTTCTGTCACAGCCTCCTGGCTGACACCTGCAGTCAACATTCCTTCTGGACGCACCTCGACACCATGGGCAAGACACATGCTACATCAGAGCACAAGCCTTACAAGGTATATATTCATACATGCATAACATGCCGCAGTTTACTCGCTCACTTTGTATACTGCTACAATATTTTGTCTTCATACTTGGTTTCTGAATGCATGATGATTTCATAACCTGCTCCTTTTTTCTTTTTTTCAGAGCTGTGATGCAACATCAGGTTAACTGCCCTCGAAAACACAGCCTGCAAGCACAGTGGAACAATTAAACATCTACTACCGCAGGTCACCTCAAACTTCATCTTTGTGATGCTGTAGTTTGTACTTGGTAGGCATGCCATGGAAATATGTTACCAATAGTTGTTGTCCATAGGTGTTAGGTGTCCATTTTGTTATATAATCTACAGTACAATAATGATGAAATTTAACACAAGCTCTATACAATAGTTACATCATGTCAGACTTCTAAGTCTGACAATACGCATTTGATTCAAGGCCATGGTGGTCACATTTCTATGGTGGCTAAATGCAACATCACCCATGTATACAGGTTTACGTACGTCTCAACAGGCCCCTGATTGCACCATTAAGGATGATAGTTGGGCTAGTAGATACATACTGATTTGAGGCACAACTAACTAGCACAAAGAAACCACAGGCAACACAAGGGAATGCATGAGTGGTTTCTACGCTAATTAGTTGTGTCCCACATTATCAACATCAATCCAAAAAGCTTGGGCACGTAAAATTCCAGGTATTATTAGTCATATTACAGCCAAAGAAACATCAGGGCAGTGAACGGGCATTGTTCCGCCATTTAGTCATACTTTATGAGATGGTTTACAAAGTTTGTCCGAAACCTTCTTTTTTCTTAATGCATTGAATTGTAACAGTCTACAAAAAACAAAGAATGCCATAGCTTCGACAAGCTAGCCAGTTCAATTAGACTTTGAATATATATACAACACATTTTATTATGTTGTAAACAGCTAAAAAACAACAGATATTAAGTTTTGCAAGCACTAGTTGCAGCATATGAGTGTAAAGGATATTTATGTTATAGGCCAAATTGTGTTCAACGGATTTGCTCATTTTCTTTTTATATAGCACAGAAATATCCATAATTTGTGGCTGAGCATGCCTGCTTCAGGTGGCTGTGACGCCCATTAACATGCCACCCCTTTTCTTTTTTTTTTGGTGTGCTTTGCACTGTCATACTGCACTGGCTATGAAAAGACTTGACAATGTTGCCGCGAACAAAGCCTAGGAAATCGAAGATATTAAAGGGGCGCAATCAACAGCAAAGCTTTGCTGGATGCAAACCTCGCAAAAAATGTACATTATGGCTTAGCCTCGTAACACAGCCTCTAATTTGTTTGTCTGTACATCGCAACAACATCTACCCATCGAAACATTTAATTCTAGGCTATGATCAGAGGCTAAGCGGTAATATAGGCGTTTACGAAGTTTTTTATCCCGCAAACTTTTGCTGTTGACTGTGCATACGACACATGTGCAGCTACAATGCAACATTGTCGATACTTTGATGTTGAGGTTCTACAATTAGCAAGAATACGGTTTATTTTCAAAGCACACGTTTAAAAAGTGAATAATCCAACAACAACAAGCACATATACAATAAGCATGATCTTTATTTTTTCGGCACTGTCACACATTCGGCACTGTCACACATTAATGTTCCTCCACTTCAATTTGTGTGCATGTGTGTGTTTGTACGAGAGTGCATAATTTCTGTTGGTATGTCCATGCATCACAGACATTGTGCTCATGGCTGAGCGATTCTCTGCCGCATACATCAACCTAGATATGTAATGTATTCCTGAAGCTAATCTCCCCATAATTGTGCCTCTATAATCAGCCTGCATTATCCTAGCATCTCTGTCTTTCTATAGTATTCATATTTTGTTCATGCATTGTAGAATATCTGCTATCGATTATACCGCCTTCACAGCACACTTGAGCTTATTGGTGCGGTCATTGGTGCCATAGCATTCTCGCTCTACACGAACCGCATAACTGAACCATAATAACCCATTTAGCGACAGCGTACACAATTGTGCACTTGTTTTCGGCAACTTGTTCTTTGGCAATTCAATCGACAAGCGGCTAAGACAGTGCAAGAAAGACAGCTTTGGATAAATTGATGTATTCAGTGTGTCATCAGTTTGCCACAGTGTGCTGTGTACTTGTGCAGACAATTTTGTGAATTTTGTGAAGGCATTACCATATTTTAAGAGTGGTTTGACGTGGGATGTTCAGGGAGCGACATCAAAAATATGATTTTCATTGGCTCATAATCAACTTAGCCAATAACAAACTGCACTCGCGTGTCAAGTCTGCTTCTGATTAATTTTATGACAAAGATAAAAGCTGACTGGCCTTAGAAGAAACTTACATTGAATTATGCTCTAATTACATTTATTTACTGGGTAACAAACAGTTCAACACATAACCGAGGTTTCTTTCTTGCTGTTGAATGTGCAGTGCTGCGAAAATTGTGTGTGTTAAGATTTGGTGCATTCATAGACGATTTATCGCAGTTAGCGCTTGAAACAAAAGTGAATGCTTTTCCCCCCATTACCTACACACCTACGGTATGCGTTCACAGCTGATAGTTGAATTCGTGCCTATCCTATTCGGCACAGCGCGACGCTTCTTGTTTGTAACTCATTCACTCATCTTTATACAGAGACGGTGCATCCGCCATCGTTTAGGCAACGTTAACTAAGCGAAGCTGAATCGGTGTTACTGTGACATCTGCCAACGTTGCGCACGTTTCAGATTCTGCATCGTGGATTTCCCCGCGCTCGCTGTCTGAAAATCAACGCTCATAGAATGGGACGGCGCAATGCAATGAGAGAGCAACATTCGTTCGATCGTATCCCGTCTATCCATGCATATTTTGTCAGCGTTTAGCATGGTTATGCACAAGTTGGAGCGCACTCGGTATGTATGTGTTTTGTTTAGACGCGACTGCTAAGTGTTGGCCCATGTGTGCACTGTACTGTACGTTGTTTGTACCAGCTGTGGTGCCGCAATAAACGATGCAAACCTTACTTGATTGACGTTGTTTTTGCCAGTCGAGGCCTGTTTGGTCACCTGGCGATAAGCTACAGTACCTGTGTACGAAAAGTACACACGCGAGACGCGGTTTAGCGAGAGGAATAAGCAAAATACTACAGCGAGTCTAAATGTGGGAGGGAGGGGGGGGGGGCGGTACAGCAGGGCGCGACCCAGCAAAAACGCGGCTTTTCCCGATGATGATGATAGTACTTGCAGCGCCATCTCCGTTCGCCCTAATGCACTTCACTACGCCGCCGCTACTCTTATTTGTGTTCTACAGTGGAAGGTACAGTTTCCGTTCTCTAAAACACGTATATAGGTGTTCTCTGGCCGTACTACATGAGTCCCGGTTCGCGTGTTTCTATTTCCCCGAGGAGTTGTGCAAGAGAGAGGGAAAACGAAGAGACGCGAGGAGAGAAAGGGACCGGCCGGAGTGGCGGGCGGCCGTTCCGCTGCCTTCCGTTCGGCACGGATGGATGGATGGATGGATGCTATGAGCTTCCCCTTTGTAACGGGGCGGTGACATGTGCGCCACCAGGCTCGTAAGAAGATTTAAGAACTTTTTTTTTCCTCTCTTTGAATTTTCCTCATGCCTTTTAAATTTACTTCAATCAAATCGATCATGCCATATCAAAAATCGAATTTCATAGCCCAGTTCCCTGCCCCTTATGGCAGAAATTCCATATTTTTCCCTATAATTATTTTTGTCCGTTCTCTCTAGTTTTCTGCCACCAGTATTCTAACCGTCTCTTACTTATTTCAATCGCGGCTATGTTCAGCTTCCCGTTGTTCGCCCTAAAACCCAAGGCTTCATGTAGGGTGGTGCCCAAACGTACACCTGGGTGGATATTTCCGCATTCAATCAGAACATGCTCTGTCGTTTCCCTATCTTCCCCACAGCATGTGCATTTTTCTTCTTCTTTACTGAATTTCGCTTTATAAACACGCGTTCTAAGGCAGCCCGATCTCGCTTCAAACAATAAAGCGCTTCCTCTTGAATTATCATAAAATGCCTCCCTCTTTATTTCGTTTTTGCCCTCTCGGTAGTTATTCAGAGTCGGTTTTTTTTCCATCGCTGCCCTCCAGTAAATCTTCTCCGCCTCTCTGGGGCGCCATCTGGCCATGGTTTCGGGAAACGCAAGAAGCTTGCCTAGTACGCAAAACTGCGTAGGAAACGTCCGCTTTTGCGCATCCTAACAAGCACTAGGGTCTTTACAATTGCGCATCTATGTATTTTCTACTAAAGGAACAGACCGCCTAATACTTACGCATTGATGTTGCGCCTCAGATATGCGTAATATTTGCTTTTTGGCCGACTGTGTTCAAAAGTTCAAGCTGGGTGGTCGTTGAGGCAGGTGTTCACCTTTCGCAGCAGGACAGACACACACACACACACACGCACAGACAGACCAATATTTCTGCGTTGAAGTATCCCAAGAAACACTATCGTCTTTAAAAGAGGCGACACGGTTCCCGGTTTCCCAGTTTTACTGCTACCAACCGGACCTCTGCCCTCGCAATAACACGCAAACAATGCCGATGGCAACTGTCCTGCTAATCAATCAGATCCTACACACACACAGATATGAACCTACCTACCGATTCCGCGATGTTTACAAAGAGCGAAAGCAAAATCTTGCTGAAACACACACAACGAATGCAAGCGCCCGCACGGAGAGCCCAGCGAGCAAACAGCCCAAGATGGCGCCGCCGCTAGACGTCGCTAGCGGCTTTTCATGGCGGCGCCCAGGAGGGCTCTATTGGAAAGGTCTATAATCGGCGCATGTCCCTTCCTTGCATGGAACTGGAAAAGTGCCATGCAATGAAGGTGTTGTTTACGAGATTCCCCTGTCGTGTGGTAAACACTATGTTGGGCAGACTGGGCGTTGCCTGAACGTCAGGCTAAATGAGCAAAAGAACAAAGTGAAAAAGCGTGGCGATGGTTGGTTGTCTGCGCATTGTGGCACGTGTTGGTGTTCTCCTCTTCTGCATGAGTCTACCATAATAAGCAAGCACCATGATGAAATCACGCGCTTGATTATTGAAACTGCCACCAAACTTAAACTAGGCGAACATCGTGTCAGCGCACCTTCATTATCATTATCTAGAAAAGAACTGTCATTCCTTGAAGCCTCCACCACTGCGCATGCCTGAGCGTCCACATTTCCATATATTATTTCGTCCGGAATCAAATAAAGCATTGTTGGTAGTTAGCGCTCGTGTGTGTGTTACTCTCCTATCAAGTCCGCGTCTAATAAGTTCCGCGCTTAACTCTGACATGCGTACATCATTCTTACTTTTGGCTTTTGTAAAACAGTCCGCGCTAGACACTCGCATGTCGAGACACATTAGTGAACGTCTTGTCATTAAAGGGTCACGCACTGCTGGCCCTAATATAGAATAAGCTTCCGTTTTTTCTTGTAATTATTTCTAGTGTTTCTTTTATCTCCACCCGCCTTGTTTGCGAGATTTTTTGGTCTTCAGAAAATGTTCCGCCAGTTTTTGCTGTAGTCGATGAATTTACAGCAGCAGTAGTAACAAAGCCAGCCGTGTAATAAAGAAATGATTGAAAGTTAACCTCATGAATCAGTAACATTATAGTCTTTTCATGCGCTTTATATGTGCTTACAATACGCTTTGCATAGAAAAGAAAACTAGATTCCGGCTTCTCCGTTGCAGGGATTACATCGTACAATGAACACAGTCTTCTGATCGTATCAGGATGCGGCATCTTAAGCTTCATCGACGTTCTCAAACATCTGTATGGATGAGATGAAATTGTGAACAAAGGGCTTGGAAAAGCCAACAAATCTGGGGATATTGGCCAGCATTATTCAAAACAAGATCAACGTGACTCTTCAACAGTTTAATTAAGCACTTCCAAATGGCATTATTGCAACTGGCATGCGAAATCTTTTCCACTTACTTCCTGTAGCAATGTTGAAAGCAATGTCAGTAAATGACGGGCCTTTTCAGAGTTCTCAGTGCTGGTATCCTTATGTGTTTGTTCGATGACTTGTAACACACTTTTCAAATCTCCCAAATCGCATAGCTTTTCAGGGACTAACACACGACCACACTTCCTCACCCCAGTTTCACCAAATTATACTTCGACGCGCAGGTTCGTGGACGCGATCACCGAAGTACGAACTGCAGGAGTAGATTGAAGTGACAAGTCCAAAAAGAAAACCTTGGGGTCCTTGTAAGATGCCCTCTTCGTTGGGAGAAATCCTTTTTAGGAACAGCTCTGGTGCATGCTGCCCGCATCGTTGGGTCAGATGAGAATTTGTGCACTCGGACACCTGGTTGTCCGTCATAACTGGACTTGCAGTTCGGTGCGCAACAATACACAGGCATCCTTGAGCTTCCGTGTACGAAGAGCCACGCACAATTGAAGAAAAGCAAGCGCGTTTACGGCGCAGCATGCTCCATGTAATACCGCTCTAGCGTTTCCATCACGGAGAAATATATTTTGTAGAACTCACCGCGTTTCAGGAACGCCCATCTCACTTGCGTGACGTAACTGACAAGGAGAGGAGGTGATGCGGATGCCTTCTCTTTTTTTCTAGGTGGTGTTGCGTGGCCACCCTTACCGCGCATGCGCAAACCCTCTTGCGTGACCCTCTCCACACATCTCCTCTCCGAACGACGCGCGTTGACTATGGAAACGCTCTCCGATGAGCGCTTTTCCAGCTCGCTAGGAACGAGAACGCGCCCTCGCCCGCCTAGTCAAACCAATGGAAACGCGGTGTGCACCCCCCGTGCTGCTTTGCATCGCCTCATGGTCTCCGTTAGCGGGAGACCATGAGGCCTTGTCACGCGTCAGTCGTCAGGCGTAACCCGCGTGCCTCCCGGCACGCGCTCGCCCTCGGCGTTCGCCTCGGCGCGTGCCTCTCTCTCTCTCTCTCCCGGCGCGTGCCTCTGCTGTCTTGTGAGAGAGAGAGAGAGAGAGCGAAAGGCGCGCGTTGGCTATGGAAACGCTCTTTCTTAGAGGAACGCTGTACCAGCTCGCAAAGGAGGAGAACGCGCCCTCACCAGCGAGAGACAACGTTGGCGCAGGCAGCATCTCCTAGCGAGTTTCTTGATTGCGAAATACCGACTGTTCGCGTTGGAGAAGCGTTCACCGGCAACCCATATATATATATATATATATATATATATATATATATATATGGGTTGCCGTCTTTCCTCGTAACAATATATATATGCACTGGATCTTGACTTGCAATGAAGTGCCTGTGGGAGATTTCACTAGCGTGCGCGTTAACTAAATTAATCCGGAACTCGGAACGATCTACGATGAACCTCCCGAGCTTCGCCCACTCATCATCATTCACTCCGTGGATATGCTGTAATTTTTTTATATTTATATATTATTTAGCATGCGTGTGCACGGAAGCACCACGTTTTTTTTTTTTTTTTTGCCCCAATGCAGGTTTGCGTGCCAGTAACCCGCGCCTCCCAGTATCCCGCGGCACGCCAGCGTGCCAGTATGCAGCGTCACACTGGCCCCATAATCAGGCATGGCGCTGGACGCTGGCGGCCAGACGGGCTGAGTTTTGCAATAGGGGTGTATAAAAAATTGACGGCAGATCCACGAGGTGAATGATGATGAGATTGGGCGAAGCTCCTGGAAGTAATCATCGGTTAAACCGTGAAATTTCTTCCGTTAATTCGCCCGATAAAAATGACGTGAAACGATTGATTAAATGTTTTATCAAACTTTTATTGCTGGTTTCCGTTGTCCTTTCATTATGACCGCTTTGTGGTCGGTGAAATGTAAGCTAAGTGGTTCTTGCACTGGTTGCAGAACACTACCACGTTTTATCGCTGAATCATTTAGAACACCGACGCATGTGCGATCGGCTTATCATGTTACACAACATCGTCAACGAATCTGTCAGCATAGCTACACCCATTTCTTTCACCAGTCATACTAGCCAAGTGACCCGCCAATACAATCCATTGAACATTGTGCCATTCAGATGTTATATTGATTGTTATAAATACTCTTTTTTCCCGTTCACAGTTGAGACTTGGAATAACCTTGATATTTCTTTGAGAGGGCTACCACATGCACAGTTTGTAAAACAAGTGTCCAATTATGTATTTTGATGTTTTCATTTTTTTTGTTTTTGTGCGTTTCTTGTAACCACTCCTGCAATGTCTCAAACATGAGACAGCAGTATCTGTAAATAAAAATAAATAAGATGAAAACCATTGCTTTACCTGGCGCCTTTTGTTAAGCAGCTGGCGTCTTTTCGTTTTGCTTTATAAACATCTGGCGTCTTTCGTTAAGCAGCTGGCGTCTTTTCGTTTTGCTTTAGAAACATCTGGCGTCTTTTCGTTTTGCTTTTAGAAAACATCTGGCGTCTTTCGTTGGTTTATTTCATCAATCAACGGCGTTTTGAACAAAATTTTTATCGTTTAATCACGCACAGGAGAAATCTCACCAGGCACTACCTTGGAGGTAAACAATGGCTGCTACTGGGAATGAGAGACAGCAGAAGTCGGCTTTTAACACTTCTACTTCTACTAACGTTTCCTACTGGAACATGCCAATGGCTGCTAATGGGGAATGAGAGACAGAAGAATTCGGCTTTTAGTTATCGCGCACGCTGCGAATTTTTTTTTATTGTTCAACAACGCACAGGAGAAATCTCCCACCGGCACCACCTTGGAGGTCAAAGCGTAAGACTGGTTACGCACTACGACTACGACTACGACTACGACGAGGGACGAACGGGTGCCGCTTTAAGGAGCTTCGCCCCTAAAAGCCGACGCATCACGCCGCTTGTCAGTCTTTCCGTCGACCGACGACTCACGCCGCTATTTTGCTGTGCGTTGTGTTTGGCTTTGTTTTGCTGGGCACAAGTTCGCCCAATAAACAGTTCGCCTGACATCCTCTTGAGTTGTGCGTGTTTAGTCTTGAGTGCTGCGTTCGTCACGACCGTACTTGAACGCTGAAATTTTGGTCTGTCTTTCTTTTTGTCTTTCTGTCACACGATTAAGCCACCCGGACAGATTAAGCACTTGCCTAACGCCCAGATGTCTTGAACTGGTAGCTGCGTTCATACTTGTGAACATTGTCGATCAAAAAGAAAATATTGCGCATACCTGAGGCGCAACATCAATACGTAAGTATTAGGTGGTGTTTTCGTTTACTTGAAAATGCATAGATACGTAATTTAAAGAACATAGTGTTTTTTAGGTTACGCTAAATATGCGACGCTATGCAAGAAAAAGGCTTCTGCCGACGATTTGATGCTGCCACCTAACGTCGTAGAAGAACTTCTTGCTGGGCGAGTTGGTGCATGACTTTTTTCCAAGTTGTTGCGCGTAGAATGGACAGTCACAGGAAGAACAAGGCAGACAGAAAGAGCGCAGACTATCAACTGGTTTATTTGCTCTTGCAACAGCTTATATAAGCATGTCCAATCATCACAAGGATAGGAAAGGGGGTGAGAGGGGAAGCATACAATTCAGAACACCTCACCGTCAAATACACCTGCGCAAAAACTGATCTTCAGCCTTATCAGCCTTATACAAGGTAACAGAAGTGTCGCTTATACATTGATCACCTTTATCTTTAATAAAAATGTTTCTAATAGTTCACGGCCAACTCTGATCTGGCTCCTCCCGAGTATCTTATTCTTCTTTAGGAAAGGCTCGCATCCCATGCACTTGTTGCAATGAGCGGGCAAATTCGCTCCTTCTCTTTTTTCCAGAGACGAGGCATGCTCCGCCGCACGTTCATTCACGCATCGCCCTGTTTGGCCCACGTAAGACCTTCCACACATGAGGGGTATTTCATATACCACCTTCGTGGCACACTTCACAAAAAATTGGCCATGTTGAATTCCGCACCCGCTGCCTCGGGCTTCCTTCCCACTGAGTCTAGGGCATAACCCGGCCAATTTCTTAGGTGCCGAAAACACCACATCCACACCATGCCTATTTGCCACTTTTTTTTCAATTTTGGGCGACCTTGTGCATGTACGGCACAACAATTGGCTTCCTTCTCGGCAGGCACTCGGTGCCTCCAGATCCTCTTTCTTCTTTCTTTATCTTCTTAAGAAGATTGTCCGCCACTGCTGCGATTATCTCGCAGGGGAAGCCAGCCGAAATCAGCCTGCTAACTTGATTGCAGAAACTTTCGTGCATTGTATGCGGACACGATTTAGTGAGGGCAGAACTAAGGCACAAACCTGCAATCGCCCATTTTTATTATTTTTGAATGCGCGGAATGGAAAGGCAGAAGTTCTTTCTGGGCCCGCGGTGCATACTTCCAGCAAACATGGCCCGTCCCGAACCGTAAATTAATATCTAAAAATTGCAACGACCCTTGAGAAGGAAGCTCGTGCGTAAACTTCAACCCTTTACCATGAAGCTTGAAAATCGAAAGAATGCCACTCACAGAATCTGAGCAAGTCAGGGAATTTTGTCCGGATAAAAATATGAAAAAGTCATCTACGTATCTGAAGGTCTTGACAACACCTTGATTACAGAGATCGTGCTGCAGTGAGCGGTCAATGGCGGCTAAAAAAATGTTACAAAGCACTGGGGCAACACAAGACCCGATACAAATGCCTTGACGCTGAACATTTTTATCCCTGACTTGCTCAGATTCTGTGAGTAGCATTCTGTCCATTTTCATGCTGCATGCTCTGGAAAATAGAGGAGCGAATTTGCCCGCTCATTGCAACAAGTGCATGGGATGCGAGCCTTTCCTAAAAAAGATTAAGATGCTCGGGAGGAGCCAGACTAGAGTTGGCCGTGAACTATTAGAAGTGTTTTTTATTAAAGATAAAGGTGATCAATGTATAAGCGACACTTCTGTTACCTTGTATAAGGCTGAAGACCAGTTTTTGCGCAGGTGTATGTGACGGTGAGGTGTTCTGAATTGTATGCTTCCCCTCTCACCCCCTTTCAACCCTCTTTCCTATCCTTGTGACGATTGGACATGCTTATATAAGCTGTTTCAAGAGCAAATAAACCAGTTGATAGTTTGCGCTCTTTCTGTCTGCCTTGGTCTTCCTGTGATTGTCCATTCAACGCGCAACAACTTGGAAAAAAAATGCCACCTAGCAGTTGCCCAGTGATTCTGCACAAGCTCTTGTTTCCCGACGGCGCTGCCAGTTGGCGTCCATATCTCACGCAGCGTAGTGAGGCCGGCGGAAGTCTATCTTCTTTCGACGATATTTGCAGCGAAGCACGCAGATACGCGGCCCATTTTTTTCCCGATAAAGTTAGCTTAAAAGCATTGGCTGTTCCAGTGGCCTTATACATGTCGGTTTCTTATGCTGTCTAGGTGGTAGTGATCTACCTTGTTACCGCACCTTGTATTATTATTATTATTATACCAAGCTGAATTTTATCACTTGCATAATGGGGTACCTTTGTGATATTTTGCGAGCAAGATATGCAGAGTTCTCTACAATAGAAAATTTATTTCGGTCAAGAGGTGCAAGTACCAATGTGATTGTGAGGCACGCCAGTTAGGGAGCATGAAATAATTTTACCCACTTGTGGTTCATTAACCCGCACAGTAAACCTAGTGCACGCGTGCTCTTGCGTTCCGCCACCGTTGACTTATGTCTGGTGGCCGCCAATCGCAATTGAGCTCTTATACTCGTAAGAAGTGCCGGTTAACTGGCCAGCTGCTTCTGCGGCTGCGCGCTATCCGGAACGTACACAATTAAGCCGTCTCGGGTCCCTTGCGCGACACGATAAATCCATACGATCGCATCGTGCAACGTTTTATCAGCAGTTGGATTTTTTGCAGTGAAGCTCCTCAGCATGGCATAAAACTGTTGTCCCTCCGCAAACAACTCGCCGCGCCGTTCCCACTCAATCGCCGACGCCACAGATGTGCACCACCACGCCTCGCCTGACTACTGCGACAGCCGGTGCGTCGTCATGCCAAGTCTCGCATGCGCCGAGTCAGTAGCAGCGGAGAACCTGCTGCCAAGCCGCACTCACCAACGGAACAGCCACCCACAGAACACACACCCCTACAGCTGGTGGCACGTCAGCGAAACCGCGTGTGCGCCGTGACACAGCTGTGTAGGAGCCGCGTGGAAGCTACGGAAATGACTACGGCGTTCCTCTCCTTTTTCTTTCTTTCATGCCCTTCACTCCGCCCCAATGGACGCTGAGCCGTGTTCCCGGCATGGTGCCAGGACGAACGGTTTCGTGTACGATACCTAGCCAGCACTGCTCATCTTAATGGCGCAACACATAGCAAAAGCCTAGGAGAAGGCACAAACGTGTAGGCGCCAATCAGCTCCGCTATATCAGCCCTTGGGCCATTAGTGCAGGCTGCGCCCATTTTTAAAAACTTTATCTAAAGTTTAGGGCATGAAGCACGGTTCAGTTTGATGGTCAGGTTTCAGCTAATTGTTTGACTTACTTTTAGGGCAAGTCTCAATGTACAAAGGATTGTTCATCGCCCCGATAAGGTGGTCTAGTCGCTATGGTACTCGGCTGCTGGTCCGAATGTCGCGGAATCGAATCCTGGATCGAATTTCGGTGGAGGCGAAACGTTGACGCCCGTGTATTGTGCGATGTCAGTGCACGTCAAAGAACCCCAGTAGGTCAAAATTTCCGGAGCCCTCGACTGCGGCGGCTCGTAATCACAGCTGGATTTGGGACGTAAAACCATAAGTCAACCAAATTCAATCATTTTTCATCCAAAGCAGTATTCTTCTTTGTAATGAACGGCGCAATTTTCGACACCACGAAAGCAAGACAGAGAACAGCACGGTTGTCACTACAAACTCATTTATTGGCCTTCACACCTCAGTCTATAAGCACACATAACGTGTGATATGCACAGAGTAGACCCCAAAAAAGCAACAGGGTAACGCATTTCATCCTTCTGTTGCATTCTGAATATAGTGTTACGGTTGAACAGTGGGCGATGTTTATTTACAGGGCGAGGTCGGCGATGATCAAGCGATGATGGCGTCGATCCGCTGCACACCAGCTCACGTCGTCTTCCTTCTCCTCTGACCCCGGCTCATACATTGACCGGCTCTGTCCCCCGTTCGCAGACGAAGCCCGCCGGGCAATTCCACATCAGTTGGGAAGTGCACGATGAAATCGCTTGAGCCGCGCGACATGGACCATTTGTGTTCGGCTTGACCGGCGATTAGCGGACGCCAAGGGTGCTACTACGTACGTCAAGTCACTCAAACGATCGACAATGACGAATGGGCCAGTATAGTGCGGTAGAAGCTTCTGGCATAGGCCGCGTTTGCGTTGTGGCGTCCACACCCACACAAAGTCTCCTTTGCCGTATGAAACCGGTTGATGGCGACTGTCATAACGCTCCTTAGATCGACCTTGAGAAATCACGGTGCGCAGTCGAGCGATACGACGGGCTTCCTCAGCAAGGCACAGCGTTTTGGCAACAGAGTACTCGCTGTGGAAGTCAAACGGTAGTATTTTGTCAATACTATTCATCGGAGCACGTGCGTAAAGCAGGTAAAAGGGAGCGCAATCGGTGGTCTCATGCTTCGCGGTATTATACGCATAGGTGATGAAAGGTAGAACGTCATCCCAGTTTTTGTGATCGGAAGATACGTACATCGCCAGCATGTTTGTTAGTGTTCTATTGGTACGCTCCACAAGACCGTTGGTCTGAGGGTGGTAAGGTGTCGAATGGCGTAGCTGTGAACTGCAGAGACGAAGCATTTCTTCCACGACGTCCGCAACAAACTGGCGACCACGATCGCTTATGATGACACGAGGGGAACCGTGCTGAAGAATGACGAATCGTAGCAAGAACGTGGCGACACACGCAGCGGTTGAAGATGGCACGGCAGCCGTCTCTGCGTAGCGAGTCAGGTGATCTACACATGCGATCACCCATCGATTGACATTAGATGATCGTGGGAACGGCCCTAGGAGATCGATACCCAGTTGTTCGAACGGCAAACAAGGGGGCGGCACAGGTTGAAGAAGACCTGGCGGAGTGGTCGTAGGGAGCTTGTAGCGTTGTAGCTGGCAACCAGCGATGTACTGCTTGACTGTATCTCGCATTTTGGGCCAGTGAAAACGCTCCTGTGTCCAATAGAGCGTTCTGGTGAAGCCTAGATGTCCAGAGGTCGCGTCATCGTGCGTGGTTTTTAGTATATCCAGAGGCAAAATATGCGGAACCACCAGAAGGATGCGTGCGCCTTCTGCCGAATAGTTGGTTTTGTACAGCAAGCCATCTCGCACGCAAAATCGACCGCTGGCTTGAGGACGCAACGCGGCAGTAAAAAGAGGCTCCAAACTAACATCATTTTCTTGCTCAGCCCTAAAAGTCGTCACGGCTAGGAACGTCGAAGAAATAGATGCAAAACAGTCCTCGAAATGGTCTTCGTCACACATCGTTGTCGGCAGAGGAAGGCGGGACAGACAACCTGCGTCGGCGCGGCGACGACCGGACTTGTAGGAGATCACGAAGTCGTACTCCTGAAGTCGAAGAGCCCAACGGGCCAGTCGACCACACGGATCGCGGAGATTTACCAGCCAGCACAAAGCATGATGGTCAGTAACGATGGTGAAGGGTCGTCCGTAGATGTAGGGCCGAAATTGTGGACAGCGAATACAACGGCCAAGCATTCTTGCTCTGTGACGGTGTAATTACGTTCCGCCTTAGTGAGAGAGCGACTGGCATAAGTCACAACGTGTTCAGATCCTTGGTGACGTTGGACTAGTACGGCAGCAATTCCGATACCACTAGCATCAGCGTGAACTTCGGTGGGCGAGAATGGATCAAAGTGACGTAATATGGGTCCCGATGTTAGCAGAAACTTTAGTTCCCTGAATGCGTCGTCGCAAGTCGATCACCAATTGAAAGGAACGTCCTTTTTGGAGCAGGCATGTGAGGGGGTGCACCACGTCGGCAAATCTCGGTACAAAGCGACGAAAGTACGAACAAAGGCGCAGGAAACTCCGTAGCTCCCGCACTGACTGGTGGTTCAAAAGAGCTGACTGCCTCGATCTTGCGTGGGTCGGGTCTCACACAGTTCTTATCAGTGTTGCGGAATGGGCGCCTCCATTCCATTCCAATTCCATTCCGGGGAATTAGAACTTGCCGCAATTCCATTCCTTTCAATTCCTCGGAATGAAAAAAACTTAGCCCATTCCCACTCCGGGAATGGCCGAGCAGTTCAATTCCATTCCTGTAGTTCCTCAACGTAGGAAAGGCATCTAGATACTTTTATCGACTTAAGAATGAACGTTCCATAAAGCTGATGTCATCACATCCATTAAGAACTGCAAAAGTACTCAAAACACGTTACCAAGGTCGAGAGATAGTAGCTTGGTGACACATCTCGCGCAGTACGACCGCCCTACTAATTCACATAGGGGCAGTTCTCCCGCTATCTATAGTATTTGCATGGTCAGCGTGTTGGAACGAATGGTGATGTTTTAGTACTGTTTAAACTTAAATGTCTTAATGCTAAAATGGTGACATAGCGTATTTTTATGCTGACAAAAGTAGTGTTCAGGAAGACTAAGCAGTTTTGCCACTCGTCTGGAGCGGTCGTGAATATGGAGAAAACTAAGATTTGTTTTATGGGGAAGAAAACCCCCTAGTTAGTTGGAACAGTGCACCTCTCGGACACTTCGTGCCTTTGCATCGAATACGGAACAATGGGCCGCACTGCTCGTCAGCACTCACGCTTGTCAAGCGCGGCTCGCAAGCATGGATGGGGTGAGGAGGAATTTCTCTATTCGCCTGTGCGCAGGTACGCAATGTCTTCCTTGTCGCAAAGGTTATTTACGTGTGTCAGGTACTAAAATGCTCGTGATCGAGATAAAGATCAGGTGTGCATAGAGTATTTGCTGCTTTCGTGTGGGGGTATCGATGGGAACCAACGCGCAGGGATAAGCCCACGTAACCGCGACCGCGGCCGTGGTTACGTGGGCTCTCCTGCTTCGCCTGGCTTCCCGAACCAATGCTTTCAAAAATTTATTCCCTCTCTCTCTCTCTCTGTAAGGAGGGAGAGGGTAAACAGTTCATCGTGTACGACTGTGTGCTGCGCTGACCTAGAGACATTCGCCGACAGAGTTTCGGGTAAAGGCGCTCATATGTCTAGACAGGGGAGGGCAGTATTACAAATAGGTGGGAAGGGGGGGGGGAGGAGTATGAGGTGAGACGGCGCGCAAGCTGTTATAAGAAAGCTTGCAGTGAACAGAAGCATCCAGCCAGCGTCAATACGCGTCAGAATTAGAGAAGCGCTTTTGGAATTTATGCGTCGGTCGCCGACGGCGACAGAAGCAAAAACGAAAAATTGAAGCGTGGGGAGTCAAAAGGCGCCAGGGGCGCCGATGAGGAAAAAAAATCGCAAGGCGTAAGGGGGGGGGGGGGGTAGGGGGTAAGCCGCCGCCGTAGTTCCTCACGATGGTTACGCCAAGAATAGAGACAAACGTCGGAGCAACACAGTCTATATAAGGACAGAAGTGTAGTGGGCGCGTTGCTTATAAATGCACCGTGCTTGTAATCAGCCAAGCCATTTTAAAAATACTGCTTTATTGTTAAATTAGAGGCTCTGACTTACTAATGTTTGAAGTTTGAAAAACAGCGCGTAGACGAAAACGTGCTCTATTTTCGGAAAAAAACGTAATTCCATTCCCATTCCATTCCGAGCAAAAGGCGCTTAATTCCATTCCCATTCCATTCCTCCAAGCGTTGTCCCCATTCCATTCCCATTCCATTCCGGGGTCGCGAAAATGTGGAATAATTCCGGAATCATTCCAATTCCGGAGTGGCAACTCCGCAACACTGGTTCTTATCGACCAGATGTCCAAGTACCAACGTTTCGGTCTCGCCAAAGCGGCATTTCTTGGAATTTAGTATCAAACTAGCCTTCTCGACGCAATCAAGGACAGCCCCGCCACGGTGGTCTAGTGGTTATGGCACTCGGCTGCAGATCCGAAGGTCGCGGGATCAAATGCCGGCCGCGGCGGCTGCATTTCGATGGAGGCGAAATGTTGAGCCCCGTGTGCTGTGCGATGTCAGTGCACGTTAAAGAACCCCAGGTGGTCGAAATTTCCGGAGCCTTCCACGGCGGCGTCTCTCATAATCGGAGCTGGTTTTGGGACGTTAAACCCCATAAATCAATCAATCAATCACTCAAGCAATCAAGGACAATACTCAGACGTCTATTATGCTCTTTCAGAGTGCTGCCAAAAGTTACATCATCGAGATAGGACAAATTTCCCATTTAAGTCCTCGTAGACTCGTGTCCATAAATCGTTCGAATGTCGCTGGCGCGTTGCAAAGACCGAACGGCATAACGTTAAATTCATAAAGACCGTCTGGCGTTACAAAGGCTGTTTTCTCCTTATCGGCTAGGTGCATGGGTAGATCTGCCAATAACCCGAGCGCAGATCCAGCGATGAAAAATATGCCGCCGAATGCAGGCAGTCAATGACGTCATCAATTCTTGGAAGTGGGTAGACATCTTTTTTGGTGATTGCGTTCGGTTTTCTGTAATCGACGGAGAACCGCCATGATCCATCCTTCTTAACTAGGATGACTGGTGCTGCCCATGGACTATTAGATTCTTGAACGACACCTTTCTGTTGCATGTCTCTTACTTGTTCGGCGATAAGTGTCCTTTCTGCCGAGGAGACGCGATAAGGCTCTTGCCGAATTGGACGTGCAGAACCGGTGTGAATTCTTTGGCAAGCACGAGAGCGCAGTAGTGACGCCTGTTCGCCATCTTGTGCGAAATCAAAAGCAGAAAGATGCGCCTTGAGAACTTGCGCGAGAACTTGGCGCTTATTTGAGGGCAGCGACTTGCTTATCATTTCGAGAACCTGATGTTCAGAAATATTTCGGCAGGGTCTGCTCGTGGGAGGCAGTGTCTCCTCATTTAGAGCCATGATGGCACTGTAACTAATTTCGTCAAGTCAGGTTAGGTCAGGTCAAGTTTATTAAATGCTTCAGTGAAATACATGGTTAGCATATTACAGAAGGAGGTCCCAAAGTTTCAGAGAAACTGACAGGGGGACCTCCTGTGGCTACATAAATGGGGTGTTACAAAAAATGCAGCAAAAGCATAGAGACGCATGAACAATGAAGAACGAGCTTGACTAACAGTATCAACAGATCAATACATAATAAAAATGTAATACTACTGATAGGAAAAAAATGCCATGGAACTAATCAAAAGCAAGCGCCAGAACAAGAATAACGGAGGAAGAATAATAAACAGCGCTGTATTATAAACGCAACCAGTTTCAACATCATGGGTGTCAGGTATACGAAGGCAAATGTTACATACGAAAACAACACGTAAAAGTTGAGAGCTTACAACAATTAATCAAACAAATGAGATGGGTTGATCAATCCCTGGACAAAATACTTCTTGCTGCGCTAGGTGAAAACATGAATGTTATGTGATGATTTTAAGTCGAAAGGCAATGAATTCCAAATAGCTATGCTTGTAAAAAGGGTTGTGAATTTCCCGTAGTTTGTCCTTACGGCCGGCAAAAGAAGATTATTGCGCTGGGCAAAGCGGGTAATATTGGTGTTAGTTAAGTGATGGTGATCGATACATGCAATGGAGATGTCTTTCATGATGAGCCTATAGGCGACTATGGATACTCTATGACAAAATAACTGTCTTAATGAGAGTATGTTAAGCTCAGAGAACAGGGAGCTGCAGCACAAATGAAATGGACTGAAAGTCATTAGTCTGACTGCTTGATTCTGAAGTCGCTGCAACCGTTCAATGTGTGTGAAATATGTGTTGGCCCAAGTTGATACACAGTACGAAATATGGCTATGAATATAGGCAAAATACAAGGAACGTACGATGTGTGGCGGAAAATAGGTTCAGCAAGTTTCATACCACGCGGGAGTACAGCAGGAGCGGATGAGCAGTTGAATGCCCACAAATTCGCGGCACCATTCACTACTCTCACGACAGGTCTTGGCACGAGTACTCTGTCGATCAAGATAGCATGTCGAATCAGACAACGCTCGAGTCGAGGTGAAAAGTAACCCCTTTATTGGAGGCTTGCGCCTTTTATATATTCAGACATGCACAGCAGGGTTGCCAACCTTAAGGGACCCTGGATGCCAGTCCCGATACATTTTCCTTCTAATAACAGAAACTACACATTACACAGAAATTACACATTACTGATTAATTAAGCCATTTGCTGAAAGTTCTGAGCATATGTGAGACGATTCGGCTGTCTTCTTGACCGGGTGCTGCGACGAAGGCCAGTGATGCCTGGCTCAGCATTTGTGTCCGCCGTAGAACTTTGTTGCCCTGGCGCCGGGTACCCTTGAGTTATTTGGGCAGCAGGAGCTAGATCTTCAGACGTGCGACTCCCGTCGCCTTGCGGATCCTGCAGTGCCACGTCGCCTGGAAGAGAAGTACAGGCGTTAGCACTGTCTTCCATAGAGTCCGGGATGGTTTGCGGGGACTGTCGAAAGGCTTCATTGGTTCGGAGCAGATGTCGATTGCGACGAAGCTGCGACCCATCCTCCGTGCGGACAATGTGTGAGCGAGGGTTGACTGCTTTTTCTACGAAGGCCTTCGTATTCCACCCGGTCTTGCCGAGCAGCCTAACAGTGTCACGTTCACCCAGTTCTTGCAGTGGACGCCTGTGGGGGTGCGCTTGATCGTGCTTTTTGACCTCTGGCGCCTTATGATCCCCGAAGTCCCGTAGTCTTCCTCTGAGCCTCCTGCCCATGAGGAGCTCGCATGGTGCTTTTCCGCCTTCGAGTGGTGCCGTTCTGTAACTGAGAAGTCCGATCCAGAAATCTTCATTCGCGTACACCGCTTTCTTGAGAAGACGTTTCACCACACTCACTCCTTTCTCTGCCAATAGGTTTGAGCGTGGAAAGCCGGGGCTAGACACAACGTGGACAAATTCACACTGTCTTGCGAAAGCTTTAAACGCCTGTGATGAAAACTGTGGTCCACCGTCTGTGCAAACTTCTAGCGGAATGCCATGGCGCGCAAATATCATCGCCAGCTTTCTTATGACACAGTGGTTTGTGGAAGCGGCTCTACCTCGGGGTAGTTTGAATAGGCATCGTATGCTGCAAGGTAGTTTTTCCCGGCGTCCTCGAACAGGTCGCGGGATCGAATCCCGGCCGCGGCGGCTGCATTTCGATGGAGGCGAAATGTTGAGGCCCGTGTGCTGTGCCATGTCAGTTCACGTTAAAGAACCCCAGGCGGTCGAAATTTCCGGAGACCTCCACTACGGCGTCTCTCATAATCAGAGCTGGTTTTGGGACGTTAAACCCCACAAATCAATCAAATCAATCAATCGAACAAGTCCACGCCGCCCCTAGCCCATGGTAGTTCGGGAGGATTCCTTTGCAACAGCGGTTCGCTCAGCTGCCTGTAAGCAAAACGCCGGCAAGTTGAGCACCTGGAAGCTTTATCGGTTATTTCTGCCGCCATGCCAGGCCAGTACATGAGTACCCTTGTGTAACGAGCGATATGAAATGAGAAAGGAAAGACAAAAAGTCTCTTTTAGAAACGAGAGGCTCGTTTTTCGGTTCGAATTGTACAGCCGATGACTTAACCGTCATCGGTGCAATGACGACGAAGCCGTTTATGCTTTTGAACAAACAATGTATTTAGAAGAAAAATGATCGTATAGAAAGAACAAAAACACACAAAAGGAATAGGATATTTTATAAGCACACTAAAGGTCACGCGGGCACTACACAAAACGGGAAAAGTTCACCGGTGGCCAAGTCGGTGATCAATCGCTGCGCTAGGGTCGATGTGGAACGGGACAGTTGAAGTAGAGGCAGCGCTGAGGGCGCGATGTCCGACGCCGCGATCAGGAACGCTGCTCCCCGTTGAGGCCGTTGCCCCGGAGCGCGTTCGGCGTCTGCACTGCTAACTCGGCCGGTGGCTTGTGCTCGCTGAAGTGGGAGCCGATTTGCCTGGCGGGAAAGTCCTGACGATGTTCCACCCACGCCAGGCCTGAAGTGAGAGGTAGGACATCAGGTGGGAGCCTGCTGCGATCTCCGGTCCGCAACCCGACGGATCTCACTCCCGCGCACTGGTTCCACGATGGTCAGGCCACGTCTGACTAGCTCTGCTCCGGAAGCCTCAGCAGTACCTTCTGTTCCTCGTGTCGCCTCCTCATTCTTTCTTGGAGGCGACCCTCCGCAAAATCATCAAGCGTGCCCTAGATCTCCCTATTTCTACCTCTAATGCGAGACTTCTTGATTTGGGGGTAGTCAACACTTACCGGGAGCTTCGGGAGGCCCACTTAACAAACCAATACACCCGCCTGGCACAGACACCGTCAGGCAGACGACTCCTAGATCGCCTGCATATCAGGCATGAATTCCACGCACAGGAGCGGGAACGAGTGCCCGAACACTGGAAATACGCCATCCATGTTCGACCCCTCCCTACCAATATGTCTCATGAGTCACACACCGGGCGCTGCGAGGCACGGGCTCTTGCTCTTCGGCGCCCTACGGCTCCAAAAAAAAACGTCTTTTATACTGACGCCGCCGGCCCTTATCACGGGGTTTGGTATACGGCCGCCGTTGTCCACCAAGACAGGCAGGTGGATGGCCTCTCCTTCCGTGCACACAATGCCACCCATGCTGAAGAGGTGGCCATAGCCCTAGCCATCTCGCATGACAATTCGAGAATCATCATATCAGATTCCAGAGGAGCCTGTCGCAATTTCGAACTGTGACGGATTTCACCCCTAGCGGCCAAAATTCTTCGATCCTGTCCGCGGGTAGGTTACCCCTCTTCCCGCTCGCTAATCTGGACTCCCGGTCATCAGGGCCTACCAGGCAATGAGGCAGCTCTCGCTGCTGCCCGCGCACTCATTCCCCGGGCCACTGCCTCGCCCACCGATGACATTACCGATCCAGACGAAAATTCTCCTCTACTCACCTTTAAAGATATAAGTGCCCATTATCGGGACTCCCACCGCCGCTTTCCTGCGCCCTGCAAAGGGTTGAAGAAGGCGGACGAGAGAATTCTTCTGCGCCTTTTCACAAACACGCTTCTGTGCCCGGCAGTGCTTAAACATTTTGACCCTTCCTTTTCTGGCCTCTGCCTGTACTGTGGGGAGGTCGCTGACACCTACCACATGGTATGGGCATGCCAGCTCAATCCTTCTAGAACCCCCAACCTAAACCCAACCCGAGAGGACTGGGAGGCGGCCCTGCTCGGCCGCCTGGACCTTCCGGCCCAACAAGCCACGGTCCAGCGTGTCAGGACAGCGGCGTCGACCAATGGGGTGCCTGACTAGGGACTCCACCCAGTAGTGTAGGCAGGCTCGCCCATGGGCTGGTTTGCCATACAACCTCTCTGTAAATAGCAATAAATGTTTTTCACCACCACCACCACCACCACCTCATTCGTAGGGCAGTTTCGCGCCACCACGTGCAGTGACGCACTGCCTCGTCGTCGTCCTCTTTGATGAATCGGTGGCGCGCACTTCAAACACATGGCACTTTGCCCCGCACGGCCACTTCACTCCATTACACCTTGCCATTGCCTTGCATTTTCCGACACCCAAGTGACCCTCACGCAGACGCTGCAACATTTCTTTCCGCAGGGACTTCGGAATGACAACTCTGGAGCCACGCAACAGTATGCCCTCTACGCAGGACAGTTCTGCTTCGAAGGGAGCTAGCGGTCCTGTTATGCTCCGGCCATCTTGAAGCACTCCAATTACTTGCCTTATCTCTTCGTCCTCCATCGTTGCTCTCGCTATCCGTTTGCTTGTTGAGTCGCTGACGAGCGTGGAGAGGACGGCCGTCGCATGGATGGCGACGTCTTCAGGCTCGCTTTCTGGCTGTTCATTGCTGTCGCATCGGATCCTTGAAAGGGCGTCGGCCAGAGCAAGGTCTTTCCCGGGGATGTACTGCAAGGAAATGTTGAACGGCATGAGGCGAAGAAAGAAACGCTGTAGGCGGAGGCATCTCTGACAGGCTCTTCTGAGCAATGGCTATCAGTGGCCTATGGTCAGTTTCAACAATTACGTCGAAGCCCGCGATAAAATCACGAAAACGCTCACACGCAAACGTGACAGCCAAAGCTTCTTTCTCGATCTGTGCGTACCTGGTTTCCGCTTATGCTAGCACCCGCGACGCATATGCAACTGGCCGCCAGTGTTCGCCATGCAACTGTAAAAGCGCCGCCCCTAGTGCAAAACTCGACGCATCAGCTGTTATCTTTCATTGTTTTGATGCATCGAATATGGCAAGCACAGGTGCCGTCGACAACGCTTCGCACAGATGTTTCCACTCTTTTTCATGGCCACCTGACCAATCGAACATGCAATCATGCTTTAATAGGGCTCGCAGATTTTGTCTTCTCAGAGAGGTTTGCAATGAACCTTCCGAAGTAGTTCACTTTTGGTTGGTACAAACTTTATTCAGTGTCCTGCAGAGGCCTTAGCCGACCGGGCCTTGGGTCTCCCACGAAGGGACGTCGAGACCTTGTCTCTTTGCCGCCTCGAGGGCCTGCTGGACGGTCCAGAGTTGGTCACCGAAGCTGGGGCTGCACAGGGCAGAGGCCATCTTCGGCGGGAGGGTTTTTGAAGTAGCGCCTTGAGGGTTTTTGATACAATCCCATAGCATGTGCGTGATGGTTGCTGTTTGCGTTCGGCATATTATGCATTGGTCTGAGGTGTATAGTTCCGGGTATATTTGGTGATAACGTGCTCTGCTGGGATATGTGTTCGTTTGTAATTGGCGGAAGGCTGCGGCTTGTACTCTACTCAGTTTGGGACTTGGTAGGGTATAGACGCGACGTCCTAGATAGTAGGCTTTGGTGATCTCGTTATAGCTAGTCAGTCGATCTTTGTTGGAGATGTAGAGACGGTTCTCGCCGGCGCGGTTTGTAAGTTCGCGTGCCTTGGCGTTTGCCGTTTCATTGTGGTTACGGAGTGTTGCGTGGACTTCTCCCATATGTGCGGGGAACCATTGTATCCGGGATTGGTATTCTGCTGTTAGTAGCGTGGTGTTGCGCTTCAGTATCCGATAGGCCGTCTCAGATATCCAGCCTTTGGCAAAGTTTCTGATGGCTTGTCGCGAGTCGCTGAGGACTGTGGTGCATGACGGGTCCGTGAGAGCTAGTGCAATGGCCGCCTCCTCGGCCTCTTCGGCCTTTTCGCATGTGATGCTGGCAGAGACTCTGCACGATCCCGTGCAGTCCATTGCTACGATAGTAAATCGTGAGCCACCTATATATTCCGCTGCATCGACGAATCGTGTGCCTAATTCGTTCTTGTGTGTGTTGATAAGGGCCTTCGCTCTGGCCACCCTTCTGCCTTGATTGTGCTCGGGGTGCACGTTCCTTGGAATTGGTTCTATTCTTATTCTGCTCCTTATTTCTTCCGGGATGCTTGTGTTCTGCCCCTGCTGGATATGATATCGGATTTTCAGGTCTTCGAGGATTTGCCGGCCGGCCTTGCTACTCGATAGTCTCTCGAGCTGTGATGTGCGTTGTGCCTCTGCGATTTCCTTTAAGGTATTGTGCACTCCAAGGCGCAACAGGCGCTCAGTGCTGGTTGTTGTAGGAAGTCCGAGTGCTACTTTGTACGCGTTTCTTATGATGGCATGAATTTTGTTTTCTTCCCCCTTATACCAGTTGTGGAATGACGCCACATATGCAATGTGGCATATAACAAATGAGTGAATGAGTCTAATGAGGTTATCTTCTTTGACTCCTCCTCTTTGGCTAGAGATTCTCTTTAAAAGTCGGATTGCGTTAGTCGTCTTGTGTTTGAGCTTGGCGATTGTCTCGCCGTTTACGCCGTTGTGTTCAATAATCATGCCGAGGATTCTGATTTTGGGTACAATTGGTATGACCGAACCGTTGTGTGTATGTATACTAATTTCTTCATAGGCTCTTTGGACGTCGTCGTTCTCGATCTTCTTAGGCGGTCTACCCTTGCGTGATGGTCTGTAAAGGAGGAGTTCAGACTTCCTTGGCGAGCATCTGAGACCTGTATCCTTAAGGTGTTCTTCGACCAAGTCCACAGCTAGCTGTAGCGTGCTCTCGACGTGGCCGTCGCTACCTTCGTTGACCCAAATCGTGATGTCATCCGCATAGATGGTATGCTTGATGTTCGATTCTTGCAGTTTTCTGGCTAAAGCAATCATGACTAGGTTGAAGAGCATGGGTGAAATGACAGAGCCCTGTGGGGTACCAAAGCTACCCAATTCGCTCTCGTCTGATTGAAGGTCACCAGCTATCAGCACAGCCCTTCTGTGGGATAGGAAGTCCTTGACATAATTGTATGTGCGTTCTCCCATATCCAGCTCTGAAATTTGCTTCAGTATGGCCGAGTGTGCTGTTGTGTCGAAGGCGCGTTGGAGGTCCAGGCCCAGTATTGCCTTGGTGCCCCTAGTTGTATTGTCCAGGATGTAGTGTTTCAGCTGTAGCATAGCATCTTGCGTGGACAAATGGGGGCGGAAACATATAACAGACGCCGGGTATTTATCTGCACGCTCCAGATAGGTACGCCATCGATTGAGCAGGGCGTGCTCCATCGTCTTGCCCACGCATGATGTGAGTGAGATTGGTCGGAGGTTGTCGAGGCTTGGTGCCTTTCCTGGTTTGGGGATTAATATTATCTTGGCCGTTTTCCACGCCTGTGGGATTTGTCCTTTCTGCCAGCATTCGTTTATGAACTCCGTTAATTGTTCGATCGATCGGTCCTCTAGATTTTTCAGGGCGCGATTCGATATCAGGTCCGGGCCTGGTGCTGATCTACTGTTAAGTCCGTGAAGCACTACCCTTATCTCCTCTACACTGAAGACTCTGTCGAGTTCGTCGTTGACGTTACCCTCGTACGGGCCATGTTGAACGGCTAAAGTACTGGGCAAGTATTTCGATTGCAACTGGTCTACTATTGTCTTGATGCCGCATTTTTCTTTTCCTTTGTGTAGTAAGCGTGCTAGGCAGTCTCTTTGGTGTGATTTCGTCTTTGCTTCGTCTAGGAGGTGTTTGAGCAGTTGCCATGATTTACCGTTGTGCAGTTGACCGTCGACCTCATTGCACAGCTCATTCCATTGTTGTCTGCTGAGTGTATGACAGTGCTCTTCGATGTTTCGATTGATATCGGCTATCTTCTTTCTTAGCTTTCTGCTAAGCCGTTGTTTCTTCCATCTGGCCAAGATAGAGTTTTTAGCTTCAATGAGATGAGCTAGGCGGCTATCCATCTGTGGCGTCTCGATATTCGTCACAATCGCTTTAGTTGAGGTTTTGATGTCATTTCGAAGGGTTCGCGTCCATGAGTCTATGTCGGTTATCTTGTCTGCGGTGGTCTGTTGCTGCGTATCGCGTGTTTTCCTGAAGGCTTCCCAGTCCGTCCATATAAACGTGCGACTGTTGCCTTGCCGGATGTCGTCAGTGGCTACCGTGATTTCTATTATCATGTGGTCGCTCCCCAAATCGGTTGAGGTGTTTCGCCACGTGATGCTCCCGGGTCGTGAATTAGATACGAAAGTGAGATCGGGGCTTGTGTCTCTGGTAGTGGAGTTACCGGTTCTGGTAGGGTTGGTTGGATCTGTTATCAGCGTAAGGTTCAGGTCCAGCGCGTCCTGGGCGAGTTGCCTCCCTTTGAACGAGCTGTAACCGTAACCCCATTGCTTCTCGGGGGCATTGAAGTCTCCACCTACGATAAGTGTGTTCGAACCCGCTATTTTGGTTGCCTTATGGAGTATTGCACGGAACCTCTGGCGTTGATTCGGAGGGCTGCTGTAGACATTTAGTATGAAAAGACTGCTTCTCCGTTTTTGGTGGGAATTATTTCAATTAGTGTATGTTCCGTTTGTGCAAGATGAGTGTCGTGCTCTATGGTTGTAAGCTGCTTCTTGACCAGTGTATGTAATCCTCTACCGCCTGCATGGTTCCTGAAGGATTGATAGCCTGGTAGCGTAATCTCTTTGGAGAGCGTTTCCTGGAGGATGAGAATATCAGGTTTGTGTATGGTGTGTCTAATGTATTGCTGCAAGACTGCCTTCTTATGCTTGAAGCCGCGGCAGTTCCATTGCCAAATCACAAGTCCCCTATTGTCACTGGCCATGATGGACTGAGTGAGAGTTGGCCGGACGGCCATGTGGTTGGTTACCCGGATGGTTGTTATCGGCGGTTGGCGGTAGGGGCGTTGGCTGTGGAAATATATGATGGCTCTTCGTCGTTTGCACATTGCTTTCCAGGGTAGAGACTCTTCTGGAGAGGCTTGACATCTCGTTAGCTAGTGCCGAGACCATGTTGTGAAGAGCCTCTAGTGAGGACTGCATTGTGTTTTTAAGTCCAGCACAGTAGTTTTTATCACTTGGATTTCTTCCCTAACTGATGCGTTGATTTCTGACCTGGTGGAGTCGTCTATCTTTTTCTCGTTGGAGGTTGCTTTTTGAAGTGTTCGTTTCTTCGGAGTTGGGGAATCTGATTCAGTTGTCTTCACGGGTACGGGTGTTGGTTGTGTGTTCTGTTTGTCTTTGTGCTTAGCTTCTAATTCTGCGATTTTTTGTGTCGATTGTTGTAAAGCTAACCGTAGTTCGTTGTTCTCTTTCTCGAGACGCTCAAATCTCTTAAGTATGCTAAGGGGTATATCATGGTCTAACGATATTGGCGCTAGATCCTTTTCCCTCCGCGGCATGCCCCGTGCAGTGTCTGCCCAGCTTACCTTCTCGCTAGGAGTCGCTGCCCTGGTCCTCGATCTGGATCTTGATGAGGCCCTGCTCCGGTTGGTCTGTGACTTGGACCTGGAACGACTCCGTGAAGCCGGTCCCGTTGATGTGGTCGAGAGAAGCGGTGGGAAGTCTTGTGCCGGAGGTTGAATGTCCGCGCGTTGGCTTTCCCATCTTCGCCGTCTTACTAGATATGGGGTCTTGAATCTTGCTTTACACGTCTTGTCGGCTGTTTGATGTTCGCCGCCACACAGGTTGCATTTTGGTTGGCATTGATGATCTTGGTTTGGGTTGCGGGCTCCGCAACCGCGGCATATGCGGTGGGTGGGATTTGGGCATACGTCCATGCGGTGTCCCAGTCGACCGCATTGGTGGCAAATGTCAATCTGTTTCTTGTATAGAGTGCAAGGCATTAGTGCAAGGTCGTAGAATACCGTTCTTGGGACTTTCATGCCATCGAAAGTGATAATGACCGCCGTAGTGTTGCCGAGACGTCTGGCAGCCAGGGCTAGCGGGTTGCGTGGGTTTACGATGGCCATCTCGATGGTCTTGTTGTCGTATTCGAGGGGGATGCCCCGTATCACCCCCTTGGATGTTTGGTCCGGCGCCGAGACGTAGGTGTTGACATCGTAGCGCTTGTTGTTTATGACAAGTTGCTTGATCTGCTTGTATCGCTCCGTGTGCTCTGTCGATGGAGAGCTAGCCACCACGATGTTTTGCTGCGCATTCGGGCTCAGGATATCCTCCTTGGCGTCTTCTCTCTTGATTCCAGAAGCAGCGAGGATAGCTGACGCTAGTAGTGGGGTTGGTGTCTGGGCGATGTTGAGTCCTCCTTGTGGTCGAATGATCACTTTCTCGTGTTCCTTGGGGAGCCTAGGCATGCGCCCTGCCTTGATTACTGAGCCTTTTATCCGTTGAGGCTTCATGCCTTGGTGATTGTGCTGCGAGGTTAGGTTGGCGGCATTGTTGTTAAGCAGGAACTGCTCCTGTCTTCGCCTTTGTTGCCGGGATCTAACTACCTTCCAGTCCGAGTCATCAGTTGCACTCTCCGACGGGGCGTCCTCTCCCATCGTTTGCTCTTGATCAGTCATCTTCGAAGGTGCTGAGAGGCCGCGGTGGCGGCTTGGCACACTCCGGCAGCGCGCTGCTGCGGCGTAGCTAGGCCTCGCGTCTTGCAGGAACGCCTAGTATCAGCGCGGCCGTGGCGTGGTCGGTGGGTAAAAAGTCCGATTTTAAGAAAAATATGGGTCGCCCACCTTGAAATCGGGTGTCCTTCGTATCCTTGTAAGGTCGCGGAACTGGTGGCAGCGGAGTTCCGTCAATAGTTTGTAGAAAACGCTGCGAAAACATTCGACAAAACGGAGCCGACGTGAGCGCGTCCGCTCTCCTCGGTGACCGCCAAGTAGTTCACTGCGCCCAGTAGTTATTGAACACCTTTCTTTGACGTTGGGGGCGGCATTTCCACTACACATTTAACTAACTCTCCGTCTGTCTTAGTTCCGTTTCCCGAAATGACGTCGCCCAAGAACTTTACCTCTTCTTTGCCAAAAACGCTCTTTTCGCGGTTGAGTGTTAGTCCTGCAGATTTTGCTGCCAGTAGTGCTGCTCGCAGGCGATTGTGTTCCTGTTGCGTTGTGCCCCACACGAGTATATCGTCGATATAAACGCGGGTGCCTTCTAGACCGTCAAAAATGTTGCCCATCGCTTTCTGGAACACTTCGCTAGCGGTGCATATTCCGAAAGGCAGCCTTAAAAAGCGGTACTTTCCGAACGGCGTGGCAAAAGTGCAGATTTCGGAGGTTTTTTCATCTAAGGGAATTTGATGGAAGCCACAGTTCGCATCTAGCTTGCTGAAAATTTGCGCGTTTGCCAGCTCGGACTCGATTTCTTCTCTTGAAGGCAGCTGATGGCAGTCGCGTTTCACGCATCGGTTTACGTGCCTGGGATCCATGCATACACGCAAGCGGCCGTTCTTCTTGCGGACAATGACAAGGGGACTCACCCATTCAGCAGCCTCCTGCATCTTTTGGATAATTCCTTCACATTCCATGCGGGCCAGTTCTTGACGCAGTGGTTCACGAAGCGCATGTGGAATCCGGCGTGAGGGCAGCGACACTGGGTTTGCTCCTTCATTCAGCTGCAGGCTGTAGGTTTCTTTTAGGCAACCCAGGCCTTCAAAAAGCTGCGGAAATTCGCTGAGCACTTGAGTCTTCAAATCAGCAGGCATTTCAATTGCTTGTACCCTTGAAACAACTCCGAAACGTTCACAAGCCTGAAGGCCCAGTAGCGCTTGCTTCCCTTTCTTGACCACGAAGAAATCAGTCGGTTGTTCAATTTCACCAATGCGCAGTGGGAGTGTCACGGTCCCAAAGTGTTTTATCACTCCACCATCGTAGCTCGTCAGGAGCGTGGAAGATGAGGAAGCAAGTTGGCCTGTGCCCCCGTGTCAATTTTCTTGCGTACGGAGCGATTAGACAGCGTTGCCGTGATTATCCAGTCTTGGCCCGTCGATACACCGTTTATGCTCACGGCCAAGATCTGGAATTCGTCATCCGATTCCGCTTCAGTCTGAGACGGACAGTGAACCTCCTGAATGCTTTTTTTTTTGTTCTGCAGCACGCTGCGAAGTGGTTTCGTTTCTAACATATGGCGCATTTTCTGCCCCACGCTGGGCATTTCTTCGGCTCGTGACTTTGGTTAAAGTAGGGGAGTGGCGAATATACCTTCTCGCGGGGACTTCTTGCTGGGACTGCTTTTTCGTTACGGTATTCAACTTCGCCTCGTCCTTCCTCCATGCCTGATTTTGGCTAGTAGCTAACTGCAGCTTTGCAGTGTTCTATCGCCTTATAAAGTGTCAGGTCCTTCTCACGTAGAAGACGCGTCCTCAGCTTCTTGTGTGCCGTTCCGCAAACAAGCTGGTCTCGGACCATTGATTCCTTTAAGTCTCCGAAGTTACAGCTCTGAGCTTTCAGCTGAACATCACGCAGAAACTGCTCAAACGGCTCCCCGTCCCTCTGTTGCCGAGTTCTAAAGATGTAGCGCTCGTAGGTCTCATTTCGCTTGGGCGTGCAATATTCTTCAAATTTCTGCACAATAACGCTGTAGTCATCACGCTCTGCTGGTGACAGCTTAAACGTGTTGAATATATCAATTGCCTCCTGACCTGCTACATGAAGGAAGACTGCAGCCTTCTGAGCACTCGAGCGCTCAGTCGAAGATGAAGTTGCCTTGAAGTACAGGTCCATCCTCTGGCTGAATTTGCTCCAGTTTTCGGCCGGCGCCTCGGACAGCACGAGTGCCTCAGGGGGCGGGAGTCCTTCCATAGCACCTGCTCAGTCGAAGGCGGTATGGGCGTGATAAGAAACTTCTGACACCTTGCGTCGATCAAGATCGCATGCCGAATCAGACAACGCTCGAGACGAGGTGAAAAGTAACCCCTTTATTGGACGCTTGCGCCTTTTATATATTCAGACATGCACAGCAGGGTTGCCAACCTTAAGGGACCCTGGTTGCCAGTCCCTATACAAGTACGTCCTTTTTAGTGCAGTTTGAAGCGTGTGGTTGAACTTGCGCGTCAAAGGATGACAGGTCGGCAGCAGTGGTTTTGACACGCACACGTGACAGCGACCAAGGCGCTAGTAGCAAGTCGTCTGAAACAATAAAGAATTCGTCCCTCAAATGTGCATCAGCAAGCGTTGCGAGGAGCGCGCTGTTAAGGGTAATTTCACCTGTACCAGAGTTGACCGAAGCACCACAACCCCGAAGAAAGTCAATCCCTAGGATGACGTTATGAGTGCAGTGCGGCAGTATCAGATTTCTGTTTTAAAATCTTCCCCACCGAAGAAGACATTGGCAACGCAGACGCTGAGAGGAACAATGCACTCACCATTGACACCACGAAACATCACACCACCATTCCACGGGAACATTACCTTCCGACCCAGTTTTGCTTTAAAAGTCAGACTCATTACGGACACGGTAGCCCCAGGGTCTACCAACGCAGTTGCAGAAACACTGTCGATTAACACACGCACTTTGTTCTTTACCATCATCAGAGGCGGAGGAATATTCGGCACAGGCGTAGACTGTTCGGCGACCTTACCTCCGTCGGTCGCGCCGGCTAGTTTCCGAAGGCGGCAGTTACTTTTAGCGCCGCCGTGGTGGTGGCGAACGGCGTTGGCGACTGGTTGGTGGCGTCAGGCTGCGGTCTGAAGCTGGCGATTCACTCCTCCTTTACTGACGGAACGTATCGGTCATACGTGGCGCTCGGCCTCCTGTGACACTTGTGGCAGCAGAATCCCTTAGCCTGTGGTTGTAGTCGTCACGACTAAATTCATGCCAAGTCGGGACTTGTGTAATTGGTCTCGCCTGTCGACGCCGGTGACAAAACCGAGATATGTTTCCTACGGTACCGCAGTTGTAGCACACAGGTGACGCGCGGCCGACGTCGTAGGCAGCGTGGTCAACCATTCTGGGCATAGTACACGCAGCCTCCCGAACGACGGTGAGTGGTGGCAGCCGCACGAAGGCGCTGGTTATGCACTGTTTCATCGGGGAAGGAAAATGTACGTCATCTGGGAAGGAACGTCGGCTGGATAATCTACTACGCCTGGCATGGCAGACAATTCAGATACGACAGACCCAGGTTCACGAAAGTAGTTGGAAGCAGGAGCAGGACAAAGCTGTTCAACATCCGTCCCCTTGGCGTGCCGTTCCAGTTCTTCGCGAACAATCTTCCTTATGGCTGCCGCAAGGTCTTGCTGGATGTTGTAGTTCTCGTCAATGCTTGCAACGGTTGCGACATTCGCCAACCTCCCGAACTTTGGCGTAATACGGCGCATCTTCAACGTCTAGAACGCACGGCAATGATTGGTGAGATCAGCTACCGAGCTGAGGCTTCCCTTCCCGATCAAGTAGTTGTACACATCCTCGGCAATGCCTTTCAGAAGGTGTCCAACTTTGTCATCTTCGGACATTCGAGGATCAACGGACTTACAAAGCTTCAGGACTGCTTCTACATAGGTAGTGCACGTCTCACTTGGGACTTCCGCACGCTGAAGCAATGTTTGCTCCGCCCGCTTCCGTTTCGCAGTTGAATCTCCAAAGCACTCCGTGATGTCTGAAACGAAGCGGTCCCATGTTGTTAGCGTATCCTCGTGGTTCTCGTACCACACGAGTGCTGTGTCCGTTAGAAAGAGAACAACGTTCTCTAGCTGAGCCTCGGAGTTCCACCCGTTGTATCTGCTCACACGCTTGTAGTGAGTCAGCTATTCTTCAACGTCCTCACTGGACTTTCCTGAGACAGTGCGTGGCTCCATCAGGTGCATCCGGACGCTGGCTGATCGTGCCGGAGATGGCAGAGACGGCTGGTCGTTATCGGTGCGAGACATTGGGATCTCCAGTTGGGGCAGTCGAGCGAGGCGTCGGCTTCGTCGCAGGATTGGCCCAAGCAGCTCCGTCTTCGTAGTTATCGTACCCGGCACCTCCACCACAAAACTTTTAGGGTTGAACAGTGGGCGATGTTTATTTACAGGGCGAGGTCGGCGATGATCAAGCGATGATGGCGTCGATCCGCTGCACACCAGCTCACGTCGTCTTCCTCCTCCTCTGACCCCGGCTCATACCTTGACCGGCTCTGTAGCAATAGGCTGAGGCCGCAAGGCCGATAAAAACACTCGGTAATGACGCTTGTCCTCTTGTCTGCCATGCTTTCGTGACGTCAGATGTTAAGCCTTTCCTTAAAAGATGTTCCACCAGTGAGTCCCTGCGGAAGTACTTCTATGTCTCTGAACACTTCGCCTCACAATTCTTGCGCATCGGTTCTTTCGCCTATCAGAGATTGCTGCTGTTCGTGGTGTGTGTTCCTTTGACGCAAACTGTGTATAAACTTCCCTTTGAGATCACTTGGAGTTTTAACCTGTAAGACTTTCACGGTACTTTATACATCGTTAGGGATGTACGCGTACTTTGTTGGGTTACATCCACGTAGTAAAAAAAGGGCTATATAATGAGGGATTTGTTTTGTATGCTCGCGCAGAACTGAGAAGGTCGCTATGCAAAGTGCGCATATGCCAGAAAAATCTTAAGACAGGCTGCCGCCTTCTACGGTGCTCCCTTTCTCGGTCGAGCTAGGGGCCTATAAGCATGGATTCTTAGCATTACTCTGGGAACTTATCTACTTTTTCCGCATGCCTGCGAAGAAGTGGCCAATAGCGACTACTGTGGGACTGTTACCTATTGTGATGTGTCAAGAAGGGCAATTTAAGAGTACTGCTTTTATGCTGACTGTATTTTGGATGGTGCAGCTGCAGGGCCGACAACGTTAGTTGCTCAGGTTCCTAAATGTGAACAGTGTTCCCGAAAGTGACAGAGTGCATGCATTCTTGAGCATAATTGGTTCCAGAACCTACAGTGTTCTGAAATCACTGGTCGAACCACGGAGTTTCCTTCAGGCAAGAGCTTCGATATACTAGTGGAGGCCCTGAGGGGCGCATCTGTCCTGAAAACGCTCGGTCATCGGCATGCGAGCCAGATTCTACGGGAGGCAGTATTTAGAAGGCCAGTCTATTCCCAATTACATTGCCGAATTGCGGAAGTTGGCACAAAGATGCGACTTTCGAGGCACGTTAGGCAAATCCGTTCGGCATCGCTTTATGTGCGGTTTGTTAAGCGAGCATGTGCAGGGAGTGCTGCTCACAGAAGATAGTAAACTCACGTTTGAACAAGCTGTAGAGCTCGGTGTAGCTGTGGAGGCGGGAACGAAAATCAGGGCTGAATCCCGCCCGTTTGCGCCTGGAGCCAACGCCATACATGACAGAGAAAATTAGCATCGACCAGTTTTGTAGCACAAGCCTTCTAGGCTTGTGCTACAAAATGGGTGGATGAAAATTTTCCCTTTCATAAACGTTACTTCACCTTGTGGATTTGTGCAGAGCTCATTTGCCATATTCAACATCATATATCATGTGCAGGTGGCTTAGAGTGGTCAGCCGCTGGTATGTTTTGATGCGGTCGTCGGAACACGTCGGCCGGGCATATCGTCGTGTAATTGAGAAGTGCTGTGAGTGCTACAGAAAAGCACGCCTTCAACGAATTTACGCTGGCGTCCCGGGCACGTAACGAAAGAAATGTCCAGTCAAGGACAGCCTTAAGACTCTGTAGTCCGTCTCCCGCTCAGAAGCAGTAGCAGTAAGGGATGTGTCTACTGCGCGTATTGAGTCAACCGTTATACCGGAGAAATTCAATGATATCTTGTTCAATATGGAGCTAGACACTGCTGCTGCAATTACAGTCATGACTTTCAAACAATACGGCAACTTCTTTCCATTAGCCAGACTCAAGCCGACGGATGTGAAGCTCCGCACCCATACAGGAGCGCTAGGAATACAAGGCGTCGTTTCGGTCAATGTGTGCACTCCGGTGCAACACGGCGAGCCTTTCCTTGTATGTCGTGAACAACAAAGGGCTGCCACTGCGGGGCCGCCAATGGCGTCAGGTCATTCGGCTGGCGTGGAGCAAAACATGGAACGTCCAACACCTGCCAAGATCAGATGTGCCCATTTCTGGTCGGTTAGAAGAAAGGCTTACACGATTTGTTGGCAGGGTACGACTCTCTCTTTAATGATGTGTTAGGACTGTGCGATGGAGAGAGTGGGGTGTGAATGTGTGGGCCCAGGACCGCTCAGCAAAGAACAGAATCGAACCACGACTACACGTTGTTTGCAGGCACATATCCATTAGTTACCAATGGCATATCGCCAGGCAACTAGTTAAGTTAATACAGTCCTAATGCTCGACAGATAAGCGTGTCTATCGCCGTGTTTTCTGTCGTGGCCTGCGGACCCATCCGCGCGGACTTGCACGCGTCGATGCGATGCCCGGCTAATTGACAACTCCAGCGTGCGTCGGCCCACGACACAGCACGGCTTCGTGCCGCAGCAGCGGTATGAGCCACTGTGGCAGCTCAGTAGCACAGCCGCTAGTGTGCTTCTCTGGCCGCACCCCGGACATGAGTCAGCCACCTGGCACGGCAGCAGAACGGGCTCAGCTGCCTGGGACAGCAGCCGGGACAGCGGCACCTCGGATAGTCCCTGGGCCAGTCACCCAGTCAGAGCACGCTAAGCGCCCGAACTGGCTGAGCTGTCTGGAGTGGCAGCCAGAGCAGCAATACTTCGCCTGGTACCTGGGCCAGTCACCGAGCCGTAGTGCAGGTCGCTTTCGTGAGTCGGCCAGCTGTGAGGAAAATCAGCTAGAACACCGGACCCTTCGCGTAGTTCCTGGACCCGTGTCCGAGCCGGAGCACAGGAACATAACGCCGAGAGGACGTCCCCAGGTTCCCCGGAACGGACGTCCAGCGGAGAAATGGCTCGCCCAACACTGTACTGCCTTGAACGTTGGCACGCGCTCTGACGCCACGAGCTCGCGCTGGTTTTTTTTTTTTTTTTTGTCCGATAATAACCACCTACAGTTTTTAGACATCAGCCTCGCGTTTTCATCACGTCATATCTGCTTTGCTTATAACCCACGTGTTAAAAAAAGGACTCATTTGACTGAGCCCATATCAAGGTTTTCATATAAAAGGTGGTATCGCTTCCTTGTGTCTTGGGTCCGCGCTGCGCAAATCATGCGTTCACACTATGCAGGCAAGTTTCTTTCACCAGACCACCAGTCTTTTAAAAGCTGATTTCCCTCAGTCGGTCGGCCGGAGCGTGTCCGAATCACTTCACGGGAAGGTGGAAAACAGTGTATGTTCCGTGTCCGACACGGCGTCCGTGCTGCCTTTTCAGCCCCCAACAAACTTGATAAACTGTGTCATAGGACCACGAATACCGGGAAAAAAGGCTGCAAGAAGAAGCATACCGATCCATTTGGGCGCTGTGCAGTTGTGGTATTCTATGAAATTCCTCTTAGCTGCGGAAAGTCATATGTGGGCCAAACAGGCAGGTGCCTGAAAGTTCGACTGAGGGAGCACTCATACAGTTTAAGTAAATTGGACGGTGCGCACCTTAGTGTGTACTGTAGAGCCAGCGCGTGTGAACCGTATTTTAAGCGCGTTGTCATACTTCGTAGGAGTACCAATAAAACGGCTTGGGAACTTTTGGAAGCACACTTCATTAAAATTAAAGGAGACACGTGTGTAAGTGGTACCTCTGTGTCGCTGTTTGATGCTGAGATGCACTTGTTTGATATCCACTTGAAACGAAGTAGACAAACCTGCTATGTTGCATGATTGGCCTCTGTTGCTCATGTGCTAGTATAAATAAACACCGTTCTTCCGCCCTGAATAAAATCAGTTGGTAGTTAGCGCTCTGTGTGTCCCTCTCTTGTTTCTGTTGGTTTAGCGCCCTGTAAGTGTGTTCATTAATTCGAAAATACTAGCCCAAGAAGATTTATTATAATAAATTGCCAGCTGTGAGTCGGCGCTTCTGTTGTGTCTTCTTCCTTATGTCTCGTTCGTTAGCGCCCTGTAAATTTGTTTACATGATGTTCTACAACTCGCCAAAGTTCACTCTTGCTTCAGAACATCACCGTTGCTTCGGCTCGGTGGTGTATTAGACACCGTCATGCAACTCTCCGTTTCCTGACACTTAAAGTTGTTTGACTACATCCCTGCGAATCAGCTCGCTAGCATGAACGTCCGCCTTAATCTGCCAACGTAAGTTCCTTCCTGAAAGTTCATTTGTACAAGAAATGCAAATGCTTCTTTCCCTCGAGACCAGTAACGAAAAAGGGAGCCGTCAAGCGTCCTTTATAAGGCGAGATATAGGGCGGCACCCAAGAATGGCTGGCAGCGTCTCGACAAGAGCTGGGCACGAGTCTCGAGCTCGGGTCTCGCGCAGCGTTGGCGATATGGCTGCAGCGCCAGGCATTCCTCTTCACTACAGTCGTCCCCGGTCGGAAAAGGAGCCGTCCTGGCGACTCAAGGTGAACATAGTCCGAGGGGGTCGTAACAAGGCTTCAAGCGTTCGACGTGAACAGTTTCACGGCCCCGACAGCGTTGGTCCGTAGGTGGTGTGATAGGCTCGACGATGTAGTTGACAGGCGATGTCTGGGCGACGACGCGATAGGGCCCATGATACTTTGAGACAAGCTTGGACGAAAGGCCACTTGGGACAGCGGGAACCCAAAGCCATACGAGCGAGTCGGGAAGAAACTGAGAATGCTGGTGGTCTACGTCACATCGAGATTTTCGCTGCCATTGGTCGGCAGTTGTGAAGGAGCGAGCGAGCTGACGACATTCCTCGGCGCGGCAGGCAGCTTCAGAGATTGTCGTACATTCAGATGAGTCGGGCTGGTACGGAAGAACCGTGTCGAATGTGGTCGACGGTTCGCGACCATACAAGAGGAAGAATGGCGAGAATCCCGTGGTCGCCTGCGGTGCGATGTTGTATGCGTACGTTACGAACGGTAAAATACGGTCCCAGTCGGTATGATCGGAGGCGACGTATTTGGAGAGCATATCTCCAAGAGTGCGGTTGAATCTTTCCGTCAGCCCATTAGTTTGAGGATGGTAGGCGGTGGTGGGGCGATGAACTATGCGACATTCCGCGAGGAGTGCGTGGACAACCTCGGAGAGAAACACACGTCCTCTATCACTTAAATGTTTGCGAGGTGCGCCGTGACGGAGGATAAAGTTGTGTAGCAGGAATGTCGCTATATCACGGGCTGTGGCAGAAGGCATAGCGGCTGTATCGGCGCATCGTGTGAAGTGGTCAATGGCAACGACAACCCAGCGGTTTCCAGCAGCGGTGCTTGGAAGGGGCCCACACAGGTCAATGCGGTCGAAGGGCCTGGCGGGGCACGGCATGGGCTGAAGTGGGCCAGAGACACGCGGAGCAGGAAGTTTACGGCGTTGGCACTGAGGACACGATCGAATGTACTTGCTCACGAAAGAGTACATGCCACGCCAGTAAAATCTGGAGCGAAGCCGGGTGTATGTTTTGTGCGCCGGCATGCGCACACTGTGGATCGGTGTGGAAGGCGGCACAGATGGCTCCGCGAAGATGCCGAGGAATGACGAGGAGCCACTTGCGACCTTCACTGAAATAGCTTCGTCGATAGAGGATGTCATAACGTAGCTCAAAGTGCGAAGCTTGACGGCGCAAAGCTCGTGAAGAGATATGAGGAGGCGACGGCTTTGAAAGGAATTGGATTATAGTAGTAATCCAGGCGTCCTTTCTCTGCTCCGTAGCCATGTCGCAGCCTTCTGGGAAGGAAATTACGTCATCCATGGCAGATAGGCAAGCAGAACTGGTGGTCGACACAGGCGAACGTGAAAGCGCGTCGGCATCAGTGTGCCGGCGGCCAGATCGGTACACAACGCGCATGTCGAAGTCCTGTAGGCGCAAGGCCCAGCGAGCTAGGCGGCCGGATGGATCTTTAAGCGTGGAGAGCCAACAAAGCGCGTCATGGTCTGTCACGACGTCGAAGGGACGGCCATACAGGTATGGTCGAAATTTGCCAAGCGCCCAGATTATGGCCAAGCATTCTTTTTCTTTAACATAGTAGTTCATTTCTGTTTTGGTGAGGGTGCGGCTCGCGTATGCAACGACATACTCGTCGAATCCTCACTTGCGCTGCGCGAGCACAGCGCCGAGTCCAACACCGCTAGCGTCGGTATGTACTTCGGTCGGAGCAGTAGGGTCGAAGTGACGCAGTATCGGTGGCGTAGTGAGCAGGCGACGCAGTTTTCGGAAAGCATGATCACAAGTGGACGACCAGGCGTAATTCTTGGAGTCGCTTCGGAGAAGTTTATTCAAGGGGGCTGTGATCAACGCAAAATCGCGAATGAAACGGCGAATGTACGAGCAGAAGCCGAGGAAGCCACGAAGTTCATTTAGGGAGGAGGGCTTCGGAAAATCGGCGACCACACGCAGCTTGACGGCGTCCGGTAGAATGCCGTCTTTGGATAACACGTGGCCAAGGATTGTGAGCTGACTTGCACCAAACCGGCATTTTTTTTTCAGGTTGAGCTGGAGGCCGGCCTCAGTAAGGCACTGTAACACTTCCTCGAGCCTAACAAGATGGGTGGGAAAATCGGGCGAAAGAATGACCACGTCGTCTAGGTAGCAGAGGCATGTTTTCCATTTCAGGCCGCGCAAAAGGTTGTCCATCATCCGCTCGAAAGTCGCGGGGGCGTTACAAAGGCCGAAAGGCATGACGCGAAATTAGTACAGGCCATCCGGCATGACAAAGGCCGTTTTAGCTTGATCGTCTAGTGCCATAGGTACTTGCCAATAGCCGCTTCGTAAATCGATCGAAGAGAAGAACTCGGCGCCTTGGAGGCAGCCAAGGGCATCCGTCAATTCTCGGTAAGGGGTAAACATCCTTACGAGTTATTATTAAATGCGAAGCATTTCTTAGCGAACTTCGGCGAGTTTGAGCGTATGTATCTATCTATCTATCTATCTATCTATCTATCTATCTATCTATCTATCTAGCCGCCTACGATTTTGTGTTCTCCTGGCCGTTTCGCTAATCGGATGTTTACGAAAGTTGGTATGCCACATCATGACTACATGACGAACATAAATGACTGGTCATAACATGAAAATCATGATCTGCATGTCATGAGCGGCATGATTTACATGCCACAGTGTTGGTGCTCTCCTGGTCGTTTCGCTAATGGAATGTATACAAAAATTGGTATGGCACAACATGACTGCCTGACGAACATAAATGGCAGGTCATAACATGAAAATCATGACATGCGTGTCATGAGCGGCATGATTTACATGTCGCAGTCTTGGTGCTCTCCTCGTCGTCTCGTTAATGGGACGTATACAAAAATTAGTATGCCACAATATGACTGCATGGCGAACATAAATGACAGGTCATAACATGAAAATCATGACATGCTTGTCATGAGTGACATGATTTACATGCCACGCGTTTCGTTAATAGGACGTATACGCAAATTGGCATGTCACAACATGACTGCATCACAAATATAAATGACGTCATAACACGAAAATTATGACATGCATGTCATGAGTGACATGATTTACATGCGACGGTCTTGGTGCTCTCCTGGCCGTTTAGTTGATGGGATGTATACGAAAATTGGTATGCCACAACATGACTGCATGGCGACCATGACTGACAAGTCACCACATGAAAATCATGATATGCATATCATGGTCGACATGATTTGCATGCCACGCGTTTCGTTAACGGGATGTATACGAAAATTCGCATGCCACAAGATGACTGCATCACGAATGTAAATGACAGCTTATAACATGAAAATCATCACATGCATGTCATGAGCGACATGACCTACATGCCACGGTCTTGGTGCTCTCTTGGCCGTTTCGTTAATGGGACGTGTAGGAAAATTCGTATGCAACAATATGACTGCATGACGAAGATAAGTTACAGGTCATAACATGAAAAGTATAACGTGCATGTCATGGGCGGCATGATTTACATGCCAGGCGTTTCGTTAATGGGACGTATACCAAAATTGCTATGGCACAGCACGACAGCATGCCGAACGTAAATGACAGGTCATAACATTATAATCATTACACGCGTGTCATGACCGGAATGATATACATGCCATTGGCCTGGCGCTATACTGCCGGCCGTTTCGTTAATGGGATGTATGGGCTCCGTCTACTGACCAGAGGGCGCTATGTAGCTCTCGTCGGACGGCTCAGAATCGCTGACATTGGCCGCTTGGGTCGCACGTATGAGATGCGCGCGCACGGGGGAAACCGAGGTGACAGCGACGCGCGCGGTTCTTCACTGCTTTGCGGGCGTCCTGCGAACCACACGAATGCTCGCGGCGTCGCCCTTTGAACAGTTTCCCGCAGGTTTGTAGAGCGCGTCTCAAAGGAAATAAAACGAAACAAGGTGGGACGGGCGGTCGCTGCTGCTCATCATCATCAGCCTGTTTAGGTCCACTGCAGGACGAAGGCCTCTCCCAACGATTTCCAATCCACCCTATCCTGAGCGAGTTGGTTCCACTTTATGCCTGCAAACTTTTTAATTTCATCGCTCCATCTAATCTTTTGCCTGCCTCTGTTACGTTTTCCCTCTCTTGGTATCCATTCCGTTGCTCTTACTGTCCATCTGTTATCTTTCCTCCTCATGACATGTCCTGCCCAGGTCCACTTATTTCTTTTAATTGATATAATAATATCGGCTATTCCTGTCTGTTCTCTGATCCATTCCGCTCGTTTTTTATCTCTTAGCGTTACCCCCAACATTTTTCTTTCCATTGCACGTTGCGTGCTCCTTAGTTTTATCTCTAGTTTTTTCGTTATCCTCCACGTTTCTGCGCCGTACGTTAGTACTGGGAGAATGCAGTGATTGAATACTTTTCGTTTTAGTGAGAGCGGTAAGTTTCCAGTCATGATTTCATAATGCCTTCCGAATGCGCTCCAGCCCAACCTTATTCTACGGAGAATTTCTTTTTCATGGTTAGGAGTTCCTGTTATTAACTGTCCCAGGTATACGTATTCGTTTACATATTGTAAGGGTTCATTGTTGATTTTAAATTTCTGTTCCTTAGCTAGGCTATTGAGCATAACTTTGGTCTTTTCCCTATTCACTCTTAATCCAATTTTAATACTTTCCCTGTTTAGGTCATCAAGCATGTTTTGTAGTTCGTCTCCATCATTGCTAAATAGCACAATGTCGTCTGCGAATCTTAAATTGCTGAGATATTCTCCGTCTATTCGAATTCCCTTGTCTTCCCAGTCTAGACGTTTAAAGATTTCCTCTAAACATGCAGTGAATAGCATCGGGGATATCGTATCTCCCTGTCTCACGCCTCTCCCGATCGGGATTTCTCTGCTTTTCTCATGTAGGAGTAGTGTGGCTGTGCAATCTTTGTATATGTTGTTGATGGTTTTCACGTATATGTCAGGTACCCCTTGTCTACATAGAGCTTCTAGAACTGCTTGTATTTCTATCGAGTCAAATGCTTTCTCGTAGTCGATAAACGCCATATAAAGAGGTTTGTTATATTCCGCGTACTTCTCAATTACTAGGTTGATAGCGTGGCTGTGGTCCATTGTCGAGTAAACTTTCCTAAAACCAGCTTGTTCTCTCGGTTGATTAAAGTCGAGTGTTTCTCTTATCCTCGTAGAAATTACTTTTGTAAATAGCTTGTATATTACTGGGAGTAGGCTAATTGGTCTATAATTCTTTAACTCCTTTATGTCACCTTTCTTGTGGATAAGGATTATATTCGCATTTTTCCAACTGCGCGGTATATTACACGTCTTGACACATTTCGTGAAGAGCGATGCAAGTTTTTCAAGTATAATATCGCATTCAGCAATGATGTTGCTATAGAGTTGGAAACTGCAGCTGCTATAGAGTTGGAAACGCGCATCGCGTTCACTTATTTTCCTGTCACAGTCTGCCCAATTTTGCTTCTCTCCGCCAGGCAGTGCATTCTGGCGCTGATGTCGCACATGGAAAACTCGGCTGCACGGAGCCTATGCGAAAATTGGTTTGGCACAACATGACTGCATGACGATCATAAATGACAGGTCATTACATGAAAATTGTGGCATGCATGTCATTAGCAGCATGATCTACATGCCACTCGTTTCCTTAAAGGGATGTATACAAAAATTGCTATGGCACAACACGACTGCATGACGAACGTAAATCGCAAGTCATAACGTTAGAATCATGACATGCGTGTATGAGCGGCATGGTTTACATGCCACAGTCTTGGTGCTCTTGCGGCCGTTTCGTTAACTTCATATGTACCCAACTCGGTATATCGAGACAACAATGCAAATCCATTTTGCGTTCCTTATGCGTGCTTCGCATTTCCTCGATTCCCACTGCACGTGGGATCTGCCAATTTTTTGTTAAGACGACGATAATCGACGCAGAATCGCATGGAGCCGTCTTTCTTTTTCACCAGAACGACTGGGGATGCCCAGCGACTATTGGAAGGCTGGATCACACGACGATCGAGCATGTCGGCTACTTGGTCGTCGATAACAAGGCGTTCTGTCGCGGACACACGATATGGTCTTTGCCGCAGTGGCGCGCTGGATCCAGTGTCGATGCGGTGGCAAATAGTCGACGTGCGGCCTAACAGGAGATTCTGACCGTCAAAAGAAAAACGGAATTTCTTCAAAAGGCGTAGAAGCTGGGCTCGTTGTGAAGCTGTCAGTGTGTCGGCGATCGAGTTGTTTAGTGCGTCTGGCGATGTAGGCTCTTGCGCGGGGTGACACGTCACTCCGGCGATGTCGTGAGTTGCGATGGGATCAGTTGCCATGTCGATGATTGTAGAGGGGTCGACACTCTGGACTCGACCAACGCACTCTCCGCGAAGAAGAATCAGGGGACACGGCAGCTGGTATGAGACTAGCAGTTCGCTGAAGCTCTCACGAACATCCAAAACGGCAAAAGGGAGCGGGGAACACTTGCGACGCACGAAGATCCCTGACGGCGTGAAAAGTGCGCTGCCATCGGTAACATGCCATCGGTACCCAGTACTTCCACCAAAATATAAGGCGAGATATAGGGCGGCACCCAAGAATGGCTGGCAGCGTCTCGACAAGAGCTGTGCACAAGTCTCGAGCTCGGGTCTCGCGCAGCGTTGGCGATATGGCTGCAGCGCCAGGCATTCCTCTTCAGTACACCTTCTTTAAGGTCACTCCTTCAGACAACGCAATTTTCCTGAGGAACATGTCACGGAAAGACATGGTTACGCCGCACCGCGGCACCTCCGACTCGGCACTTTTCTCAGAGCGCTTCAGTCTCTCCATACACTCCAGATACTATAGACGAAGGATATCTCATAGGCATCTTGTTCTGTGCGAATGCGCTGAGCAACTTCAAAATGTATCTTAAATGACGAGTATATTTAGGCGATATGCATTAGACAAACATGTTGCCAGGAGCCTTAACTCATCTATTATTGGTAGTATTTTATACTTGAAATACAATTCGCGATGCTACTTTCATGAATAAGCACGCATGTATAATTTTGCAAGGCACGCTCCGATAACAATGCCGAAAGGCGTAGTGCGTAACGAAAGAACACATGGAAAAAATTGGCAGATCCCACGTGCAGTGGGAATCAAGGGAATGCGAAGCACGCATCAGGAACGTAAAATGGATTTTCATTGTTCTCTCGCTATACCAAGTTTGGTACATATGAAGTTAACGAAACGGCCGCAAGAGCATCAGGACTGTGGCATGTAAACCATGCCGCTCACACACGCATGCCATGATTCTGATGTTATGGCCGGTCATCTACGTTCGTCATGAAGTCGTGTTGTGCCGTAGCAATTTTGGTATACATCCCATTAAAGACACGCGTGGCATGTAAATCATGCCGCTTATATGAATGTCATGATTTTCACGTTATGACCTGTCATTTATGATCGTCATGCAGTCTTGAGCCATACGAATTTTCGTATGCATCCCACTAAAGAAACGGCAGTATAGCGCCAGGACCGTGGCATGCAAATCACGCTGCTCATGGTATGCATGTCATGATACTCATGTTATGACCTTTCATTTATTTTCGTCATGCAGTCATGTTATGGCATGCCAATTTTCGTGTACATCCCAGTAACGAAACGCGTGGCATATAAATCATGTCGCTCATGACATACATGCCGCGATTTTCATGTCATGACCTGTCATTTATGTTCGTCATGAAGTCATATAGTGGCATACCAATTTTCGTATACATCCCATTAACGAAACGGCCAGGAAAGCACTAAGACCATGGCGTGTAAATCACGCCGCTCATGATATGCGTACCATGATTTTCACGCTATGACCTGCCATTTATGTTCGACAGGCAGTCATGTTGTGTCATACCAATTTTCGCGTACATCCCATTAGCGAAACGGCCAGGAGAGCACCAAGACCGTGGCATGTAAATCATGCCGCTCATGATATGCCTATCATGATTTTCACGCTATGACCTGCCATTTATGTTCAAATTTCGCGTACATCCCATTAGCGAAACGGTCAGGAGAGCACCAAGACCGTGGCATGTAAATCATGCCGCTCATGATATGCATATCATGAATTTCACGCTATGCCTGCCATTTATGTTCGTCAGGAAGTCATGTTGTGCCATACCAATTTTCGCGTACATCCGATTAGCGAAACGGCCAGGAGAGCACCAATACCGCGGCATGTAAATCATAGCGCTCATGACGTGCATGTCATGATTTTCATGTTATGACCTGTCATTTATGTTCTTCATGCAGTCATGTTGTGGTATACCAATTTTCGTAAACATCCCATTAGCGAAACGGCCAGGAGAGCACAAAATCGTAGGCGGCTAGATAGATAGATAGATAGATAGATAGATAGATAGATAGATAGATAGATAGATAGATAGATAGATAGATAGATAGATAGATAGATAGATAGATAGATAGATAGATAGATAGATACGCTCAAACTCGCCGAAGTTCGCTAAGAAATGCTTCGAATTTAATAACTTATTCATACGTTACTGAAAAATTGTGCGCGGCAAAGAAGTGAATGAAGGAGATGCACGAGAGGAGAGCACGCGCTTGGCGTAGTCTTTTGAGAACTTCCGAACAAGGTACACCCTGCTGCGACGAATGAAAAGTTGCCTCTCCGCTAAACCGGCGTGGTCATCGTTTGCTTCAGCATACTGCTGTTTCGTGAAACTATGAAGTATATGCTTCAGTTTCATTGTCGCATGCCTTTAACCTGTAGCACATTTTCACATCGGACTTGACGTTACATTCTGGATTATTTGAGAGATTTCACAATGGTAAACTTTGAAGAAAGTACCACCGGGAGTTCCAGTATGCATTGTTACATTTCGAAGAAATTTCCGCAGGTTCAAGATCATAATATTTCAGTCACTCGGATAACAAATGCATGACACTTAATAAATCCCATAGAAGCCATCAAAATACATCGAAAGTTCCAGCAAAGCACGAGATGCATACTGACCTGCCGAGCTCCATCTCCAGAAATGCTGTAACACCAGATACATCGTGCAGATGTTCATCCATGCTAGTTTCATTCTGCAGCTGTGTCGTACAAATTAATTCGGAAAGGCGCTCGAATAACTGCCGCTTTATAGAAGGGCTTTTTCCTTTAAAGAACGCTTTAACAGATCTTGTGTGTGCAAACCGACAGGCGAACCTGCAAAGAATAAAGCAGTCATTTATAGGGAGCTACAAACACAGTAAGAAATAATGTTTCTTGAATAGAATAATGTTTTTAGATAGGCTGACCGTAAGTGCCTGTAAAGGGTGTCATTTCTCATTCCCTCGTGTGGTAACGCACTCAAAGCAAGGCAGTTCGACTTGCCATTCTGGCGCGTCCTTTCAGTCTCATTTCTTATCAATCTATGTTACGTACACTGCAGGATGGGGGCAATTTCCAATCTGCTGTGTCCTGAGCCAGTCCATTCCACTTTATGCCAGCGTGTAGCGTCATTTTGTCGCTCTACCGAACCTTTCGCCTTGCTATGCTGCATTCTCGCTCTCTTGGCACATATTCGGTAGTTCACACTGCTCATTTGTTGTCCGTCCTACGCATTACGTATCCTCCTTAGATTCACTTCTTCATCCTAAGTGACTCGACGACACCAGCTGTCCCCGATTGATTCCGTTCTTTTTGTGCCTCCTAACGTTATACCTGTTACTCTTCTCTCCACTCTACCAAAAGTGGTTCTTAATGTTACCTCCAGTTTTTATCCTCACGGATTCTGTACTGTGTGTTATTACTAGGTGAATGCATTGGTTACATGTACTCTTACAAACAGGTAGTAGGAAAGCTAGTAACGGGACCTGTTACTACCGTTTTGGCACCATTACTAGATTTTTTGTCCCTCCCTAGCTTAGATGGATGCTAGAGGTCATAAACGTCAAGAGAAGTAGCCGCCACTACATGCGTACGTAACAGGTCAGTAAATGCGACTACCTCACCTGGCAGTAGTATATTATGCTAAAACTCCGATAGGCGTACGCAAAATTTACACAAACTATAAGTGATTTGATTACGTTGTAATAAGAGCCCCAGACAGCGTCGTGGCATATATATACGGAAACAGAAAAAAAACAAGAATCTCGATCCAAAACATTGATTACTTACCCGAATCCACTTCTGCTTACCGAAACAACATGAGCGTCCTTAAGTATGGCCATATAAAGCGTTAGCGTTGCAGTTAGGACATATATCGCATAGAAACTTTTATCTTCTGTGTGGTAGTTCGTGCTTTCGTTTCCGGTTCGAACATGTTTCTATCTAAGCTCGCACTTAAACACTTCTATGTGCAGCGTATTCACAGCGCTAGTCACATGAAGCAGTTAGAGAACATTAATTGGTGTAACGCGATGTAATTAGTGAGCACCAATAAGTGTCGCCGGACAATGCTTTACCGCGCTCATTTTCATTTGATCTTACTGTTTTGCGATATAGTCGACTTGATATGGAAACCGAAACAAAAAATTGGCAGATCCCACGTGCAGTGGGAATCAAGGAAATGTGAAGCACGCATCAGGAACGTAAAATGGATTTGCATTGTTTTCTCGCTATATGAGTTTGGTACATATGAAATCAACGAAACGGCCGCAAGAGCATCAAGACTGTGGCATGTAAACAATGCCGGTCATACACGCATATCATGATTCTGATGTTATGGCCTGTCGTTTACGTTCGTCATGCAGTCGTGTTGTGCCATAGGAATTTTTGTATACATCCCATTAATGAAACGCGTGGCATGTAAATCATGCCGCTCATGATATGCATGTCAGGATTTTCACATTATGACCTGTCATTTATGATCGTCATGCAGTCTTGTTGTGCCATACCAATTTTCGTATGCGTCCTATTAATGAGACGGCAGTATAGCGCCAGGACCGTGACATGTAAATCTTGTCGCTCATGACATGCATGTCCTGATTTTCATGTCGTGACCTGTAATTTATGATTGTCATACAGTTATGTTGTGGCATGCCAATTTTCGTATACATCTCGTTAAGGAAACGCGTGGCATGTAAATCATGTATGTCATGACATGCATATCATGATTTTCACGTCGTGACCTGTCAGTCATGTCCGTCATGCAGTCATGTTGTGGCATACCAATTCTCGTATACATCCCATTAACGAAACGGTCGGGAGAGCACCAAGGCCGTCGCATGTAAATCATGTGACTCATGGTATGCATGTCATGATTTTCGTGTTATGACCTGTCATTTATGTTTTTCATGCAGTCATGTTGTGGCACGCCAATTTCCGTATACGTCCCATTAACAAAACGCGCGGCATGTAAATCATGTCGCCCATGGCACGCATATCATGATTTTCTTGTTATGACCTGTCATTTATGTTCGTCAGGAAGTCATGTTGTGCCATAGCAATTTTCGCATACATCCCATTAGCAAAATGGCCAGGAGAGCACCAAGACCGTGGCATGTAAATCACGCCGCTCATGACATTCATGTCATGATTTTCATGTTATGACCTGTCGTTTATGTTGGTCAGGAAGTCATGTTGGGCCATACCAATTTTCGCGTACATCCCATTAGCGAAATGGCCAGGAGAGCACCAAGACCGTGGCATGTAAATCATGCCGCTCATGATATGCATATCATGATTTTCACGCTATGACCTGCCATTTATGTTCAAATTTCGCGTACATCCCATTAGCGAAATGGCCAGGAGAGCACCAAGACCGTGGCATGTCAATCATGCCGCTCATGATATGCATATCATGATTTTCACGCTATGCCTGCCATTTATGTTCGTCAGGAAGTCATGTTGTGCCATACCAATTTTCGCGTACATCCGATTAGCGAAACGGCCAGGAGAGCACCAAGACCGCGGCATGTAAATCATACCGCTCATGACGTGCATGTCATGATTTTCATGTTATGACCTGTCATTTATGTTCTTCATGCAGTCATGTTGTGGTATACCAATTTTCGTAAACATCCCATTAGCGAAACGGCCAGGAGAGCACAAAATCGTAGGCGGCTAGATAGATAGATAGATAGATAGATAGATAGATAGATAGATAGATAGATAGATAGATAGATACGCTCAAACTCGCCGAAGTTCGCTAAGAAATGCTTCGCATTTAATAACTTATTCATACGTTACTGAAATATTGTGCGCGGCAAAGAAGTGAACGAAGGAGATGCACGAGAGGAGAGCACGCGCTTGGCGTAGTCTTTTGAGAACTTCCGAACAAGGTACACCCTGCTGCGACGAATGAAAAGTTGCCTCTCCGCTAAACCGGCGTGGTCATCGTTTGCTTCAGCATACTGCTGTTTCGTGAAACTATGAAGTATATGCTTCAGTTTCATTGTCGCATGCCTTTAACCTGTAGCACATTTTCACATCGGACTTGACGTTACATTCTGGATTATTTGAGATATTTCACAATGGTAAACTTCTATGGTACTTTTGCTGTGTGCCGAGGTAAGCAGTAGAGCTGAAATGTCAAAAACTATCTGTTCCAGGCTGTGACAGGACCAGAGCTGCAGTTGTTGCGGGTTGCCCTGGGTCTGCTCGTGACAGCGGCATATACGCCAAGTCGTGTTACGGCATTCTATGAGCACGGAACTGCGTCTGGCGACCAGGGATACCCCTGTTTGCCGTGTCTCATGCCACTACTGAGAGACCCCCGGACGGCTACAGAAAAAAGGCACGATGCATCACTTCTCTCGATTTCGTACAGTTAAACAGTGTACTACGTATGGTGAATACCGTATACAGCATGGAACGTTTGAAGAAAAGGATATGACGAAGCTGCAAAGTCCACCGATTCACACATTTTTACTGAGCAATCACACCTTTTACTAAGCGTAGTGTTCCATGAATGCATAAATGCAGTTTTAATGAGAATGTAATGACATGTGTGCATAGGGGATGCACACAGATTAATATCTGCCCTAACAGGCAGACTGATTTCACGCAGCTAATTATTAGATAATTTTTTTTTGTTTTTTGCATAGGTGCAACAAGAGTCAAATCAAAACGAGGAACGCAGTCGAGAGGACGTTTCGAGAGTGGAAGCGGCGGTTTGCATGCCCGAAGTCAAAGCTTCAGACAATAAGGGAGAAGACATGTGCAATAACTGTATCACTTCATAATGTTGCGTCTAAGTTGCACGACCTGTGGCTGAATGGCGATGACGAAGACGATGAATATGACCCAGGTCCTGCACCACCTGACACACTTCGTGGGAAGCAGCTACGAAGGCGCCTGATTGAGAGACAATTTCCGACAACTCAAGACAACGAACACACACTGAGTGAAAGACAAATGTCCACACCTTCCTAACATGGCGACGTAATAGCACTTTTTTTGAATAGGGCAGGAGCGCGGCGTAACCCGCGGCGGGCCGACGGAGAGGCCGAACGACGGGAGGGCGCGTGTAGTGACGACGCGTAGACCAAGCTTCGGCGAGACTGACGGGAGACTGCTCTCCCGCGTTTATTGCACGTGGTTTTAAGGAGGGAGAAGAAAGGCTATTGGTCAGCGAGGCACGGGTCACATGACCGGCATGACCACGCCGGATTGGTGGTAGCAAAGAGGCATGGCAGAGACCCAGCTCCCCCCAGTAGCATGAACAGAGAGCACAACAGCATTGGTGTCTTAGCATGTCACCAGGGGTCGCACGACACAACTTTGTCATTACGAACCTTAATGAAGCAGAAAACAATTAGCAAAAACTCTTCGTCCCATGTAATGTTCGCACACTGTTTCCTACTCGGGCCTGAATGATGGCTCAAAGTAACATTGCACGAAAGATTGAAAAGTTGAACATCTCATTTATTTGGGGGGTTACCATCGGCCTCATCACGGCCTGCCAGCTGTGTAGAAAGTACATCTGCTTTCGCTTAACACAGCCTGATCTTTGCCTTCAGTACACGCAATTTCAGCCTGTGCACTGACCTTCTTTTCGTCTTCATATTGCAGCATCTTGCATTCGCGCTCCTCTTCCATCATTTTCAGCCTCAATTTTTGCTCAGCCAGTTTCTGGCACCTGTCCTCTTGCACAGCCTGCAGTGGGGCATCAAGCTCGGTTAACGTCTGCTGGAGGAGGGCCAGCCGGCTGACTGCCATCTCTTTGCTTGCCTCAGTTATGCCCCGTGCTGGCTCAGAACTGCCGGCTGTCTCCTGCGCAGACTCGGAGCAGCCCCCATTACACTCTGCGGGTAATGGGGATGATCTGTTTTGAGGGTCAGAGTCTGCACAGCGGAGTTCGATGGTGCGACCTGTAAAAATAAAAGTATTCGTAAAATATACAAGGAGCTTTCTGCAGCGAGAAGGCTTATCTAGTGTGTCGTTATTTGGTACTCTGTGACACAGTGAAATAAAGATTGCCTGAATACCAATGTGCCTGAAGAATATTTGTGCTCTATGTGGCTGTCTGATTTGCTTATAGCTGAAGGTAATCCGCCTTTTCCTTTTTCATGTGCTGCCACCTCTCGCACACTGCTCGAAACGTTTCGGTAGGGGTGGCAGGCTTCTCTGTCACTCAGGCCTACCGCACGGAGGCTGCGCGTTGCATCAGTATCCGGTAGTTCGGCGTTGGCGCGTTCGCCGTAGCAATGAGCTCTCCAGGCTAACATATGGTTCCGGGAGGCTACCTGGCCATTACCGATGGCTGGCTCAAAAATATGCATGGCGCTGAGCTGATTGAAGGGCACGCAAATGAGTACCTGGAGTCGTCAGGCATGAGGTGCGAGCGCCAGTTGCTGAAAGGCCGACGTTTCGAAGAAGAGGGATACGTCCGGAATGTGATGTAGCATGAAGTTCCCCTGCAAAGTGAAGTTGTTTTCCACATATTCTCGACGTGGTCGACGGCTCCCAAGCGCGGCCATGTGCGTTTGACAGCCGTTTTTTTTTTTTAGACTGCCTTCGTCCAAGCTTTCGTCGATCGCGATCTCTTGCAACGCTTGGGAAACGGAAAAAACCGATTCCACACCCCTTAGCATTAGTAGAGTTGCACCCTTTCACTACACACGTCGTCGGCATCGTGCCGGCGTCGAGCTCTTGCGTGAAAACTATCTGCTCACATGCGCACGCAACGCGATCCGCGTCCGGTGAGTGCTCCGCTCTACCCCTACCAAAATATTTCGCGAGCTTCCCGCCAGAACCGGCGCATGCGCAGTGGCGCCATGAAAAAGGTGGATTGTCACACTAGTACGACATTCGTCATTTTGTAGTGCCCAACCAGAATAATTCTGCTAAAACTTTCTTGGTATAGTGGCTGTTTGTAAGGTACTTTACACCCAAGAAAATTCAAAGCCTGTGCATTTCTTTTTCCACTTTTCTGCCACTGTGGTTTGTGTAATACTTGCACACACAATCGAGGGTCTAGAAAAATGGACATGCAGTGCCAACAGTATAATGAACAAGAAAGTGAGCATGCAGCGCTTGGTGCAATATGGTAACGTGCGAAATGGCGGTGTCCACCGCTGCAAGCAAGTGCAAGCAAAACCACTTGCTGTCACATTCTATGCACAGCAAGTCTGCTTTGACTTGGCACCACTTTGCACAATCAAAGCACAGGCGCTCATGGTTGCTCACCGCAAGTCGTCTGTGCACAGCTTGGTATTAAAAAGGAGGCATGAGGCATTCGGAACCATGCTTCACTTCACATGTATACTTTATTCTCACTCCGGCCAGAGCTTGTGAGTATTCTTGTCTTTGCCAACGAATATTCTGTAACATGAATCAGGGTTTCATGGCGTGCCTCAACATTGAATGCACGAATCGGTGGAATTCCGGGTCGAAACGTTGCATGCCTCGAGACGCCTATCCACCCGGTAATCAACAAGCTATGCAATAGTATAATACCTCGAAATGTTCCGATGAAACGCGAACTGTTTTATTGCATGCAGCGGACTGACCTTCGTCACTGTCTTCCGCGTTGCTTTGTGTCATCCTCGACCCATTATCCTCCACACGTTCATCCGCTGACGAAGGCAGTGGCCGGTCACTGTCATAAGGGTTATTTACCCGCTCCGACAGGTGTGGGATCGCCGCTCGATCTGCGACAGCAGCTCCATGGGTGCTGGCGGCGGCCCACTTCCTGCGATAAAAAGCGCTAGAGCACAAAAGCAAACTTCAGTATCGCGCAATCTTACCAGTAGCCAGTGTTGTACGGAACGTCGTTCCAAGGAACGACGTTCCTGGAACTAGTTCCTTTTTGGAGGAACGAAGGAACGCTAGCGTTCCTTTAAGAGTTGGTGGAACTGTAACGGTAACGCGTTACATTTATGCAGTAACGGCAGGGGGAACGACGTTCCTTTTATAAGCGTTCCACAGGTCCGCATGCAGGACGGATAGGCCGGGCCACAACCGCCGAGGCCGAGCCTTGAGTCCTCGCTTCCCTGTTAGCAGTCTCCGTCACTCAAAAGAAAACTACACGCAAAACGTCATTCCTTTACTCTCCCTCTTCGAGGCTTCGACGAGGGCGAAACTTCTCTTTCGCCAGTGTAAGCACACCACACAAGTGCATTTCGTTACCCCCATACGGTGGCCGCGCACTGTGGCTGGGCGAAATGTTTCCGGCTGTCTACGGTGTCATGAGTAAGAGGGGCCCATAAACACAGGCCACTAGGCCAAACGGAGATCGGCGAAGTGGCGCGGCAAAGCACGCGCAGTGGACACGTCGGTGTTCACAATTGGATGTCAGCGGGCTCGCGGCACGCGACCCGAGGAGAGATCGGTGTTCGGGAAGGCTGAGCTGGCATTCTCTGCGCGGCACCGGTCGACGAAGGGTGTCTGGCCAGCTACGGTCTGGTGACGAGGAGACGAGGGCGTCGGGCTCCGGGGTGCCGTCGATCTGGCTGACGATCGAGCACGGACTTCGGAGTGGCAGCGGCTGGACTTCAACAGTTCCCGGCGTACCCGCAGCGCTCCACCTTCGCCGGCAGAACGGGACGACCGGCAGAAGAATCGCTGCAGAGGGCCGGTCTTGGTTGGAGACCGAGCACTACATATGAGGAGGCCTAGGCTGGGCTAGGCCTAAGCGGTGACTCGCCACATCACAGGCGAAGCAAGGCGGCGGACGAGGACGGACCTTGCGTGAGCGGCGGTCACCACCAGCAGCATCATCCTCGACGACGGCTACGGGACACGACTCGCCAAGAGAGCATCGACTCTGAAACGCACCGCGTCGAAGGCAAAGTAAGAGCGTCTAACTGCACCTTGACCGGCAGGCAGCTGACGCGGACTTGAACGCGAGGCCCAAGGTTGAGGGACTCCCGTGGGAACTGCGCCCTACGCGGAGGATTTTTAGTTAGACCTCTTAGGCTGAGTAACATTTAGGTTCTCTTTTTGTGCGAATTGGTGGTTTGCTTATTTTTGATGTTTGATGTTTGTTTTATAAAGTAACGACTTTGTTGTTTTTGTTAACGCTTCTCGCCTCTCGCCTCCGTCACTCTCTCTCAATCCATCGGAGCAAGCGCTCCCGAGATCCTCACACACAAACTCGTGACAATAATTGGCGAGCCTGCCAGGATTAACATCTCCAGGCCCAGTCACGAATGATCGTCGGGGGTTGCGAAGATGGATTGGGAGCGTTTGGCGGCGATAGCTAAGAGTAGAAACCTGTCAGGAAAGGAGGTGCTGAGGTTATTTGAAGATGCCCAAAAAGAACGGGAGCGAGAGCATGAAGCAATGGTAGCTCTACTAAAACAACAGATAGCTGAGGCCGAAGGAAAGCTGATGTACCGGAAAAGGGAGGAGACATCATGTGTAAATTTGCCAGTGGTGCAATCAGTTGAAATTTGTGGACATGAGGCGGAAGCTAGCGAAATTCCGGAAATTCAGGCGAGTCAGGAGATCGTCTCGGTGGAGTCGGAGGAGTGCGGCGCGGTTACCGCAAGTCTAGAGGAGCTCGAGTCGGAGGTTGAGGATGCGGGCGTAGGCGCCCAAGAGTTTATTGAGGATGCGGGCGTAGGCGCCCAAGAGTTTATTGATGATGCGGGCGTAGGCGCCCAAGAGCTGTTGAGCGCAGCGGAGGAGAAAGCGCACCCACTGCTGGTGCAGGAGGACAACGTAGAGTGTATTGCAGGCTGCTGCAAGCACGTACTTGATAGAGAGTGTATTGCAGGTTGCTGCAAGCACATGCTTAACGGGGTCTGTTCTGATGAGAGCCCCACAGTGAAGGACGTGACATCGAGTCACGATCCGTGCGAAAATTGTGCCGTGCTCGAGAGCGAGCACAGTGAAGGTGAAGTCCGCGATCGGAGCGGTACAAATAGGAGTGAGGAGGTCACTGTCGAGGAAAAGGCAGACGCGAACGCTGCCAACGGACTTGACGCTAAGGCGCGTCAACGAACACGAGTTCAAAAGAAGCGGAAAGTGAGCGGACGCGGCAAGGCTAATGAGAGTCGAGCATGTAGACAAGTCGTGCGCCGCAAGCATTCAATGAGCATTATGATGCGAAAGCGCAGGGGACTGCGATCGCGACAGTGGGAGAGAATATGGAAGGGACGAGTCAGGCTGAAAGAGCACAAACGCAGCACCCACACAAGGGGTTCGCGAGCGCGTGCAGGAGGGGGACGCGCGAGAGAGAGTGTTTTCAAGGCGCGTTTTCGTTGGAAAGAGGACAAACGCAGGCGTTGCACAAGGTGGTCGCGACGGTGCGCGGCAAGGAGCCGCGCGACAGAGAATTGTTTGATGAGGCGCTTGACACAGAAAGATACCAAATGCAGCGGCCACACCAGGCGTTCTCGAGGGAATTCAGCAAAGAAACGCGTGAGAAGGGTTGGCAATGCTAACAAACGCCGCCGCCGTAGCGAGCGTTTGAGGCGACGAGCACATGCGAGGAGGCGCGCAAGAGAGTGGCGCGAGCTGCCGACTGGGAGAAAGCCCAGAGTTAAAGCGGAGAGGTTTTTTCTGTGGCCGCTGAAGAAAAAGAATGCGTTTATGAGAGGATGGCTCGTGAAAGGAAACGACTCTAGGAATAGACACAAGGTCTAAATCATGTCATGACAAGTACTGTATAATTGTTGGATAAGAGAAGGTGCAGAGCATTTATTGATTAAAAGGACAGTGAATAGGAAAGTGACTGGAAAGGTAGAAGAGAGATAGGTAACTCGTAGCATGTGCAATAGTGGAGCTGGAGAAAGTGCAGGACAGATGAGTTAAGTTTAAAGAGAAAGGATCAACAGCAAAAGATGACATAGGAGTAAGGAGAAAAGAAAAACGAAGCACGAGGTCTTATAGGTTGTTGAAAGGAAAGGAGCATGGAAGCCTTTGAAAGGACGCAGACAGAGCCTGTAGAGATTTGGAGGTGTAACGGGAAAGGAATGAATGTCGTCAGGCTTGTGTATAGGGGTAGTGGAGAAAGAAAGGAAAGCAAAAGCGGACAGGGCAATGAGAAAGATAAAGAGCAAAAGGGCAAGGTAATGAGGACAAAATCCGCATGAAAAGGAACTATAGAGAGCGAGAGGAAAGAAAAATTACATGTGTTCTTAGCTAGTGTTGCGAGAAGGATTGCTGTGTGGTATGTGGCACGTTGGGAGAGCAGAGCGTGCTTTCGTGGTGAAGTGTACTGCATGTATAGTTGTGTGTTGGTAGGGACTTTGTGAATTGATATAGTGTATGATAGTGATATGATACAGTGCAGTGACATAGTGATAGTGTGTTGGCATTGGGAGATACTGATTTAGTGTATGGTTCAGCGGACAGAAACACGAACTGAGCAGCAACTTTTGTGCTAGTGAACATCAGGTTAAGTGATAAATATGTATAGTGATGCATTAGTGTTGTTTGTGGTGTTTGTGAACATTGATGACTATCACGAAAAGTGAACTTCAAGTGAAGTGATCATGTACTAGTGCTGTGTGTGGTGTGACCAAAAGGTGTATGAAGGTGTGTCAGTGGATGCGCGAAGAGTGTGGTGGTGACCAGTGCTACAGTGAGCCGAAAAAATCAAGACATCACAAGTTTATTTTTCAAAAAGCAAGAAGATTTGGCAAAGCTCAGGAGGATTCAGAAGAGGAGGAGAAGCAGTTTTTTAAGAAAAAACTCTTAAAAGGGGGGCCAATGTCATGAGTAAGAGGGGCCCATAAACACAGGCCACTAGGCCAAACGGAGATCGGCGAAGTGGCGCGGCAAAGCACGCGCAGTGGACACGTCGGTGTTCACAATTGGATGTCAGCGGGCTCGCGGCACGCGACCCGAGGAGAGATCGGTGTTCGGGAAGGCTGAGCTGGCATTCTCTGCGCGGCACCGGTCGACGAAGGGTGTCTGGCCAGCTACGGTCTGGTGACGAGGAGACGAGGGCGTCGGGCTCCGGGGTGCCGTCGATCTGGCTGACGATCGAGCACGGACTTCGGAGTGGCAGCGGCTGGACTTCAACAGTTCCCGGCGTACCCGCAGCGCTCCACCTTCGCCGGCAGAACGGGACGACCGGCAGAAGAATCGCTGCAGAGGGCCGGTCTTGGTTGGAGACCGAGCACTACATATGAGGAGGCCTAGGCTGGGCTAGGCCTAAGCGGTGACTCGCCACATCACAGGCGAAGCAAGGCGGCGGACGAGGACGGACCTTGCGTGAGCGGCGGTCACCACCAGCAGCATCATCCTCGACGACGGCTACGGGACACGACTCGCCAAGAGAGCATCGACTCTGAAACGCACCGCGTCGAAGGCAAAGTAAGAGCGTCTAACTGCACCTTGACCGGCAGGCAGCTGACGCGGACTTGAACGCGAGGCCCAAGGTTGAGGGACTCCCGTGGGAACTGCGCCCTACGCGGAGGATTTTTAGTTAGACCTCTTAGGCTGAGTAACATTTAGGTTCTCTTTTTGTGCGAATTGGTGGTTTGCTTATTTTTGATGTTTGATGTTTGTTTTATAAAGTAACGACTTTGTTGTTTTTGTTAACGCTTCTCGCCTCTCGCCTCCGTCACTCTCTCTCAATCCATCGGAGCAAGCGCTCCCGAGATCCTCACACACAAACTCGTGACATACGGCAACGCAGGCGGAACCGCAGCCAGCCACGAAATTCTTTTCGTCTCTTCAGATCCCGCCGACAGGCTCCCTTCGAACTAAGACACTGACAACGCGCGCTTTGCTCAATGCATTGGTTTTGAGAATGCGGTTACGGCTCAAACGTGTGGGCCTCGGCGTCAATGGCATTTTTTACGCAGGAGACCGCTCGGCGAAGCAGACGAGCAGCGGCAAATGTTACCGTGAAGTGAAGATAACGTGACGTGGCTAGCAGGCAGGCAGTGTCTCGATCAACGTAGCTGTGTGCGGGCTGGCGACACTTAGCAGCCGGAAACGTAAACCACGAGAGTTTGGAGAACAGAACTACAAGGCCAGCCAGCACGACCGAGCCGTCTGGGGTTTGTTAACAAAAGGGTGGCGTGGTCTCTTGTCAAGCGTCCAACTGAAGATCGCTGAGAAGACATCAGCTGCTGTGTTTCCACGGACGCTCCCGGCTTGCTTGAGTGGGGAATTGTAGGATTCTCCGAAAGTCGTGTAGCAAGCGACCGTTCCGACGCAGCATACTCTACTCGACACGCTGCCGGCCTCTGCTGATGGGGCGACAACGTCCACCGAAAAAGGAAAACTTGGCCCTCCTGCTGTGACGAAAGGGGTCGACGAAAGGGCCGTAGTTATGGCGGAACAACTCTCAGGCGCCAGCAGGGGTGCAGGAAATCGACAGGAAAGCGCGCGGGACGACACCAACCACGTGGGGAGGGGTAGAAGTCTTTCGCTTTATTTGAGCCATTCTGAAGAGCAAGGAAGGGTCGTTCTGAAGGCAGGACACACTGCAGTGATCTTTCACTTGGCATTCGAAAATCACGGAACACCATCTCGCCTCCTGTGCCATCAGATTCTGTTGCAATGAGTGCCGATGTGGAATTATAGATGGCTTCATGGCCATGACTAGCCCCGATGTTTCAACCGACTGAATACAACATCGCACGCCTGTGTTTAGCCCAATGTATGACTTGTGCTCCATCAAACAATACAAGTGGAGTGTCGAAAAGATCGGCGAGAAACTTAAAGAAGCACGTGCAGGTATGGTTTATTTAATGTTCTTTCCTATTCGCATAACGAAAAGACAGCTTTGAGTTCTAAGTGTAAATCGGCCCACTTTTTACTTTCTTGTTCACATTAGGTATGATTTCTACTATGTCTTGATCTCATAAGAACTAGAGCCACGCTCAGTAGCACGTGCGCAAGTTTTTGCTACTTGGGTTGTGCGGTTGTGTTGCTGCGAACCTTTCAAGCGTGACATACGTCATTTTTGTTTTCAGACATCATTTCTTGGTTGGTGTCAGATGAAATGATGCATGTGAGGCGATTTATTTATTTATTTATTTATTTATTTATTCTCCACATATTAATGTAATTTCACTATTGCATGAAAGTGGGGCTGCTGTAGAAATTGAACAGACAAAGCGTACTCCTTAGGACGCCATAAGAAAAAAAGATACTCCTACGTCGTCGTCGGTAAGCTCATCAGCTGATCATGCAGTTAGAATTCTCCACACCGACACACGCTGCGCACCACCATAAATAACAGCGAAAGAACAGTATCACAAATGCTTTAAAATTGTGAGATCTAAGCAAAATAATATATTCAGGACTGTCAATTAGATTGATTGATTTGTGGGGTTTAACGTCCCAAAACCAGTTCTGACTGTCAATTAGACTACTAAACGACTAAAAAGACTACTAATACTACCAATACTGAGGGAAGAAATTTAGGGCAGCAAACGATGACGACATATCGGGAAATCTTGTTGCAGTATTGATAGACGCGGGTGAAGCACGAGCTATTATATGCCAATGTAAATCGACAGGTCTACAGCATACATAGCTTTTAGTGTTAAATGTAGGCTTGCTACTCACAATGTCTCATGTGTTGGTGAATGTGAGTGACTTTCTATCTGCACACCTGAGGAGCACTATTCTGACTGCTCATTGGAAGACCCATTATGTGTTGCACTTGTAATAGACTAGAGTCAAATTCACTGTGAACAATTCGGGACTACGTTCGGTGCTCCCTGAAAAAATGTCTAGAAGCATTTATTTTCATATTTCCTATCTCCAGGTAATCTGCTGCCGGTAAGGTTCAAGTTCACGAAATGTACGTAGCTCGAATTGAATTTAAAGCGTTTAAGTCACTTAAATTCAGCTCACAATTTTCCGAGACTATTTTGAATCTTAAAAATCAAATGTAACGTAAATGTAACGACACGTTCCAATTTCCAAAATGTAACTGGAACGCGTTCCTTTCTGATTGAAGGAACTTGTAACGGGAACTCGTTACAAAATCGGGAAGGAACGAGGAACGCGCGTTCGTTCCTGTTTTGGAGGAACGTGTACAACACTGCCAGTAGCCATGAAATCGCTGATTTGCCTCGCTTTTTCTTTTTTCCGACGTTGTTTCAAGTTGTCCCACAGCTTCCGGAGTTGGGCGGCGACTGTGCGCGGCCGTACGTTTTCCGTGCTGTTGAAATCGCACGCCAACGACTAACATTCTTTTGTTTTCTTGTAAGCGATACCGCATCGATTTGTTGTTTTCAATTGACGACGTATTTTTGAAGAAGCTCCGTCAGCAGCTCCTTTTCCTCATCACTAAAAAATTGCTTACCCAGGCATGCTTACGAACGTATCAACGGCGATTTATACCTGGCAGCCTGAGTGCGGACTGCCACAGCTCCACAAAACCACCGCCAATGTTGCTAGGGCATCCTTTTTTTTTTTTTTGCCAGCTGCAACACGCAAAAGCTAAAGAGAAACAGAAACGGCTGTGCGCTCATCTTCGTAAATAGAGCGTGCACCGTCAGTATCTATTGGTACAAATCAAAAATACTCTTCATTCCTGCTTGAAATGGAATGTTTGCTTAATATTTCACAGCTACCCTTGAACGCAGAGTCCCGAATGGCGCGCCTTTCCTTATTGAGGAAGCCCTTCGTTAAGAAAAGCTGAAGGAAACTTTTAGAATACGCTGGGGTCCTCCACGAGCCCCTTAAGACAAGGAGGCACGAAGGGTAAACCCCGTGAGGTAAGGAGCGTTTCAGAATACGGGCCTAAGAACAAGCGACGCTCCCTCAAAACGCCCCAAAACCGCGCCCTCCTACGCAGAGCAGACGCGGCCCGCTACACCGAGTGCCCGCCGACACCATCCACATCGTGGGCATCGCCCTTACCGAACTCCCACATTGGCAATTATATCAAGCCCTGCTCAAGGCGGCGTCGTTACCCGACCAGCCACTACCAACGAGAGACCAAGGGAGAGTCCGACGAACCAACAACACCTTCATACTTCGTGCTCAACTCCAAATGAGCGCAGACGTACCTCAGAAGCGTGACCACAAAGATTGGTGTCGCAAACGTCTTCCCTCTTCCTGAATGTTGACGCCTTCGGAGGGATCCTCTTCCGTGCATTTGACGACTTCCAGATAAGTAAATACTGAAGGACCTGCGGGACAGTAATCCAACCCTGAAAATAGTGGGCGGTAGATGCATGGGCTATGTCCTCGCCACTGCGCTTGGGGACCACCTGCCACACTGGGTCCTTTATCACAGTTTTACTAAGATTTCACCCGTACTATCCTCGCAGGGAAGCCTGCTTCAACTGTAGGAAGACGGGCCATATAACGGATGTATGTCCGCTTCCCAGAAGTAACCGATGCGCGCGCTGTGGGCAGACGGCCCGCCATCTCAACAATGTACATAACCGACGTGCCAATCACGCTGCATCGTCTCTAACGCAGACACACTGCGAACAGCTCCAACTGCAAATATCGCTTCTTTAAGAAGCCCTCGCCGTTCCGCACATACTCCAATCGCGCCCACTCACCTAAACGACCGTCTATGGCGCATAAGCATCTCAGGCTATCATGCGCCAAGAGCAAGGTATAATATGTGTGGAGTTGCTAGATTACTTGAGCAACCATCCTTGCCTCAGACAAGGACGTCGAGGAACCCAACAAGTAGATAAAGACCTCAGCCTTCTTCTCAACTATGAAAAGAATGGGTGAAGTGTATCACATAAGTAGAAATGTACAAGGTGTTAATTTAGAGTTTCTTGAGAACACCTGCGTCATTTAAAAAGCTAAAAACAGATGGAATATTTACGAGTGCGTTTTCACCGAGTAGTAGTTTTGGATGAAAAGGAATGTGTTGATCGTAAAATGCAGTAAAGTATTTTTTCCGAAGTTGTTCGAGCTTTCTGCATGAGAATAAAATATGATTAACTGTGAGTTCTTTTCCACACTGCTCACACAATGGTTTGTCTTGTTTTGTTAGTAAGAAGTTGTGTGTCAGGTGCGTATGTCCTATACG